>CM024701.1:11331688-12531688 GCA_014182845.1 Corymbia calophylla | reverse complement strand
TCTGTGCCAGATACAGCCATTAAGTATTTTTCGCTATAAGTTGGTAAATTGTTTACTTACGGCTTGAGTATTCAGGAAAGTAAAGTTGTGAGCAAACAGAGCTAATTGTTAGTGAAATCTTTTACTTTGGTCTGAGATAGAAACTTATTTTGAATGCACTTCCTAATTAATAATGCCCCCTAAAGTGGCATGCTCTTCTTGTTCTTGTACAGACAATCATGCCCTCGGCATTGGTCAAGCCGTAGAATGATCATTCTGCAGGCTCTATTTATCTTCTATAGTTAGGGTGGGGGGTGTGATTATTCTGTTGTTTACATTAGTTCCGCTGAAATCACTTTTCAATTTGCTCTGTTCAAGTATTTGTAGTTTGATTTTGGTATATCTTTCAACTTTTGGCTGTCTAAAGGGTATGTTTTGATTGTTGAGAAAGCTTGGTATTCTATCATCATGAGAACTACGATATACTATATGCTATAATTACAAAACTTGTCCTGCTACTGACATATTTCTCACGTTATAGTAATCTAAAAAAGAAATAAAAATTTGCCATCCAAGGCGGCTGGGAACTGTGGGCTATTGCCATTTCCTGTGCTCAAATATTTGGTTTGGTGATGATAGACATCATCTTGTGGCTCTTGCCCTTTCATTCTCCTTGGTTTGTTCACTCCAGAGTAATGGCCAGATTATCTTTTTGCAGTTTGCTGATCTAATACAGCCAATCGAGGAGAGAATGCAAAATGTTGAGAACTACATCAAGGTAGTCTTCTGTTAATGTTTTCTGACCCGATAATTTCTCTTTAAAGGAACCTTTATGTTTTGTTTTTGTCTCTTTCTTGATGGAAGTAGCTTTTGAACTTGTTGAGTAATAGAATTCCAAGTGCAAATAATGCACTTGGTGCTATGAATCGATTGTTGTGCCATATTCAGAATTTTGTGGGGTTAACACAGTACATTGCCTGCAATGATATCTCAATACAAGATGGCTTGTTGAAAGCTTCATATCTTTGTACTATGCGAAGGATGCATGTCTATCATAATCAAAGAATACAGAAACTGTATGTATGCGTAAAAGGGATACTCTGTTCTCAGAAACTCTTGTGGTACAACTAGGTGCTGAAACATGCGTAGCATTATTATGCATCTAATTGGCAACGTGTATGTCATCCATATTTCATCTGGAACTCATTAGCTCATTACAATTAAAGTTTCATCTTCTAATTCTCTCTCCCTTCGATGGATGTTTTGCCAGTCTGTTAAACCTCATTTGATGGTCCAAGTTGAACCCATTATCGATCCCTACGGGCCTTCCATTGTGGATGCAGAATTGGAGGCTATTGTTGTCAGGTTTGGTCCTGTTGTTATAGTATTTTGGTCCTTTTGGCATGTGTTCTCACTGTTGCGCAGCATCAATCAGTTTTGCACCGGCTAAAGACTCTCAACTTTCTCAGAAATGGTATAGAATTGCCTCTTAGCTAACGCATTCTTATTCCTCCCTTCCCTCAATTTTTTTTTCCGGCGACAGCAAGGAGACATTACCTGGTGGAATCTCCGTAAATAAAAAGAGAGCAGACCGGGGTCTTTCACAGCTGAAGGTCCGAGATATCAGTTTTCCGTGCATCCTTTTTAGTCATGCAGCTTTCCACAGCCATTTCTATGCCTCCTGTGGATTACTAATTGTGCTAATGTGGCTGAATGAATGTATGATTTTCGTGTAGATCGAAGTTGTGGATCTAGTTTCCGAAGGATCGAGTGGAGACAAGCTGAGCTCTACCACATTGCGAAGGCTTGAGGCCGAGAAGGCCGCTAATCCACAACCGGCCTCGACAAATCCCAGCCCCTCAAAATCTGACACGTGAAAATAACGGCTTCAAGGAAATTCAAATCAATAACAGCAAGGAAGCTGCTTCTTGCTTTCCAAGATAATCAACAAGAACAATTTCTTTGGTTATCTTTTCCTGCCACTACAAGTGTATTCAGTCATTACCAGGTACAATCACTCTGTAACCTAATAAGAAATTAGCCATTACCAAAATTGAATGAATAAATACTGGAATTGATCCTTCCATCTTTCGTTTAAAGTGCTGGCTGAAGGCCTCGTATTATCAAATGAAAGAAATTGCTTGTGTAAACCGACTTCTCCCTGTTGCTAATCTTGTGTCACTGATCTCAAACTCGATTGCTACGTCCCTAATGATCTCGGCGAGCATAGTATAAATCTATAATGTCCATGCCCCATCTCGTGTTATCAAATGATAGAAATTGCTAATGTAAACCATCTTCTCCCCGTCAATAGCTACGTCCCTGATGATATCGGCGCACATAGTAAAATCTATAGCGGTCTATGTCACGAACCGTTTTAATTCGGGATATGCACAATGACCACGCCAAAAGAATCCACGCCGGCCCAGATCATCAATTGAAACCCTTCAATGTGAGCAAATCACCGGTTAAGACTCTCCGATGAGGAGATTGATTTCGCTGTCTCCGTTATCATTACCGATCTTTGGGAAACAAAAAACAAAACAAACAATGAAGGAGAGAGATGCCACATTGCATATCGAATATAAATTGTAAATTCTAGATTGAAAATTTCTCGATTTCCCCTTTCTTTTTGTGCCAAGAATTATTAGACCTTGAATTGGTAAGTGCTTAAGAGCAAATAAATCGTAATCATGTCAAATGCGAAGATAGAAACAGCGGTTAAGGGGTGACTGCATGGAGAAAACCGAAAAGTGGCCCCGTTTCACCAAAACGACGTCGTTTATGTCAAAAGCATAACCGCCACGCTTGGAATTGTAACGGCCACCATCAAACCGAAATTTGAAATTCGAAATATTATTAAAACGCTCGTAATCAAATCGTCTATTCATCAAACAAGAATCAACTCTTCAACTCCACACCCTTAATTTTTCTCTTCTCTGCTATCATCCCACAGAGCGAGAGAGAGAGAGAGAGATCGTCGGCGTCGTTGCGGCCCAAGGTTCTGCTTCCGAACTGAGTTATTCTCGGTAACATTCGATGATCATCTTCGTGCGTTTCACGACATCCATCCTTTTCGCATGTTTTGATTCAGTAAACTTCGAGTCGATGCGATTCTGCACGTGTTTTCTTTGTTCACCTTGGGTTGGTTTTGTAGTTCATGGTGTTTTTCTTTCGTTTTTTGGAATTCTTGTCACAGAATCGAATCACAGTTTCTCCCTTTTCGTTTTGGATGATTTGGTTTCTTCAATTCTCTCGTCGTGTGATATGTCGCGATTCGTCTCGCTTTCTAGTATCTTCCGTGAGTTCTTTAACTTCGCCGTTGCTGCTCTGTTCGTTACAGATTACTTGGAGGACGACGTCGAAGCAAGAACTGATAACCGGCGGTTTTCGGGAAGATAGCCCAAATCTTTCCCTTCTGTTCTTCTGAGGTTAAAAGTCTGATCCATCGCTTACGATACTACAGAGTTCTTAATTCCTTAAACCCTTTCTTGCTTCAGAAGTTTGCGTTTGAAAGTGAGACGGGATTTCTTGCGTTTGCAGGCGAAAGCTTGCAACGAATTTCGCGAAGATGAATGATCTTATGACGGCGTCGTTCTTAAATTATGTGGAGTTGAAGAAACAGGCCCAGAAGGATCTCGAAGCCGAGCTCGACCTCGAACTGGGCCGACTCGACGCGGCGGAGGAACAGAACCTCTCGCAGTTCTTCCATGAAGTCGACACAATCAAGTCCGAAATGGAGGAGATAACCAATCTCTTGCTCGACCTACAAAGCCTAAATGAGGAGTCGAAGTCCACTTACAGCGCGAAAGCCCTTCGCGGCCTCCAGGACAGGATCGACTCCGACATGATCTCCGTCCTCCGCAAGGCTAAATCTGTGAAAGCCCTGCTCGAGTCCCTGGACCGGTCGAACCTGACGAATCGCGGGCTTTCGGCGAATTTCCAAGAAGGAAGCTCGGTGGATCGGACGAGGATTTTGGTCACGAGCAGCCTGAGGACCAAGCTCCGGGAGACGATGAACGAGTTCCAGCTTCTGAGGGACAAGATCGTGGCCGACTACAAGGAAGATCTCAAGAGGAGGTACTTCAACGCGACCGGGGAGGTGGCGAGCGAGGAGGTCGTTGAGAAGATGGTCTCGTCGGGCGGGAAGATCGAGCTGTTCGGAGGGAAGACCAAGCTGAGCCTGGGCAGCCCGGAGAGGCACCAGGCGGTGCGGGACCTGCAGAAGAGCCTGGACAAGCTCCACCGGGTGTTCCTGGACATGGCGGTCCTCGTGGAGGCGCAAGGGGAGAGGCTGGACGACATCGAGGGGAACGTGGCCGGCGCGAACGCGTTCGTGAGCGGCGGGACGAGCAACCTGTACTACGCGAACCAGATGAAGAGGAAGGGCCGGCAGTGGCTGAAGTGGGTCTGGGCCGTGGTGGCGATCATACTGCTCGTCTGCCTCGTTTCCCTGCTGGCATCTTGAAGAAATCTTGAAGATTCTTGAGAGTGATCTAGCCGGTTTCCTAGGGTTTCTGCACAGCAAGTTTCTCTCCCCCAAAAAGCAATTTGACATCGTCTCATCTTGTTCTTGCCCGCGTGTTCATCGTGCTTTCAGATACCAGTTTCAGCCATTTCTAGCATGCACTTATGTGTTATCTTTGTAGCTCTTCGTCTATGGCGTGTCAATAACCATGTTAGCGAATTGTCGAGATCGCCGGACATCGTCGAAATGATGATCCTGATGGTCGGAACCCAAGACGGCCCTAGGGTTTCTTGTGCCAGTGCAAGCCGTGCTTCCCATCGATGTGGCCCGGTCGCCGTGGCCTTTGCCCGCACCTTAGCCATCCCGTCGTTCTAAGCGTATCGCGGCCTCGTGAGATATGATCAAGTTGACCTATCCCGCCTAAGCCGACAAAATTCAAATCTATGCATCATGTTTATCCCATATGTTTATACAAACAATGAAATAAAGTAGGCACTGTCGTGGCCGGTACAAAGAAAATGATGCGTCTCCTCTCTCCTCTGAGAATTCTAAATTCTTTTAAGCCGCTCCTTAAATGTCTAGATACTTTCTTGTGAGATATTTCAAATCGAAATGTGTAGCTGACAGATCGGCAACATCTAATATTCTCTATGATTATATAGGAAGATATATTTCTCTAAAAATGTGCGGCCAGTAGATCGGTCACATCAAAGTATTCTCTACTGATAACCGCCTCGCCTTGCGGCCTATAAATAAGCCGAGAAGTGCTCCCCATTTGGGAATATGAGCTTCGGCTCTCATCCAAGTGTTGTGCAAGTTGTGCACTTGGCTCCTAATGATGTGTATGAAGCTCTCCCGACCGGGATATGTAGAAAGTATCAGAGCCACGCTTCCACACCGGACTACGCGTCTCCGTTCAGACGGGTTGGGCGCCGCGGCCGCTCTCTCCTCCGTCCCCGCGGCCTCATTTCGAGCGAGGTCGGGCCGCGCAATCTCGCTCATCGGAAAAGGGCCCTAAATCTAAGGGAAAAGAAGAAAAAAAAAAAAAAAGGTCCACATGAATCGAGCATGGGGTTAATCGTTCGGCCCTTTCGTGATCACGTCCTGTATCAAAATCACCAAGAGGTCACAGTGAGGCCACATCCACCTCGAAGCCACGATGCCAAAGGGCCCAAGTCAACACAAATCGAACTGATTCGTACGCGTATGACCCTGTTAGTCTTGTCGCAAAGGGGATAATTTATCCAAAAAGTTTTAAATATTATACGATAGTTAATTCGATCCTGAATCAGTTTAGTCGTTCCGGCCAATTCTGGGTGGGAAATTGTTGATGTGGACGCTGAACGTCCTATGTGGCATGGTCGGTCAACACTAACGTGGACAATTCAGTCCTATGGCCATATCACATAGGATAGCTGGTGAGCGCATCAACGATTTTCAACCAAAATTAGCTGGAACGACTAGATTGATACAATTAAAAAGTTTGAAACTAAATCAATGACCGTACAATAGGTTTTTTTTTGGTAAAGTCCGTACAATAGGTTTATATGACTTATTAGATAATTTTCTCTGGTGTGAGAATCTTGGATATATTCAATTATCTGATGAATTGGACTCATCATGCTGTTGTAGCCCTATTTCCCCTTCGGTAGACCCGTCAAACGGGTGGGTGAAAAATGATCCAACCAAAATAAACCCATTCAATCTGTTTGGACCTATTTTCATATAATGTAAATCTAATGACTCATATTTAACCCGATCCGTATCAAGAAAACGACTTCATATTTAACTCATTTTATGAAAACTCATATCCAAATTAATGCAAGATTGCTGAATAAGCAAGCACGAGATTGAGTGAATACGAGAAAAAATAGAGAAAGTAACAAAGATGGGTTGTGTCTAAATATATTATAAATCCATTTAACATTCATATTATCTTTAAATCTATTTATAACCCATTTTAACAATCATATGAGTTAAAAAAAATGAGTTAATAACCTATTTTGATAAATTTATCCTCTGGCGTGTCTCAAACTCTATATCTTTTCTTTTCCTTTCTTTTTATTCTTTTTTTTTAAATCATTTTCAGACAAAAGATTCAGATCACGCGTGGTGGAGATTCACAAGGCCAACACGACCGGTTCGAGTGGTTTTATGACGTGGTGTATTATCAATGCCTCAAAATCTTTCCTCTCGCATAAATCCAAGCGGGTCGAAGTCTTTTCATACACGACGTGATACCACGAACACGATCCCCCCCCACGTTAGCTTTTTCGGGGTCCTTTGCTCGATGCACGAACGGTCGAGAAAGAACATGCGATCGATCGATCGATGGATGGATGGATGGAGAGAGAGAGAGAGAGAGAGAGAGAAAGAGAGACGTCCGCCTCGTCGGTCCAGGACACGCAGGCAAATTCGAGTGCACGAACGAACGCGAGATGGTGGGGAATGGGATTAGCTGGCGAACGCAGGATGGGCTCGTCCACGTCATCTCCTATCCTGTGCGCCCCTTAAAAACCTCATCCGTCCCCGAGAGAGGGACATGACATGCCAACCGCTCCTCAACTTCCATGCCATGCCCTGCCTGCCCCCCTCTTGTCCCTATCGCTCTCCCTCCTTTTTGCTCCAACTAACATTACGTTTCGAATTTTGGACCTCAAGTTCTTAAAAAGCTTGAGAAAAAGAGAAGAGGCAAAGGATATGTTCTAAGACGAGAGATTTCAGGATGTCGCCTCTCGCATTTCTTGATTAATGGGAAAGAAAAATATTGGCATATTAACGAGCGGTGCAAGATGTGTGAACATCGACACGTCTAAATAAGGAACACGGCTTGACAAAGCACCCTAATAGGAAAGTACCACAAGTAGCCCTTATAGATGGGCAATCACTCGAGTTTGAATGGAGATTGAGCAAGGATACATGTACCTGGCCTTATTCTATTAATGATCTTCAAGCACGCCCCAAGTTCTTATGCTGGACGATTTTCGACCGGTTCTTTGTTGTGAATTGCGAGTATGGACATCGCCCATGTCAATTTTGAGTTAAGTCCGGTTGTGGGCAATGCCTCGATTACGAAATGGTGGAAATCGTGATGGATTTTCAGTAGGCTCGCCTCCACGAATGGTATGACTAACATGCATGATAACGACTAGAGGTGATGATGGGATTCGGCCCAAACCGTCCGATGTACGTGATTGTCGGAAGAAATCCTTTGCCTCGAAAGTCTGAACATTTACCAAAATACCGATCGGCCGAACACGATCTTGAGTCTCTTAATCATGTTACATCCCCACCGGATCATTATCTTGGACTTCCTCTAAATGAGAAGCGGACATCCATCGAGGTTGTGTTGGGTAGAGGTAAGCAGTTTTAGATTTCAAGATCGATTCCAAGG
Organism: Corymbia calophylla; assembly: GCA_014182845.1. Lineage (NCBI taxonomy): Eukaryota > Viridiplantae > Streptophyta > Magnoliopsida > Myrtales > Myrtaceae > Corymbia > Corymbia calophylla. Next base: position 12,523,847 of record CM024701.1, on the reverse strand, counting down.
TCTACCCAAATTTCATATATACTCTTAATTAAATAATTACAATAAATTACCTCTAATAATCACTAATTGCTACAATATTTTAATCACAATTCATGTTTAGACTCATGAAAATTATAAAATATCGATAAAGTAAGAGTCCAAATCATAAATATCACTGAAAATGGAAATTAAAATTAGCGATTTCAGATTACGCACTAATTATTGGACTTTATGGAATACCGCAAAATTGTATAAAAATGTAGAATAAGAAAAATACAAAAATTTGTTCTAGGTTCTAGATTTTCGATTTCACCTAAAAAAAACCTTAAACTTACCTATTAGAGTAGGCTTTCCAATTTTTTTGAATTCGGAATATACTTTGCATATCCTACAACCCAGAATTGGTCCAATTCTCGAGTTTTCAGTTCTACCCTGTTACCGTACTTACCTTTAATATTAGGGAGAAAGTAGAAATGCACGATTGGTTCGGTAGAAGGCACGGGAAGGCCGACGCACGATCAGCTCTCTCTTACTATTTTACCCACCACACCAACTTACAAAGAAAAAAGGAAAAAAAAAAAAGAAAGAAGAAGAAGAAAACGACAGGAGAGCAACCAAAAAAAAACACATAACAACATAAGAATGAAAGGACGAGATTGAGCTACGACACCCGGATGGCGACGATGAGAAAGCGAGAATGATGACTCCCCACCCCTTCCGACGTGCATATCATCATTGATGATTCCATCCTAACACAAAAACCTTCTCTCTCTTTTTTTCAAAAATTGTATTTTAAAATTTATTTTTTTATATGGTTTGATTTGAACCCTTTCTAGCCAAGCATGTCTCACTTTCCCCGGTCCATCTTATCTAGTTATGGGAAGAAAAACAAAACAATTGAAAGAAAAAGAAGTGACTAACTAACATAATAGTCTTTTAATTATTATGAGAATAATAGTTTATTATGAGTCACAAATTTTTGAAAAAACGAGTCTCGTAATAATTTATAATCATATATTATTTGATTTTTTATAGTTTAGAATAATTATTATTTTCACAATAAGTTAAAATTTGTTAAATAATCATTTCTAAAGAAAACAATTGATTTGGAATTTAAAATGGGAGAGAATGAAACTTTTGGGGCAGTTGCCTGCCATGATATATGATCGATGGGATAGTCGTACCCGTTAGTGATAAAAATCTCCTTGATCTGTTACTACCAACAAGACCGTCATTTTCTTTTGGTACAAGTTGATAAATCTTGCTTAAAGTAGGTTGAGCCTTTTGCCCACGATCTCTTTCGGCCTTTGTGTCATCAAATCAATAATCGATGGGGCGCCTAACGAGCCCCATGTCGTGGCCTGATTAAGTGTAGGTTCAGATGATGTATGATTCAAAGAAATTTACATATAGTTGATGAGAGATTTTTAGATAAGCAGCCTCAATTCTCAAGTTGGAAAATATTTTTATCGACTTGATTGATTACCGTTGTCCTAGGGGGTTATTTCATATTATGACTATGATTATTTTCAATTATATTGTGACTTATTGAAATCATTGGTTGAGTTCATGACTTAGTTGGAAAGGTATACGAATGAGGATAATGGAGTCTTGTGGGTTTATTGTTGTAAAGGATGAAACAACCGACATATTCAAATTAGCTTGCCATTCTATGTGCCAATTTTTTACTGATAAGGGTGAGTGAAACTAAGGTTATATTTATTTTGCAAAAAATATCTCACGAAATAAGTAGAGCTTAAATAGCATCTTATGGGTTTGCACTTTTATTTGATTTTCTTAGAATTTAAGCATCAATCATCAAACTTCTCTTTCACGTGTGTCAGTCATTCACCACGTAAAAGGAGATTATAGGTTTTTTTTTTGGTAAGGTAAGTATATTGCTTTCAACCAAGAGATCCGTACAGAAGAGAGATATTATAGTTGTCAACACAGAAAAGAAACTAAACCGTTTATTTCACAAAAATGTATAGTCGCACGGAATAAAGGAAAATAACAATATTTTCTCCTATTACTGTGGTTATCCTCCACCCGTTTAAAAGCAATCGCTTTATCCTTAACCGCCTTGTAAAGGTATTGTTTTTGATTAAAATTTCCAAAAATGAATTAAGGAAAATAAAAATATTTTCCGAAAATGAATTAGAAAAATATTTTTTAATATGGAAAATTCGATTTAATTTTCTTCCACGCACTTTTTAATAATTTTTGAACAAAAAAGAAAAATAAATAAAAATTGAAGTCATAAAATTGATTTTTATATGGTTTAATTTAAACCCTTTATAGCCAAGTACGTCTCGCTTTCCCCACTCCACCTTAGCTATATATGGGGAAAGAAAAACAATTGAAAGAAAAGCTGGATTGGAATTTTGAATGGGAGAGAATGAAACTTTTGGGGGCAGTTGCCTGCCATGATATATGATCGATGGGATAGTTGTACCCATTGATGATAAATATCCCCTCGATCGGTTACTACCAACAAGACCGTCCTTTTCTTTTGGTACGAGTTGTTGCTGATGATCTTGCTTAAAGTAGGTTCAGCCTTTTGCCCGCCATCTTTTTCGACCTTTACTTCATCAAATCAAACATCGATGGAACACCCAAAAAGCCCCTCGAGCTGAGTAAGTTTAGGCTCGGATGGCGATGGATGAGAGATTTTCAGGTAAGCGATCTCCAGTTTTCGAATTAGAAACTTTCTATCGACCTGATTAACTGTCCCAATCTTAGGAGGTGATTTCTAACCATCACTACGATTGTTTTCAATTGTATCATGACTTAATGAAATCACCAGTTGAGTTCATGACATAGTTGCAAAGTGCATATTGAGGAGGGTGATTGGGTCTCATGGGTTTATTACACTACATGAGATAACTAACATATCAAAATTAGCTTGCCATTCAACGTGTCAATTTTTTAATTGTTAAGTAGGGATGATCATTTCAGGGTGAGTAGGTTCCAAATCTAAAACCTATAATCCATTATATTAAAATCAGTTCCCAATTTTTTAAACCTAAAACCTATTTTATTTGTGTTTGGAATGACCTTGAACCAACCCTATTTGTTTGCCTCAGAACAACTTTTTTATATATTTTTGCTTCTTTTTAAAAAAAAATACCAAAATAAATAACAATTATAGCAAAATAGTATGAGTAGGAAAATAGCTCAAAGAAAAATATTGATATGAAACAAACAGAAATATAAAGGAAGATGGAAGTTAAGCTTATTTAAGAATAATAAATCATCTTTTTCCAACTTCAAAAAATAAATTTTAATCAATTCCTGAGTGAGTGAGTGGGTAGGTTCAACACTTAGAACCTGGAATCTATCCACACAACACCGGTTTGGAATCAAAAACAAAACTTGTTTCCACTGAAGTCGAGAACCAGATTTGTTTCTATGGGCGGCCCAGTCTGATTCTTGATAGAATTAGTGAAACCAAGCATCTTATGGGTTCGGGCTCTCTCTTATTTTCTTAAAATTAGGGCATCGATCGTCATCAAACTTCTCCTACATATGTGGAGACATCATCTGTCGACACACAAAGGTCAAATCCCATTCTTAGGGTTTCGTCGACAGGCGTCCCGGGAGCACTCGCTTAGCCTTACTCGCCAAGAAAATATCTCCGTTCCCCGACGCACCGCCGCTCTGGACAATGATTCCGCCACGCCCTCATGTCGCGTCCCTTCATCCCTATCCCCGCCCCAATTGGTCTCGACTTTTCTAACTCACGGAAAAGCCAAAAAAAAAAAAAAAAAAGCAATGGAGACGAAAACATGGAACGGCATCCGGCGACTTTTACTTTTCCTTTTTGCGAGATTTGCTTTTACGACGTTTTGTCCCGAAGTTAAATTTCGGTCGAAAGGCTAATCGGAAGGAGGGCGTGCCCCCCCGGGAAAATTAAAAAAAAAGAAAAAGTCAAGTGATGCTCTATTGCTAACCGATATCGCTTTACGAAAGAATCTTGGCTCGTAAAGAAAAAGAGCGCCGTCCGCAAAAGAGAAAGTCAAAGCCATGTTCGAGGGCTCCTAATAAAGTCGATCGCTTTCCCCCCCCCCGTCCCGCTCGGGAACGAAGTTATCGAACAAGTCATAAATCTATTATTATACTTATATCGATACGATCCTGAAATTTTCTTCTTTAATTTGATTAGTAAAGATTTGTCAATTTGGTCCATTCCGGCCAATTGTGATTAGAAGTCGTTGACGTAGATAATTTTTTCGTGATTTCTTAATAAATTTTCTGGATTTTATTTTATCACTTTTCTGTTTTCTTTTCTTTTCCCTTTTTTTTTTTTCTTCCTTCTTCTTCTTCCTATGCTGATTAGGCGAGCCAATTGACCTTGTGACTTGACACTAGAAAATATACAAAAATTGATTGCGGTGATCACCCCTTGCCGGATCCTAACAAGGCAACCTTGTTTGTGGGCGATCATCGACCATTGTAATAATGGACCATTTCACTGTCATTGAATAATTTGGATTCCTGGAGTATAACTTTCAAATGTGTAAAAACGGATGACACTAGTGGTGCCCTTGACTGCTAGTAGTCCTGATGGAAGAGAAACTTGTTGAGGTCGGTTATGGAGGAACCAGTCTTCACAAGAGCAATGAAGGAGGAGAGTCAGCTAAAAATTAAGACCACGAGGCACAGGAATATTTAGACATAAATTTTTGTCTATAATGAAAAATTTTCATTTGACTAATTATTATAAGTAATACAAGGACAAAAATGAATTATTTTAGGAAAACATTTTAATAAAAGTAATTGCTTGAAATAACTAGTCTAAAAAATCTCTTCGATTAGCAATTTATGTCTATGTGGATGGTAAAATTATATTTCTTTTATCTTTTATTTATTTCCATAAGTGATAGAATCGATCATTTTTAAGGATTTATTTTCCAAATTATTCATTTGTTCTAAGTCTAAGCGTGGAGTGAGCGATTTCCTTTTCAAAACCCCACATATATATAGACACATATATATATATAGTTCTTGTGGTTTTTTATTATTCTATTTTGTGGCCATTATATGATTTTTTTTTTCCTTCTTCCCCCTCACGTCACTTGATCAATCGTTTGGGCCCAATTCCAGGCTTGCACCGCAGGCCTACCGCACCAAATTCGAACCGCAAATTGGACCGAGCCACTTGGCCTCTCTCTCTCTCTCCGTGGTTCCACTCCCCCACGTGCCATGTCGACCCCACCCCCACGCATGTCGTTGCCTATTCTTATCGTCATTTCCTCCTCCTCCAAAAATAATAATAATAATAATAATACATTTGAATGCACGGGCATATTTACTTTTTCTCCCCACATAGAAAAACCAGAATTTCCTTTAAATTCAAAATATCCCTTTCAGGCGAAAATTCATTTTATTTGCTCGAGGTTCCATATTTTGAAAAAAAAAAAAAAAAATTAATTTCCTAAATTGGATGCCTTATTTAATTCAAGAAATGGGGAATTATTTTAAGATATGTTTGGACGTATTCAATTTATGAGATGCGGCCAGGTCGAATTTTTTGTATAGAGGTCTTTGGATAGGATTTGAGCATGCCATGTTAGGGATGTCAATGCCTGTCTGGGAGACTTAGATGAGATAAAAAATCCAAGTATGGGAAGTTCATGTGAGGCTTAAAGTTCAAAATAAGAGAATGCATTCTCAATTTCCTTGCACATTGGATATGAGGGGTAAAATTAATTATTGCATTGCATGGACAAATATGAAATTTTACAAAATTGCAAGTTCTTCGTAGAAAAGTCAATATATAATTTTCTTTTTTGTCCTTTTTCTCTGCTAATTTCTACCATTCTTTTTTTTATTAAAGTTAAGCTACCTACAATTATAGTAATGAGTATACGTGGGTTGAAAAGTGAGCCACTAGGGTTGGCCCGATGGCCGCCATTCTCTCATGGAATGGGGAGGTGGAACATCTCCACTTTAAGATAATTTGTTTATGGACTTGTGAGGTATTTCCAGGTGGGCCCATCAAGGGCCGGCCAAGCTCCAAATAAATAAGTTTAGGAATACACTTGGCAGTCTACCAAAAGAAAAAAAGTTGGGAATAGTTCTCCTTTTCCTTCTATCGAGGTAAGAATGTCGAATAATTCAATTAACAATTTGAAACTAATTAGAAAATGATCCTCGTTTATTTTTTTCTCAACATATTTATTCCCTCTTCCCTCTATCTTATATCTTCTCTTGACCAAAAAAGCAAAACGGGTTTTTATGCGGTGTGATTGAGATCTTTAAAAAGTAAGTGTAATCACAAAATGGTAAGGGTTGATATTGACTTTTGGGTGGAAACCAAAAATTCAAAAGTTTTACTCCTTTTTAGGTTTTGTTTATTTCTTGAAATATAAATAATTCAAAAAATATTTTCTTAAAATTAATTATATATATCGCTTATAAAAATAAATAAATAAATAATTTTATTTTTCATTGGTTAATTAATTTAAATAATATAAACTATCAATTTTAAGAGAATATTTTTAAAGTTATTTAATTTTTGAGAAATAAATGGAGCTTTATAGTTAAAAAGTAAGAGCCAGACGAGCGGGACGTCCTTCGCTCATACCGATGTCTCCGTAATTTAATTACCTTTTTTAAAACGAAATATTATTATTTAATCAACTTTATTTCGCAACAACCGAAAAATTGAGGAGCCTTGGATCCGTTTTAAGAGAGAGTGAGCGAGCGAGCGAGAGAGAAAGAGAGAGAGAGAGCAGCGACTGTGTTCTCGAGATCTTCGGCGGCGGCGGTGGCGTTCCGACGGCGGAGGAGTTGACGTCGCGGCGGCGAAGGACCGGAGTTGGGCTGGGGGCTGGTCAAGGTGCGCGCTCCCCCGTCTCTGTCGCGCAGTCGCGGGAATCGCGCGTGGGAGTTTCGGCCCCGGGGGTTTCCTCGATCTGATCTCACTCTCAGAACGAGGAAGCTTCGGTGTTGTTCCGGATCTGTTTCTCTCCGGATGCTCCGAATGTAGCTGGTTCTCGAGCTGGTTCTGGAGCGGTGCGGGTCGGATCTGTCCGCTTCGCCGGAGCAGGTTAGTCCTCGAGTAATGCCGGCGAACCGGCGGACTGTTTGTGCTTTTTGTCGTTCCGAGCATTGATAGCTCCGTATCACGGGAAGAGTAGCTTGATTTCTTGTATTCGGAGTCTGTTTTGTGAGTCGCTGTTAGAGTTTTGAAGTTTGATTTCATTTGGCCGGAATCTGCGACGTTTATGCGCGATTCGCGGCAGGAAATGTTGACCGGGCTCGTATGAGAAGATCTTCGATTAGTGCGATTCACGCGAGAGACGCTAGAGACGCTGATTTGATTCTTTGAAGTTTCTTAGTTTGGAGTAGCTCATGAACTCAATTAACATGATCTGAGTTCAGTGGTACTGACTGGAGGCCCGAGGGGTGCGAAGATCCGACGATGTCTGAATCGCATCCTGCATTTTCAATTGACTGTTTACTGGGTTTTGGCGTATTGATCCTTTGAGTTTTGCACCAGGGTGGCAGTTCATCCGGGAGGGTTGAATTTGGTGCTATCGAATTAAAAAATGTCCTTCAAAAGCATTGTCCGCGAGCTGAAGGAGATGAAGGATGGAATTGGTAATGTATCGAGGCGGGGATCAGAAGGGAGGCGTTGGCGTAGCCGTACGCGGTCGCACATAGCCCCAGATCAAGCGGCACCACCTTCGACGTCAGTTGAACAAGGGCGGTGGGCGAACCTACCGCCTGAGTTGCTGCTGGACATCATTCAGAGAGTAGAAGAGAGCGAGACATCATGGCCTTCTCGTGCTGTGGTGGTGTCTTGCGCATCGGTTTGCAAGTCGTGGAGAGATATCACCAAAGAGATTGTTAAAACTCCTGAGCAATGTGGAAAGCTGACCTTTCCTATATCCTTAAAGCAGGTAATAGTCCATGTTAATTTAACATATGATGGGTTCTAATTTGCTGATTTTCTTCACATTCTTTCACAACTTTTTTTTTTCTAACTTTCGGTTGCTTAACAAACAGCCTGGACCTCGCGAATGTCCAATCCAGTGCTTTATCAAAAGGGACAGAGCTACTTCTACTTATTTGTTGTACTTTGGTTTGGTTCCTTGTAAGTCTGATTCTTCTCTCGTCATTCTACTTTAAAAATTTTCAGGTCTGTGCATCTTGAAATTTTCAAAATCTTTAGAGAATCAATAGAAATTAATATAAGGATTTATGCACATGAATTTTACCCTGCAGCTGTGATTCATTGTAATCTCTGATATGGGGAACTCTGGCTTACAAAGGAAAAAGTTTCTCTAGCAATAACCATATAACTCAAAATGGATTGGTCCCCTTTCTTCCTTTTGGTTAAATTGGAACTTATTGGCATTTTAGTACTTTTGGTATAGAAAACAACGAGTGATGGCTGAGAAAAGGCCAAAGCAAGGAGGAGATTAATATAGGAGAGTTGGAAGAGAGAACTTGCTTAGTCTAAGCCCTAGAAGCTTTGACTGCTCTTGGTATTGCAATTCCAGAATTGCCTAGGTTCTGTACCTTGTTTACATTCTTTAGCACAGGTCATTGATGCAGTGTAGTAGATGATGAAGGTAACTCCAAGCTATATTCCTTGACCCAGAATCTAGATGTCAATCATGCCCAACTTACTACATAACCCAAAGTACATTTTAGCTGTCTTAAGAAATTGCATTGTTAGTCCCTGCACGCTGAACAAAACTCTGTAGTAGATACGTGCTATAGTTTATTCTACCCAACTGAAGGTACTCCCCAAGTCCTGTGCATTGAAGCTCATCCCCAATAGATGCTAATTGCCAAATGTCGAACTGAGTTGTAAAGATATAGATAATTTCTAGAAGAAAGCTTACTACTGATTGATTTCATTCGAAATTTATTTGGAGAGTGCAGCTGGATCAGTCTACCTGCTTCAATCTGTGAATAATAGATAAGTGTGGTGCAATTGCTTCTTAACAGCTTAACCTGATGGAGTTCATTAAATATAGCTGTGAAGAGACTGTTGTGACCGGGAATCTCCATTATAAACAATGTTGAGATTCTGCCTCCTTCCTTTTCTACTTGCTATTTTCATGAAGACTGAAGCACCAGCCTTTCTTGCTTATAAGATTATTGATCCCTTAAGCTGCTCAGATTATCTTATTCACTTTGTTCATATTGACAGCTGAGGATGAGAGAGATAAAATGTTGTTAGCTGCCAGAAAGATTCGAAGGGCCACATGCACAGATTTTGTTATATCTCTGGTTGCCGATGATTTTTCTCGGGCCAGCAGTACATATGTAGGAAAATTGAGGCAAGTTTGAAGTAACCTGTACTTTTCTCTATCCACCTATCATATTCGCTATATGTACTGACCTCTTAGGATTGATCTTTTAGACTGACCTCTTAGGATTGATCTTTTAGGTCTAATTTTCTGGGAACCAAGTTTACCATATACGACACCCAACCTCCATGTGAAGCAGCTATTCAATCAAACAGTCGGTTGAACAGAAGGTTCAATTCTAAGCAGGTGTCTCCAAGAGTATCCGCATGTAACTACAGTGTAGGCACTGTCTCTTATGAATTGAATGTCCTCCGCACTAGAGGGCCGAGGAGGATGCATTGTGTCATGGACTCCATTCCTATCTCTTGCCTTCAGGAGGGTGGTAGCGTCCCAACACCAAGCTTGTTCACTCACTCCTTCGATGAACCGTCTTCTCCATCACCTGCCTCAAAAGGAAAAGACAAGATCACAGAATTTAGCTCCACAAGTCTCTTAGATATTCCAGTTCCTGTTCCGGGGTCAGGTGACCCACTGGTTCTCAAGAACAAGGCACCCAGGTGGCATGAGCAGCTTCAGTGCTGGTGTTTGAATTTCCGGGGACGCGTTACAGTTGCATCTGTTAAGAACTTTCAGTTGGTGGCAGCTGTTGATCCCTCCCACAAAATTTCGGCCGCAGAACAAGATAAGGTAATCCTACAATTCGGAAAGATTGGGAAAGACATCTTTACCATGGATTACCGCTATCCACTTTCTGCTTTGCAAGCCTTTGCAATCTGCTTGAGTAGCTTCGACACTAAGCCAGCATGTGAATGACGTGACACACTTACTTCAGCTGGACACCGTGGACAGTGTTTACTATTTAACTCCAGCGAGCACCTCAAGCATAATTATAACATGTGAAAGTTTGTCTGGCAAATCATCAGCGGAGAATCTTCGCTGAGCATCCATAGCCACTCTATTGAAGCTGGGGATTGTGAAACTGAAAGACAACTTGTATGTTATGTTTGTATGGCATTGCTGTAATCAAGTCTCCCAAGATCTAGCGCACACACTTTGGATGTATGTTTATTAGCTGGCTACTTAACTCTTAATTATTAAAACTCTCGGAACTTCTGAGCTTCTGATTACATCCTAGTTAGTGCTCCAGCGGCACATCTTTAATGGAAATAGAATTTGGTAATAGGGTTGTGAATTCTTACCTCTTATCATCAACGGCCGTATATCAAATCTTTAATGGAAATAGGGTTCTGATTACATCCTAGGAGGGATTTCAGCTTCCAGGTCGAAGTACTCTAATTTGACCCGTGTAGGGCTCCTTCCTTTCCCGCTGCCATGGAAGCCTGAAGAAAGGGAGGTCTCCTTTCAAGCTTCGGTGTGAAAGTGAAGAAGAGAAGTAGACAAATCTGATGCCAGGGTTTTGGCCTATGTTTAAATATCCGGGCATTTCGCTCCTTCCAAGTATGTTATATGGTTGCCGAAAAAGCAAGTTTCAAGATAGATTAATGAGACCATGTCCCGGATGATGGTGCCTCCCCATTGGCCCTGCGGTTCTCTTTGCACCTTCGGCTTCTTCCACTGCTGTGGACTGACCTCTCCCCTTCCTGCTTTCCCTCTTTTTGCTTCGATCTACCTAGGATGCCTCTATTCCAACTCGTCAGGCAAATTTTCCTCTTCATTTATAAGATGATGAACCTATAACTAATACTGAATAGTTGGACTTCTCGATCTAGCCGAGTCATGGGGATATTTTTTGGCTCAAGGACTCCAAACCTTTGCTGGATAGCAGGGTTATGAGGATGGACTGGGAGAAACAAAGGTGCACCTACTCAAGGGGCATTAACCATTGAGCATGTGAATTCATCTGTAAATTTTCCTTCTTTTTTGGGTTAATCTCTATTCCACTTAGCTTCCAAGGACACCTCTTGGCTCTAGAATAAGAGGCGCAATACACCAAATGGCCTTTGAAATCAACTAGAAAATCTGAAAAGGCCAACTTCGGACCATAGGAAGAGAAACGACTATTCCAGCACACTCCGGTGAAAAGGCTCTACGGTGGGAGAGCTTAGCTTTTGAACAGAACACTTGATGACAAAGGCAGCACGCACTAGAAAGTACAGAATTAAACTCCTCAAAGACAATTGAACTTGGAGGCTAAATCAATAACAGGCATCAATAGATGAAGGTGGCCGAGCATTAACATGTGGTTGCAATTTCAATAAGTCTGCAATTAATCTGTAAGCTTGTGGATGGACGCACTGCCCCTGCACTGGATTGCCTGCACAATTGAAGGGTCGCCTGGGTATGTAGGAAGATATCAGGATGGTCTCGAAGTAGAGAATAAAGTCATATAGCGCACATGCATTCCTAGAGGAAACTCTTCAAGGGCCCTTGAAGCACAAGACATTACATTTCTCATCCCCTTTGATTCTGAAGATTATCATTTCTCATCTCACGCAGGAGTAAGTAATAAACTCTGTTGATGTAAATTGGAAAGGCTGATGTGGAAATGGGTTCCTGTGATGCAGCATGAAAAAGAGAAGTTAAAATCCTGGAAATGCGCAAGAAGAAACTATAGCCAAACCACAGGAGTGTTTGGCTTTGAGGTCAGTATAAATGACAATATGGTTCTTCCCAGAAGTAGCCCGGTCAGCCTTGATGCGATGATGGAAAAATCAAAAGGCAAACAGTTAAAAGTTAATGATGATGAAACTCACGGTCGAGGACCATAAACTTTGATCTGCCGCACATGTGTGTCTCGTCCATTTAGGTGATTCGACAGCACAGCTATTTGCAACATAAAAGTGTTGACGAAAGTTTCCCTGTCCAAACACTTTCCTTATTACTCAAGAGAAAAAGGGAAAACTCACAAAGAAGTGATATATTTAACAAAGCCTTCAAGTCTGCAATAATGATAGCCCAAAAATACCAATGCAAGGGTAGAGGTAAAATTATGTCACATGTGCTCTACAAACATATGGATATCGATAGTGTAGCCAAAACTGAGAATCATATGACAATGCACATGGTTTCCAGGTCTTAAAGTACACGTGTTACTGACCAAACCCCGCGTTCCTTCAACCAAATAAGTGTACAAGAAAATGCATGTGCTATATTCTTCAGTACCTTATGGGTCTAACAGTGCCAAAAGAAGATGGCAAGAAGTCTACAAAGGGCCAATGATGCGCTTAAAGATTCACAACACATAACCCTTCGAACAATCTAGCAGAAAATCTCCATATTCGACAATTTTCTGTCCTGACAGTGTACTGGACATATCAACAGATAGTTCTTTATATCATATGATCATATTCATAAACCAGCATTTGTCACATAACAGGAGAAGAGACAATCCTAAATTGACCCTGGCTGTTATATACAAGGCAAACACGATGACGATTGGCACCAACAACCACCAGCAGAAAAGGTTCCAGGACACGGCACCCTATCTTTCTAGCAAAAATTTCTCTGAAAATGCTGCTGTCTTTCGTATGATGCCATGTCAATATTAAATCATACATAGAAAGCAGTGAACTATCTAGCATTGCTTAACAAAAGGAACACAACACAAATGCCTTTGGAACTCACCGAGGATCATTTCCAGATAGAGATATAGGAATCCACCCGGCGGGCTTCACAAGTTCCACCGTCTTTATCTCCTGAAACAAAAACATTCAACGGTGAAACGACCCGATTAAGCAATCAAAGTATCATCGAATCAAAAGAAACTACGCAAAATCAATCATGAAAAGCTCAAAAGCTCCTCTGAATCCCCTGAAAAAACCAACCTTCAGATTGTGGAATCCATCCCCGGCACGAATCGAGATCTTACTGGGCGTATAACTCTCATCAAGCTTGAAATCCACGTAGAGAGCCACCATCTTCAACCAAATCAAGTCCCAAAGAGCACAATTTACACTTCTAAGTTTAAAAAGCAATCGCATCGCCAATGACCCAAAAAAGAAAAAATGCCGAAACTTTTGGTAAATTAAAATGAGGAATTACTGAAGAATCGAACCTGGAGCTTCACCTTCTTCTGGAACTGAACGTTCACCAAATGAGGCTGCGCGCCGTCGGATCTGATTGCTCCCAAGAAAACCACCACCACAAAACAAGCCCAAAGATCGATTCTCGAATTTCCTTCTGCAACAGAGAACATAGAGAGAGAGAGAGAGAGAGAGAGAGAGAGCGTACTGCCAGTAAGTGTCGAGGTTGTCGTCGCGAAGGGAGGAGACGCCGTTGCCGGGCTTGCAGGAGCTGACGCTCCAGACGGCCTTCTTACCCATCTCGCAGAGGTCGTCGTCGACGGCAAGCACGAGGTTTCCTCCGGTGATCTTCCCTTCCTCTTCTCCTTCCGACGATTCCGTCGCCATCGGAACTGCCGGAGAGAGTATCGACGGTGTCCGACTCGAGCTTTGCTATTTGAAAAAGAGAGAGAGCCACAACAACCGGGTGAATACAACCTAGGAAAATTTTCAAATAAAAGATTGGAAGAGGACTTTATTCCTATTAAGAATTTAAAGTGATTTTGTTAGTCTCAAATAAGAGCTTAAATTGATCAAATTATCTCAAATAAGGATTTGAAATGTTCAAATAATCTCAAAACTTTTGGCCGGTTGGTAACTATTCCGATCATGGGAGAATGGGGGTTATTTTAGTTAAAAAATTTTTAAATATACTCTATTGATTTCTTTTTTTGTTCTTTTTTTCTTTTCCCTCCATTGATCATTACCACGCCTTGTTGATGGCTGGCAATGGTCGTCACCCTTAGGCGAAAGCTACCATCGCTTGGCCTTGCTAGCCTAAGGGAGGGCTAGGGTAGCCCTTGCTGACATTGGGCAAGGGTCAAGCCATTTTTTAATATAGATATAATGACAACTTTAGATTTTTATTCTAAATAAGTTCCTTTTCAAATTCTTATTTAAGAAAACAAGAATATTTTAGTTATTTATGATCCCTTATTTGAAAAAATAACAATACTTCAAACCCTTATTTGGAATATCGTTAAATTTTTTTTTATATTTCAATAAAAAACATGTTTATTATATGATGTATTTATTTCGAGGATAACTTCAAAGAAAATTCCAAATAAGAACATGAAATGCCTCATTCTCTTATAAAAAGACTTAAAGTAGATATTTTTTCAAATAATAATCAGAAATACCATCATTTTCTTAAATAAGATACCGAAATGACTATGTTTGTTTCAAATAAGGATATGACTTTGGTCAATGATATTTTTGTCTTTTATTTTCTTTTTTTTTGAATTTTTCCTTTTTTTCTTTTCTAGTTGGTTCTTTCTTTTGTTGCTTGGCTAGTCTTAAGGATGGTCAGCCACCAACAATGCCCGAAGAGGATTGGGCAAGGGTCACCCTCGCCCAATCAGGTGAGGCGACCCTCGCCCTAGGTGAGATTGCCCTTGACGGCCATAGTTGAGGCCAACCCTCGTCACATCTGGGTGATGGTTGCCTTGCCAGCAAACGACGAAGGACGACCTTGCCTCGACGACCCTCGCTCCGAAAAAGGGTCGTGGCCCTCCCCAGCGATTGACCAGTGCTTGTAGGTCCTCCCCTAGTGGCCGGTGAGGGTTGTTGAGCCCTCATCTGAAAAGAAAAAAAAGAAAGAAAAAGAATTATAATTGTATTTTAACAAAAATACCCTTGATTGGCTAGAATAGTTGGCTAGCTAGCAATTGATAAGGTTAGGTTCTTGTTTGAAATTTTCATGGCTTTTTCATGTCCTTATTGAGACTGATGTAGCCACTTTAGTTCTCTATTTGACAAAAAGTTCATTTCAGGTTTTTATTTGAAAAATAATGTACCTCAAACCCTTATTTGGAATTTTCCCAAAATTTCATGACATACAAAAATGCTTTTCGAGAAATCTTTTTTTAGATACAATAGGATAAGAAAAAATGGATCAACTTTTCAGATATACTCAATGTTGCAAATTAGTACTAGCATTTTAATTAATCTTAATCGCTTGGAAAAATATAAAATAAATTTTTGTTGATAATAGAACAAGAAAAGAGCAAAAAAACTGATGATGCAACTTGAAAAAGAAAGCCACAAATATGGTGAATAAATCTGTTATTTGAACTTTTAATTGTTATTTTTCACAAAACTAAAATAAATACTGTGCTAATTTATTATTATTTTTATTTCAGCGATGAAGCATGTTTATTAGATTTCATTGCAATTTCAGCAAGAATGATACAATAGCATAACAAGAATCAATGCTTCAGACGTACTTAATTTTTGCAAGTTGATGTTAGCATTTTAATTGATCTGACTTTAATCACTTGGAAGAAAAAAATAATTGGAAATTTTTTCATCGATAATGAATATAGACCAAGGAAAAAAGAAGATATTAAAAAAATCGATGATGAAAAGGGGCAAAAGGAGGCGCTAGAGGAAGGGCTTGAACCTTCGACCTTGTGGTTAACAGCCACACGCTCTAACCAACTGAGCTACTCCAGCTGTTTTGCTGCCACCTACGCATAAAAATTAAATATTCTATTTTCATAATTAAAGAAAGTTTCCTTCTTACATCCTTTACAGGCTCCTGATGTTGTGACAAGGTTTGTCTCATTTCTTTGGTTTAAATAGCTCAAGATATCTCCAAACAAGAAATGTCCCTTCAGCGTTTGAGATATGCATATATGTGAGTTGGCCATCTTTGCCTTTTTCGAATTTGTTCTTAAGATATAACTTATCAATGTGAAAGTATGCTGACATATTAGGGGCTGCATGATCATGTTTCTATTCATCTATTTCTCTGTTTTTTTATTCCCTGAAATAGAAAAAGAACAGAAATATGTTTGGCAACACCAACTGATTTTTCTATTCCTCGAAATAGAAAGTTGTTCCTGAGAAATATATTTGGAGCAGAAATGGGAAGTAGAAAAAAGTACTTCTTGTTTCTAGGAACAATTTTTAAAAACTTATTTCTTGGGGACTATTCACCGCCCATAGCACACTGCCGCCCATCCACAGCCACCCGCCGCCTGCCCTTGACCACCGGCCGCCCGCTTGCTGCCGATTGGCCTCTTGCCATTGCCCTTCGCCTGGTGACCAACGACCCGACGCGACTAGCGGTAGCAACCCGGCGCAACCGGTGACCCAACGCGATGGGCAATGAGACCCGATGCAACCGATGGCAATGACCTAGTGCGACTAGAGGCGATCGGTGACCCAACGCGACGGGCAGTGATCGGCAACCGGCGACCCAACGTGACAGGCGGTGATCGGCAATCGGCGGTGAGTGGCAGCTGTCGATCACTTGTCACTGGCCGCCCCCGCTCGCCAGCCGCCAATGGCAGCCGTCACCCGCCGACCGTCAGTCGTCGCCCGCCGACCGTCAGTCGTCGCTCGCCTCCGTCTTCAGGGAAAATAAAATAAAATTTTTTTGTTGATACCAAAGGCATTTCTATTCATTTTCTATTCTAAGAATAAGAAATTTTTGTAGTTACCAAATGCTTTATTTTACTCAGAAATTGTTTCAGGAAATAAAAATAGAAAAGAACTATTTCTCAAAAGAAATTATTTTCGGGAGTAGAAATGTTACCAAATGCACCCTTAGTTTCTCAACTTGTTAGCCTCAAGTATAGAAATGTCAGACCGTCCTGGGTTTGAAGATGCAGATTTCGACATGCGGTGAAAATTTGTGGTGGGTTTCCGCATCGTGTTGCTTCAGCAATGAGAGGGAGGAATGGGATCTTAGTCCCACAGCAAATCAGAGTTTCAACCCAAGATCTCTCCACGGTTCCTAACTATGCTGCCGCTTGAATTTGATTGACGGCTGCCCAAGATCTGACCACACTCGGTCTTTCAGTCCGAGTACGCATCCATGCACATTCTATGTAATCCACGCTATGGAGCCGTTTGCTATGGTCGGGACTCGGGGTTTGCAGTTCAACTCTCGAGCCGACAAAAAAAAGGAAGGACATTAAAGAAAACATCAGAAAGAATCTGACAAGAAAACATCAGGAAGGACATTACTGAATGCTTTCAAGGTCTAAAGATGTTATTGGGAGCGCGCAATAAAAGCCTAATACCTTCTCCTAAAAAGATTATCAATGAAAAAGTTCAAACTCGAGCCCGTCAATATATTCAGTTAGATCCACATTTATTCAAAAGTTTAAGCTAATGAGTTATAGGCCAATTAGAATATATTAATAACTTTACACTACATCAATTATCCGACGTGAGATTTTCTTAATGTGAGAAGTGTATCTCTAACAATCTCCTCATCACATTTGAGCTCTGAGACTATTCTTTTAATTCAGGTATCCTTTTGACCCAACTTCATCCTTAAGGGCCCGCGTTGTCACACCACAATGCTCACCTACCCGTGAGCCACAATCATTGGCTCCGATACCATTTGTTGGGAACACGCAGCAAAAGCCCGATACGTTTTGTTTGGAGAGATTGCCAAGGGAGAAGCTCAAGTCTGAATCCGTCAATATATCCAATTGAACCCATCTTTATTCAGATCTAATTTATCATCTATCATAAAATGCGAGCTAAGATGATTCTTTGGGCTTACCCTGAGAATGGCAAATGGATCAGTAATACGAGGCATGTGAACTGACGATCGAGACAGTAGCCTTGTGAACATATCTTGTTTGTGTAAGGTTATTTCTCTGTCCATTTGACAATGATTTCATAATGCTGCAAAGTACTTGCTGTAACTTTCTAATCGGAAGACCCTAGGACATTTTAGTTTGCATGCGTCGCAACAAGTTCCGCGTTCGATAACTGCTTTCAGCTTCAAGGCCACTAACAACTCAAAACTGTACAAGCGTGACTGAGTACAGGGCTTGAGAAAACTGAAGCAAAGACACTGTAGATTCCTACCTATATGGACACTATCAACATGGCTTGAAACCCAAGAAGAAAGAGGAAAAACGAAGCCTACTGTTAAGACTTAGCCTAAGCAAAATTTGCGAAAGAATCCATCTCTAGCAATGTGGAATCTCGCTGGGATGAGAAATCTTTCGTGGAGAAGATTCTATGCTATCTTCTGTTGATGGAGATTATCTACCACTGCATGGTCAAAAAGCAGAGTCCCCAGGATGCACCTTCTACTTTCACCCTGGTCGCTCGAGAAATTAGTTCTTCTAAAATGACTATCTTTCCTTTCAGAAGGTGTAGAATGCCTCAGATCACAAGCCATTGCCTTCGATATCTCCGAAGAGCCTTAGCAGCTCGGAAGCACTCGCCTTTGCTTTGTCACTCCCATTTGTCTTTATGTTGATTAGAGCAGGATAAGCCATGAAACTTTCCTCTAGGACCAACTTACAGTATTGAATTTGTTCGCGGCATACCGAGTGTAGAATGGTCACTGCATATTCTTGGTCTTCATTACTTGGAGACTCTAGAAATTCAGCAACGGAAGCAATGCATTTATCAGTCTCCACAATGGAAGCGCTTGCCTCTTCACTATTGCACAAATTTGTCAGGATCATCAGGGCAAGCTTCATAAAATGGGAATTTTGAAGAAAAGGAACCATCTTCGGGATGCATCCTAAATATATAAGATGATGACAGACATAGCAATCATGCGACAGATTGTTGAGGATCTTCAGTGCAGATTCCTGAAGAACTCTGTTCTGAGAGCCCAGGATTTTAAAGATGGGGGCAAGAACACCTGATGCGGCAATCTCGGGCCTGCAGTTTTCATGAGTGGACAAGACTTCTAGCATGGCAAGAACTTGTTGAGATACTTCCGAGTCAAGCAATAATATCAACAGAGAGAAGGCACCCTTGTCGAAACAAGTCACTTCGTATCTACACAAAGCAAATAAAGCAGATAAGAAATGAGATTGTGCAGGGAATTGGGAGCATTACACATGAACTATAAAGTATTGCAGAAAAGAAGCGACAGCAAGCATACGCCTTCAACAGGAGGCTAGACTTAATTTAAGTCGATTGGAAAGAGAGTAGGAAAACAATAAAAAGAATGACAATTCCCTTCTTAAAGAAACATTTAAAACTCTTTCATGTCTGATTAGTGATGTATGATGCAGCCCACGGGCATAAAATGATCTGCTTAAATATTCGAAGCATCATTGAATGCAAGTTATTGAAATTGAGAGGGAACTATTCAATCTGCACCACAACTAAGTCAACAGGACTAAAGATGCACCTGAAAAGGAAGATCGCATCAGTATACAATCGATCAGGATCTTTCTATGAGCCAAACTTTCAGAAGAACTCAATTACAAAGATGTAAATTTCAATTTCGAATCAAATGTTATTGTCATTGTCTGCCCAGATTATCGATGCAGGCCAAAATCAAAAGGGATCTAGACTTCAGTTATCAAATTCTGTTGATCTCTCTTAGCTCAGAGAAAACAGATGAAAAGAAAGCAGCAGCATCGATTTCAATGCCTCCTTCAGTACAACACAACCTCAAATCTTCTACTACTCAAAAGACAAGATGAACACATGTCCAGATTTTGATCTAAACCAAGGAAGCAAACCCCAAGTACTGAACAGAACCACACGTTCAATGGTAAAAAATTTTAGTGAGGTCAAGTAATCATGTCATCCTAAGCTAGTGATGTCATCATCACATGGTCAAGAAAAGGAATGATACCATTACTAGTCTTTATGGATTCCAGGCGATGAGGATAACATACCTATTTTTGCTGACATATGTCAGTAACAAATGTGACCCAGTCCTTTGAGCTTTTAGGTCAACTTTGTCCTGGGCATCTACTAGAAACTGTACAAGCAGCGTCAGAAAATTCTCAAACGGTGCTGGCCCAAGAGCTTGATCATCATGATCCAAATAGTTTTTGACATCTTCGACAACATTGCATTGGGACTCCCATGGAAGCTCTTTGAGTTTAGGCAGTAATGCTAAGGATCTCAAGGTGCTCAGCGTAGAAGTCTCGCATCTTTGATCGCCGTCATCACTCTGAATGGAGTTTGAACTTAGGTCATCTGGAACTTTATGATTCGAATGGTCAGGATTGTAGACAGAATCTCCATATCCATGAGCAAGACTGCCGAGGCTATTGATGGATATTGAAGAAGATTCCAATGAGCAAAGGCTTTCTGCTCGTCTGCTTGGGTCAGTATTTTTAATTCCATACTCTACACACCACTTTGATATCTCTTGTTTCAAGAAACTGTTCGGTGCCAACAACTGATCTGACAGTTTTTCCTTTGTTTTGGGACATGTATTATAACCCTCATCGAACCACCTCTGGATCCACATCCTTTCAAATGTCACTCCAGAAGCAATGATGATGGGATCATACATCAATCTCAGAGATAAAGGGCATTTGAATTCATCAGGAGGGACAGGGTCCCTTACAATATCAGGTTTAGCATGATCACTTGATCTGGAGGCTTGAAATTTTTTTGTTTTATCACTGAGAAAGGTAGCATTCTCTTGTTGTTCCGCCACAATGGAGTTTCCGTACTTATCCAAGAGATACAATAAGAATTTCAACCTATCTTTCTTCGCCGGGTTTCTGTCACCAACTTTGCTGAGAAGATTCTTGATTGATCGTTTCTCTTTTACGACAGCTCTTCGAGACATTATATGAAGATTTGATGCAGCAAATTTAAGCGCTCCAATATCCAATGTCTCTGTCGGACCATCCATGGATAAATGTGGCCTTAAAGATTCACGAAGGACCTTTCCAGCCTCCATTTCAGAAGGATCCACAACAAACTTTGCATTTCTAAGCTCATCGATTATTTGACATATCTGCAGACCCATCAAGCAAACAAAGAATTAAAGAAAGGAATGTAACCAGGTTTAACCTCCCATAACACAACGAAAAACATCCATCTCACAAGCAATAAGAAGAGTACATGTCCAATGAAATTTCCTGCACCCTCGGCCAAACCTATCTACAGAGAAAATGCCAACTTCAGGAGAGCTGCAACAAGCGTATCGCTAATCCTTTTAACAAGATGTGGATTTAGCTAGGGCTCAGGATACACACACAGAGAGAGAGAGAGAGAGAGAGAGAGAGAGAGAGAGAGCAGAAGAAGAATTCCAAGCGATCAACAAAAGAAGGGTTTCTTTAGTAGGTGTGAATTTGGATATTTCACATAAATTGAAAGCTAGGGTCAGGAACTTGCAACAATTCTAGTCATGCAGAACAAGCATGCACAAAAAGACTTAAGGTAGGATGAAAACTACTTCAGCGAAGCAAGGATCAGCACTTTTCTTCTTCTGGCTGATAGAAGGCACAGGAGAAAGCATTGCCTCAGATTTTTAAAAGAAGCTGCAAAGGAGCCTGTCCTTTCCATGTTGGCCACAGAAATGTGCCCACTAGATTCATTTATATCAAGAAGATAGAATCTGTGTGAAATCTCTACATAACGTTAAAAGCAACCAACCTCAATAGCCAACAAAACTGGAACGGAATTACGAACAAGGTCTAAACCGCGCTCCAATAGTTCCGTTGATCTTTGACATCTCCTCGCTATTGCATCACTGGTTAATGCCTGAAAGTTGCAACAATCATCATATATACGAAGCTAACAAATATGTGAACTTAATAAATAAACTACTACGTACTCTTGGAACAGACCTAATGAAGATTTTAAGGAGTTATAACGAGAAATACAGGGGAAAGACTGTCAAATGTTTAGTCAATACAGCATATCAAAATTCTCCCCACTAATGATGCACCAAAACATCTATATCCGACTTTTCTGCTGGTTCTTCGTCCCTTTACGCCTTTTTAATAATTTGAAGTGCATCTCTTTCACAAGGAATGCGATCAAGTTGCTAATTTCCAGAAGGCACAACTATTTGACAAATCAGTGTATGTTTTTTAACCTCATCACTTTGGAGTTGAACAACTTCATAAGTACCCACCAGGTAGAGTTTGCTAGATTCACTGCAGTAGCGGAGGAGTTGCTTGGCTTTTTCGATATCACAAGTCAAAGAGGAAAGTGCAAGCATTCCAGATGAGCGAGGTCGAGCTGCCTCTATTTGTGGAATAACATTTGATACTTTATCAACCAACTTCATAAGTTCTGTGCACATTTCATAGTGGACCTGCAATCATTAGCTGTACTCATCACATTCTACCAAATCAGGAAGAAGGAAAAAGTATAAATAGGATGGACTGATAAAGATGGACAACTTCAAAAACCAATCAATACAAGGCTTTAATATATGTACTGCGAATTGCCAATATGCTTCCAAATAAACATTAACCAAGGCACACTTTTTTTAATGTTTAGTCCTTAGTTCATTCCAAAATGAAACAATTTAGTGCTTCATCTTCATCGATGCTAGTGACTTTTTCTAATAGCATCTCACTTATTTGGAAGCCAAAGGCACCAAAAATCAGAAACTCTTCTCATTCCAGAGAATTAAGCTGGAATGCAGCTCTATTATCATAATTAACACTGCACACCAGCCTAAATAACTGGTACCGAACAAAGTTACCAGACAACACATTAGGACATTTAATGATCAATCTCACGCATAGAAATAGAAATTTTAAGTCCTGACAAATATTTACCTCGAAACAGTCAGAATTAGAGAGTGTCTCCACCATCACAGTAATACCACTCCCCATTCAAAGGGCCTGATTTTTCCTTGATCTGCAGATGCAGAAGTATTGACAAGAAAAGATTACTATTATGTGTTTTTTGCAAATCCAACACCCGACCCAATCACAAGAGACTCAAATATTAAGTTGAGATATCATTTCATTGCATAATTGCAACTGATCATTAGTCTGAATATGCAGCAGATATGAGATGTTACTGGTGCAAAAACTTATGGACAGAGGATTCAAGGAACATAAGCACCAGCAAAGTTTATTTCCCCTGCCTCTCACAGTAGAGGTTTGACATGCAAAAATTAAGTCTTAGTACAAATACTGTGTTCCTCTGACAACATGGAACAAAAAGATTGGCAACACTTAAACTAGAGTCTGACATTTCCAGAATAAAAAATAGAGAGTACAGCTTTTCTACAGAACTTTCAAGAATGGCTAACTAACCAGAAACGAAGATTCTGAACAAGCAGGACACACCATTACTATATTGAGGCCTCTGCATAATCAACATTGAGAATCTCAACTCTACTAAACACCAAATATTATGGCAATAGTGCTATCAATTTCTTTCACGTGAATCGGTGTTTGATGCATCCTACAAACTTTAGGCTATCGCTTATTTCGCTTTCACTTCTTCAGTGCCATTAACTAGTGCTCTTAACAAAACAGCCTTTCCTCATGAAAAGAACCAGATATATAGATTACATTTCATGAATTGGCTTCCTTCATACGGACCTTTGCACAACAAGGAAATGGGATGTTCAGAATGGGTTCCCTTAAATCACAAATATAAGAACAGGAGGACATCTTCGTCTAAGAATTATGGTTCTGAGTTTTGATGAATCCAGAGTTTCCTCTTTGAGCAAAGGACAAAGGTTACATGGTTTCCATTCATTGCAGTAAATTGCACTGTTCGCTAACAATAATGGGCTATGTTTTCCTCCAAAAGTTGGAGGAAACTTCCTCTAGACACCCTTCTCATTGATGGATTACAACCTTGTAATCCCATATTCGTATTTAGTTAATTTTCTACATGGACGATGTCCATAACTTGTAACCCACGGATCAGAATAAACAGTCGTGCCTGTCGTTTTTAACAAGATACCAGAGCTCGTTAATTCCTGAGTTCAGTTCTGGGCATGCTCACGCTTACACACCATTAATGGTCGCATCAATTTTTCCAACCTCCAAGCATCTACCAGTCTTCATATGTCATACTCAGAAAGCAACGTTCTCCAAGAGTCCGAACTTTGCAAGGAAAGCACATGCCTTAATTTTATCATCCAAGAGTAGTAATGAAACTTCTATCTCTGCTAATTGGGAAGAAAATATACATCCAATGAACTTACCGCTACCAATATGGCTCTTACTATTATACTATACAGAGATAGCTTTTCCTTCTCTCTTTTTCGTCCCTAAGCGAGGAAATAACAATTTCTCAGAAACAGCCAATTCCCAGCAAACTGTCACAACCAATTTCGTAAGAAATAACCCCTAAAGACAACTTCTTTTTACACAACAGACAGTTTCTGACCATCACCATAGAGAAACCTTGTAAAAGAAAAGCAATCCGCCATACCTCAGCCACAAAATCACAGAAGAATCTACAAAAGATACACTGATCTAAAGAAGCCCGAGACTTACCAGACAGTGTTAGCAACAGCCCTCCTTTTTAGATGTGTAGAAGCACACGACCAGACGAGAAGTTCAAGAGCAGCTCTCGGAGAGGAGAGTACATGCTCTGCTCGTACCAAGAACCAAGACCCTTTTTTGAATTTTCTGCCAATATGGGTCTTCAGAAAAGAAAACAACGAAGCGGATTTTTTACCCAGAGCACCAAGAAAACTTCCCTTTCGCGTTTGAGTTTTCCAAGGGAAGAATCTTGCTCGGGACAAGCAGTAGTTCTTGCACAGGAGGAGGGAGACAAATGGGCAACGTCAAAGAAGAGTGCACATTTCAAGTTTTGTTTGCACAAGAGGGAGACAAATGGACAACATCAAAGACGGAGCCATTTCAAGTTCCCTATATATATAGAGAGAGAGAGAGAGGGGGGTGTCCTCTTCAGCAGCTTGTTTGGTTCCTCAGGAAGTGGTGGGACTCCCATTTTTCACTGGTGGCGCTTCGGTACCTTTTTTTTGGACGGTGGCGCTTCGGTACTTTGAAGAGGGTCGTCAAAGGGGCCAAGTCGATAATTCAACGAGCTGACCCGAGGCAACGCCTTCCTGCTCAAATTCCAAGATCACGCGAATAGAAGACTCGTGACTATTCCTAGTCTACGGGAAAAATAAAAAAAGGTAAAACTCCGGGTCAAGAAAGTACGGTAGGTCACTTTCATATTCCGTCGGATGGAAAGATTAAGCTATTAAATTTAACTAATCGAACATCAAAAACTACGTGACTTGATATATTTTTGATTGCCATGTCCAATGTCATGAATAGTTGTAGTAATTTTTGGATTTAAGTAACTAGAAATTCAGGACTGGTGAATTGCATCTCCCTTATCTTAAATAGCAAGGGAGATGGCTCCTTTGCTCGTGGGTCTAGCAAGGAAAAGCCAGTCTGAACATCACCGATCGTCTCAAATAGAAACAACAATTTTCCTTACTGGTGAAGGGAATAAAGTTTTGAATTTTCAAATAACAAGATAACGATGATCCTTCTCGCCCTCGGGATATAATATTGGAGATCGAGTTTGGGAAGGGGCCCTCGTAACTTCTGTCAAGTGAGCACAAGAAGGTAGGGTCGAGAGGGCGGAAGATGAACAAGGATGCCGGAAGCGCGTGGCGGACGCGGGAAATTAAAGAGGTACGCGGTCATGGCGAATCGGAGCGAAGAATCCACCCTATCAATTGTTCCTCAGCCATCTGCCGAAAAAGTTTTCTCGTGTATGCCGGAAAAGTCCGCATCGAGAAGGACAGGTAAAATAAAGTAGAAATGCAGAGAGAGAGAGAGAGAGAGAGAGAGAGAGAGAAGTGACGACTCTTGTTGGGAAGCTCGAGATGTTGACTCCGCCGGTCAAAGTCATGAACTTGCAGACAAAACCTACGACAGGACTAGCTAGCCTCGACTCCTCGAATGGGTTTGCTTTTAGGGAATCCGATCAACCCATTTCCCAAGATCTGTACGAAAATTTTGACTTTCTTGGGCAGAGTTGCCACAGATGGGAGCGGATGAGGACCTCGACTGGACAAGGATTATCAGCTACAGATCATCTGCTTCTCGTTTCCATTTCGGACCCGCCAACTTCCGTAAAATTTGCTCGAAAGAACCACCGGGGAAGTTGAAGGGTCCTCCTAGCGCGCCGCCGCGGACTTTGGCACGAGGAAATCACTGTGCAGAACCGGCTCCTCAATGGTATCTCGACGGGGACGAGTGAATCGTCGCCCTACGCTTGATGTCGCATCGCTTTCCTCCAAGGATGAAGACGGAGCAAGAGGAAAGGGTCGGGGCTAAAACGGGTCAAACAGTTTGAAAAGTAGGAGTCACTCAGAATTTTCTGATGTGAAGATGCTCTTGTTGCTTTGGACCAACTAACTTTATGTAAATTAATTTTCAATGTACAACCAAAAGGGGGTGAAACTTCTCTGTAGTTGAGTCATTACATGTCAGACATGATGGACATGGTCGAACACAATATGAGAAATATAAGTCATATATTCTTTTTATGGTGGCGTGAATTTCATACATGTTTTATATTTTTTATGATTGTGTTAATTATAGGAAGATGATATGAGAAAATGTACATGTAAATTTTATTCCCCCATAATCATAAGTAAAAATACTGGTTAAATTTCAGACTGCGGACTTTGTAAAATTTACCTGAAAGAAGCATTCGAAGTCAAGGGTCCTTCTAGCATGCCGCGAATTTTCGCACGATGAAATCATTGTGTGGAGCTGGAACCTTGACCGTATCCCGACCGTGACAAGTGATTCATCGTCCTACACTTGCGTCTTGTCATGTGATTCAAGTGATTCGTAGTCCTACGCCTCATGTTGCATCTCTTTTGTACAAGGATGGAGAAGGAGCATAGGAAAGAGCCAAGGCTAAAACGGGTCGAAAAGTTTGAAAAGTAGAAATGTCTTTGTAGTCTTTTCAGAAAGCTGTGACGATGATGTCGTTGCTTTCGACCCTTCAACCTTTAAGACGTTCTTGTTTTCATTCATGTAAATAAAATTTTCAATGTACAACGAAAAGGGGCGGACATGCATGGAACTGATTTAACTCCAAGGCGATACCTGCAGCGTTTATTTATGTTGCACACAAGAGTGACAAGGCACTAAAATTGCAATGCCAAAAAAAAAAAAAAAAAACTACATTAGTGTGAAACAAATCTATAGTTGGTTCATCATAAGTCAGACATAATAGACATGGTCAAACATGATGTACGAAGTATAAGAAATCTAATTTTTATGGTGGTGTAAATTTCAAACGCATTTTATATTTTTGATGATAGTGTCAAGTGTAGGTGGACAATGTAAGAAAATATCCTTGGTAGATTTTGTTGCTTCATAAAAAGGATGAGGATATGCCAATTTCCCAATATGCCTCAAAATACTAGTCGAGCTCTGTTTGTTTCGTGAAAAATAACTAATTTAAAATATATTTTCCTAAAAATGATCACTTATATTACTTAAATATTTTCATTATTGCCAATAATTTATGTCAACATATTTTTGCAAATGATGAAAATATTTATATTAATTTATTTTTGTAAAATATAAATAATCATTTAAAAAAAATTAAATCATTCGTTTTATCTGTGACTGATCATCTGCTTCTCAGTTCCATCTCAAACTGTGAACTTTGTAAAATTTGCTTGAAAGGGCCACAGGAAGATGAGGGTCCTTTTAGCATGCCACGGATATTTGCATGACGAGATCACTATGCAGAACCAGACCCTTGATGGTATCCCAACCGTGATGAGTGATTCGTCGTCCTATGCTTGATGTTGCATCTCTTTGGTCCCAAGGATGGAGATCGGGCGAGGGAAAGGGTCAGGACTAAAACGGGTCAAAAAGTTTGAAAAGTAGAATTCTCTCGAGAAATTTTCCGGAAGCTGTAATGATGCTCCTATTGCTTTCGAAAAGGAAAATGCCATTTGCTCGATAATGCCTTTCGAAAAGAATGTTTTCAATCGAATTCGGCACTCATTCGTAGTATTTGTTTAAGCAATCTTTTGATATTTTACTCTCGTCGCTTTTGAAAGGAATGTTTTCAATCGAATTTAGCACTCATTGGCAGTATCTTTTAAGCAATCTTTTGGTATTTTACTACTGATTCGCCTCTGAATTTTGCTGAGATACTGACAAGGTCCAATGGGAACTATTCTTTATTCAAGCTGGCAGGTGATGGTTGTCCATAGAATTCTCTTTAGAAATTTTTAGGAAGCTGTAATGATGCTCCCGTTGCTTTCGAAAAGGAAAATCCCATTTACTCGATAATGCCTTTCGAAAAGAATGTTTTGGATCGAATTTAGCACTCATTAGTAGTATTTGTTTAAGCAATCTTTTGGTATTTTACTCTCGTTGCTTTCGAAAAGAATGTTTTCGATCGAATTTAGCACTCATCGGCAGTATCTCTTAAGCAATCTTTTGGTATTTTACTACTGATTCGCCTCTGAATTTTCCCGGGACACCGACAAGATCCAATGGGAACTGTTCTTTATTCGAGCTGGCGGGTGATGGGTGTCCATAGAATTGATGATCACTAATTCTTGTCGTGATGCGACGGAAGTCATGGCACGTGCCACAAAAGCTTGTCCATATCCTGTGGGGGTTTCAACAATTCTCATTTCTGTTCTAATACCAAATTTCAGGTTCATGAATGTTGAACTGAAGTTGGCATAGGGTGCTTAATGCAATTTTTGGAGGACCATCAGCCTGATTAGCGTTTTGACAAATTTGTTGCAGGACTGCTCGGGGACGGATTCATGGCGAGCAGGCTCACGATCCAGAACACCGCCGGTCCGGACGCCTGCTAGGCAGTGGCGTTCCGGTCGGACAGCGATTTCTCGGTCATGGAGGATTGCGAGTTCGTGGGAAACTAGGACACTCTGTATGCCCACTCTCTTTGGTGAAGAGTTTCACTCAAAGAGAGCATTTCCTCGACATGCCTCGAAATATTATTTAATGTATATTTCTTGCAATCAAGCGGAGAATTGTTTCGATGGCAAAAAAATAAAAAAAACCCGATCTGTGCACATTCACCCAAAATTTGTTTCTGTAATCTCTTTTTGATATGACGTATTTTTAAATGTTCTTTTAACGAACTCTATAATCTCGACGAATTCAATTATGATCTGATTCCAAATCTTTTCTTTAAAGTTAGTATTTTCTTTTTTTCAATTGAACTGCAAATCTAGTATTTGTTTAATCATTTCATTTGATCTCATGAGGTGTTCTCCTAAATAAGATTGTACCTACGAGTCTTAGGATCATAGAAACCTCTTTACACGCCCACATGCTGCATGAGCTCTGGGATAATTGCATGGTCAAAAGGTTTCCATGCTTATGTGGACCTGTTTCCACGCGTCGCACTAGTCAACGTCTAGTTTTACATCGAATCATGAATTCTTCTGAAGAGAGATACGTTTGGATTTTCTTTTTTAAAGTCCATAAAAATTTTCTCTTTTTCTATGATAAAAAAATGTCAATTCTTCAAGTGCAAGCGCGTGCTTTGGGTCGTCTCACTCTCGAAGCTTTGGAATTAATTGAATTTTGATCATCTTACTCCAACACTCTCTTCTTTAAACCCACAGCCACCCCTGCTCAATAATTAGACCATCGAAGAATATTACATGCAAATTGAGGATCATGACAACGTCGGTTAGGGTTAATAATTCAAGTCGACGAGTCATAACCATCCTTACGATTCATGGGTTGGCAGTAAAATATTATATTATGTACTAAACAAGTAAAATAATTAAATTACTAATTTTGTTAAGTTTTTCCTCTCTGTATTTAGTATTTTATCTCGTGTCAATGAACTGCGTTTGACGATACGAGTCTTAATATCAAACCTTCAACATAAGTGAGCTGATTTTCCGGATCGATTTTCTAAAGGAATTGTTTTGTTTGACTAAAGCAATTTCGATGAAATAACACACAAGAAGGAGTAAGGATACGTGAAGGGGAAGCATAAATAAAGTATTTTAAAAAGCACACCTTATTCATGGACTTACACGATGGTCCCAAGGTCTTGCAAAAATGGAGTTAAAAACTTTTTGGGCATGTTCTGAAAATCAAAAATTGTGGGGAAAATTTCAAAAAAGGGCCTCAAGTCCCCTCAATTTCTCAAATAAGGGCTCGAAGTTGACTTTGTTTCAAATAAGGACCTAAAGTGTTATCATTTTTCCAAATAAGGCGCGAAATGAATCTTTGTTTGAAAAAAGCCTAAAGTGGTTATATCTGTTTCAAATAAGGCCTAACTTTTCCAGGTGATTAAGGGCATTTTCGTCATTTACTATTTTTTTTTTTTTCGATCATCTTCTTCTCCATCACCGGTGGCCTGGCCGGCCCCGGTGAAGTGCACACGTGGCGGGCGAGGGCTACCCTCGCCGCCGTGGCCGGGCGAGGGACGGCCTCGCATGGGCGAGGAGACCCTTGCCCTGGGGGAGGCCGCCCTCGCCCGCGACCGACGAGGGCCAAACCTCGCCAGATCTGGCGAGGTCGCCCTCGTCCGCGGTCGGCCTGGCCCACGGCCAACGAGGGCCAACCTCGCGGACGGCCTCCTCGCGAGGTCGGCCTCGCCCGTGGCCGGCGATCCGCGAGGTGGCCTCCTCGGGCGAGGGACCGGGCCGCCCGTGGCGGCGAGGGTGGCCCTGGCCGGATCGGGCGAGGGTGACCCTCGCCCGGCCCTCTGTGGGCGTCGCCGGAGGCCGGCCGGCCACCGGCGATGATGAAGAAGATGAAAAAAAAAAAAAGGAAAAAAAAAGAAAAGAAAAGTGGCAAATGACAAAAATGCCCATAATCGGTCCGAAAATTTAACCGACCGGTAACCGGCGATATCAGCCCTCATTTGAAACAATTACGCCACTTCGGCCCTTATTCGGCATACAAGGTCAACTTCGAGCCCTTATTTGAGAAATTGAGAGGACTTGGGGCCCTTTTTTGGAATTTTCCAAAATTGTGGGCACGAGTCAACCGTCTTAGTCAAACAGCAATAATGGAAAAAAGGTAAATAAATACCTCCTTTTTGTCTTTTTGTTTTCTATTTTCTTTATTTGTCTCCTTCTTGACCACTATCTTCCATACGTTCTTTTTGGATATTGGAGACGAGATTGTAACCGAAAGCCATCCAGAGAGAAGACGTGGCTGCTCTAGCTAGCCGCCCAGCTCCATCCATCTTTGTAAACATCTATATACATATACATGCATGTATATATGTATATATATAATAAACTTATTTGCACAAAAGTGCAAACAACTAATCATAATGTTGAAGGATAACTTATGATATATTTGCCTATCATACTTATCCGAAATTACATGTTTTGTTACTAAGAATCATATCGCAGCCGAAAAGACTTTTTCTCTCCCTCTCTCTCCATCCTCTTCTTCAACCTACCATGAGGAGGGTGGGTCTAGGTCAAGTTCATTGATTATTAAGGTGTCATTACCTTCACCTTAACAACCTCCCTTAACTTAGGGGATCTCTCGTTGTAAGATTTATCAACGTCTGTCCATTTGATTTGCAATGACAGTAGGCTACTTGGATTCATCCGATATAATGCCTCGGGAACCCGACTTCTTCCATCCCCAATTAAAGAGAAATATTTTTCTTCCCTTATTTCTAGGGAATACCCTTAAGTATTAACATTCCAGAGTTGAAACAGAATAGTCTACAACATGCTTAGGTCGTTGATAAACGTCTATATATATAATAAATTTATTTCTACAAAAGTACAAACAACTAATTGTAACGTTAAATGATAACTTATGATATATTTGCTCATATACTTATCCAAAAATTCATGTTTTTTTAACTAAGAATCAAATTGTAGCCGAAAAGTCTTTTTCTCTGCCTTTCTCTCCATCCTCTTCTTCTACCTTTAGCCGTGGGAAGGGTTTGTGCTGATCCCACCATTCTTTCCCTTTCTTGCTAATTTTGTTTGGGTTTTCTTGGTTTTTCTTCTCTTCTTTGTCTAGGTTCGGAGCTCTCTTCTCCCAAATTTAGCTCTAGATATGAGTGTTTGAACTTTTCTCATCTACATATGGGAGTTTAATAAAATAATTTTCGGAAAAATTTGATACACCATGCTCAATTCATGTATAACTCCTCTCCCTCTAGCTTCAATGGTGATTGCCAAAGTTTTGGTGTCTCGTTGAATTACTAAGATTTGCCCTTCCAAATAATTGATCCATATTTGTTCTACTTCCTTTGGATATTTCTATATGGCAATAATGTAGAGGAAGCAAAACCCAGGCGCATACTGCCAATTGACAACCTGGAGAAGAAATTTTCAGCATGTGTTCATTATGAGATTCAGTGACAGCCACTAATTAATTTACTTGATAAATTCATTTTTATGGAATGATTGTGTGCGGCACCCTACTCATGCTTTACGGATCCTCTTTATTCTTTGGATTTGGTTTTGTTTTGTGGTATTCTGAGCTTTATTCCGCTTCGATTTGCTATGTGATGAAATTCATGTGCTCAACATAAGTCTCATAATATTCTAAAGAATGAACTGAAAATTCAATTTGACAATTGTAAGTTTTTACCAACATAATCGCGATCGATTTTGATTACTAATCCATGAAATAAGACCGTGGTGACGTTTCTTGCAAGCCTATCATTATTTGGATGGGAACGGGACATTGGTCGATGACCCGTGACCTAAAGGGAATAGGGATTGTGGAAGGGCTTGATCGAATATCGTTTTCCAATCTCATTGCATCCACATTGGATGGAATGAGACTCTGTGGATACGAACGAGTCTATAGTGATGCGACCCTATCGATTACGAACTGATTTTGTAACCGGTAACCGATTTCGAAAATGCACCAATGCAAGTAACCTCGACAAGACTGAAAAGCGTCATGGGTCCTGTTAAAAATATCTGCCCACGGCATGACTTTTAAACAGCGCGACCAATACGGCGTATGGACTTGTGGTGCTTTTGGACGCAAAGAGAAAGAGCTACGAAAAGCATCGTCCATATATTTCCGCTAGATCTTCTTATTTCTAAAAACAAAATGGAAACAACGGATGCATAAGAGCAGTGCCGCTACTTCTTTTTGGAGCCAGGAACATAGACACACATGTTTCCTTTTTGGTGTTAAATCACTTGATCTTGTGAGAACGAGGTACGGTGGTGTACAACGTTTTTTTTTGGGGGGATAACTATCGAAATCAATCTTAAACTTATTGTGCAAATGTAAATTTGGTTATAAATTTTTTTTTTTGTTAATATAATGATTGACATCTGTGCAAAATGTCAATGCAGTCTTTTTGGTCAATTGCTATCGAAAACTGTGTATTATGTCTTTTGTATGGGTTGCCATATCGATGATATCTAGAGGTAATTGGTGGGAATGATTACGTTGGAATTTCGCATTAAGATTTATGACTGTATTGATAAAATTGAAATGTTTACAATTGATGTAATCTCATTTTTTTCAATTTAGTACACAGGCATATGCTCTAGCCATATCACTGCACTCCATTTCAGTGTGATGCAACCCCTGGCCCGGACCATACGGGTTTTCGAAGCCTGGCGCTTATGAGGCTGTGAAAGCACTGATGGAAAAAATGAAGAGCATTGCGTTTATTTAGAGAAATGCATTTTCTAATGCCCCGCGCCCAAAACGACCTTGTAACCATTGGAAACTAGACAACCTTCCAAGGTATACCAGGAATTCCCTCGAGATGTTTTTGAAGAACATCATCAGTCAACTGACAAACCCTGTCGAGGAGTGGTGTCGTGTGTGAGTGCGACTCAGCTTTCTTATTAAACACAATTAAGTTTTGCCCGACAGTGTTAGGGTACTTTTTTTCCACGAAAAAATAAACAATTTAGAATTTTTTTAAAATAATTGATTATATCACTTATAAAAATGAATAAATATAAAATAGTTTCATCATTTATGAAAAGAGTCGAATATTCATATCAAAGTGTGCGCTTTGGGTCAGCTCACTCTCAAAGCTTTGGAATTAATTGAATTTTGATCATCTTACTCTAGCACTCCCTTCTTTAATCCAAAGGCTTAGTAATTACAACGTCAAAGAATATTACATGCAAATTGAAGGTCGTGGCGATGTCAGTTAGGGCTAATAGTTCATATCGACAAGTGACAACCATCCCAATGTTCCGTGGGTTAACATTAAAATTTCATAATATTTACTAAACAAGCAAAATGATTAAATTTCTAACTTTAGTATGTCGTGTCAAGTCATATTTAATTTTTTTTTTTTTTTTTGATATTTTGTATTTTATCTCGGGTCAACAACTACGTCCAACGGTATAAGCCTTAATTTCAAACCTTCAATATAAATGAGTTGATTTTCCGGATCAATTTTCTAAAGGAATTGTTTTGTTTGACTAAAGCAATTTCGACGAAATAACATATAAGGAGGAGAAAGGATACATGAAGGAAAAAGCATAAACAAAGTATTTTAAAAGCCACACGTTGCTCATTGATTTAAAGCTTTTTGGGCATGTTCGGAAAATAAAAAATTGCGGGCACGAGTCAACCATCTAAGTCAAACAGAAATAAATGAAAAAAAAAAAGGGTAAATAAATACCCCTTTTTTCTTTCTTTTTTACTCCTTCTTGGCTACCATCTTCCATATTTTTCATTTTTAGATATTTGAGACAAGATTGTGACCAAAAGCCCTCCAGAAAGCAGACGTGGCTGCTCTATCTAGCCTCCTAGCCCCATCTATCTTTGTAAACATCTACACACTATATATAACTACTAATCATAATGTTAAAGGATAACTCATGATACTCATGATACGTTGCTTGTCATACTTATTCAAAATTACATGTTTTTCAGACTCGAATCACAACCAAAAAGTCTTTTTCTCTCCCTCTTTCTCTTCTCTCTCCATCATCTTCTTCAACCTTCAGTCATGGGTAAGGATTGGTGCTTATCTCGCCACTCTTTCCCTTTCTTATTGATTCTATTTGTGTTTTCTTGTTTTTCCTTCTCTTCTTGTTTAGATTTGGGAGCTCTTCTCTTCCAAATCTAGTTTTTGATATGGGTCAAAGTGTCATAAAAATCTTAAATTTATTGCATTAATGTAAATTTAGTCATAAACATTGTATTAGTACAATTTAATCCTAAACCTTTGGCGTATTGTCAATTTAGCCATTTTTACTAATTTTGGCCAGATATTGTTGATGTGGATGCTAGTTAGCCTACATCACACAACTAACGCTGAAGTTGACAATTTTTCATAATATTTTAATATTTTTTAAATTTTTATTTATTTTATTTATTCTCTTTTTTTCTTTTCCTTTTTTTTTTTTCCCTTCCCTTCTTTCTTCCTCTATCCAATCATCGAATCAGCGATCGACCACCCACGAGGCTTGTCATATTTGGTGAGGGCTGAACCTTGCCAACAAGGCTTGAGCACTCACAAGAGGCTAGTGCCTGGGTGAGGCTTGACTTCGTCGTATTTGGGGAAAGTGAGCCTCGCTAGTGGCCAGTGGGTCAATCTCGACCTCGTCATGCCGATCCTCACTTCTAGCCAATTGTTGGAGGTTTGGCAATGGGTCAGAGGAAGAAGGAAGGGAAGGGGAAATAAAAAAGAGAAAGAAAATGAAAAATAAATAAATAATTAATTAACAATTAAAAATAGATTAAAATGTTATTAAAAGTTGTTCATGTCAAGGCGTTAATTAATTAAATGCAGTTCAAACAAGTGTTCATATTAGCAATATTTGGCCAAAAAAGTAGGAATGACTGAATTGGCACTAGATTAAAAAAGTTTAGGATTGAATTAGCACTAGATCAAAATGTTTTGGATTAAATTGACATTATTAAAATGTTTAAGACTAAATTGGTATCGATATAATAGTTTAGGAAGTATTAGATCTAGGAGTTTAATAAATATGTTTTCAAGGATTCAATAGCTCATGCTTTGTCTATGTACTGCTCCTTTGCCTCAAGCTTCAATGATGATTGCATAAGTTCTGATGACTCGTTGAATCACTAAGATTTGATCTTCCAAATATTAGATCTTTATTTGTTCTACCTACTTTGGTTGTTTCCGTACGGCGATGGTGTAGAGGAAGCCAAACCTAAGCATGTATTGCCAATCGGCAATACCATAATTACTAGATAAGGAATTTCCAATATGTGCTCGTCATGAAACCCAGCGATCCACTATTGCCAATTAATTTGCTTCATAGATCCATATGTGTTTAATCTTTACTTGTGTCTCTATGGATCCTCATTGTTTTTTGGATTTGGCTAAATTTTGTGGTATTATGGGCCCCACTCTATTTAATTTGCTCTGCTATGAAATCCATGTACTCAACATAAGTCTCATAATATTCTAAAGATCAAACTGAAAATCCAATTCAACAACACGCGATGAATAACATTGTAAGCCCTTGCGAACATAATCGTGATCTATTTTGATTAGTAATTTGTGAAATGGCATTGAGGTGACGTTCGTGAAATGAGATAGGGGTGACACTTCTCAAAAGTCCGTCATTATTTGGATGGGGACGGGACATTGACCGACGGCCAATGACCTAAAGGGAATAGGGATTGGGGAAGGGCTCAATCCAACATCGTTTTCCAAATTCATTGCATTCACATTGGATAGAATAAGACTCTTGTGGATACGAAGGACCCAACGGACAGACGAAATAACCACGACAAGACTGAAAAAGCGACATGGATCATGTTGAAAATGTCTACCTAAAGCGTCAATTCTAAACAACGCGACCAATAGGGCGTACGAACTTCCGGTGCTTTTAGACGCAGAGAGAAGGAGCTGCGAAAAGCCTTGTCCATATATTTCGGTCCGGTCGCTATATTGCGATATGGTCGCTCCCGCTCACTACGGATGCACAAGAGCAGTGCCGCAAGTTCTTGTGTAAAATTACTTGATATTGATGAGAACCAGGCACCGTCGCGTATAATTTTTTTTTTTTTTGAGAAGGGGTCTGTAATTATCAAAATCAGTCCTAAACCTATCGTATGAAAACTTTTCAATATCGTCATTATAATTCTTAACATTTGTGCAAAATGTTGGTGCAGTCCTTCCAACCAACTGCTATTGGAAACTGCTGAAGTGGCGTCTAGTCATCGCCGGCCGGCTTGCGTGTTATGTTGATGTGGTCAAACTTACTCAAAATGATGTTTTACATGGATCGTCGCGTTGGTGATTTCCGAAGGCAATATGCCGGAATGACTATTCATGTTAAAATTTAGAACCTAGTTGACGAAATTGAAAAGTTTATAATCGAATTGATGTGTGCACAATAGATTTAGGACATAATTGGTAATTTTTCCCAATTTAGTGCGCAGGCTTATGCTCTAGCCACACCACTGCACTTTATTTTCAGTGTGATGCAACCACGGCCCGGACCATATGGGCTTTCCAGGCCTGGGGCTTACGAGGCTGTCAAAGCACTAATGAAAAATTGAAGAGTATTGCATTAGAGAAATGCATTTTCTAACGCCGCGTGGCCAAAAACGATCTTGTAATCATTGGAAACTAGATTACCTTTCGACAAATACCAGGAATTCCTTCGAGATGTTTATGAAGAACATCATCAGTCAACCGACAAACCCTGTCGAGGAATAGTCACGTGTATGAATGCGACAAAGCCTTCCTTCTTTGTAAACTTCATTTTACTATAGTGGACATTTACAAAAATCCAGGAATTATATCTAGTAGATTAAAAGCTTAGGAACGATTACACTCGGATTAAAATTCAAGAATCATATTAAATAAGTTAAAAATTTAAGCATAATTCAAGAACTATTTGTGTAGTTATCCCAATTTTTAAAGCACAACTTTTTTGCCATCCAAATGAACCATTCGTGGGATTGTAAAACTTGCATATTATAAAACTCTCGGCAAATTGCCATGGCCAAGAATCGGTGGAGAGAAATATAAAAAAAGGAAAGCAAAGAAAAGGAAAAGAGGAAAAAAGGGGAAAAGGACAAATTAGATAAATTTTAAAAAACTACAAAAATGTCCACTTTAGCGTCGACAATCGATATCAATATTAATGATTTTTAGCTAAAATTGACCAGAAAAATTATATTGACAAATTATTAGAAGGTTTATGACTTAATTGGTCAAATCAAATGGTTTACTACCAAGTTGACTGCTGCATTATAAGTATTTCTATATATGTACACAAATTGATTTTGAAAAGAAACTCATAGTACGTTTGTTCCTTAGGCTTGTCCT
This sequence comes from Corymbia calophylla, assembly GCA_014182845.1. Classification (NCBI taxonomy): domain Eukaryota; kingdom Viridiplantae; phylum Streptophyta; class Magnoliopsida; order Myrtales; family Myrtaceae; genus Corymbia; species Corymbia calophylla. The sequence continues at coordinate 12,485,665 of CM024701.1, read as the reverse complement.
AGGAAAACTTCATGCTTTTTAACATGACTCTCCATCATATTCTCAAGAGCGAACATAAAATCCAATCCGACGAATTGCGAATGATGAAATCGTGAATTTTTTGCCAACACCGAGGGCAAGCTATTTGCTTGTGATAAATTTCCATTTTGTAATCGTCATTTTATGCCATTAATAATTAGTGAGATAAGATTGGGGCCACGTTTCTTGGTAGGGTATCATTATTTGGACGGGGATGGAATAGAACCCTAGACCTAGAGAGAATAGAACCCTAGAAGGCTCAACAGAAGAAGCACCATCACTTGGATCGAATTCCATGTTATTCCAATAACCTATTTCGATAGTACTTCCGAAAAAGCAGGGACAGAGATGACCACGACATAGCTATAAATCAAATGGGGGCCATGTTAGAATCTCTAGTTGAAAACCGTGACTCTCTCTTTTAACATCGTGACTTTTCTAAAAGGGTGTCGTTTAAGAAGGACAAATTCCATGCGATGTAACTTTAACGCCTTTCGATTCAGGTTCTCGATGGAGGTTTTACCTCGGGACGAATGATTTGGGATCATAAAGAATCACGAGAGTTGCTGGATATTACCTGCACGGCATTTGGACTTGTGGTGTTTTTAGACATGGAGGAGCCACGAAAAAGCCCCGCCGTTGTATTGCGAACCGGACGTCGAAACTTGTATGGCGATCTAGCCGATCCCTCTCACTCTTGCTCGTGGAAAAAAAATGGAAAACACGGATGCATAAGAATAGTACGAGCCACTCACCGGTGGGCAGCTGAGTTGGTTCGGCTTTAGGCATTTCATCACAGAGGTCCCAGGGTAGAAACTCCGCAGTTGCTAACATTTCTTAAGTGGAGGCCCTGGTGGTAGGTTACTGGGCTAGCTCCCCTTCAGGTATAGTCGGTGGTCGTCGTTGAGTCTGTCGGGCTTGTAGAGGTTGTGCGCTCCCATAAGGTTGAGCTAGACCGGATCCTGAATATCAAAAAAAAAAAAATAGTACGAGCCAGGAGCATACATTGCACAATTTTTTTCTTTTGGGTGGAATTACTCGATAATCGCGGGAACGACGGACGGTGAAAGCCAATTGGGATGCAATCATATAATCTAGCCACATCACTGCACGTTATGTTAAGTTTAATGAATCATCGGCCTGGACTATGGGGCTTCCAAGCCTGGCCTTCGAAGCATTATTGAAAATTGAAGAGCATTTCCCTAATTTAACATATAACGGGAATTCTTTATTGATTACTTAGGCTCCATTTATTAAATAAATGATTTTGAAAATATTTTCTTAAAGATGATTCCTCATTAACAACAATTTATGTATAAACATTTTCGTAGATGACAAAAATATTTTTTCATTCATTCATTTTTGTTAGTAACGTAAGCAATTATTTTTAAGAAAATATTTTCAAAACCAATCTTTTTCCGTGAGGTAAATAGTGCCTTAATATTATTTAAGGAAAGTTATTGAAAAGGGAATACGACGTACAATGAACGTTACTCACTATAGGCTCCTTAAATTTACGAACAATAGGATGTTCAAACCTACAAGAACTTGAGACAATTTACTAATTCTGAAGGAAGATTACCGCCGGACGTGTCCAAGAGTTTTTTTTTTTTTTTTGGGTCAAAAGTCATGTATGGGAGTTTACGTAGTATCATTAACGACAATTTGAGGGAGCTTACTATACTGTTAGTGACAATTGTCAAGTGTTAACTTTCAAACATCACGGGCTCTGTAGCCATATTACAACTGGTAAACATAAAAGATAACGGTAGATTTAGCAAAGTTTCTGAGAATTTCAGAGGAATTACTGCACAAAAGAGTAATTTACTCATGAGGACTCTGGTTAAACTTCTGGAGATGGAAAGGCTGATTTATTTTTTTTCTTAAAAAGATAATAAAACAATGTTGGATGAGGCATTATTTCTTTCTAATCTAGGGCTTGAGGTATAATTTAGGGGAAAATGACGCAAATATTTTCTGAACATTGGCTCGATATGTAATGGCATTCATAAACTTTTGGTTTATTCAGTATAGTCATTGAATTTTAGTTTAATATGCAATGTAATTCCTGAACTTTTAATATTTTCAATATAGTATCTAAATTTTTGGTATATATTCGATATAATCACTAGACTATATGAATATATTCAATATTGTCGCTGAAAGGATAATATTTGATATTTTCATATAATTTAAGGATTATGTTAAATATTTACCAAAAATTTAAAGATCATATTGGATAAATTAACAGTTTAGGGTTGACGTTGCACGTTGAATTAAAATTTAAAAATTATATTGAATAAATTAAAAGTTTATAAATAATATTATATATTAAGTTCAAATTCATGAATCATTTATATAATTACTCTATAACTTATCAAGTTTCCCGTTCTTCAGGTTACGTCCTTCTATTCAAGCCACAGGCTATAATCACCTTGACCTCTCCATAAACGCGGTTCCTAACCTTTTTCTTTTTCTCCCCCTTTTTTAGCCCCTCATCATGATAAAAAAAAAGAATGCTCTTACCGATTTCCAATTGGTTGATGCAAGAATCTCTCTCCAAAAATCTTTCTCGATAGGGACCAAATCAGTGAAAAGACCCTTTCACTACTTTCTCATATCCCCACCGATTGGAATCAAATCTAGCAACGATGAAGGCAAATCCCTCCTTTAGTACTTTTGTACCAATGTCACTCCAAAAAAACAAAAACAAAAAATAAAAATAAAAAGTGATTCTTGTAATGCTTACATTCTTTTTATCGTGTAGATTCAGAAGCCACGTTAAATAAATTAATTTTTATTCCACAAGCTGGGGTCTTATTTGTTATGGTGGTGCTCGAATTTATATGCATAGCTATGTAGAGTTCACAATACGATGTGTAATTTGAGACTCATCTTGACTTGATTGTCAATTCATGGCTAGATGTTTTGGAAGCATCCACAGCCCAAATTTCTTGATTGGGTCGCTACGAATCTTTGCAATGAGAGGTCACGTTGTCTTGTCTTCCTTTGTGCACCTCAATCAGATGGCTCGTGAGTCATGACTTCTTGAATCCTATTGGATTCTTGCTTTCGAGCAATATCGTTGTGAGTTTGGATCCATTTTCGGAAAAATGAATAAAAACGAAGATGCTTTTGTAAAAATATTTGTTTGTATTGTTTACAAAAATTAGTTGATTGAAAATAATTGTATTATCAACAATAATCTATGTCTATATTCTTTGTTGATGATGAAAACATTTTTCTTCCATTTTTTATAACATTGATATGGAATATTAATTTTGATAGTGAAGCAGTTAAATTTTCGAAGAAAAAAAAAGCAGTTAGATTGATGTCACCAAGAACGATTCACCAATTGAAAACAATCATTATGCATAATTCTACTGTTCGGTACTAGAAAGTGTTGATTTCTTCTACGTGCTGGGATCAATAACTGTTTATAAATGTCATGAAACTGTTCAAAAAAATTTACTAATGACTTTTGCCAGGTAATTTACTGAAACTTATATAAAATTATTTGCATCACTTACCGATGCTTCAAAGTTACTAACTCTTATATAAAATTAAACAACTTAAGTCTGAGTGGTTTACCCACTTTGTCAAATTAAATTGCCAATTACTTTTGGGTTACCAACTCTCAGTCTATTCATTTACTTATATTTAATTATTTTTTAGTTTACCAACTTTTCTATTGTATTATTATTTTTCATTTGCCTTGGTTAGCAACTCCTTATATATACTCACTCCTATTAAAGATTACCAACCGAAACTAACGCAACTAATCAACTTGTTTCCCTTTTAATTACCACATAGGATTGAGTTGCAATCTTATCTGAGTCATTTACCGAGTTTTATTTTACTTAAGTTATGACCTTTCTTACCATTAACAAATATTTATTTGCATTTCTTGGGGACGTTTTAATTTACCAACTCTTTGAAGAATTACCAACTTAATTAAAGTAAACTTCAATTTTATAATTAAAATAAGTTACCACTTAATTTTAGATTATCAATTTTCATTTGAGTTACTTACCAACTTTAGTTTTTGTTAATTACCAACTTTCTTATCTTTTATCAACTTTCTAAGCATTTCATATTTACGGTTTATATTCACAGACTTCTATATGAAAATTTCTAACTTTAATTCAAGTTATTTATCAACTTCTCTTTGATTTAAGTCATCAATTAGTTCTAAACTACCAATTTTCATGTAATTTAATTAAGAATGTTAATTTTTTTTTAATTTACCAACTATTCTATTTGGTTAATTAATAGAGAATAAAGTTGGTAAATCACCCAATAAAGATTAATTAATAATTGGTTCATTTAAATTGTATGCAAGAAAGTTAAATAAAAGTTAATGAACAGTGAAAGAAGATTTTTTTTGTCAAAGATAATAGAAGTTGGTAATTACAAAAAATTAATAAACACTCATAACTGACTTAAATAAGAGTTGGTAATGCAAAATTAGTTGGTAAGTTAATCACATAAATATGTCAATTCAATCCAAAATTTAATAATTAAAAAAAATCAAATTTACATAGGTAAGCAACTCATATTATAGTTGGTAATTTTTAATTGGTAACTTAATCAGAGATAAATTGGTAAGTCATACAAAGAAGGGATGAAAATACAAATGATCTTTGAGTTTTGACCTAATGTGTAATATGGTCTTTGAACTTTCAGTTTGTTTAATATAGTCCCTTAAATTTAGTTCAATGTTCAATGTTCAATGTGATCTTTGAACTTTAAATTTATTCACTAGGGTCCTGAACTTTTGGTATAAATTCAAACTAGTCCTTAGACTATATGAAAATAATTAATATGGTCCTTAAACTCAAATTAATGGAATGACAACATTAAACATTTTTACATGGTTCAAGGACTAGTTTGAACATGTATCAAAATTTTAAGAAACCATATTGTAGGAATCACATTGAACATTGGACTAAAGTTCACGGATCATGAATAAATTAAAAGTTCAAAGACCACATTGTACATTGGACCAAAGTTCATGGAACATTTTTGTCATTTTCCCTACAAAAAATGTTGATAACATAATAGACGGTAAATTCAAGGAGTTCCTAAGAAAGAAGAGTACAAATTGGTGTAAAACTTAGATGAGTTCTTTGTTTTCAAAGATGAGAGAAGTTGACAAGTGCAAAATAAAATACCAAATAGTCGTTGGTAACTAGCTTAAAAAAAAACGTGTAATACAAAATTGTTGGTAACTTCATTAGATAGAAGTTGGTAATCACTGAACTAAGGTTGGTAAGAGTTTGTAAATTTAAAAATTGGAGTAATGCAAATAAAAGTGGCAACCTAGTAAAAAAATTTTAAGAAAAAACAAACAAATATTGGTAAACAACTCAAATGAGAGTTGGTAACCTAAAATTAGTTAGTAATATAATCAGAGGAAAGTTTTTAATCACAGAAATAAAGGTTGATAATTTATGGCAGTACTTGAGTTTAAGCCTTTGGTAAGAAAGGTAATCAAAGTTGATGAACAACAGGAGATTTTTTTTGTCAAAGATGAGAGAGGTTAATATTTAAAAAGAACCAAATAAACTTTGGTAATACAAAATTAGTCAATAACTCAATTGGAGAAAAATTAGTAATCACTCTAATTGAGATTGTTAGTTTTTTTCAAAAAGAAATGGTATATATGAAAATTTGGCAAGCATGACAAAAAAAAGTGGTGACTCAACAGAATTAGAAAGTATAAAAAGAACTTGTTAGTAAGTGACTCATATGAGAATTGGTAACAAAAAATAGTTCATAACTTAATTGAACGAAAGTGATAAATCAATGAAATAAATGTTTTAAATTTTATATAATAGTCAGTAAATTTAAATAATTAGTAAGAAGGTAAATAACAGTCTATAAATAAGAGAGACTAGTAATTTTTAACAACCAAATGAACGTCAGTGATCAATTCAAATGAGAGTTGATAACTCAAAATTTGTTGGTAACATAATCGGATATTAATTAAGGTTGGCAATTTCTTATAAATGGACAAATGCAACAAGTCGCTAAGAAAGACATATACAAACAAGTAACTAAATAGAAAATTTGGTAAATTTGGAGGAAAAAATATGGAGACTGGGTAAGCTGTACTAGTTGTTAAGAGACACTGCTGAGTCCCACAAAAAAAGGTTGGTAATTCAAGTTGGTTAATATCACAAAAGTGCTTAATTTAAAAAATAACCAAATTATCCTTGTTCGGCACTTATGACCTCTTTTAAAAATTGGCCAGCACAAAAAAAGATTGGGGTTTTGGGAAGGAAAAATGATATAAATGGTCTTTGAATTTTGACCTAACATGCAATTCTGTCATTAGACTTTTAATTGTTCAATATAATCCCTAAATGTTCAATGTAGTCATTCCATTTGCTTAAACAACAAATTAGAAGGGATGAAGTGGATTATTATATGCTGAGTTAACATGTCTTTCATTTTATTCATCTACTTTTGAAAAAGGAAAAATAAAATTAGGGTGTTAACATGTATATAGTTAAATAACGATGTCGGGTAATTATATCCTAATTTGGGATAAATATCTAACTTGGATAATCCAAGTATATGCAATATCCCCAAGAGAAAGCCTAAATCGAGCTTATTAACATATTTAGTTAGGCTTATCTTCATTTAAAACCCATGCCGATAAGTGATGAGTTAATTAGAATATATAAATTGCTTTACACTGCACTAATTTTTTGACATGAGATTTCTTTAACATAACTCACAAACACATCATAAAATGTTCTTGGAGAGAGATATCTAGACAAAACACAATCAATAGCCATACCATGCGTACAGATACGTGACGAGGCTATATGAGACGGCTGGCGACAGTGTATGCGGTCTGTATTGTACAGATTATTCATAGGCTGGGCTGGGGGAGGCAACTTCAAATGATGACTAAGCGGAGCTTTGACCATTGAAGTTAACTTTCTAAGGTGTGATGTTCTGACCCAAAAAAAAAAAAAAAAAAAAAAAGTGATGTTTACTGGTGAATGTGCTGATTTCGGTGACAGCATCTCCCATTATCTGCGGAGTGCTATGGACCATAACGAGAATTCTCACACCGAAAATGATGGGAAACTGATAAGGATTCCGAACATCAGCGAAATCTATCCACCCACATTCTTTAGACCTTGATTCTCATACGACTTACAGAGACAGTTCAATAATCGATGTATGCGCATCCGCTTTCTCATATGATTGGTGAGATCGATGCGAACCTAATTGATTCATATCTCCCGTACTTTTAGCACCTTCCCAGATAACAAGCGTCGTGCTTTTCAAGCTATTCCGATACCCAGTTTCTCTGAAGATCATGTCAACAAGAGAATAAACTTTTTCCCTGTCAACCCAGATGCCATTGCCACTCTGATATGTGTAATACGTCGTCATTCAACTGGTAAAGGTCGGTGCAGAGTCTGGTACATAGGCCTGCATTTGTTTTTATAACAGTTTTGAGAAATGGGTATAGTCCGGTGGATCAATTGTTGAAACCTTTCATTGTGCACAAGTGAGCAGCTTCTAAAACCCGTCTCCCTTTAGATTAATTGATGCGGTATGAAACAATTAATATATCAACTTAGTTTTTTGCTCAATTGCTTATATTGGTTAGTGAAGATGAGCTATGCACGTTAAAGTGTGAAAGGGCAAGGACTTGGGTTCATGATTATGGGTCGTGCTTGTGCTTGCATCGTTGCCAACCAACCCATATCTAATGTCTGAGAGACACTAATAGATCAAGTGGTTTGGAAAAGGAGCAAAGTTGATAGCAATCACTTTATGATCACAAAGCAATGCCTTGATTCTGGATGTAGAAAACAAGTATATATGAGCCATTCCACTTGCCAAAAGGTCAGATTCTTGTTGCCTAATCCTCCCCTGTGGTTCTGGGATTCCCAGTATAGCCAAGTTGCTCAAAAAATTAAGCTGTCAAGATAATATCCTCTGAATAGTAGTCAGCAGGTCGTATCGTTTGTCGACTTCATTTCAAGAATCTGGTCTTCTTAGTCTGTTCAGATCAGAGAGAAATAGTCAGAGACATGAATTGCATGTAAGAGAAAAGAGAGACAAGTTAAAAGCCCACGATTAGCATGGAGATCTCAGAAGCTGTTTTGATAATTTGACTAGGAACTGACCTTTTTTGAGGAATGTCTGCTGTCACGCGATGAATGAGCCGAAAACTGCGGTGTGAGCGGATGATTAGCGATTGGAGAGTCTTGACACAAGTGATACAATTGTGCAGACAGCACAAATGGAATCTTTGTGGTATTCGACGTGCTACACTATTCTTGGGGTATTTAGACCAGCGTGACCCCAAACAAGTCACTTGAGAAGAGCTCTTAGTGGAACTATCTTGAGATTTCTACATAAGCAAGAACAAGGCCATAACATAATATGAACTTCTTCAACAGGAGTAAGAAATCTCAATCACTACATAGCAGAAAACAGGGACGGAAAAGAAGGGAACAAAAAATCAAGAAAGGCCCTTCCCAAAATCTGCATATAAAATTCTGAGTGCTGACATGGAGAATTTTTGCCCTGTTTGTTTTGTAAACCAGAACAGTCGAATAAGAAATCATCCCGATGTAAACAAGCCAAGCATCTGAGCCAGTTGAGAAAAATATAAGTGCTATGAAATGTCTGAGTTCACTGAAGGTTCTGCAGATTTGTTATTATCCTCCACTAATACAGAATCTAGACAGATCATCAAGTGCAAGATGGAGAAGGATAATCAATTTGATAGTTTGATCCTCACCTTCACTTGGAATAAAAAACTACCAAGTAGACTAGTTTCAAATCGTAAGGCTGCTCATCCTAAAATGAAGAACATGGCACATTTGACTCCAGCCCGAGTTTGGCTGTCACTTTCCGATTCTAGCCAAAGCAACTGCATCAGGGAAATTAACTTAAAAGCAAATTACTAGCCACACTGAATTATGCATTGAGGGAGACACTGTCATCTTGTCCATTAGAATGTCAGGAAATATGAGAAAATAGACATGTCATTGATGAGGAGGAGAGCCACTTCCCCCTTATCCAGAAGTGCAACTGGATGACATAACTCTGCCTTTAATTAGCCAATCATGGCGCTCTAGTCTAATCATGCACCGTTTTCAACGAGGAAGAGTTTTGGAGGGTTCAACATTCCAAGATATATGTTTGAGGTATGAGCGTGGGGTATTATCCCAAAAGAAAAACTCCTCCTGAACGAAATCCGGGTTGCTGTAAAATCATGGCGAAACTACTTGTACCCTGCCAGGTACAGAGCATAGGTGATATATCGTCATCAGCAACCAAACACCTACAGGTCATGACCGTAACGCAATTGACCCGTTAACAAAACCCGATTATTGCCCCCTCAGAAGCACATTCCATGATCTCATGTTGTCTTGAATTGAAGAGACAGTTAATCTTGTCAATCATCAAACCAGCCACTGCTTTAGCAGATCAAAAAGATCCCATTACCAGAAGGCAACGCAATGTGATTTCGTGTACTATCACCATCAGTACTTGAATCGATTTGCCCAACTTGAAGGGAATTTCGCTGTTTTTCCCTTTTTTTTTAAACCAAAAAGAAAAGACAAAGATACTGTCCTTTTGATACTTATTTTCCCTCTCTTTCACAAGCTGTGTTCCTTTGTCCTGCATCTTCTTGTGGTTGCTAATCAAACGGGTCACTCCATATTCTCCCCCTTTCAAAGATATATTCCCTCTCAACTGGCTCAACCCCACACATCTTCCTTTTCCTCCTTATAAGGAGCTACTCTCCTCCCATCTTCCTTCAAGCTGTGTTCGATTACATTCTTTCCCTCTAGCATTTTGAGAGATTCGTTTTTCACTAAATGGCGTCGAATTCTGTGTCTTCTTCATCCTGGACGCCGAAGCAGAACAAGATGTTCGAGAAGGCATTGGCTCTATATGACAAGGACACTCCCGACAGGTGGCAGAAGATTGCCAAGGCCGTGGGTGGGAAGTCCCCCGACGAAGTGAAGAGACACTATGAAATTTTAATCGAGGACCTCAAGCACATCGAGTCTGGCAGAGTCCCTTTTCCTAATTACAGGTCGAGCAATAATAGCGGCTGAAAGGTAATATACCCTCATGGATGGACTGTAGTTTCTCTTAAGTTTTGTTTAGCGGTTGCTTGCATTAGTCCATGGCTCGGAGCCCATCTCGGATGCTGCGGCACTGATGCCTTCACATCGAAGGCAAAGTTCTGTTAATGTTCTTCGCTATAGAAATAAAGACTTATTTGCTCCATCTGAGTGGGTAAAACTAAGAAATAAAGACTTGGCAGGCTGCACGGCAAGTCCATCAACTGATGGTCAGTTGATGGACTTGCCGTAAGGCAGTTTGCCAAACAGAAGGCCTTTCACTCTCCCCTACTCACTCCCGGCGCAAATAGCTATTATACCATCTCTATCAGAATATCGAAATACTAATGTGGTGTTTATCTTTACTACTGAAGGCTTCTTTAATTCCCAGTCAACATTTTTCTTTTCGATCAAGAGGGAATATGGAAGGCAAGTAGGATCTCTCACCCGAAGGCGGATTTTCCGCCTATAGCCTTCTTAAGTCTTTTAAGGACCTACTCATGTTCATTATTTGCTTCATTTGAGTGGGTAAAACTAAGAATAGTTTATTCATGTGCACATCTTTTGTGCGGAACTGTCATTTGACCAACTATGACTACATGGTTGCGCACAAACAATTGAGATCATTCTCATCAAAACCAAGTCTAATTGGCACTTGCCAAAACCAAACTCAATTGACTTGGTCGACTCGCCAAAACCCAAGTCTAATCGACTTGTTGACCGACTCTTTGAGAAACCATTGAATGTCACTGAACTTCACAGAAAAATAAAGATTCACACTTTGTCTGGCTTTTAAGAGTTATCAGTCTTAAGTCAGGTTGTTATACCTGATAACCTTTTCCACAATGACAAGGTGAGAATACTACCCTTGTGGGGGCCATAAGATGAACCATTAGAGAGGAAACTTGGGAATTTGAAATCCCACAAGTTGCAATCTTGACTGGTCCTCCCTTAAGTTTTTGCTTCTCTCCTATCATTTGGCCTTTGTCCCATTTGCCCAACTGTTCAAGATAGCTACACATTATATCACATGTAAAAGACAATGGCTGAACCAGTGTATGACCACATTGCAGATGCAACTCTTCTTATCCTGTCTCTCATCCAGAAGAAAAGAAATAAAATCCCACATGAGATCTGGATCATCTGATCCTCCTGTTTTTCTGTGGATAATGCTTTAATGGTCCTATGCTTACCAGTGCAAAATACTTGCGTGTGAGGACAATCCATGAGAAAACAAAAGAGTTCCTTTTTCCTTTTGATTTCTGTGACGATTCTCCTGCACCGCCAACTCATTTGTTTATTATATGAATCCAAGTTCCCAAATTTCCTATTCCTCTGTGAACTTTATTGCTTTTCTACTTTTTGTCTCCACTTGGAGACAAAAGACCAGGTATTTCTCATGCCCATCTGGATTTTTGCTTCTTCACTGATTATAAGAAGTACATGAGAATTCTTTCTTTTGCTTTTAAATGCACTGAGAACAAATCTTTTTGTTGCTTTACACCAACAGGTTCAGTGAAGTCTATGGGAGTTTCCCCTGATGCTTTAAGACGAAGGGTAGCAGATCCTGATCTGCATAGTATGTCCAAGAAAGCAGGAGGCGCAAGAAGTAGACGTCATAGTCGTGATGTTTTCTACTTGTAAGATCTTTGTAATTTAAGTAATTTTCGACTTGAAATTGAGTAGCTCAATGCAAGTGAATGGATGAAAAGTACCGTTTACCACCTGTCTGATATTTCAGCCATAAATGTCTCATCCTCATGGCCGTCTGCAGAATACATCTGTCCCGTCAAAAAAAGTCAGGTTATCTGAGCTTGTTACGGACCAGATCAAACCCGATCAAATTTCATAATTCGACGCACAGCAGGCCGCACCAGTTAAAACCCACAGTGGAAGACGCGGATCACTCATGTTATTCCCACTTTGTAGCAATTTTTTAACACATAATCATTCCATAAGCTATCGTACTTTAATGGGAGTCGAAATAAGGACGAAGCCTCACATATTAACACTGAAATCATATGATTTTGGGAACAATAACGCGATACATATAGTCATTAAATCGAAAGTGGAAACAACTGATGGTGAAGTGACAAATTCTTCTACGACCAAAGGAGCAAAACAAATTCACAACGTTTTCAGAAGCCCTCAACCAAATGACAACGCTACTAGTCGTAGCTTAGTAGAACATATGATGCAGCAGATCTAAGAAGATGAAGAGTTTCAAGCATTTTGAGAGCTTGCACTTTGAGTGTAGATACATTTTTTTTTTGGTTGAAAACATACCGATACCATTCAATCAACAAAGTTGGAAGAATAACTATAATTAAAGTGTATTTGTTAACTATTCTATTCGCAGAAACAATTTTTGCTTAAAAATAACTTTTTTTTCATTCTTTTTTGTAGATGAGTTTCTTAACATTTGAAAACGTTTGATAATTGCACAAAATTTATATTCCTAAAATAGGAATGCTTTTGATATGACCCTCAAAATTTTGGTGAATTATAATTCTCTTTAATTTTTTAATAGTTTTATTACATTTTCCTCTTCTTCTTTTTTCATTTTCTTTCTCTTCTTTTTCTTCCTCTAGCTGGCTGAAGGATGGAGAAGAGGAAGAGAAAATGGAAGAAAAGAAAAATTCAAAAAAGAAAATGATTTGGCTTGATTCTGAAGTTGTTCTCAGGAACATAAAAGTAACTTTTTTCTACTTTTTAATTTTGTTCCAAACATTCTTGAGAATAAATTTGTTTTTGGGAATAAAAATGTTACCAAACGAATTTTATTTTTTTTGGTTTCGGAGAATAAAAACATAAAAATAAACACTATTTGATATGTTACCATATAAACCCTCAGTGTCTACATATTACAAATCCCCTAGGGGTGATGGCTTAGAAAGCCAATTAGAAGAGAGGTGTCCTAAGGACGTGCTTTAGCTATACAGATTGCTTATGCATTTTCTACTCCTTTTTGGTTTTTGTATTAGTGTTATCTGGGATTGTCATGCAAAAAACAAAAACTAAAAAGTAAGAGAAAAAAATCTGTAAAGTTGGACGTACAAAAGGAAAAGCATAATTTTAGGAAAATAATTTAAGTTATACTCATAACAGGCAATTTATAAGCAAAACACAAACTTGAGTGCAAGTATAATAAGTTAAAATAATAATAAAAATAATATAAGCTTAGTTAGACGTGTAAATTTGTTGAGTGTAATAGAGGTGAGCTCATGCTGAAATCGACTCGACGAGGTACTCGCCGACACAACCCGAGAAAACTTATTTCTCACATAACTGGCATAGGGCAAACAATTTACCAAAATTAACAGAAACATTAAATAAAAAATCCATGGAGAAATTACACCACAAGAGGAAAAATAAAAAAGGTAAAAAGCAGGACTTGGGCCCAAAGCCCAAAAGAGTTCTTGTATTTGGGCCCATGGTGTGGATTATGCTCCAAGCAAAGCCCATCTCCTTCTTCTTCCTCCTGAAATCCCAAAACCCCAGTCCTGCTTAAACCCTAGACAGACCCTGGGCGTCCCTCTCTTCTCCTGGGATTTATGCTCGGAAATGGCGGCCTCGAGACTGTCCTCGGCGATTGCGGCGGCCGCGGCGGCCGCCTCCCTGTCCACGCTATCGACCCGCGCGTACGCCGACGCTCCCTTCCGCTTCCCGAGCTTCTATTCCTCCGAGCGGCCTCCGCCGCAGCACGCCGACGATGCTCCTCCCGACGCGGCCTCGCCGGCGAAGCCCGAGCCTCCTGTGGAGCCGCGAGGCGCGGGGTTCGACCCGGAGGCGTTGGAGAGGGGAGCGAAGGCCCTCCGCGAAATCAACAGCTCCCCTTATGCGAAGCAGGTCTCAGAGCGTTTCTTCTGTTTGTTGTTGATTGTTGTTTTCTGCTCGGTCGCGGAGTAACCGAGACGGTTGATGGCAAGTGGATATGAAATGGGAGTTTCTGATGGTGATCATTTTGAATTTGGAAATCAGAGATATTCATTTTTGGGACTGCATGAATTGGCAGGTTTTTGAGGTGATGAGAAAGCAAGAACAGAATCGTTTGACTGAGATAGCTGCGGAGAAGGTCCATTATGAGTTAATTCAAGCTCAAACTGACATTGTGAGTACTAGACGCATGGTTGATCCGTCTGTCTTTCTATGTAATATCACTTGTTCAGTTTAACAAATTAAGCTCAGTCCGCAGTATCTCGCTCATTATTGGGTTTCTTGGGTTTTTCTTAATGAACTCTAATGCTGAGTCTTCCATGTTGTGCTGCAAATTGTTTTCTTCGATTTCCATTAGTTTTTTGCGATCTGCCATTGATTTTTTATGGACTGGATCCTTTTGATATTGTGTTTGGCAGGACAGACAGAGGAAACTGGCTGAAGAGCAGCGAAATTTGGTTCAGCAACAATCTCAGGCAAAAGCTCAAATGCTTAGATATGAAGATGAGTTGGCGAGAAAGAGAATGCAGGTGCAATGAGTAACATTGAGAATCAACCTTGTTGACAGTTATAGACTTGAGTTTTACCTATTGATTTGTTGAATGGGTTGGCACCCCCTTGGTGCCATTTTGCTCTAAAGGCTCTTTTACTCATGAAAAGAACTAAGATAGAAGCATCAATATGCTATTAGCAAGGAGAAATCTTGAGGGGCCTTTACCTGGCAAATAAATACAAAAGATTCTGCAAAGACTGGTATTTACTCAATTTTATGAACGTCTATCTAGTGTCTCCAGAAGAAGCATCTTGTAGAGATGGTCCTGTAATGTAATGAGTAATTTGTTCAAAGGCTTCTCAAGCTTGAGTGTTTCTTCACTTTTGCTCCTTTCTTTTTGGCCTTGAACTTCTGATTTGATGTTAACCGATGGTGAAATTTTGAGGCAATTGAATAGCTTCTTCTTTCTCAGGATTAAAGTTCTTGGATATGTTGAGATAGGGGTGTGCAACGGGAACCGCCCAACCCAGGAACCGCCCAAACCGGACCGGACCGGCCGGTTTTGGGTGGTTCCCATAGCCGGCGGTCCGGTTCCTGGTTCCCATTCTTGGAACCGGTGGCTAGTCGATCTGGTTCCCGGTTCCAAGGTGGGAATCGGACCGACCGGACTGGACCGATATTTTTTAATATAAATATTTTAAAGTTTCTCAAGAATTCAAAAAAAGAAGAAGAAAATTCTTTAGAGTCTTAGGAAAATATAATTATATATAGATTAAAATGACAAATCAATAAAGCGATGTATAAACGAAGTAGATTGTCTTTGAGAATGTACTGTAATATTAACAATTTTTTTACTGAAAAAGAAAATTACCGGTTTCATTGGACCGGACCGGTCGGTCGGTCCGGTTGCCAGTTCCAGGATCGGCCGGTCCGGTCCACGGTCCTAGAATTTGGGAACCGGTCCTCCCGGTCTGGTTCCCGGTTCCACCTTGGAACCAGACCGGACCGGGAACCGATCACCCCTATGTTGAGATGTCGATGTGATTTTCTCCAACGAATATAGCTGTGTTCCCTTTAAAACATTAAACCATATTCACTCAAAAAGATTATCACTATGAAACTGCTTATGATATCATATTCCAATGTTCTCAGACAGACCATGAAGCTCAGAGGCACCATAATGCTGAATTGGTTCAAATGCAAGAGGGATCCTCTGTAAGAAAAGAGCAGCAAAAACGGGCAACCGAGGAACAGATTCAAGCCCAACAACGGCAAACTGAGAAAGAAAGAGCTGAAATAGAGCGAGAAACCATAAGAGTGAAGGCCATGGCCGAGGCCGAAGGCCGGGCCCATGAAGCGAAATTGACAGAAGACCATAATAGGAGAATGCTTATAGAACGAATCAATGGTGAAAGAGAGAAGTGGCTTGCTGCCATCAATACATTGTTTAGTCATATTGAAGGTACGACACCAATTCAACATATGCTTGAGTTTGTTGTTTGCTTCTGGCGTTACCATTATGTTCATTCGTATTTTTTCGTGAATGGAATCTGCAGGTGGTTTTAGGATATTACTGAATGATAGAAACACATTGGTCATGACTGTTGGTGGAGCTACTGCATTAGCTGCAGGAATTTACACCACCAGGTTCGTTTGCCTGAAACTCACATTCAAGTAAAACTAACATAGGGCATGTGTTCTCTGGTGTCCTAATAAATACCAAATATGATTGCCGTGTGCAGATGAGGGACTATGACTTTAATCCACAATGAAACCTATGCCTGTTGTCCAATCATAGTAGTAGTCCCATGTAAATGCTGTACTCATGCTAGAAATTGTGATCAATTGGTTTAAACATTTTTCCAATGCTAAATTTAGTATCTTCCCATAGATTAGTGAATTAGGCAGGACTCCTTTTGTATAGAATAACAAACTGCTCATTTATCGTTGTAGATGTTAACAGCTAACATGACTGCCAACATAACAATGAAAATTTGCCGTGGGGACAGATTTGAACGCTGAAAAGATTCAGTAAAATGCATCCTGGAGTGCTTAATTTTGGTGTTGCTTAAAGGCATTCGGCATAGGTGGAAAATTTTCACTCTTTAGATGTTTTTGAGTCTCTCATCTGCATACTAGGAGACAGACCGATCTTGTTATTTCTCTTCAAAGTCTTCTGGTATTTTGTTCTTCAGGGAAGGTGCTCGAGTCACATGGGGTTACATAAACAGAATACTTGGGCAGCCCTCACTTATTCGGGAATCATCCATTTCTAGATTTCCTTGGTCAGGCCTTATTTCTCGGAGAGGAAACAAACTTATGAATTATAGCACTGCTGCTGCAGCTGGCTCCACAGTGCTTTCGGAGAATAAAAATGGTCTTGGAAATATTGTTCTCCACCCTTCATTGCAGAAAAGAATAGAACAACTTGCTAGAGCTACATCAAACACCAAAGCTCACGAGGCTCCATTCCGCAATATGCTGTTTTATGGACCTCCTGGCACAGGAAAAACTATGGTCGCTAGGGAGATAGCTCGAAAATCGGTATGGTAACAACTGTTGCTCATTTCAGTATTTTTCTTTCCCCTGAGTTGATGGCTTCTTTCATTTCTCTGTTAGCTTGTTCAATCTTGCAACTCTAGGAAAAGAACAGCAGAAAATGCCATTACTTGAATCTCATTGAAGGCTTGTTGACGAGCCCTGTAAACATCATCTTGTCTTTCTTAAAATCTACATAAATGTTATCTTCAATTATGTTGCTTTTATACTTCTTTGGTGATGTTTTTATTTTGCTTTTCTAGCTGTCCTTTCGATGTCTTGTTTGCATTCAAATAGCTGTCCTTTCCATGTCTTGTGTGCATTCAAATAGATATATCAAAACTTTGTTAATTTTCTTTATTTCCTCTTTCAGGGTTTAGATTATGCCATGATGACCGGAGGGGATGTTGCCCCACTAGGTCCACAGGCCGTCACCAAAATCCATCAAATTTTTGACTGGGCTAAAAAGTCAAAGAAGGGTCTCCTTCTCTTTATAGATGAGGCAGATGCTTTTCTATGCGAGTGAGTTCTTTTCTTGCATATTAATCTGCTTTTTATTTAATGAAACTGCCTTTTGCTTTATTACTATATCAACAAAGCCTTAGTCATGATGCAGCTTTTTATGGAATGTTGCTAATTTTTACTCATGTGATTTCTTTGAGGAAATTGATCTGAGAAATTGTTTGGTGGTAGAGAAATGGTTTCGTGGTGTAAGTGATTTCTAGTAGGTCGCAGCTAGCTCTATGATTGTTTTATATGCTGGTAAGATTGTAGTTTGGTCAGTAAAGATGTCGTTTCATTGGAATCCCTCCATTGTTTAGTAACTAACCTGTTGAAGTTTGAGGTTGGTAAAATTGATGCTTTCAAATGAGCCCATTACTCCATTGGAACATGAATGCGGTCTGTTTGATTATGCTCAATTTTCCATCACAATTTATGAAATATCCTTCCAATGCAGACGTAACAGTAGATATATGAGCGAGGCTCAGCGTAGTGCTCTGAATGCTTTGCTCTTCCGGACTGGAGATCAATCCAGAGACATTGTTCTCGTCCTAGCAACAAACCGGCCTGGGGATCTTGATAAGGCTGTGACTGACCGCATCGATGAAGTGATCGAGTTCCCACTTCCTGGGGAGGAGGAACGATTTAGACTGCTAAAACTCTATTTGAGGAAATACCTTTGTGGCGAAGGTGATGAAAGATCTCAGTGGGGTTCTCTATTTAAGAAGCAGCCTCAAAAGATAACCATAAAAGACATGTCAGATGATGTGCTTCAAGAAGCTGCTCAGAAGACGGAGGGCTTCTCTGGCCGTGAGATAGCGAAACTAATGGCCAGTGTGCAAGCAGCTGTCTATGGAAGGCCAGACTGCGTCTTAGATGCTGATCTTTTCAAGGAGATTGTAGAATACAAAGTTGGAGAGCATCAACAGCGGATAAAATTGGCAGCCGATGGTGGTCAGCCTGCCTAGATTCCAGTTTGCAAATTGTTTCTTTTCTTTCTAATGGAGAGGCTGCTTCCCCAAATTTTGACCGGTGAAATCGTCTCATTTGTAATTCTTCGCTTTAAATGAGAAAGTCGTGTTTCTGTGCGATTTTTTGGTAGATGGGATAATGCTCATACCGTACAAAACGATTGAAATCCAGGAAGTAGATATAAGGAAGCAGCGGTGCTCCTTCGAGAGGTTTACACGGTGGCGGTTGCAGCTGCTGCTTCCACCTGATTGAGATGAGCCTTTTTTGTCTTTTCATGGGCGAGTTATCCGTCGGAAAAAGATAATAAAATCCATTTTAGTATATTTATCCCAAAAAATGGGAAGAATTATGTGGTGTACATCTTCATGTATTCGGCATACGAATCTCGTGGTGATTCCCAATCTTCGGTCAAGATTTTACCCTTGCTGCAGCTCGACTTTGCACCAGTGTTATTGGGAACATCTGCCTAATTTTAGACAGAAAATGACCTGACATCAAGTGGTTCTGCATCATGCATGATACGAGAACATCACTGGTGATGTCTTCGGACATCATTGTCTCTTTTTCGGTTTTGTTCATTTGCGTATTGAAAATCTTTCGACTTAGTTTTAATTGAACTGGTGATAATGATTTCCGTGCTGTTGATCTGTGCATTGTTACTTCCTACTCATTACTAGAGATATTCCTGAAATGAATACATAGAGAGGAAGATAGTCGCATGCACATAGGAGGATATCCTTTCGTTTATGTTTGATCATGAAGACTGTCTTTCTTGCTAAAGTCTAAAGGATGGGCAGGGTTGATCCAATTAGAAACTCTCTTTTGCTTTATCATTAGAGCTAAAGCACTCGTTTTGCAAGAATAGTACATTTTTTTTTATACCTGGAGGCCCATGGATACCCCTGTAAGCCCATGAATAGGTTGTAAGCCTGTGAATCAGTTGAGTACAGACCTTCGGCCTATGTCTTTTTCTTTTTCTTTTTCTCGTCAATTCAGTCTATGTCGGTGGCTCGTACTTGGAGCAGTTTTGCAAGCAGGAGGTGAGATTCAAAAGAATGAGCCTGGTTCATGAGCTGAAAATCTCTAGGATACTCCAATCGACCGTTCCGCTCTTAAGGATTCGAGAGTACTTAATTGTTATCATCATTTTGCAGACACTTGCATTGGTGCTTTGTATACTAGTTTATATATATACTCTTCTTTCTTGTAAAACTATATTTTGCAATATATTTGTTTGCAATTTTGTGCGTTTGATAACTTGATGCATGTGTCACAGTTCGAATGTTCCTTGGCTATGGACTAGCTTATGCAGCGCCTGATGAGTGAATAATATTAGTTCAGCCTTCCTTCTATAGTTGTTCAAGAGAACAACATGATGAATTGTGTATATCAAGTAGATAATATCATATCCAACTTAGTTCGAACATTTAGTTGATCGAGTGAAACAATAGATCACTTCACGGTCAACATATGATTTTGGCCTATCATGGCTTCATTAAAAGAGCGATATCAACTCATAATCAATTTGAGCACACAAGGCAAACTTTGCCTTCAGAGTTCCTAAGTAATATAATCTTTTTATCCTAAAACTCTTAGTACTAATTGTCTTGACATTACTTTCATGGACCGGTTGTATTTTTCCCCTCTGCATCACTCTTCACTCAATAACCCTCAAGCTCCACTCACAATGGTTCACAAGTACATGAGAATCATGGATTGTGACATTCTCCGCCACTCAATTCTATCATGCCCTCATTGAAGGCTATTCAGTTGCTTCTCTGCATTTCTTTAATCATTGACGCACTACTTTGGATCACATATCAAATGATAGTGCTCACCCAACAACTCAGGCCACTCTACTAGTAGCTTCTTTTGATTGCAGTTGTTCGGCCCCCTTTGATCACTTGTGCTTTCCTTGGCAAGTGTGGCATTTTTTGCCAAGTGCACCTCTACTAAGCTTTTCTTGATCTCAATAGACCAATGGAAGTTTATTTCCTTGTTGAAAATGTGGCAATAGACCTCTTTTTGAGATTCACCAATTGATTTAGGAATATTTTTCTTATTCAACTATGCCCCCATTGCTATCATAGAAGCTGGTTGAGAGTTGTGCTTTATCCGAACACCTTTTGCCTTGATAATTCACTCTCCACCCTTATAGGATTAGGTAGACCATTGGTTTTATCCAACTCAACTCACTTACAAGAGGAATCCTGTTATGATACCATATGTCATGAGTCGATAGTTCATTGGTCGTGTAATAGCCCGTTCGGTGCCTAGTTAGTGGACGACACCAGGCCAGCTTTCGTTCATTAGTTGTTCTAGAGAACAATATGATGAATAGTACATATCGATCCGATCATATTGCACTCAGTTTAGCTCGAGTGTCTAGTTCATCGAGTGAAACAACATATCACTTTAGGCTTAATAACTAGTTTCAACTTACCATGATCTCATCATGAGAGCGGCATAAGCTCCTAACCAATTGTATTATTTCTCTATGCATCACTCACTCTTCATTCGATAACTTAGCAACTCCACTAATAAGGGTTCACAAGTACGAGAGAATTATGGACAGTGACACATGCATGCTAAAAAATGAAAGTAAAGCTATGAATTTTCAAGATAAAGGGAACTTTTCCAACGTTGTTCCTATAAAGTATAAACCACGAGCATAACATATAGTATTATGATATCAAGCGCATACACCTTTTTATGATGTCTAATTAATGTCAATGAATTACAATAATACTCACTTCTGGGCATCGTTGCTTTCATGGAAATGAATGATTTTAAAAATAATCGCTTATATCACTTTATAAAAAAAAAAAAGTGAACAAGAAACATTTTCACTGTTCACAAAATATTTAGCCATATAAAAGCAAAAAAATAATTTTATTATTTAAAAAATATTTGGACATAAATCATTAACTATCAATAATTAGCTAATTATTTCAAACAATATAATCGATTAGTTTAGGGAAAATAATTTTAGTCAAACAAACAATTTTTATTGGATAATTATTCAAACATGTCATTTTAGTCGGAACTTAAAGGCGCATTTGTTAACGCTCTTATTTTTTTGTCATTTCGTTCTTTTGTTTCCTGAAATAGAAAAAAGAACAGCAATCCGTTTCGTAATATTAGCTAATGTTTCTATTTTCTAGAATAAAAAGTTGTTACGGGATATAGATTTGGAACAAAAAAAAGTAAAAAAAAATATCTTATTGTTCCCGAGAATAATTTTTGGAATAAGTCATTTTCTTTTTTTTTCTTTTCTTCTTCTTCCCATAATTAGTCGTCACGGCCTGTTGCCCGTTGTCATCCACCAGCATTGCCACCATCACCAATTGTTGGTAGCCAGGGAAGAAGAAGAAAGGAAAAAAAGAAAAAAAATCTCAAAAAATTATTATAAATTTACAAGAAATTTTAGATTAAAAAATTCATGGATCGTATAAAATGCATTCTTTTTTTTTTAATTCTGAAATTAAAAATTTTGTTTAGTTATCGAACGTATTTTTTATTAAGAAATTATTCTAAATAATAGAAATAAAAAGAATTATTTTTAGGAGAAATTATTCTCGCCAAATGCACCCTAAGTTACCGATCATATTTCTTGAGGATGAAAATCGTTTATCTTTTTTTTTTTTTTTGGCCAGATATCCACCTTTTTAAAAAAAAAATTCCGACATCTACCCTTTGAAATGTTTGTTCTCTTTGACCATTTCCTTCTCCATCTAGACACCACTCGCTCAGCTCAAAAAACCCGATTCGCGCGCAAACCCCTCCCGGACGACCCGAACGCGAAGCCACCGACGCGCCGCACGCGTGTCGCTTTCCTCCCGGCCGGGGACACGCGTCGCCACCTCCGCGCGTGCAGCCTCGTCCCCCCCGCCCCAACTCGCCACGTCGATCCACGTCGCGCCGCGTTTCCGAAGCCTTTTCTTAACGGCTCTCTTCGCACTGCACTTCTTCTCCCTCGCTTCTCCTTCTTCTTCTTCTTCATCTTCTTCTTCCTCGGCCGCTCCGCCTTTCAGATTTCGCGCACAGAGAAAACACGCTCGCCTCCGCATACTCTCTTCCTTATTCTCCTACCTGTTATCTTTGGATCGAGATCGCCGCCGCGAGAGAGTGCAACTTTTTCGCGCCGCAGGAGAGCATGGCGGTGAAGAGGATTCTGATCGCGATCGCGTTGCTGCTGCCGATCGCGCCGGGGACGTGCTGGTGCTGGGCGGACGAATCCCGGGACGACGCCAAGCAGGGAGCTTGGCCGGCCGGCACCGACTCCTGGGCTGATTGGGAGTAATTCACTCACTCTCTCTCTCTCTTGCTGTGTAATTGAATTGGTCGATTCTTCACAATTTCGAATCCGCATTCGCGTTCGATGATGATCATCCGGGATTTCCAGTGCCCAATGGATTGCTATGGGTGGGTGGTCCGACTGGGTAATTTGGGGAATGTGTTGTTGCCGAGCCTGCGTGTAGACTCTTTGTGCTTCGGGCGTGTTATGGTGATGTCGTGTGATGCAGTAGAGCGGTCACGATCAAGAGATATAACCACTCGCGTCATCGGATAGATTAACTGCTGATAATTACATTAGTCAGATGTTAATCAATCTAAGCACGTGTTTTAAGATTTTTCTCTAAACTAGAGATGACCACATTGTCTGCACCAACCCAAAAAGCGTGACAGAATGTTTAATCGTACCATTTTGCCTTTCATTGTATTGAAGTTACGAAGGTTACGGCATATTTCTGGAAAAATGTTTGAGATAACTGTACACGATGAATATGATAGATAATCATGTTTGGTGGGTGAGATATGGTAGCATATTTTGATAATTTCCAAAATGAAACAGATAGATCAAGGGTGAATGTATGGATTCAAGCGCAAACTAGTGTTTGATCGAGTGATATTATAGATATAATGCCTATGTAATTTCAACCTTAAGTCAAGCTGAACAGCAATTCAGACACACGATAATGTTCCTTTAGAAAATCTTCTAGTATATTTTTCCCAAATATGTGATCACACGATGTAGTAGCTGTACCATAATTTCAAAAATGATCATTGTCTAGAATTGCTGGTTAAGTTAAGTTAGTTGATGGCGTGGGATGCTATGTTAATTAACAGCATATAACTGAAGAAATATATGGTAAGAGGTTTTGCATTAGCATTCCTTGATACATATTGCTTGTAAATGTCAGGATAAATTGGATGAAAGGTCACTTTACTTTTGGGGGCTTTTCCATCGATATCATTTGTTTGACGCCAGTATATCATCTCCTCGTTCCACTGTTTATTGGTCATTTTTAATTACTTGTTTGTAATCTACAATTTCAACGTAATGAACTATAGAAATGGCATTAAATGAGTTCTTGTGTCTTCAAGTATAGTCACAGATTGAATGCCACTTTTGTAAATTGCCATTGATGTGGAGACAATACTGTTGTTTTTGCACTATACCTTCCTCCCCGCAATATAGAGAACTCAATACAGCTGTGGTACTAATTATCTTTGGGTAGTTTAGTTATTAGGCTAATAGGGTACATCTATTATAGGAATTAATATGTTTGTCAATCTATACTACAGTTGAGGGCAAATCTACTAAGAGACATTGTCCTAGATTTCATGCTTTTGCTGGAGAGCTTGCAAGCATTTTTCATAAAGACCAGGTTGAGTCTAGGTCTTGTTTGATAAGTTGCTTGCAAACGAGAGAAACCATTAGGAAACTAATTTCTCTGCCGGAAGCAGACAGATAAAAGTTTTTAATTGTAAAAGACAGCATGGAGCCACATAGATGTTGAAGAATATTGACCTAGGCTTATTTTTTTCCCAAAGATGCTGAAAGTTGAAAATTACTTTGATTGTGACGAATATGGGCGGCAAAGTGCATTGTTTTTCCACTTGATTTTGTATTTCTTAATTTCTCTTTCTTTTTGCCCCTATTATTACCAAAAAAAAAAAAGCTGAGAAAATTTGGGAAGTTGGAGCTGTTAAATGCTTTATTGTTTGTAAACACTACACAATTTATAGATGATTTCTGTGTGCGCAATGGTACTTTATGTCCTTAATTTATGAATATTTGATAAGCAAGTTTGAATTGATTCTAGGGATCACTAAGCTTTAAGCTTATTGCTTTGTCCCCCAGTCCATATATTTTTTGTTTATTTTGTTCTGAGTGTGAAATTTGAATTATGTTGTTGATAGAAGTATGTATTGCTTGCTGACAAGAGGAATCGTGTGATAGGGGAGGGCTTTCAACTAAGCAAGACAAAGTGGAAGATGTAGCCTACAGTAGCATTGATGGGGCTGGGGATGCCGCTTCAAGGGCCACCAGCACAATGAAATCTGCCGCATCTGGTAATTCATCATGACCTTACACTTTTGCGAGTTGGGTAGTTCTTGTTTTCGTTTCTCCTGCACATATTGTTCTTTTAAGTTCTTGGGGAATATGTTCATCTGGCTGACACAACTTAGTGAGAAAGACAACACTGCTTCAAGTTATTGTCTAAAAAAATACTGAAAATGCGTAAATAACTGCAAATCCGTGATTGTTTGGTGAAGCAAGAAATTTCTTATCCCTGATCTTCATGACTAAATTTGTATTAATATTTCACAAGTTGTATATATAACCAGGATAGGGGGATACCTCTTGCATCAGAGCCCTAATTGACATAACTGTCTCATATATTTTCCCTTGGTCACTCTTTTATTCATGCAGATGCCTCGAAATATGCTTTCGACAAAGCCGGTGAGGCTGCCAATTTGGCCTATGAAAAAGCTCACGACATAGGAAGTTTTGCTTCAGAGAAAGCTGACCAAGGTATAAGAAAGGCATCTGATAGTGTTGGTGATGCCCAAGAGTCCATGGCGGAAGCAATGGAATATGGTAAAGACAAAGCAGGTGGTACTTATGGTGCAACTAAAGACTACCTGCGCATGGCTACAGATATGGGCTCAGATAGAGCTAATGATATATCTGAAGCCGTGGGCCATGGAAGAGATAGAACAGCTGATCTTTATGGTCAAGCAAAAGACAAACTGAATACGGCCACTGACATGGCTTCAGAAAGCGCCAATGATTTCAAAGAAGAAAAGCGAGGAGAAATGGGGTATGGCGCAGAGAGAGCTTCCGATTTCTATGGTGAAGCTAAGGAGAAGCTGAACATGGCCACTGATGGGGCTTCAGATGGGGCTAGGGATGCGAAAGATCGAATGACAGATGGAGTGGGGTATGGAAAAGACAAACTAGAGGACGGTTACAACGAGGCAAAGAACATGGTTTCGGACAGGATTGGTAATGGCCAGGAGGCTGTTGAAAGAGCTGTAGGATATGGAAAGCAGAAAGTAGCGGATGCATATGACGAGGCAAAGCATGGGGTCAACAAGGCATCGGACATGGCTTCGGATAAAGCTGGTGATGTGGGGGATCGAGTGGCTGGTGCAATGGGCTACGACAAAGATGAAGCAATCAATGCATATGATGAAGCTTTTAAGAAGGTCGGGGAGTCGTATAAAACAGCCAAGGAGACCATGACGCATGAGGCCAAGTCTAATTATGAAGCAGCCAAGGAAAAGGCTTCGGAGGCAGCAGGTGACCTTGGATCAAAGATGAGATCGGACGGCTCAGAGCTGTAAGCCCAATCAACCATTGCAACGATAATTAGTAGCTTTCGGTCATTTTATAGTTTTGATGATTAAACGAACTAGGTATGACCTTTGTCTCACCTAGTTTCGTATGAAAGGATTTAGTCAAGAGAGTGATGTAGATTTACCTTTTCAGTACCAAACTTTGGTTAGCCCTCATCGTCTTAACGCAGACGAGAATAATACTTCCTGAATCTGAATATGTCCTTTGCTGATGATGCTTAACATTGGAGAGAGCTTTGCTGCCCTAGATATTGCAATCTATGCTAGTTAATCCGCCCATCGCAGGACTATTCTACGCTTACTCGTCGACAAACTGTGTTTCAGTTTGCTTCATGAGAATTAAAGCTCTAAACTTGATGAAATGGCTTCCTTGAGAGCTCTTCAAGTTTTTTTTTTAAGTGCTGCTTGTTGACATTGTTTAGGAGATGATCCTTCCATTTTCTCGGCTGAGGGCATGACATTTTGTGCAGCATCTGCTGCTATATCTGAGGGAGCAACGCGTGAAAAATTTTCCGCTTCAACCTTTTTCTTCTTTCTTTTCAGCATGGTTTTGACTCTCAAAACAAGCTTTAAAAAAAAAAAGCTGAGATCCTGTTAAGTCGGAATTGCCCGTCTGAGTCTTAGGATCTGAACACCCTCTACAGCTTCAGTCACTTTCACCGTGTTATCTTCTTCGCATCTGTCTACTGATCTTTGAGGTCAGGGTCCTGGGAACCTCACTTTGTATAAATGGTGACGAAACTAATCTCATTTTTTTTCCCAAGTGCTGGAACGAACATCTATTCATTGAGCAAGGAGTAGAGACCGAAGAGGAAACAATAGGCATTCAAAGTGTGGTGAAATCTTTATCTGAACTTATTGTAGTTAGCAGCACAGCTTGTTCTTTCCAAGTACGATTAATATTGAATCCTGGCTATTTCGCTTCTTTCTGCTTTGTCTTTAACATTTCTTCCATTGTCACTACTAGTGCGATTTCTGATTTCTCTTCCCGCTTGGTTCTAAGATGTGATGATAGACTTCCTTGCCTTTTATTAGGTCATCTACCCCACTTAGAGGACCACCCTAGTTGAAAATATGGAAAGGACTCGCCTAAAACTGTAGATTGTACAATTTCATGTGAAAGCTATCCTGATCTAATCCTCGCCACATTTTCATTTGGACACGAAAGATCTTGTGTGTTCAAGTAGATTTCCTATGCAAGCCCTCCTGGTTCTGTCTTTTCCTGGTCTCCATAGTATGAATTTACCAGAAATTAAAATTCAAAAAGGCTGAATGATACATCAATCTCATGGGACCATTTGTCTGAATTTGTCTGACAGAGGCGTAGCAGTGTCCGCATGCATTAAAAATAGCAAGTAGAGGTACACAGTAAGTCTTTCATCATAAGTGACCCTAATCCTGACTAATTTTTCAGCTTCAAGAAGAATCTTAGCTGGTTTCCCTAAGAAGTGCCGGAATGTAAATTTGGAATTTTTATGATGGTTTCTTAAATATTGCTATCTTATTTAGTACTTCAGCGACCTGAAGAGAGATGCATCAAACTCCTTTTCCTTTATCGTTTGATCCTTCCAAAAGGCTGATGATTGAGAAATTGGGCACCAAAGGAACCGAAATTTCACGGACAAAGAATTTAGGAAGTAAAACTAGAAATGTTGTGCACGGAATTTTTCCAGCTGAAAACCCAAATTAAAGTTAGTACATGTACCTCCATTTTTGTCACAAGGACCCAAAAATGTTCACTCTAGCTATTATCTTTCTGTATAATTCAATGTTCCCAACATATAAGACGCCTAAAGTGGGCATAGCAGACAGGTGTTGCCATGAATTAATAAGCAGCTCTGAGTTGCTAATGATTCAGAAGCATCTAAAAACGGCAGATCATGCTACAATAAAGCCTTGGAAACGAGGGAAAATCAGCCAAAATTGACTGCTCCAATCTATCTCCTCTAATTATGAACAGACAGTTTCAACAATTACAATCTTATTCCCCAACAAGAGTAACTTGATCTTTTTACCTTTGTTGCTTCTTCATGGCTTGTTTGTTGTTGTGCATCCACACTTTGAAAGCTTTCCTCGTCACACCGGCCTCAGCACAGAATTGGATCACTTCTTGTTCATCTTGCTTCTGAATCCTCCAACCCAGCTTCTCGGCGAATTGCATCATCTTGTCTTTCTGTTGCTGCGTGAACTTCGTCCGAAACCTTTTCTTCGACGACGTTGGCTGTGTTGATCGCAGCACCGCATCACTGTGTTGAATCATAGTAAGGTCTTCACTTGAAGACTCTTCCGGAACACCCCCGCCGAAGGCCATCATCACTGGTTGAGTTGGGGCTGTGGCAGTGGCCGCAGCGCTTGATATGCTGCAATAAGAGAACCTGTGATGCAGATTGATTGGGTTTAGCTGGGGAATTGCATGATGCTGTTGGGGAGGAGGTAAAGCATATCTTTGGCCATTGATTTTGTTGCTGCTATAGTAGTGACTAGGTGTATACTGCGGTTCACCATCGACCTCCTTCCGATGGAAATTCCGGTGGCACTCGCATGCAGCACATCTGAAATACTCCGGCGTCCCTTCCTCCCCACTGGGCATGAATTCTCCACAACCATCGACAATATGGCCGCCCTTGCTTGCCGCATGATTCCTAAGGCATTCTCTATATCGGACAGTGGAAGTGGAGATAATAGCTGTCGCCAACTGCGGCTGAGGCATCGGGGACTGTGTGTGTTGCCCTTGCGGCGGCGATTGCGGTTCTGTGTGCGGTTTAATGCTGAACGAAGTGCCACCGGTAGCTACCGCAATTGGAGATGGAGACGCAACTGCAATTGGATCTTGGTCGGTTTCTTGATATTCTCTTCTAGGCTTGTTTGCTGATTGGTGTGGATTCGGTGGATGGTGGTTTTGAGAATATAGATGATTGTGATGATCTAGGGTTTGATCTCTTCTAACACCAGGGACTGTATTTGCAGCAGAGAATTTGGAGGAAGAATCTTTATGTGGAGGGTTGTACCCCAAAGAACTTGGCATCTCTCTTTCCTGTTCTTGGCCTTCCAGTTCCATCAATCTTGCCCAGGCCTGGTGATAAATACAGCCTTGATCTTCGAATCTCCTACTTGTTTATTTAATGAGAATTATCATGTCAAAACAAACTACAGGTCATTGTCTTCTTCTCCTCCATCATGATTTTTGTCTTAAATCATGGAGTCTCCTGTGCTGCTCTCCACCCTAATTCATCCTCCATCTAATCAGAGAAGCATATCCTAATCGAAGGCCTAATCCCCTAGCTGACCCCCCAAGTGATGCTTACTCTCACAAGTTTCTTTTTTCCCATGCTGATTTTGACATTGGGTGTGGTGCTGATCCCACCAACCAACCCACTTCACTGTTCTGGAAATCCTTCTCTCTCCCCCCTAGTTGGACTCCAAAGTCTTGCAACCAAAGTAGAAGGAAGGAACACACAAAAAACTCCAACTCAATCTCCTCTTTTGCCCCCAAAAGACAGGTTAAATATTTGAAACTTGAAAGTGAAAACTTCGAGATTAGGAGATTAAAGCACAAGAGGGTCCCCCAGTTATTTAGGACTTACCTGAGTGTATTGGACACTGTAGATTTGGGGAATTGAAGGAAGCAGCTGATTCAGTAGCCTCGTTAAATCCTAAAATCTGAGAGAATCCACAGAGAGAGAAGAGAGAGAGAGAGGCTTAGTTTAAGGGAAGGAATTGTGTTTCCTAGTGGCCATCCGGGCCATAAAGAAGCAGGAGAGAGAGGAACAGGTGGGTGGGGATCGTACGAAAGAGAGAGATAATGCGGTGACAGTGTGGAGTGGCATTTGCAGAACAACCGACAAGGTCATGTTCTTCCTCTCCCACAGCCTGCACACGGGTCCATCCCCTCTTTATTCCTTATTTCTTTTCCCTTCCTTCCTGCAAACCTCAAAAGGGTTCTGTGACTGCGCTAAAGGGAGAGAGCGAGAGGGATCTGTTGGCCCTATCCTGATGTTGTTGGAGCTCAAGATCTGTCAAGAACAAAGTGCCTTCGAGCCCGAGGAAGATGAGAAGCAAACCATCAATTGCAGGAGCTCTTAAACCAGGGAGCTTAAGCTTTAAGATGATCAGTTCCCTCTCCCCCTCTCTCTCTCTCTCTCTCTATGGGTGGTAAAAGCATGAGGGCATTAAAGTGAAAAAAGAGCTGGTCCACAGGACCGCACTTGGTCCTATCAGTGCACGTCAGATTCTCTCTCTCTCTCGAAAGGGAATGGAAATGGAAATTTCTAAGCCACTGGGTGCACTGTATGGTTATACTACTCTACAATCCTTCTACATTTGACTACAGTAACATACTCATTATGCTCTTTTTGATGTGTTTTACGCCATGATTTTGGTTATTCTTAGATCACAGCATCTTGAAGTAGGTGTAGACCTTTCGTCCAACAATCAATCAGCATTTCACCGCCGAATTGGACCAGTACTTTGAATTTTGAAGTTTTAATTAATAAGATTGGGTCAACCGCCGCATCTCTTACAGTACTTGCCATTTATTCCTATTATTCAGTCCAATTGTGTGCATTAGGGATTGCCTTGGGCACCATGCTCAAGTTTATAAGACAACATGAGGGGCAAAAGGAAATGAACGTGTTTGAAAACAATGGCAAGAGTTACATGTTAATGAGAAATATTACGCAGAATCATATGTTGGTGTATGATCTATTTTTCCATAAAGAGCTCGTCGGATGTTATTTTATTTCGTGTAACGATTTTCTTGTCGCTTGAACAGCGAGATCAATTGTTTCTTTATTAAGACGGGCTTTGTAGATTTGTGCCACTTGTCTGCATGCTTAGTTTCCTTGGCTTGCATGACAAATGAGGAAACTAAGATGTTTGGAGACACATGTGGTACCTAGTTAATTAATGGAAACTTTTCCTAAAGGCTGATCTTTTCACATTATAAAATCATAAAAGAATATTATAAACTTAGCAACTTGATGCTTTCCCAAGGAGATTATTTTTTTTTATATTATCTCCTCTATCAGTCTAAGGGACCAATTTCCGAGTAATTTTAATCGTTCAGCTGATGGAGCATTAAAGATGCATCCGTTTAAAAAATGTTAAAAAGGGAGAAAAGATCTTGTGTCTAATTTTGGGAGGTGATCGGAATAAGGGTACGTGGCAAAAGCCCATCCAAGTTTCTCCAATCCCCCTCAATCTTATCATTATTAATATTAGCAAATATATATATTTTTTATTTTTTTTTGGGAGGGGTGAGATGTCGTCAAACCTGTGTTCCTTTGACTAATCCTCATCTTAGCAAAACGTTTTATGGAGCAGGATTTGTCAGATAGACAATCGATGGAGGAACATGACTGGCATCTTTTGTGTCGATTGGAATTCTAGGGTTCGTGGGGTTCGGGGGTCAGTGGTAGAATTTTCTTGACGAATTGACCGTTATGTAAATATAAGAAAGTTGCATAAAATTCCTCCATCGTGGCAAAAGGTCTTCCCTTCACTTCCTTTCTCACTATGATCTAAACCACTATATGAGTTGCCGAGGCGTGCCATCCATGGTGGCACGTCTCTTGAGTTTGATCACCGAGTATCGGTAATTGTATTTGTATCTATCTTGACTCCTAAGGTAACGGATCTCGCTTTCTCTGATTGACAATCTTGTTTATGGATTTAAAATAGGTCCACAATTGTATGGACAATTTTTTTTGTGTGAGAAAGATAGAAAGGCCTTCAATTTAGCTCTATGATCGAGTAAGTAAAGCGGTTATTCGATGGTGCATGTAGTTAGGAAGAGACGGCACATAAGCTGTAATTGGGCAAGAAGAAGGGGTCAATGATGATGGGGAGGGACGGCAAAGAAAGCAGTTATAAGTTAACACCTAATGTGTTTTAATTGTAGACCTATTTAAAGTATAATGAGTTTAGATCTCTTGACTTATGCCCATTTGAGAATATGAATAGTGTGTAAATGATCAGACGTTACCGGCAACATTATCCTTGGCAAAAGAGATACAAATTACAATTCTTGTTAAAATGTGCCCTAGATGTATTAAGGTAAGAGAAAGATCTTAAGAGTACTATTTTTATAACATGAAATTAATAATGTATACAAAATTGGAATGCACTCTGCTATAATCACGTCTAAGCTGGAATCGTTTGACCAAAATAAACTGTAATTGCTAATTTTCTCTATGATGATGAGGAGGAGGGAGGCAGAGGGAGAAAGGCAGAGGAGAATAGCCTCCTGATTTTAAGGAAAGCCAATGAGAACGAATTACAGGGGGCCTACGGCCCTACGCTCTTTAGGTTCGTGTAGCACGATGGAAGCGGACCTACAGAAAATTCCAAAAGGTCAATTCAGAAAAAACCAAGTTGACGTTTTGTCCTCTTGCTCATTTTATTTTTACTTTATGGTTAAAAGGTAAAGAAAGGGACATAGTAAATAAAAAAAATTAGTGGTCCGCTGAAATTTCTCTTTCAACAAAATATTTTTCCCTGAAAGTTATCCTTTAATTCTTTTAGTTGAAGAAAACAAGTTTTATGGTGACCCCCAAAAAAAAAAATTTAAGTAAATAACGATACAACAAACACAAACTGTTTCGGAGCTTAATTGAGGACAAGACTTGGAGAGTATTGCTATTACAAATGAACCAAACACAAATAAAATATGTTGAAATTTGATGCAAATATGGAAAGTACAAGTAAGAAATATGTCGAGATTTAAAAGTGCAGTAACGGGAAGTATAAATGAATAAAAGACAGTAAATAGGTTTGATTTGTGTGGGGACCTCTGAAGTAGATGTGGCTATTTAAAATCTAAAATCGACAGTTATTAAGGGAGATTACAAAGAGAGATTATAGAGAAAGGTTGCAAAAATAAGTTATAAAATGATGTTAGAATATTTAAAAATAAATCACACATTTATCTAATTACTTAATCTTTTAAAACAGTTGTCAATTGTCTCACAAAATCTTATATAGTATCAGAATTGAAAATCTTGAGTTTGAATATTCCTTAATTAAATTTTCAGCCTTGTACTTGGCAAAAAGACTAGACTAACAGTTGCTTCATTCCATTAAGTTAATGATTACTTCTTTGACAATTGCATCCGAGATTGTTGATTCCTTCAAGTTATCACATAAAGATTGGACATTTTTTTGTGCAAACAAATGCCACCTTTAAAAGAATTAATTGATTCATCAATCAAGAATCTTCATTTGTGCCCTTGCCATTGGCAAATTTAATTTTTTCTTGCTGAATTTTATTTGGGTCAAATTTTTTGTATGGCTTATATCTTTCCACAAAAGGCACGTTTTATGTAAAGTTTTCATGTGACCCTCTATATCTATTCTTAAGTGATTGTACATACTTAAACACTCTCATTGTCAATTGGAATAATCGTCAAAATTTTGGCCTTCGAATTTTTCTCTAAGATTGAATTTCAATTCACTTAAAACCAAATTTGTAAATCCTTTCTCTAAGAGTAAAGTAAGTCATCTATTCCTAACTCTCTTGAAACTAGCCACAAATTGATCTCCTGATTCATCGTTCTGCTGCTTGATATAAATCAAGTTCACAATAGATATATCAAAGATGTGCATATAGAATTGTTATGGAACCATGTTTCCATTTGCTATGAAGTATGAATAGAATTGGTTGCCAAAGTCATATCAAAAGTAAAAGCAGTCGTGGATGATGATAGAGGAAACAATCTCGACATGCAGCAATCAACTTGAGACACATTCGATATTGCGCAGCAAATTGACTAACATGTTCAATTGTTTATTGATCTTCCTTCCCAGAGAATAGGTGGAAGTCAGACATCTTGAAACCTTTAGGATAAGGGATTGTGTCCACCCAATCTGGATATGACTTTCCATATATAGACCTGACATTCCCAACATTGTAGCCTAGGCATTGCATTGCTTGATCCACTAACAATTGGACTTGCCGAGATCTTGATCGGGGATTACTTGACCAGGCTGCCGCCTAAGTAACTGTGGCGTTCTAACCTAATTGCCAATTGCTATATTAGGCCTTTGAGAAATATATGTTGGATGGGGCAAAACCATCGCTTTCACTAAGGATCTTTGACCATCCTGCCCCCTAAGCGAAGACGAAGTCCTTCTTGATTGTCGATCATAATATTGGGCCTCTATGGGGCAGGTGCTAGCCCTATTCAAAACTGGCCTTGCATCATTGACAAGGGGTATTGGCCCAATCGATTGTATATTTTCCACATTTAGCTGCGTATTTTGATTTATCAAATTGCCATTATTGTTACCACCTAAGTTAACTTGTACATGATTAGGCAAATTGCCTCCTTTGATAGATGTAGCCCCAAAAGTTTGGATTGCACCAGTAGTTTCCACCCTTTATAAAACCCTAATTAGTGGTGGTTGCAGTACAATGTGCCATACAGTACAAAAAGTAACTTGAGCAGCAATGGATGAAGAAACATACCTAGAAGGTGAGAAATTAGTAGGATGGACCTACATTTGAATTGAATGGCTAGATGTCTTAAGCCTATGTATGATCTTATGGAAGGTGTCGACATTCATTGGCTTGACCACATCAACGAAGTATTTTATCATGTGGTTTAGTGGTTTTATTTAGGTGTTCTTTGAGAAGCCTTCTCATAACTGATATCATCACTAGACTTGGTTCCAATTGTCTTTTTTGTTCATCTATGAGTTGCCTTAGAATGTCGACATCTCCACTTTGGACTTGGTCTACCACTAGCTATGTAGTTGATGACTCAGCACATCTTACTCTCTCATTAGTAGGCAATGGTGGCTAATTGTTACCACCTCATTTTTAGGATCAAGTCATACGCACCATTGCATCTCCTTACATTAACCACACTAGTCCCACTGGGCGCGCCAAAATGATGTTTCACCTGAATTTCTCACGTGACAAAAAACTTTTCACTAAAAGTCATTCTTTGGTTTTCTAGTTGAAGGAGACAGGTTTTGTAGAGGCTCCAAATAGGAAATATCCAGTAAATAAGGATATCAATAGCTTTCTTAGAATAGGATTATACAAACTAAACTATGCCAGGAATTTAATCAATGATAAAGTAACGTATAGCTATTACGCACCAAACGTAAACAAATTCTGCTAGAATTTAATTGACGACAAAGTCAGAGTATGCCAAGATAAAGATATGTATTGAAATTCAATCAACAACGTGGATTTATAAACTACAACTAAGCAATATGTCGGAATTTAATCGATGACATGAGTCTAGAAATAAAATTATAGTAGAAGAAAGTAAAGATAACTGAAATATAGTAAATTTGTTTGATGTGTGCAAGGGCCTCCAAATAGTATGATATGGCTATTTAAAGCTTACCGTCGATGGTTATCAAATGGGGTTACAAAGAGAAGTTATGAAAGAAGGTTATACAAATGTTACAAACAGTTACATTGATCAACTATCTTGATGGTTGTTTTATTCCACCACATAGATGGTTGCTTTTTTAACAGTTGCATCCGAGATTATCGACTCCACCTTATGTCAATTCCTTCAAGTTGTCGATTCTTCAAATTGTCACATATAAAAAAATAACAAAAAATTGGTCATTTTTTGGTGCTGACAATTAGAATCAATATATTTCAATTAATGTTGGTAAGTTTCATATATTTCGATTAGTATCCTTTTATTTTATCTTTTTTATTTATTTATTACTCTCTTGACCTAGCTTTAGATTTATGAGCTTTGCTCTCTTGTTCTTAGATCTAAGAGCTTTGTCTTCGATTTAATTTTAAATTTAGGAGTTTTAATGAATAAGTACTCCGCTTCTAACTTACGGTAATCACAGTAAGTTCAGTGCCAAAAATGTACCCGTTCAACGTGTTTTTGCTAAAAGTTTCGATGCCTCACACTACTTAAAGGGCTCACTCTTATAGGTGTTGGATCTGAGCTTATTCAACATATTTATGTTGTCTCCATACGATGATAATGTTGGGAACGCCGAACCTAAGAGCACACCACTAAAATGCAAAACTATAACTATATATAGAGACCACGGCAAGTGCTTATCAATGATGATAATGTGTAATTGGGTGATCAGCCATCGATCCTTTCAATTGGATGCAGTCATAGATATGGTCTTGAAGGACAAATATATGATTATCTCTACCAACCAAATTCTAATGATATACATTGATTTTCGATTTTGGGTTTGTTTGGGAGCTCTACAAGCTTGCCTTATTACGGTGACCTTTGAAATTTCTTATAAATCCTTCCATGTGTCATTTTGGTAATTAAAATTTCATTTGACCAAAATATAAAAGACTAATGACTTGTCAGTATGTTGCCAACTCCCATAATATTTAACCTTGGATAATTATCTATTGAAAATTGCTGATTTTTTTCAATTAATTATGAATTTTCATTTATGTTACTTAGTAACATTCTAATTCATCAATTTTTATACGAAATTACTAACCTTAATGTGAGCTTTTTACGAAATTATTTTTCGACTAAATTATTAAGCAATTTTAGATTACTAACTCTTATTTGATTCCGTTGTCAATATTATTGATTGTTTGAAGACTGACACTCCATCAAAAGACCAATATTTTTTTTTGCTTGGGAAATTACCAATATTAATTGAGTTATTTACTAACATGTCTTGTATTAGGTTATCAATCTAACTCTTACTCAATTCTCTAACTAAGTTACCATCACTTATAAGCAATTACCAACTTTTCCAATAAAATAAAAATACCAAATTTTGGTGCTCATCAACTTTCACGCAAGATCACTCGCTTTAATTTGAGTTATTTCTTAATTTTTTACCAATTTATATACCAACAAGTTTTGAAATATCAACTTTTATCGACTCACTTAGAGCGTATACTTGGTCATTTTCAAATTACATACATCAAATGGAATTTGGCAAATTTATTTATTTATTTTTTTGGTAAAGAACAAATTTATTTATTGAGTTGCACTAATCTTTCAAATTTACCAATTTTTTTATGAATTCACCATCATTTATTTGATTTTTTTCGGACCATCATTTATTATAGTTGTTAAATGTTTTTTTTCGTGTTGAGTTATCAACTAATTTGAAGGTATAATATTTGGTAGGAATAATATCAACTGTTCTAAAAGCTTATGAAGTTATAGTTTGATATTTAATTATTTTAACACTTCCCTCATACTTAGTCTGGTTTTTTTGCTTAGTACTAAGCGTTGAAATTTAATTAAGGAGACAAATGAAATTTGAAAAATTTCGAACTTAAGATCTCCAACTCTAATATTATGTGAGATTTGGTATGACTGCTGTTAATTGTTCTAAAAACTTAAGCTATTATATAAATGCGTAGTTTGATATTTAATTATTCTAACAAAAAGCACTACTTTTATTTGATTCACTTAACAACGTAAAATGGTTTCAAAAGTACCTACTCTCTTTTTGTGAATTTGCCATCTTTTATTTGATTAGTTAGATTGTTTTCGTGTTGAGTTATCAACTAATTTCAAGTTACGTACTTTTATTTGACTCACTTAACAATGTTAGATTGTTTCAACATTACCAACCATTGTCATAGCTTATCAACTTTATTTGCAAGTTGTACCAACATTGCAAATTTATTGATTTTAATTTGAAATTACAAATCTTAATTTGAGTTAATTACCAACTTTTTCAATAATTTACCAAGTTTACATTATATATCTTAGGGATAATTATATCAAAAATCCTGAAAGATGTTACGACATTAGAATTGAATTCTAAAACTTTCAAAAAATTTGATCAAGTCTTGAAACCTATCAAATTTTTATAATCAAGTCCATTTGTTAATTCCATCAATTTAGCTAACAGAAAATGCCGATATGATTTTATCATTATTTTTCTTAAGCAAAAACATGGTTCCCGTTACTGTTCGGCTAAACAAATTAAGAAAAGAGGAAAGAAACAAGAAAACACACAAGTAGACCCGTCAAAGGGTGGGTCGGGTCGGGTCGGGTTTGGGTCGGGTCGAAAATGGTCCGATCCATATTGACCCATTTAACCCGTTTTGACACAAATTCATGTAATGTAAATCTAGTGACCAAAACCCGACCCGACCGACACCCGACCCAACCCGTATTGCTAAAAGCCATTATTATTGTAGAGAAACCCAAACTCACTCTAAACTTTATGTTAAATGACTCACTCAACCCATATTTGACCCATATTTAGCTTTTACTTGACTCATATTTGACCAATATTTAACTTTTACTTGACCTATATTTAACTTTCACTTGACCCATATTTGACCAATATTTAATTTTCACTTGACCCATATTTAACTTTCACTTGACCCATATTTGACCTATTTAGCTAAAAGTGGGTCATAATATGGGTTTATAACCTATTTTGACACCTCTACATACAAGTAAAACAACAGAAGAACAAACTTCAACAAAAACGAAGACGTTGTAGCCTCTATTGATGAGGGTTTTATATATATATATATATCAAGCTAGTGGAAGCACGGGACCTGCGAGCGAAGTCATCTTGCCAGGTCGCCTGCGATGACTCTTTCTTCCTGCATTTCCTTCTTAACTGCTCCCTCTTCCCCTATTTAAGTCACTCCGGAGCAATCGCTTCGTCCATGCCCTTTGTCTGCGAGCCGCTTTTGATGCCGTGAATGTACTGCCCCTCTCTTCATCGACGAGAACGCTAAGCATGGAGAGTGAGGAGTGAGAAGTTTGAATCGTGTTTGGTTTTATGAAGGGAACTTGATTTCGAGGGAGCATAAGTGAATCTTCGTTTGGTTTTCCCCTTTTTTTTTTTTTTGTAATAAGTGTATTAAAAATCCTAAAATTTGCTATAAAATTACGATTGAGTCTCAAAATTTCCAAATTATAATCAAATTTTAAAACATGTTAAATTTGTGTAATCGAATCATTCATTTAACTCAATTCAGTTCGACTAATGAAAATTATTGATGTAGCTAATTTTTCTTATTTTCTCTTTTCTACATGATTTTTTAAAATAATTCTGTCTCTCCTACTTGGCGTTAACCTTATAAAACATCAAACATTAAGACTAAAATGATCCTAATTTCTTAACCAAAATATTAATTAAATTAGATTTAAAACAATAAAAAAGGCTAATTTTTCTTTTATAAAAACACAAAAAAGCCAAACACAAGCAGGACCTTCGCCCAGAGTAGCACAAGGGTCGTGAGGGTCGTGGGGCCCTTGCTGGTCCTTTTTGGTGACAGTAGGGCGGTTGCTGCGACAGCCTATCGCCTAGGCTTTTTTATTTGTGTTCTTTTTGAAAAAAGATAAATTAGTCTTTTTATTTATTAATCTAATTTAATTAAGATTTGGGTTTAAATTTTGACCAAAACAATATTGTTTTAGACATGTTTTAATAAAGTCAATGCCATTAATGAGTGAGAAAATGATAGGAAAAGCCATATAGGAAAGATAAAATAATATAAAAAGCCACATTGGTTTTTTTCGTTAGCCAAATTGAACGGAGTTAGCATAATGACTCAATTGCACAAATTTAACGAATTTTGATATTTGACTGTACTTTTTAAAAGTTTTAGAGTTTTCATACTTTTGTGACAATTTTGAGAGTTTCCAACACATTTAAATCTTTTTTGGGATAAATGCGCTGAAACTCCTAAAATTTGTTATAAAAGTGTGATTGAGTTCAATTTTTTTTAAAATGTGTAATTAAGTTCTAAAACTTGTCAAAACTCGTGTAATCATGTCTTAGTGTTAACTCTGTCTAACTTAGCTAACGGCAAATACTAATGTAGCTTTTGTATTATTTTCTCTAATCTACTTGGCTCTGACATAATTAAAACAAGAGTTTTGGTCTTATCCTTCCTATTAGCACCTTGTATAAAGAGAGAAAATGACATA
The DNA here is from genome assembly GCA_014182845.1 of Corymbia calophylla. NCBI lineage: Eukaryota > Viridiplantae > Streptophyta > Magnoliopsida > Myrtales > Myrtaceae > Corymbia > Corymbia calophylla. The sequence continues at coordinate 12,445,556 of CM024701.1, read as the reverse complement.
AAAAAAAAGAGCACATTACCCTAAGTAAACAATGTTAATGGAAGGATTTAATTACATTAATTTAATAAGTTTTATGATTTTATTTTATTTTTTTGAAAATTTTATGATTTCATTACACTTTCATACCAATTTTAAAACTGCAAATGCAATCATCCCAATTTTTTTTTTTTTATAAATTTCTAAAGAGGGAAGAGCAAGTGAGCGAATTCCCCTTCCCACTCAGAATTTGGAACACACTTCTCGCTGAAACAACCCTGTCGAAGTTCCAGAGCAACATGCTCTGGCTTGGTCATGAGTCGAGCCAGCCCAAGCACTTGTGTCTCTTGCGCCCCCTTCGAGTCCTCCATCGGTGCCATTGGTGGCCTGACACAGTCCATCGGAGGAGTGGCTCTGATGAAGCTAAACTGACATGGCATGCCTTTTTGTTTTTTTTAATTGTTGGCTTCCTTATTTTGTCATTCTTATCTTCTTCTTCTACTTTTTTGTCTTTTAGGCAAGTCAGTTTTGATCGATCCCAAATTTGTGTTAGGATTCAATGTACAAATACAAGGAAATAGAGAATAAAAGCGAGAAAGAGAATATAAGACATAAGATTTTATCTCGATTCATCCTTAAATTAGAGTTATGTTCAGTATAGTATTACATTATAATTAACATATCGTACCTTTATATAACAAGTGAGAGATAGATTTTATATAACTAGTAACTATTAGAGAGATTTTATATAATTAGTAATTATTTATGGACCCAAATCCAAAATATCAATAGAATATAGGCTCGAATTATAAGCCTCCATTTCCCTTATTGGGGCAACTCTCGGACCCCCACTTTCTCACTAGAGAGCTGGGACCCTGTCTCATCTTGCCAATGAGGAGTATGGACCATATCCTAAAATTTTGAACCGACTTAAAGAGCCGGCTTCTTTGTTCAAATGCTTGTCTTGTTCCTATTCTTTCATTTGTTCCATTTTTCGTTTGGATGAATGGTTCTTAGATGGTGCAAACCAAACTCATCTTCACCGCTAATCAAACGGATTTCGCAATGGAACCCTCATGATTAACATTTGAGAGATGATACCGATTTACATCCTTTATTAAAATCATGCAAAGCCTTCTCTTTCGGTTATCCTTTCCATTCAATTTGGTCATCCTCGACGTGACGTAAAGCTTCCACTCTTGGTCGTGGTTACCGCACTGCATCTCCTGTGGCTCTAAGCAAAAGCAGGAAAAAAAGGGCGAGAGATAAAACGCAGGAACCGACGTTGATTACAACAGCTCAAAAGGTCATTAGCGAACAAAACTTAGAGATTAGAGAGTCACATCAAATCACCCCAATGACCGAAACCCTAAACCAAAGTCCAAAAGCAGAGAGAGAGAGAGAGAGAGAGAGAGAGAGACTCGTGTTAAGGAACATGGCACAACGTACGAGCGAAGCGAAGCTCGTGTGCGTGCGTGCGAGCTTTTTTGTTTTGGTCCCGGATGGAAAGGAAGACAAAGGCATATCTAATCTGGATCGTCTCATGGAAAGCCAGTCACGTCACCTCGCGCACGCGCGACTCTCTCTCTCTCTCTCTCTCTCTCTCTCCCCCTTATTTCTAGGGTTTATAATGGAACTGGGAATCTCTTGAACAAAATTTTAACGTCATCGTCATGGAAAAGCCACCGCTCGATGTTGCGCAGCGCGGATTTGCGAAATCCCAAGATATATTCTCGCTTATCATCCTCATCATCATTGTGATTACTTGTTAAAGGGACCTTCCTCGACCAGATGGGATGATTGGTGGATTGAAAAAGGCTTGCCCCAATCATCAAAGATCGGGCAGAATTCTATTGTTCCGTATGCTCGACGGCTGGAACGATTTCAAATATTCGTGGCTTGTAAATAACGTCGGTAAGTTTCGATCGATAGGTGACCTTTAACAGCCGGCCGATTCATTGGCCCGGTAACTTATAGGTGAGTTACGGCACTTATTTTAACTTAGTTAGCATGCGTTTGACTGGTGAGCAATTACCAACTATTTCCATTTCAATTTTGAATTACCAACGCTTGTGATTGGATTGCAATTGCTGGCCGTTGCTCGTTACCCATATTTCAGAGTTAACAACCTTCAGACGAACTTACCAACCTTAGTTCAAGTAATTCACCAACTGTTTTCTTTTCTTTTTCAATTAATAAGTTACCAGCTAGTTTTAAATTATCAACTCTTATTTAGATAACTTGCTAACATATATTAAAGTTGTTTTCAAATTATCAATCTTTTCGATAACTTACTTGCCAAATTTTTACGAGATAAATACCAAATCAGTCATAAACTTATTATATAAATGTCAATGCACTCTTAAAATTTTGATTTTGCTAATATAATCCAAAACTTATTCTGCGAAATTCTAATAAAATTCCTTTGGCCAATTACCGTTAGGGATTGCTAACATGACATCTAATTATCACTAGCCATCCTACGTGGCATGCTAACGTGGACAACTTTAGGATTAAATCGATATTCGTATAATTTATAATAGAATTGGTTATTTTATTGAAGTTATTGACTTTAATATCAAATAACCAAATTTATTTTAGTTAAGTACCTATATTTTTTTTCTCTGTAAAGTTACAACTTATTTTAAGTTACCAACCCTTATGGAAGTCATTTACCAACGTTTATCTGATTATTTATTGTTTCTAAATTACCAACTTTTCCTTCAACTTATCAACTTTTATTTGAGTTACTAACTTTACTCAAAATATATACTTATTTTTGTCTCCATGAATGTTATCAATTTGTTATAAGTTACTCTTATTTGAGTCCCTCACTAATGTTTATTTGATTGTTTCCGAACTGGTAACTTTTTCTACTCCAGCTTTTGGTGTCATAGAGTCAATCGAATTAACGTCACTATGTTCCTCAAATAAGAGTTGGTAATCTAAATAGTTAATAACTTCGTCAGGAAACAAAAAGAATCACAAATGAATTAGTAATTTCATGCCAAAGTGGCCAATTTCAATATAAAAATTGATACATCATTAGAAAATTTGCTGATTCACAAAAGACTAAATAAATGTAGATAAGTTGCTAAAAAAATTGATAACCTGAAATTGATTGGTAACTTGGGAAAAAGGTTGGTAAGAAACTCAATCACACTAAGTAATTTGATGAAAGAATTGGTAACTTCAATAAAAGTTGGTAATTCAAAAGCCACCTAATAACTAGGTTAGTGGCTCAACTAATAGCTACAACCTAAACTTAGTTGGATAATTAATCGAAAAAAAGCTAATATATTACTCAAGTAAAGCTAGTGATTTGAGCAAGAGTTGGTAAGTAATTTGATCGTAATTGGTAACTTGGAATCGATCAAACACATGTTAGTAAGTGGCAAAACAACAAAGAGTTGATAGTTTGAAACTAGTGTTGGTAACTCCCTCAAATTAAGCTTGGTAATTAATTTGTGTAAAAGTTGGTAATAAGTTTGACAAGTTAGGTAAGCTACACAAATAAATTGTTAACGATTCAGTATGAAAGTTGATAATTTACAACAAAATCACAGGCAAGCAATTTATGGGTTTCTTATTACCTCTTTATATATATAAAACACATTCACAATGAATCACTATTGATGATTTGTTTGACACAACACAAGATCCAGGATGATCAAAACCAATTGCTCGTTTTTTCAAACATGATTCTCAACGATCTAAGACAATGTATAACGAAACAAAACATGGTTATGAAAGTAATGATCTAGTCTTAAAAATGCCATTTTTCGGTTGATGAAACGGCCTCAAAATGCAAGATCATAATATATCCGAACAATAATCATCAGCTGGGCTTTGTATGGTAAAAATTAAATGGGCTTTCAGACGAGTGTAAAGCCTTATACGAAGAATGTATCAGAGCTGGACCAAAAGGCCCATTGGTCCAGCCTTTCAACGTCGATGCTGCTGCGATGTGTTCATCTTTATGAATGCCAGTAGTCATGCTTAGAATGCTCCCCATTGCAAGCATTTCGATTCATTAGCATATAGTTCCAAGTTATTTCTCGATTAGCTCGATCTCGAGTCCGTGATTTTCAAGAACAATCCCCACCCGAACCAGGCTCGTCATTAAGCTCTCATCGCTCTAGTTTCAAATAGATATGGCACGAATCTGACGACGGACCACGGGCAGTCGAGCATGTGGGTACCTCTCTCGTTTTGTCTGTCCGGAAACATTCTAACAAAAAATCGACCCTTCGCTAATCTCTTGTGGCTGCCCAGGCTTTCCCAATCTCTAGGGTGTAGCTCTCTCTCTCTCTCCTGGGCTTTTTTAATTGAGCAATGCGAAGGCGACGGAATGTGCGATCTGCAGCCTCGGCATTGTTCTTCTTTAAACCAAAGACGTGATTTGAGCTCATGTGACCGAAAGAAGGGCGTCGGCCTGCGCGGAAGGGGATGGGTCGCCTTCTTTGGGTCCATACAGCAGCAGATAATTGCATGGCGGGTCACATGGCATGGCATAATTTCTCCTGGTACGGCCATCTTCTTGTCAAAGCTATCGGTCAAACCCCGAAGAAGACGCGTTAGGGAAGGGAAGCATTGAAGCATTGGACCCATGCAATGCGTAAAAACCTCTTACATGCAGCTGGTCAAAGGAGAGTCCACGACCAGCTCATCTTTTCCAACACCTAACAGTCAGCGACGAGACCGGCTCGTTTTCTGGTCATGTAGTCTCATTATCGTCCGAAACAATTCACAATTCTTGGAGATGCTTCGCATGGCTCTCTCGCTCGCTTTCGGTGGCATGGTCTTCTGAAGAAGCCCCAGGTTCGAGCTTCGACATGAGAGCCGCTGAGGTCGTCGAGGAGGACGGGAGGGACCTGAGGAAACCCTTCCTCCGCAGAGGGGTCTGGTACACAATGCAGGAGAAGGGTTCAAGGCGGTCCGGCCTACCCGGATCAGCGGGGATCCACCGGAACAGCTCCATCTCCGTTCTCCTCTGCGTCCTGGTCGTTGCCTTAGGCCCCATTCAGTATGGATTCATCGTAAGCCTGATTCCGCATAATGCATTCTCCCTATATCTATCTATCATGGAATTTTGTCATTGCGTAAGTCTTGTGCTGTTTCGGCTGTCAGTGTGGATACACGTCTCCCACGGAGGACGACATAATAAGCGACCTAGGCCTTTCGCTCTCGCAGGTTCGACTCAGCTTCAGGAACATGAGTTTTAAAATCTGCCTGTTTTTTGCTTGTTAACTGATGCGATTTTCTTCTTGATTGTGGAACAATGCCGGATATAGTATTCGATCTTTGGCTCCTTGGTGAATGTGGGAGCCATGGTCGGGGCGATCTTGAGCGGCCATATGGCAGAGTACTTCGGTCGAAAAGGGGTACGCCACTCATTTCAATCAGCTGCGGTTTCTAGTAGGACATTCTTGCATCATCTGTCTTAGTCAAATTCTAAGCAATAGGCCCACCAAAACGAACAATTTCCAAGCCAGTAGCTTTCAGTTCATGAAATTGCGCATTAGCTTTCCGTTCATTCACGTGAGGGACGAGTCATTTTTGTTACTTTCTGCTGCGCTGATGCCAAGCCCACCAAATGGCCGTATTAAAAAAGAAAGAGAATAAAGAAAGCTAAAAATCTAAAGCCGCCGTCAGGAGAATCAGCACCGCGTCACCACCCCACTTCCACAGTGGCGCCACCACTGACACCAATCGGCCTCACCGTGACTAGCCGCCCAGACTCGGCCTCGCACCAATCATTATGGCCTCGCTGCTACTGATTCCTCCGGCCTCGCATCAAAGATGACTTAAGGTCATGTAAGTCGATGCATAGTCGTCTTCATGCTCCCGGCCAAGGCCACTCAAGCTTTGTCAGGCTCCCCAGCCATGGCCGCTCGAGCTTCTTCGAGCCTGGACATGGCTGCTTCAAGCTTGTGGCCATGGCACTCGATCTTCGGGGAAATTGACTTCGAGGACGGAGACAAGGAGTGGAGTCGGGCAACGACGGTGGTAGATGGAGTTGGGCAACCATGAACCAAGGAAGAACATGCTAGACTTGCAAATGTCACCTCGTTTTTTCAGTTATTCAAATGAGACCAAATAATCACTCGGGATTGACCCAGTGACCACTTCCCACATGGGAATGGTGAGGCAAGGAATTTAATTTCCCACAATCTCAAGGGGCTAAAGGAAAGAATATTTAGTTTCAAATGTAGGTTTCGACTTTTACTCTCTGCAAAGAAGTAGGCAAAAATTGATAAATAGAATGAATTAGACAAAAAAAAAATTGGGACCAAATAAAGCGTGGTACTCAATTGCAGTGACTTCGCTGGACTTTCACCATAAAATATTAAGACTTCTGAGACATTTACAACTGAGACATTTACACCTGCTTCCAACTCGGTGGCCATAGACAGAGGCCAGAAGCTGCGGTCCTCCATCTCCCAAGCTTTTTCTTCTGGCTTCTGGTTTTCCAGCATGAGACTCTTAAGGCTTCTACTGTGTTTTTTTTTTTTTGCTTATTATGCGTGAAGCTGCTGATGTCATCAGCCGCTTAAAAGGACCGCCTGCATGTGGTGATGGAATAACATACAATCGAACAGGATATCATCGTGCCGGAACTTCATTGCTGGTTTCTTGGTTTGCTGGGCTGACCCGTTCCCCTTCTAAATGTCCAAAACAAACGCCGCCGTGATTGCTTTTGTTAGGTATTCTATGATTGTTGTGCGGACACTGTTGAATTCTTATCCTTGTTCAACTGCAGTCTTTGATGATTGCTGCAGTCCCTAATGTCATAGGGTGGCTGGCAATATCATTTGCCAAGGTGGGTGATCATAAAAGTCAAAACAAATTCAACAAAATTTAGCAAAGCTGCATCCTTACGTAATCCTTGGCTGCTTCCGCAGGATTCCCTCTTATTATACATTGGAAGGTTGCTGGGGGGATTTGGTGTGGGTATTATTTCTTATGTGGTAATCTTCGGAAAGCTCTTTCTTTTTAAATTCTTTCCACTTGCACTTGGCAGCAGCGTAACATCATCTCAATTTTGGCCTTTCCTTGGTATCAATAGGTGCCGGTATATATAGCCGAGATATCTTCTCAGAACATTAGAGGAACCCTGGGATCTGTGAATCAGGTCAATATGCCCGCTACATTCAGTCGTCTGCTTGATGTGATACTTTTTTTTATTCTAATTTTGAAGTTAGTCTTTTTCTCTTTGTAGCTCTCAGTTACAGTGGGAGTTTTGTTGGCTTACCTTGTTGGAATATTTGTCAACTGGAGGATCCTCGCTATCTTGGGTAAGTCCACAACGAGAAAATCATCCAATGAAAGAGAAGTATATGATGTTGGATGCACTTTTCTAGATATTTAGAATGCGAATGGTAACCATTCTGTTTCCGAAAATAATTTTTGATCATGAATAATTCTTTTTTATTTTATTTTCGGAAATAATTTCTAAACAGTTGAAGGCATTTGATAACTATTCAAAAATTTTATTCCTGAGATAAAAATATGCTTGGTAAAAATCTTAAATTTTTATGCATCTTCTAATTTTCTAATACTTTTATTATTTGTTTCTTTTTTTTTTTCCTTTTCTCTTGTTCTTCCTCCTTTTGTGGCCAGTCACCACCGTTGGCAAGGACCAACGAGCGGCTAGGTGAGGTCCTGCGACCTCGTTGGAGCCTTGCCAGGCCAAGGTGAGGCTCGGTGAGCTCGCCGAAGGCTCGCCTGGCCATTGGTAAGCCTCGCCAGGCCATTGGTGAGGCTCAGGGTGAGGCCGACCTCACACCACCTAGGCGAGGTGGAGTCTTGCCCAAATCTGCAAGGCCAAGCCTCACCAATAACCAGGCGAGGCTTTGGCGAGCTCACCGGACACAGTTGGCGGCGGCAACAGTGGCGGGTGGGCAACTATAGCCTAGTGATGGGTTGGGAGGAAGAAGAAGAAGAAAATGAATGAGAAGAAAAGAGAAAAAGAAAATTCGTACTTGATTTTTGGAATTGTTCCCCGTAACAAAAATCAACTTTTATTTAATTCCTGATTTTGTTTCAAATATATTTATGAGAACAAATTTATTTAGGGAACAAAAATTTTATCAAACGGATTTCTGTGCCAAATTTATATGGCCAGTTAGAACCTATTTGTTAACTATCCAAATAATGTTCGATATTGTTCTTTTGTTTTCGAAAATAGATTTAGCACAGAAATTCATTTGGTAAAATTTTTGTTTATGGGAACAAATTTTTTCTCAAGAATAGATTTGAAAAAGAATCAATAATAAAAAAAATTACTTCTTGTTCTCGAGGACAATTCCAAGAATCAAGTCTAAGTTTTTTTTTTTATCTTCTCTTTCTCTTTCCTTTTCTTCTTCTTCCTTCCAGTCTACTGCCACCCCATCGCCGCCTACGACCACTATCACCAACGGTGGTGGTGGCCGGAGAGAGGCTAGGCGAGGTCCGATGAGCTCACCGGAGCCTCACTCGGCCATCGCAAGACTCGGCTTCATAGATCTAAACAAGGTCGAGCTTCGCCAGGCTAGGGCGAGGTTGACCCTCAACAGGCTGGGCAAGGCTCTTCAAACCTTGCCCAGTCGCCGGTCACTGCCGACGGTGGTGACAGCCACAAGGGAAGAAGAAGTAGAGAAAAGGAAAAAGACAAAAAAATAAAAAAATAAAAAAGTATTAAAAAATTAAAATAAACAAAAAAAAATTAAGAATCTTGAGTAGTCTTACCAAATGCATTTCTATTCTAGGAATACAAAATTTTGTTGGTTACCAAATGCCTTTAAATACTTAGAAATTATTTTTGGAAACAGAATAAAAAAAATCATTTCTTAGCAGAATTTGTTCCCGAGCACAAAAGTATTACCATGTACACCTTTAACAAATAGGCCCTTACTAGACTTCCCACATAAAAAAAAAGTTTTTGTTTTTTTTCTTTTTGCTAACAACATAAAATGCTTTTGGACATCTGTAATGCCCCACTCATGTGCGAATTATATAGAACAACAGGCTCCTTTGCTTGATAAATGATGGCGTTGCTTTTATAACATCATTGGCCAAGTATACCCATCAGTTCTCTGACGCCATTAATTTGGTGACGCTCAACTCTCGAAATTCTGGTTATTTTCTTTGATATTGATTTTGAGCATCCATTGCAGGGTCTCTGCCGTGTCTAATATTGATTCCTGGCTTATTTTTCATCCCAGAGTCTCCTCGATGGTTGGTATGAAATCTTATATGGTCTTTCCCGTACTGAATTCGTTGTTTAAACCCATCTTCTTATTGACTTCGTGCTCTCATTTCTCCATTCACTGTTTTCTTATGTTCTTCTTCTGCTTTATGTTCTTTGGAATGGAAAATGCTGCAGGCCAAAATGGGTTTGAACAAGGAATTTGTAGCCTCTTTGCAGGTCCTACGGGGATTTGATACTGATATTTCCCTTGAAGTTGAGGAGATCAAGGTATTGAAAAGCTTTTCCAACTTGAATGTAGTGATGTAATGAGTATGCGTTATCCATCCAGTTCTTTTGAGCCTTTTCTACTGCAAAAGAACTCGAGATAGTTGGCTAATTATAATGGATCCATTTGTGTTTCCACTCCTCTCTTTATAAAATAGAATCAATTGTAACACATTGTATGCTTCATGTAGAGTTCTGTTGCATCAACCAACAAAACAACGATCAGGTTTAGAGAGCTCATGCAGAAAAGATATTGGTTTCCTTTAATGGTAAATGTTTCACTTGAATATGTCTTGAACTTTATTATCTCATACCTTTGACATATTGTCCTGTCATCTTGTGTCAAATATATGTGTTGCAGGTAGGTATTGGACTACTTATGCTCCGGCAACTCAGTGGCATCAATGGTGTTTTATTCTATGCCACCACAATATTTGAAAGTGCAGGTGGCTACCGATTGTGTTGCATTTATATTTTATTTAGTTAAGGGCGATGAAATGAATTTATTAGAACCTGCAACTTTAAACCTTTCTCTATCTTCAATGCTACTACTAATTACTGAGCCTCTTCTCCCCAGAAAGATTTCAGTTGTTTGTACCTTTTCTAATTGAGGACATAGATGACACTATGTTTGGTTTTACTAAACAGATGAGTGATTGAATGTTCTCTTTTCCCATTTAAATAGAATTGACTAGAGGACTATCAATTGAAGTTGGAGAAAATGGGGACGCCCTAAACTTGAGCTATGCAAGAGTTGTGACAGAATTAATTGATATTAATTACCAATAGTTCAGCAAATTAGCCTGTTTCAGGATAGTAATGGCAGATTCTAGAGGCCTGCCAAATACAAGAAATTTCTCTTCCAGATTCTGCTTTGGTCAAGAGGAGCAAAGGCATACCTGCTCTTACTCTGATAGCATCCGTTGACTGATCCAACCCAATAGAGCTTGTCTTGCTTGATTACGTCTTTAATTGATGTGCATCAATTTTCACTAGGGATTTCTTCAAGTGATGTCGCAACTGTTGGAGTCGGTGCTATCCAGGTAAATTGGTGATTCTCTTGGTGGTCTTCCGCAGCAGTTAAACAATGCAAAGAACTTGACGTAATCTGAGACGTAAGGACCTTTCATGCTGTAGGTTCTGGCCACTGCGGGTACAACTTGGCTCCCGGATAAAGCAGGCCGACGGCTGCTTCTAATAGTACGTATGGCTAGATCCTCACTAAAGTTAAGATCCTCTTAAAACACGCTCAAAGTGGGTATTTTTAAATCGTTTTTACAGGTATCCTCGTTCGCAATGACTCTGAGCCTTCTTCTTGTGGCTGTAGCGTTCTATGTGGAGGTGAGTAATGCTGTTACTAGAACCCTTTTGGTTCTGAGGCAATGGCTGCTTTCTGAGGCATTGTTCTTGCGTATTCCAGAGTTCGGCTTCAGAAGACTCTAATTTATACAGCATAATGGGAACATTGTCGGTGGTTGGGCTTGTGGTATGATCATTCATACTCACTGTTTGTACTTATTCATTGTGCTTTCATAAGTTCAAGGGTATGTTCTGAGCGTCATTATATCCAGGCTTTCGTGGTTGCCTTCGCTCTGGGAATGGGTTCGGTTCCATGGGTCATCATGTCTGAGGTAAGTACAATTTACTTATTTTTCAGTGAATCCAAGAGCACAGAATTCTCCTCCAGGTTGCACCTTGACATGGTCATGTGTCTTCATCTTCTTTATGCATGTCAGATTCTTCCAACAAACATTAAGGGTCTCTCCGGCAGCATGGCAACATTGGCAAACTGGTTAACCACGTGGGTAATCACGGTGACGGCGAACTTAATGTTGGATTGGAGCACCGGAGGTTCTCTCTCCATCTCTCCCTCTCTCATGCAACACCGCTGTCTCATGCCTAACACTTATTGCTGACTGACACGGCGTTTGCAATTTTCGACAGGTACCTTCACAATCTACACAGTCGTGGCGGCTTGCACCCTTGTCTTTGTGATACTCTTTGTTCCAGAAACCAAGGGAAGAACTCTGGAAGAGATTCAATGGGAGTTTAGATGAATCTTGCCTCCTGTCGTCCCATTGATTTTTGCTGTTTCTGAACAAGTGGAGAGAGGGAGAGAGAAAGAGAAAGAGCCGGCTGGGAATTTTTCATTTCGCAACCTCTACCGAAAACTTGAGAAGAAGTTAATATTCGTATGGAATAAGGGTTTTGTATCATTCATTCAACGTAAAGATGATGTTCAACATTTTATACCTCATTGAAAGTTTAAAAAAATACATGTCATGTTCATAGAAGGATCGATATAAACCAATTATGCAAGTATTCTCTTGACTTTTTGGGCTATCATTCAAGCGTGCGACTAATTATAATTGAAACAATTAAAAGTTTTAGGACGACGTTACGTGTTAACAAAATTTAAAGAGCCTATTTTCCTTTGTGTTGGGTCCGCCTCATATGTGGGGCCCAGCCAATGTAATAAAAAAAAAAAGAGAGAGTGAAAGTCAAAACAAGCAAAAGAAAAGAAAGTGCTCGTGCGTGAACGCGGAGGAGAGCAAGAAGAGAGAAACGGAGTGAGAGAGTTACTGGAGTCTGCATGGGGAAGAGAGAAAGAGAGTCCGCGGATCAGCGGTCCAATTCGAAGGCCAAACATCGACAAATTAGCTTAAATTTGAATATGTTGCTCGTGAAATCTAAGGGTATGAGTTGATCTGTTTCGTTCGTTAAGAATCTTGTCCGAATTCTTCAATTGCGATTATGTTGATCCATCTTTGTGGTAAATAAATATGGTTGTGTTGCTAATGTTAAGCCTCTAGTGTATGACTGAAGAATAATATTTTGCATATCCTATTGTTTTTAGTTATTAGTGGAAGTTTTTAAGCGGTCTGTAGTTTTTTCCTCATTAGGTTTCCACGTTAAATCCTTGTAGTGTTGGCTTTGTCTTTTTATAATTTCGACATTATACATCACTGGTTGTTACCAGGTTAAGTCCATTTCATTAGTTTAGTTTTAAGGGAGATATTGATCTTGAATTGGGTTTAGTTCTTAGAGAATTATTATCTCGGTTCTCCGCAACACTTGGGATGTTTGAGAACTTCACTATTCTCTTGTTTGGATGATTTTTCTTGCCCCACCCAATCACAATAAGGGTGACGTGTTGCAACCTATCTCTTAGGGGGAGAGAATATATAGGCTTAGAAGAACGGGCCTACAGCCCATGATCAGGCACGAGCTCTTCCAAGTCCATATCTCACGCAACGTTGGAATATTCATAAAAATTTTTTTAATGAGAAGTTACCACTAACCTATTGGGTCCGGCTAGAAACCAAGTGAAGCATGGTAATATACCTCACTTCCTACACAACTAGATAAGGTTGGAGATTTGATTACACTAATTAAACAATTAGTACCCTTTTGATACCCAATCTTATTCATTTCAAAAAAATCTTTGTTAAGTAATCTGGATTGATTTTAGATCTATACACGAACATGTGAGGTGAACATGTGAGGTGAACATGTGGATACGTAATCATTCAAATAATAATCAGTAACCCAAAAGTATTAAATAAGTTGCAAGGGAAAACAGGGATCTAGCACTAAGGGATAACATAAACGCCAATCCTAACTAGGATAAAGGGAAGCCATAATCATTATATCGAAAGCATGTAAGAAAGTGAGCAAACAATGACATTTGTCTTTAAGAACAATCGAGACCCTAAAATAGAAAGAGCCTTAAGGACTTGCTCAAATTTAAGCATAAATTTAGATCAAAAGCCTCCCATCTTTGAAGAGAAGATTACCCAAAAAAAAAAAAAAAATTAAGCTTTTTGAGGAATTCTAATTTTTGGAATTATTGGATTTTTAAAAATTTTCTAAATTTTTAATATTTTTTAGAATTTTCTGAATTTTTATGCTTTTGAGAATTTTCATAATTTTTAATGTTCTTAATGATTTTTTAATGGTTTTTTAATTAATATTTTATGAATTTTATATTTTCAATTTTTTTAATTAACATTTTTTATGATTTCTTATATTAAAAAAAAATGAATTCCGACCGGGGCTGGAGACCCGGCCCGACTAATCCGACCCGGACCCTATCGGTCCGGGTCGGACTAAGAACCGGGCTAGCTCTAAAAGCCCACTCGGAATTAACTAAATTGGCCCATGAAATTTCTAAAGATAGCCCAATCAGCCTCCAGCCCATTTCCATATTCCATTCTCAGCCCAATCTATCACCGTAGCCCATGACACTCCAGCCCACCGACCAACCGAAGAGAACCGCAGCCCATTTCCTTTTCTTTCCTAATTTCTTATATTTTTCGCTTTTCTTTTTTTCTTTTTCTTCTCCCCATCTTCTTCTCCCCGAAGCGTGCGAAGCCTCCTCCGCCGAAGCATGCCTCCCCCGAATCTCGCCCAAACAGCAACGCCGGCCAAAGCAACCGGCACCCACTCTATTGCCCAACCACCACCAACAGCCGGTCGTTCACCCTGACCGCCGTCGACCCCCGTCGACCGCCCATTCCGGCGACCACTAAGCTACCTTCTGGTGCAAAGAAATACCCTGGCTGACTCAACAATGAACGACTATTCCATGAAAAGCGCACAGAACACAATGAACACAAGAAAAGAAAACATGATTTAACGGATATAGAAGCAAACACGAATCGATCTCGAGTTAAAACGTGAACTGTTTTTCGGTTCTCTTTTGGGCATTTTATCTAACATGAGAGGTGCATAGGTTGGGGAGAGGGGGACGCAGACCCATTCAAGACAAGGATTCGGGTAAAGATCGATATGCCGCGTACAAATGATACTCAAAATCAGCTCAGGGATGACTTAACCGAACTTAGGACAGACGTGAATGAAAACATCAAATCTCGGCCATAACGAACCCAAAGGAGACTCAAGTCTCATTTGGGCATTTTCACAAACATCCGGCGCACACTACCGATGGAAAGGCTTCCGGCCCGAACCGGAGCTCAAACCTACGCCGGCGACCTCGACATACGACATATATGATCTAGAGAGACCAGGGCAGAAGCGACATGGGCCGGAACTCGCGCGAGCCAAACAGCCTCGAGCTCCGGCCCAGTGTCCCCGTAACAGAGCACACACAGAGGCAGGGGGACTTGCCTGGTTGGGGCGGGGCAACGCAGCGGACGGTGACTAGCGGGCTGGCTTCCGGTGACGTTGAGTCCCCTTCTCCTTCCTCTGCGAGCGGACCTGCCAGCTCTCTTTCTCTCTTCCTGCTCACTCTCTTGAATCTCGCTCTACCGAGTGCCCCCTCTCGAGCCGTCTCTTCTTCTGGTTTACTCTCAGCCGAGTGCCCCTCAGAATCGACCCGACCTTCCTCTCTCATGATCCCTCTCTCCCTCGAGCTCTCTCGGCTGAGCCAAAAAAACAAAGCCTCTCTCGCTTCCTTGAGTTCACACTCTCTCGAGCCCGCTCTCCTCTCTGGCTCGCTCTCTCTCTCGGTTTCACTCTGGCTCTCCTTCCGAAGAAGAAAGAAACCAGCTGCCAAAGAAACAACCCCCAAAAAAAAACAAAACCAATGGTCCTCCCCTCTTTCTTTCTCTCTTAAGCGGCAACGCCAGCCGTGCCGTCCTACCCCGTACCGCACAACATTTTGGCTAGGTCCGCCTCTTGTGGGGCCCAGCCAACGCTAAAAAAAAAAAAATGGAAAAAGAGAAAAAAAGAGAAACCGTTGCTTTGTGTGTGCCCATGAAAGAGGAGAGAGCTTGCGTGAGGCAGTTTTTCACAAGGCAAGTGAAGAATATATATATATAAGAGGGTTGAAATTTTATGTCTCCGATTTGAAAGTAAAATATTGATGGAATTGATTCAAATTTGAGTATGTTATTCATAAGACTGAGGGTTATGAGTTGATAGTTTTCGTTCATCGATAATCGCCTCTAAATTCTTCAATCGTGATTAGGATCTTTTTACTTTGAACTTGTTGATTCACTTTTAATATGCCTACATAATTGATTTTGAGCCTCTAATGTGTGATGGATAAGTATATATTGTGTATCCTACTATTTTTGGTAATTAATAGAAGTTTTTGGGTGATTTGTGATTTTTCTCGCAGTGGGTTTTCCACATTAAATTCTTGATATTCTTATTGGTTTTATTTACTTGTCATTTTCGTGATATATTTACATATTATAAGGATATATTAGCTTATTGTTGTTGAGGCTAAATTGATTTCGGTCCATCTAGTTTTTGAGAAAAAATTGAGTCGATGAAATTGTTGCCCCGGGTTCCCCCAACACGACATTCCTAGTCGAGCATCGTCTCTGTCCTTTCCTCGCGTAAAGTTGTCATCCTCCCTCCCCGTTTGTCTCTAGCGTGAAAGAGGAGAGAAGGGGGAGAGGGCCATGTCGGAAAGGATAGAAAAGAGGAAAAGAAGGAAGAGGCTGGGCCGACCTATCCTGACCCTTTTTTCCCCTTTTTTTTAAAAAACTATGTTTTTAATTTTTTAATTGATTTTTTTAATACTAACAATGCGAATAGGCTTAATGTATATATGGGATGAAATTTAATGTTAAATAATTTTTTAAGAGTTATAAATTAATTTCTAATTTTTTATGTAATTAATGAATAACTAAATGAGTCGTCAAAATTTATGTATCGACATAACGAACATGGGATTTTAAATCAATTGAGAAATAAGAAAAGATATGCGGAAGAGAGGAATTATGTATAAATTAATTTATCATAATGAAATTATATCAGCTTATTTATAAGTTTTATGAAATGACTAAGTAAGATAACATATCGATGAAGATGCGCACAATCAAATAGAGATATTCACATAATCTTGAAAGATACAGAAAATTATCAAAATCATCATAAATATCTCTAACATCCCCTCAAACTCAAGATGCATTGAAGGCGTCAACTTGAGTTTGAATACAAATTGTCCAATGGTTGAGACATGGCAGATCAAGTGGCTCCACTGCTATTCATGAAAAAACTTTTGGATCTTGCTATTTTGAGAGTGATGAGTTTGGTGGTGATGTTACTTATCAGAACAACACACGAAACGTTGAGAATGGAAGGGGAAACAACAAGTGGCAGCAGTCGATGTGGTTGGCTTACGAAACAATAACTTGAGTGATGCGGCCTATATGACTGGCATCATAACATCAAGTGGCCTATACGGCTAGCTTAGAAAATAGTTACTTAAATGCGACCTGTGTGGTTGACATTGAAAGAAAAGCCACCCTTGTGAAAGCCTCGATTGGGTCATGTTGTCATTGCAGTTGGCATCGAAACACAACTATTGTGGAATGGACTCAACTAAGTGAGAGAGGGCTCTGCAGATTATGGAACAACAATACATTGGCTATAGAACAAGATGAATAATGTTGAAATCAACGTTGATGGGAGGATATGGGGACTTATTGAGAATAACAAAAAAAACAACAATAAACAAAATTAGCTTTGGATGGGTACTTGAGTGTGCACCAGGTGCAAAGTGCACCTAGTGCACTTCAAGAATCCAAATATATTTTCCGATACAAGAGATCGGCCCCGAAGCAAGGTATGGTGGGTGCCAGCAACTTTCACTTGTTAGGAGTAGGGGCTGAAAAGAGCTCTTTGTATAGCTTGGCTTTGCTAGGCTAACTCATAGTGAAAATAACACATATATTTAATTTTTGGATGGGAGGATCCTCACGTGGTCTCTAATAAGGCCTAGGACTAGCAACTGGGTCAGCAGGACTGTGGTCAAAGTACATATTGAGATCGTAGAAACATGAGCTTGTGATATAGCTATACCTAATTCTGGACTGGTTAATGCAAGAACTATAAATAAAGGTCTGATACCAACTTGAGAAATAAAAAAACAAAGAAGATCAACTAGCTCTGATACCAAGTTGAGAAATAAGAAAAAATATGTGGAAGAGAGAAATTGTATATACTTTGATATATCATAATAAAATTACATAAACCTATTTATAACATAAAAAGGATGTACAATAGGAAAGAATATATAAAATAATGTTTCATTTTTTATATTTCAAATATCTAATCTTACGGATTGACTGAATCAATTAATCCGCAATTAGAATAATCAGAATCAAACCATATCTCTTATTCTAATACTCCCCCTCAAGTTGGTGAGTGCATGAATATCAACAACTTGTGCTTGAAAGAAAGAAAGAGATCATGAGAAATGGCTTTTGTGAATAGGTTTGCGTGTTAGGTATCAAAGTTGGAGGTCCTAAGTTTGAATTTTTCCAGGCCCATTTATCTCCCCAATAAAAATTTCAATGCTTAGTACTGGGCAAAAGATTAGATTAAGCGTGAAAAAAAGTGTTAAAATAATTAAAAATTAAATCATGCTTTTATCTAATAGCTTAAGCTCTCACAAAATCTCACATGGTATCTAAGTAAGAGATCCCGAGTTCAAATCTTTCAAGCTCTTATTTGCCTTCTCAATTAAATTTCAACGCTTAGTACTAGGCAAAACACTAGACTAATCATGAGGGGGAGTGTTAGAATATTTAAATTATAATATGCTCATTTATCTAATAACTTAAATTTTTAGAATAGTTGACAATGGTCTCATAAAATATCACAAAACTAGGTGAGACTCCCATGAAATACACCATATTCAAAATCCAAATGTATCAAGAGTGCACATAAACTCTAACAACTGGGGGCTCGATCTAAACTTTGTGCTTTTTTAGAAAATTGAGCCGCAAAAAATTGGATTGCCGTTACTACTTATTTTTTCGTAGGACAGTGTTTCTTTTTGTTTTTATTTTTGTCAAAGTAGAATCTTATTTAAATTTAATATTATCTTATATTATATTGGGTGTAATAAATGAGTTTGATTAAACTAATGTCGTTTGTTTTAACTAGAAAAAAGTATTTGACACTAAGATAAAAATACATTGAGTTTGGAAAGACTGCTCATTATATAAAACGTGTATATATATATTTACATTTGTATTTTTTAGATGGTTCATATATTAAACGTTAAATTAACCTCAATATACAAATGTTATAAGAGAAGAATTGGCAAAAAAAAAAAATTGAAAAATACAAGTCATTTCAGGCACACACTAAATATTTCTAGAAATAAATAAACCTACTTTTCATGTGCTTGTATAAAATCGACTTACTTAGTGATCAAGTGCACCTAATAACTCCAACATTCTAATATATCTCATTAGTTGGCCGACTCAATTTTTGGCTACAAAATAGGAATGGTATTGTTGTTCCAATTTGCTTTTCTTTTTTTTTTGTCGGATCAGAATGAAAATATACATTTTACTTAAATTTGGTCAATAAGTATCTTTGAAATTTTATTTTTTTAAAAAAGAGAGAATTTTAAATAAGGATTTGAAGTGCCCTCATTTTCTCAAATAAAGGTTCGAAGTAAACTTTATTTCAGATAAAGGCTTGAAGTGGAACTTGTTTCAAATAAGGACGTAAAATGGCCATATCAGTTTCCAAAAAGCGCCTAACCTCTAAGACAAAAGGGCATTTTTTTTTAATTTTAAAATTTTTTTGTTTATTTTTTCTTTCCTTTTTCTTTTTTTTTGTTCTTTTCCCCCTTCCCTTAGCCAGCCATAAACTCAGGTGAGAGACACCCTCGCCGACGTCAAGCCAAGTTCGCCCTTGCCTGGGTTGGTGAGGGTGAGGGTTACCCTCCCTAGATTTGGCGAGGGTCAACCCTCGCCCCCTCGCCCTCACCAACCAAGGCGAGGGCGACCCTTGTCATATTTGGCAAGAAACGCCATCACTCGACGCACGCAAGGGCAGCCCTCATGTGAGGCAAGTGTCCTTCGTTGGCCATCAATAATGATAGCTGGGAAGGGAAGAGGAAAAAAGAAGAAAAAATAAAAATATATAGTTACAATTTATTTTTTTATTGAAATACCCATTTTCCAATGATTAGAATAGTTACCAACCAGCCAAAGACCCTTATTTGAGACGATTTGACTACTTTAGACTCTTATTTGAGATGATTTGGCCACTTCATATATCTATTTGAAATAATGTCAATTTTGGACTCTTATTTTAAAAAATAAGGGCACTTTAAGTTCATATTTGGAATTTCTCTAAAAAAAATCATTAAATGGTTTTTTTCGACTTTTCTTCTACCATTTCCCTTGTCAATAGGTAATTTATGATTTGAATATCAAAACATTTTAACGGCATCGTTACCTAAATAGGACTCTGTTTGTATTTATTAGAATATGGTAAAATAAGATGACCTTAAAATGATTCTTCAGATTAGCGTGTTTCAGTTTTCTAAAAAAAATAATTGCAAAACTTACTTTCGATCAGATCAGCGTATTTCAATAATTTCACTGTTCTTGTTTTTTAAACATCTGCATTATAATTTTCATTGGCCATCAAAAAGCCAGCTAGCCTTTTTTTTTTTTTTACTAGAACTTGCATTTAAATAGGCATTTGTTGAAATGTTTTGGTTGTCAAAACATAAAGGGAAAGAGTCACAAAAAACTTCAAAATTTGCCAATTGTGATGCATTTGCTTCAAAATTTTTCTCGTGACACCAAAAACCCTAAATTTATATCTATACAACACATTTACCCCAAACTTTTTTCTATAACACCACAAATCCCAAACTTATATTGTGTGATATATTCATCCCAAACTTTTTTCTATAACACTAAATTTTTAGGAGAAATATATCATATGAATACAAGTTTGAGGTTTTTGTGTCATAAAAAAAAAAAATTGAAGCAAATATGTCACACTATATAAGTTTGGGATAAATGTGTCACATAGTTACAAGTTTGTAATTTTTTGTGTCACAAAAAAAGTTGAGGTAAATGTGTCATATTAAACATAGTTTCGGGTTTTTGATAGTTTTTACCCAAACATAAATTACATAATGAAAGGGAAAATAATACAATAAAAATCAAGCTTAGTTTTTAGTCGGTTCTTGATAAGTTTTGGAGGGTACTTATTGATCAAATTCAAATAAAAAGTATATTTATGTTCCAATCTGACAAAAAAAAATTACCTAGGGACTTGGATTCAAAATAGTTGCAATTTATTAAAACACCAATATCATTCCTTGTCTTTTTATCCAAAAACTGATTTGGTTAATTAATGATTCTATTATAATGTTCTTACTCTCTTTTTTGTCAAAAGAAATTTCAATTAATTATTCAAATAAATGGGAAATCTCAAAAGTTACCATAATAAGACAAGCCCCTCCAAAATAGACAAAAAAAAAAAGAAAAAGAAATCAAGGTACATCATCATAGTAGAGTTGGTAGAGATTATCATATGATCGTTCTTCATGAGTGAATCTATGACTTTATCCAAATAAAATGATTGGTGGCCGATCGCCAATACAAACATCATCATCATTAGTAATGAATATGCATCGAGATCTTTAACTATAGTTACAGCTTTGCTTTTCGGTGGTGTACACCTAAGTTCAGCGTTTCCAACACCATAAACATGTTGAACAAGCTCAAGTTTAACATTTGTGAGAGTGAGCCCTTTAGCAAGTGCAAAACACCAAAGCTTTTAATATAAACACATTGAACGAACACAAAGTTAACATCAAAACTACTATGAAATTATTGAAACTAGACGTGAAGTACTTCTTCATTAAAACCCCTA
Organism: Corymbia calophylla; assembly: GCA_014182845.1. NCBI lineage: Eukaryota > Viridiplantae > Streptophyta > Magnoliopsida > Myrtales > Myrtaceae > Corymbia > Corymbia calophylla. The sequence goes on along the minus strand of CM024701.1, from coordinate 12,424,507 downwards.
AATGTATAATTAGATAAGAGAGAAAAGTTCTCAAATACAAAATTAGAGAGTAAAGCTCCTGAATTTAAAATTAGATTGAGAGAGTAAGGAAAAAATTAAAAAAATTAAAAAAAGGGAGGGGAGGAAGAGATGAAGTTCAAATCCCTCCACTCGAGAGGGATTTAATGCAAACATTTCATAAGTAGATTTATGTATTTTCATGTATATCAAGGATGTGTCTGAAATAATTTGTATTTTGCCCTTCTTTTGCCACATCTTTTTCTTTTATCATTTGTATTATGAGCTTAATGTATCGCCAACATATGAACCGTCCAGCAATACAAATGTGAATATGTGAAGTCATTTTAGAACTTTAAACAATCTTTAAAACTAGAGTTAAAACAAAAAAAACAGTAGTTTTTGTTTTTTTGTTGAATAACAACTTTAGTTTAACACTCCCGGGAACAACTGATCATGTTCTTTTGCTCCTGGAAATATATTTAGAACAGAAATCCATTTGGTAATTTTTTTTGTTCTCAGGAACCAATTTGTTCCTGAAAATAAATTTGGAGTAAAATCGAAAATAATAAAAAAGTTACTTCTCGCTCTCGAGAACAATGAAAATCAATTTTTCCTCTCTTTTCTTTTCTTCTTTTCCTTCCCTTTCTTCTTCTTCTTCCTCTTCCTCCTCCCAACCCACTGCCACCCCATCGTTGCCCTTGGGCCGCCCTCGGCGAGCGGCCGGGTGAGGTCCGACAAGCTCGCCGGAGCCCCATTAGGCTAGGGCGAAGTCGGGCAATCTCGCTGGAGACTCGAGCTCGCCCAGGCAACACAAGGCTAGGCCTCACCTCACCCAGATCTACGAGGCCGAGCCTCGCGTCGGTGGCCAAGCGAGCTTGTCGGATCTCACCCTGGTTTAGCGAGGCTCCGACAAGCTCGCTGGATCTTGCCCAGCCGCTCATCGGCCACCACTGGTGGCAGCGATCAAGAGGAAGAAGGAGAGAAAAGAAAAAAAGAAAATTATAATAAAAAGTATTAAAAATTAAAAGAATCAAAAACTCTTACCAAACGTATTTTTATTTTCGAAATAAAAATTTTAAACAATTTATCAAACACCTTAAATACTCAAAAATTGTTTTCGGGAGCAGAATAAAAAAAAATCATTTCTGATCAGAAATTGTTCCCATAAGTAGAATCGTTACCAAACATGCCATCAATGATTGCACCCAATATGACAAAAGATAATATTGAAATTAAAATAAATCCTACTTTGACCAAAAAAAGAAAAAAGAAAAGTTAATGATACAAAAAACTCTAAATTGGTACGCTTATAACAAATTTAATCTATATCAGTTTTTTGATCACTAAAAAATCTAAATACTTGTAACAAATTTACTCTATATTAGTTTCTATTAAATTTTACCATCAAATTGTTAAGTTAAATGATATATGACAAAAAAATTTATGACACATGACAATTGACAGATGTATTAAATTAAGGTTTTCATTGATCATAAGTATACCAATTTGTGATTTTTCGTAGTATAAATCCAATTTAACGAAAACTAACAGAGTGTAAAATTATTATCAATGTATCAGTTTATGGGGTTTTTAGTAATTAAAAAATTAATTTTGGATAAATTTGTCGCGAGTATATTGGATTGGACATTTTCGTGGTATTATCCAAAAAAGAAAAAGAAAATAAACACCACCCTCCCAAAAAAAGAAAAAAGGATACCGAGGACGAATGCTACTTTTGGCGATGTGGTGGATTATCTTCGCCCGTTGAAAACTAATATAGAAAAGGAATGATGCTGCTCGAACCAGTTGTCCGCGGAAGGCCCCCGTCACTTACACGGCACAGGAACAATCGCTCACCTTCCCCGCATGCAATGCCACAAAATGTGTGGTTGCGCCATCGTAATCTTGTAATAATTGTCAGTCAAGTCTCCACCGCAGACACCTCAGTAAGGGGCAACATCGGCCAACTGCAATGGGTAAAAGCTCGTACGTGCAGACAGCAATGGAGCCCCGTAAGGGTCCATCATCTTCTTCAACACCCAACAGTCAGAGGGGACGGGCGTCCATAAACATTCGCGAATTCTAGGTGGCTCGTATCCCGCGTCACATGGTCCCCTCGCTTGAGCTGTAAGGAAGAACGAGAAGCAGCAGCAGCAGCAGCCACGGCGTCTCGGGAAGAAGCTTCGAGCTTCGAGCTTCTGTCATGAGCGCCATTGAAGATGCTGAGGACGAGAGGGGCCTCAGAAAGCCGTTGCTCCACCCGGGTATCTGGTACGTGATGAAGGGGAAGGGATCCAGTCAGTCCAGCCTCCCTGTCTCTAATTCGGCGCAGATGCTCCACGGCGGCTCCTTCTCCGTCCTCCTCTGCGTTCTGATCATCGCCTTAGGCCCTATTCAGTTTGGATTCGCTGTAAGCCCGTGTTCGCATAACGTGTTCTGCTTCTGTCTATCTATCTATCAATCATTAAATTATGGTGATTGTGAAAATCTCGTGCTGTTTCGGCTATCAGTGTGGATATTCATCACCCACAGAGGACGATATAATAAGCGACCTAGGCCTTTCGCTCTCGCAGGTTCGGCTTGCTTCCGGAACAGGAATTTAATCTCTCTGTTTTGGGTTCGGATCTGTTTTTGATTGTTTGACTGATGCAATTTGTTCTTGATTGTGGTATGATGCCGGATGTAGTATTCGATATTTGGCTCCTTGGTGAATGTGGGAGCCATGATCGGGGCAATCATAAGCGGTCAGATGGCGGAGTACGTCGGTCGGAAAGGGGTATGCCACTCATTTCGATCAGATGCCAATTTCAGTGGAGTTTCTTGCTTCATTTGTCTTAGTCAAGAGGAAAATTTAATTTAGGATGTCAAACTTCCTAACCAAAGGCTAATGGCGGTGACCATAGTATTTCAACTATAAGACGGTGAGGATAAAAAAATCAAAGCATATTGAATTCAATTAATTAAACCACGTTGAATTCACAGATATTCAACAACCGACACACCCCGTCTATTTTTAATTGAAACAGAAGTCATACCAAGTAGACTTTTGTTGATCCTAGAAGGCTTCTTATACACAAGACTTTCATTAGTCTCATAGCAGTCTTCTCTTTCACTGTGCTAAACACAACATTACAAGCCAACATCGTCCTTGTAAGACCGAACAAATCCCAGCCGGTTTGCTTCATTGATTCTAGCTTCTCCTTAGCATCTTCCAAATATCGAAATACTACCCATCAAATTTTTTGATTTTCACTTTCTTTCTTTTGTTACCATTGATTTACTTCAAGTCAATTGAATTTGACTATGATATCAATTGTAGCGAAAACAAGCAATTGAGCAAAAAGTAAACATAACAAGGAAATAAGTCGGAAAACGGAGTTACGTGGCTCAATTGGTGGGACTTACTCCACGAGGATAGTAGCACAAAATATCATTATAAATTAAGCAATATAATGGAAATTATAATCACGTAGAACTGCTCAAACAATCAATATTTTCAAGTCCTCAATTACATCCAATACACCATGTGTGGCCCTCATAATTCTTCGCGGATCAGTCTCTCAATCTCATTAAAGAATTCACAAATCTCATCTGAGATATTGGCTTCAAATACTTGCAACTTTTTCGGGATGTAATTCTTGAGCATGTCGATTAATTGATTGTTACAATCACAAACTCTTCAACTCATTCAAAGGAAGACCAGCAGCCTGCCAATCCTGAAAAAATGCTTGAGCTCCCCAAATTCCTTTATTTAGAAGCGTAATCTTATATATAATATATCTGGATCCAAAATAGTAAACCAACATTAACAAATTGCTTCATATGTTAGGTCAACCAAAAGTCCAACGAAGACTTTTCTAATTCAAATAACGTTTTATGTGGATTGGATTTTTTCACGGGCTCCAATTCAAAACATTCTCTTGACGATAGCCTTTAGTTCTTTTGGATTTTTGCCCTTCCGCTGAAATTATTGTTTGGATAATGTGACTGATTTTCGGAAAATTTCAGCACTGAACAGCCAACATCTTGAAAGAAAAATAGAAGATGCTCGGTTCTTAGTAATTTACGTTCTTGATAATGAAGCTTTTGAAGTCATCGAGTAACTTTCGCATAAAAAGCCATAAGTAGGGGTCGAAAAGTTGTGGTACCGCAACCCCCCAAGCTTTTTCCTTGGCTTCTGGCTTTTCAGCATGCGACTCTAAAGCTTCCACTGGGTTTCTATTGCCTATAGTGGGTGAAGCTGCTGATGTAATTCACCGCTTAAACCAACTTGCTGCATATGGTGAATAAATATCAGTACAATCTCACAGGACATTACCATGCTGGAACTATACTGCTGATTTCTTGCTTTGCTGCAGCGACCCGTTCCTTCTAAATGTCCTAAACAAACCTCATTGTGATTGCTTTTGTTGGGTATTCTATGATTCTGGCACTGTTAATTTCTTACCATGTTCATCTGCAGTCTCTGATGATAGCTGCCATCCCTAATGTTATAGGGTGGCTGTTAATATCATTTGCCAAGGTGAGTGATCATTATGGTCCAATAATTCATGAAATTCAATCAACTGCAGCTGCATCCTCATGTACTCCTTGGCTGCTTCTGTAGGGTCCCTTCTTCTTATACGTAGGAAGATTGTTTGGGGGATTCGGCGTGGGTGTCATTTCTTATGTGGTAATTTTTGGAAAGCTTTCTATTATTAAACCTTTTAAACGTGCACGGCGCAGCAGCATGACAAATCCCTTTTCTTGGTATCAATAGGTGCCAGTGTATATAGCTGAGACATCGCCTGACAACATGAGAGGAACCCTTGGATCTGTAAATCAGGTCAATAATCCTACCACTTTTAATCATCTTTTCTTTCAGCAGTCTCGAAATTGTTATAACAAATCATGGAAAATGCTTCATTTCCCTTTCTTATAGTAGCTCTCAGTTACAATCGGAACATTGTTGGCTTACCTTTTAGGACTATTTGTCAACTGGAGGATCCTTGCTATCTTGGGTAAGTCCATTAAGAGAAAATCATCCTTTGGAAGAGAAGTATATGATGCTGAATGTACTTAACTTCTGACACTCTTACATGACCTCCAACATAAAAAAAATCTCTTTTTCTTTCTTCACTAACACCATAAAAAGCTTTTAGTATCGAACGACAGGCCCATTTGCTTTACAAATGATGGTGTTTCTTCTATAAGGTCATTTGCTGAGTACACTCATCAGTTTTCTGATGCCATTGGTTTTGGGGAAAATTCCAAAAAATGGCCCGAAGTGCCTTTGCTTTCTTAAATAAGAATCTGAAGTGAACATTATTTCAAATAAAGGGCTAAGGTAGCCATGGTTATTTCAAATAAGAACCTGAAGTGATCATGCTTGTTTCAAATAAGGATCTGACCTCACCGGTCACCAGCTGGCTAAATTTTTTGACCAATCACAAGCATCTTTGTCCAAATTATCTTCTTTTTTTCCTGGCATCAACCGGTAGCCACTAGCAAAGGCTAGCGAGGGCTTGGCCACCCTCACCGGTCACTAGTAAGGGCTAGCGAGGGCTGTTGAGCCCTCGTCGGCTAGCCACTGGCAAAGAATGAAGAAAAACCAGGAAGGAAAAAAGAGTATATGACGAAAAAGCCATTAACCACCAGAAAGTTAGGCCCTTATTTAAAACGAATATAATAATTTCAAGCTTTTATTTGAAACAAGATCCACTTTAGGTTCTTATTTAAAAAAGTGATAACACTTCATGACATTATTTGAAATAAGGTTTACTTCAGGCTTTTATTTGAGAAAATAATAGTACTTTGGGCCCTTTTTTAGAATTTTCCCTTGGTTTTGGGACACTCAACTTATTTATTTCTGGTTATTTTCTTTGATATTGATTTTGAACATCTTTTGCAGGGTCTCTGCCATGTCTAGTATTGATTCCTGGCTTATTTTTCATCCCAGAGTCTCCTCGATGGTTGGTACGAAATCTGACATGGTCTTTTCTGTATTCAATTCTTCCTTTTCAGTAACTTCCTGCTCTAATTTCTTCCTTCACTGTTTTCTTATTATCTCTTCTGCTTTATGCTCTTTGGAATGGAAAATGCTGCAGGGCAAAATGGATTATAGAAGGGAACTTGAAGCCTCTTTAAAGGTCCTACGGGGTTTTGACACTGATATTTCCCATGAAGTTAATGAAATTAAGGTACTGAAAAGCTTTTCCAATTTAAATTTTGTGAATATAACAAATATGTATCATCTGCGCAGTTCTTTGAGCCTTTTCTACTGCAAAAGAACTTGAGATAGTTAGCTAAAGATAATGGATCTACTTATGTTTCAACTCCTCTGTTTATAAAGTAATATCAACCGTAATCATTTATTTACTTCCCGTAGACATCAGTTGAATCAACAAGCAAAGGCACAACAATCACGTTTGCAGAGCTCAAGCAGAAAAGATACCGGTTTCCTTTGATGGTAATTTTTCACTTGAATCAATCTTGGACTTTATTATCTCATAACCTGACATTTTTTCCTTTATTGTGTCAAATATACGTATTGCAGGTCGGTGTTGGACTACTCATGCTCCGGCAACTCAGTGGCATCAATGGTGTTTTATTCTATTCCACCACAATATTTGAAAATGCAGGTGGTGACTGACTTTGATGCATAGCAACCTACATTTCATTTAATTAGAGCGAAGAAGTGAAATTAGTAGAACCTGCAACTTCAAATCTTTCTCTATCTAGAATTTTACTGTTAAGGACTGAGCCAGAAACTATTCATTATGCTCTTCTCCGCAGAAAGATTGCATTTGTCTGTACTTTTTTCTAATTGAGGATGCAGATGTCACATTATGTTAGGTTTTTTAGTGAATTAGTAATTTCAATGTTATTATAAGGACAAAGCTGAAAACTATTCATCATGCCCTTCGCCCCAGAGAGATTGCATTTGTCTGTACTTTTTTTTCTAATTGAGGATGACGATATCACATTATTTTGGGTTTATTTAAACAGATTAGTGATCAAATGCTTTATTTCGCTATTTAATTAGACTTGAACGTTGGGCTATCCATTGAAGTTGGAGAACTGAATGTTTTCTGCTGAAAGAATCGACTGATATTAATTTTCAATAGTTCAATCAATTAGCCTATATCATTCCCTGGAGGGTTCTACTGGCAGATTCTACAAGCCTGCAAAAAAAGAAAGAAAGAAAGAAATTTCTCTTTCACACTCTGCTTTAGTCAGGATGAGCAAAGGCATATTGATCCTTGCTGTTGTTCTGAATAGCATCTGTTGACGGATGCGACCCAATAAAGCTTCTCTTGGTTGATTAGGCTTCCAAAATTGTGCATTGATATTCACCAGGTTTATCTTCAAGTGATGTCGCAACTGTTGGAGTCGGTGCTATCCAGGTAAATTGGCAATTCTCTCGGTGGTCTTCTGCTGTAGTTAAACAATGGCAAAACACTATAGACCTAATCTGAGGTGTATGGACCTTTCGTGCTGTAGGTTCTTGCCACTGGGGCTACCACTTGGCTCCCGGACAAAGCAGGCCGAAAGCTGCTTCTAATAGTGCGTACACATAGATTCTCACTAAATTTAAGACTTCCTAAAGCACGCTTATATTGGGTATCTAAATCTGTTTTTGCAGGTATCCTCGTCGGCAATGACTTTGAGCCTTCTTTTCGTGGCCATAGCATTCTATATCGAGGTCAGTAATGCTGTTAGTACAACCCCTTTGGAAACAGGCAACAGCTGCTTTTTGAGACATTATTGTTCTTGCATATTCCAGAGTTCTGCTTCAGAAGACTCTAAACTATACAGCATAATGGGAATACTGTCTGTGGTTGGGCTTGTGGTATGACAATTTATGATCACTGTCTGTACTTATTCATTGTGCTTAATGAGTTCCTAAGGCTATGTTTCGAGTGTCATTATATCCAGGCTCTTGTGGTTGCCTTCTCTGTGGGAATGGGATCTGTTCCATGGATTATCGTGTCTGAGGTAAGCACAGCTTACTTATTTTCCTCTAAATCAAAGAGTAGAGAATTCTCCTGCGGGTTGCACACTCAAGTGAAGGTTGCTCAATGGTCATGTGTCTTCATCCTGTGTTTTATAGATACTAAGAAAAGATTTGCTTCCTTTTGCATGTCAGATCTTTCCGGCAAACATCAGGGGCCTCGCCGGCAGCATGGCAACGTTGGCCAACTGGTCGACAACGTGGGTGGTCACGCTGACAGCAAACTTGCTCTTGGATTGGAGCGCTGGAGGTTCTCTTTCCCTCCCTCCTTGTCCCCCATGCAGCACGCTCTCTCGTGCTTTAACACTTGCCTGCTGACCGACACGGCCTCTGCAATTTTCGACAGGTACCTTCACGATCTACGCAGTCGTGGCTGCTGCTACTGTTGTCTTTGTGATCCTCTTTGTCCCAGAAACGAAGGGGAGAACTCTGGAAGAGATTCAGTCGTCGTTTGAATGATTCCTGCCTCCTGGTGTCACATTGATTTTTGCTGCTGAATAATATGGTAAGAGATGCGGGAGCATCAGATTCCATCGATGATAACCAGCTCATCAATCAGCCGAGCGCATTTGATATTTATGTAAATAAAGGGAGATTTCTGCCATGACATGATCCGATGGATCCATTAAGGAAAGGCCTCGGAGATGATCTTCTAGAAATTGAAGAATAAATGCCGCTTCGGCCGGGTTAAGACTGGAGGGTATTTATATTTCAGATAGGCTTTCTAATTTGATTAAGCTTCCTAGTTCATTTTGGTTTCTTAATTCAAGTTAGTTTCCCAATTTGAGTAGTCTTCTAAATTAATGTTTAGACTTTCCTAATCTTAGTCCGTCAATAAATAGGAGGTGCATTCAAATTTTGATTTGACAATAAATGAGAATTTCTCTTAAGTGAGTAGTTTCTCCGACTATTTATGCAATTCTTTGGTGATGAATCTTAAAACCTCTATCCTTTGCTTGTAGAACATTCCTTTATGTTTTGATTGTGAACTCTTCTATCCAAAGTTATTTTCCCTCACACGTACCAAACAGTTTCCCTTCATCAAATACGTTCACCATTTACACGAACTCACTACATATCAAATGAATTTCACATAATCTCAATTGGAACATTGAGAAGAAGGTATCACTTGTATTAAGTAAGAGTTTTTTTTTTTTCTTGAATTGAATTCATTCCTTTAATGCTGAGATGATTGTCGCGACCTATCTCGAGAGAGAATATGTTTAAGGGTATTGCCTAAAGAATGGGCCTATGGCCCATGATTAGGCGTGGGCTCTCCCAAGTCCATATTTCACACGACATTAGTGTGTTTGTAAAAATCTTCCAAGGAAGAGTCGCCACTAGCCTATTATGATCAATCGGAAATCAAGTGAGGCATAAAAGAATACCTCACTTCCTACGCAACCAAAGAATTTAGGAACTTGATTATACTAATTAATGAATTAGTACCCTTTTAGTATCTAATTTTGTTCATTTCGGGTAGTTCAGATTGATTTTAGACCTATCCTCTAATTTGTGAGATGATCATGCGGATGCACAATCATTAAAATAACTATCAAAAACCAAATGAAGTATTAAATAAATTCCAAGGGAAAACAAGCATTTAGCACCAAAGGATAAATAAATGCCTATACTAATTATGCTAAAAGGAAGCCACAATAATCATCATATCAAAAGTGCACAATCAAAGGTATTTGTCTCTAAGGACAATCTAAACTCTAAAATAGAGCTCTAAAGGTTTGTTCAAATTCGAACACAATCTTAGATCAAAAGACTTCCACTTTTTAGGAGAAAATTACTTAGAAAGCTTTCCGAGGAATTCTAATTTTTTTGCAATTTTTGGAATTTTTTGGATTTTTAGAATTTTCTTAATTTTTAATATTTTTTAGAATTTTCTGAATATTAATTTTTTAAAAAAAATTATTTATTTTTAAATTAATATTTTTGTTATGAATTTTAATATCAAAGGAAAGAAACCAGACTGGGTCAAGAGACCCGGCCCGACGAAACCGACCGGACCCTATCCGTCCGGGCTGGACTAAGAACCGGGCCGGCTATAAGCCCACTAGGAATTAACTAAACCGGCCTGTGAACTTTTCTCTTCTTTTTTTATAAAAAAAACAGCCCCCAGCCCACCTAGACCTTCTAATTCTCAGCCCAACCTTCCCAGCCCACAACAAGCCAGCGGAAGCCCACTCTCCCTATTTCTATTTTTTCTGCCTTTTCTTTTAATTATTTCCTTTCTAATTTTTCGTTTTCCTTATTTTTGTCTTCTTGCTTCCCATGGCCGAAGCTCACCTACTCTCTGCACCTGCTTCGCCGAACACCCACTTTTCCAAACAGCCCCCTTGGGTTGAACCATCGCCAGAGCTTGGACCACCATCTAACCATCAACCGGCGTCACTCACTCCGAAAGCCGTTCGTCGACCACTAAGCTATTTTCCGGCACAAAGAAAACCCCCCACCGACTTGACAATGGACGACTAATCCGAGAAAACCACACGAAAACACAATGAAAACAAGAAAAGCTAACATGATTTAACGGAGAGTTAAAAAATGAACTGTTGTTCAGTTTTCTCTCGGGCATTTTGTCAAACATGTAGAACACATGGCTAAAGGGGTAAGCATAGGCTCGATGGGGGGCTTGGATTCGGGCAAAGATCGACACGGCGTATACGAGCAACACTCAAGATCATCTCAGGGACATGTCAATCGTATTCAAAACAGATATAAACGAAGAACACGTAGCCTCGGCCACAACAAGCTCATAGAACTCAGATCTCGTTCAAGCATTTTCACAAGCAATTGGTATACACTACTGAAACGAGGGATTTTGGACTCGATGGGAACTCGAACACGGACCTAAATTCCTAGCACGCATACTAGAACACACAGGAGGACCGACGGGACCGCAGCTCGCGGGAACTGGTTGGCCACAAGTTCTGGCCCGACGCCCTGCAAAAACAGAGCACCTGCGCTCCGGGGAGGCCTACCTGGTTCGAGGGAAAGGGCTGTGGCGAGCGGTGGCTAAAGGACGGGCATCCGGCGACGGCCAACCACCCTCTCGAGCTTGCTCTCTCCGTTTCGCTCTCTCACACTCACTCAAGCTCTCCCTCTCTCTCCCTTTCTCTCCATCCTCTGCGTCCGAAGAAGGCCCCTTTATCTCACGCTCCCTCTCTGCTTTTAAGGACCGGAGCGCATGCCTCTTGCCGTGCCATCTGCCACTGCTGGCCTGGCCCTGACCACCAACTATCGGTCGACGCTCTGACCGCTGTCCTTTTCCTTCTGCTCGTACCCGGGGATGTCGTTCTCTTTTCTGCGGGAGAGAGGAAAGAAGAGGCTGGGCTTGGGGGAAAAGAAAAGGAAAGATGGGCCGCGTTGGGCCTAACCGAAAAATAAAGGGAGACAGGAAGAGGAAAGAAGCTGGGCCGGCATGACCTAGGCCCGATCTCGCTAGTTCTCTTCTTCTTCTTTCTTTCTTTTTTATTTTAATCTTTTCTTTTTTTCTTCTTTTCTTTTTTTAATAAAACTTCTTATAAGTAATTTTCTATTTTTTCTTAAAACAAAAGCTCTATTTACTATTAATGCAAATTCTCTTAATGTTTATATGCCATGCAATTTTAATGATTTTTTTAGGAGTTAAAAACTAATTCCCTAATTTTCTATGCAATTAAAGTCAAAATAAAAAATTATTAAAATTTAGGTATCAACAATGATATTGAACATTTCAAAAGAATCCAAAGACCAAATTGAACTAAGACTATGTTTAATCATCCAAATTTCTAAACGGAATAAGACTAAATAGGATAGGTTAAAAAATTCTAGACTTTTTTCATGTCCTATCCATTGTTTGCTAAGCTACGAATTTAAAGCCGGATAGTTTCAATGTCGCCATCATCAACATTGTTGCCATATTCATCAATGTCACCCAAATCATCAACGTCGCCACCATGTTTGCTCTCCTCAACATCCCCACCTCCTCCAAGACCCTCCCTTCGAATTCATGATCTAGAATTCATCCTCCAAGACCCTCCCTGTTTGGTGGAGGGTGTCTTGCTTTCCAAAATTCAAGATTTCGACAACAAAGTCACGATATTCAATTCCCCATGTTTTATTGTTGGTGGCGATCCACTCTTAGGAGACATAGAATTCAAGACTTCAAAGGGCAACTTGGGGGAGAAGGGTTTGGGGGAACAAGGTGACTTTGCCGCGATACTTATCGATGAAAACCCACATGTAGGAGATATAGAGGGCGTCGGGCTTGAGGACACGGAGGACCTTGACATAGACGTCAAGGCGGGGGGATGGTAGGTGGCCTCAATGGAGTAGGTGACGTTGAAGGAGGCGTTGGGAGTGGGTGGCGATGGTGCACATGGGGCCACTGATGCCATAGCTGATATCAAAGATGTGATCACCGAGGAAGACAGTGAAGGAAAAGAAGTTGAGAAAATTTTTTGGTGAAGGTGCATAGGGTGTGGGGATGAAGATGATAGCGAGTGGAGCATAGGGTTTATGAAAAAATAAGCAATAAAATCCTATCCAGGTCTATCCCACTCCCCCTAGGATTTTTTTTACCTGAACTATATTTGATTTATATCCGACTTTATCCTATCCTAGAGTGCTACTAAACATAGGATAGGAGAAAACATATCATATCCTGACTTTTATCTAGTAGACCAAACGTAACCTAAGAGTGTATTTGTATGAGGAAAAGTGCTTGATGGGAATCCATTTTTTGAACTTTCACCTGTTTAGATCATCGAAAATGATTCGTCAACCGAAAACACAACTAGTCAGGGAAAACATTCATGTATAAACTTAGGAAAGTGAAATTTCTAATCTAAGAAGGTGAAAATACTTTCCAAAATTACTCATCTTGAATTTGTTAATATTTTTATTTTTATTTTTTCTTTCTTTTATTTATTTTTATTTTTCTTTCCTTTTGATTTTCATTCTTCCTCCCTTCACCAATCAGTCAACGGCCTAACGACTAGCCACAAGCGTTGGCAACCTTGCTACGGTGAGTTAGAGCTTTGCTGACCTCATTGGATTTGACACTCAAGGTCGGCTAGGTCGGCCCTCACCAGCCATTGTCAAGGCCGGACGGAGGGAGGAAGAAGGAAAAAAAAAAGAAAGAAAAAAAAAAATTAAATTAATAAAATAATTTTTGAATTTTGAATTTTTTTGCCTAAGATAAAGTCATGAGTTTGAAATTATTTTCCAAAGAGAAATCTAAACACAAAAAAAATTTTCGATCACGTATTGTTGAACAAAGGAAAACTAACTATATTCCTGAAAAATGATTTCTTATAAAATATTTTCTAGAAACATTATATTTTTTGTGAAATAAACATATCCTAAACAAAAATTTTAAAAAGATATTAGACATTTAAAATTCATCAAAATAATTAAAAATTTAAGAGCAATATGATATGTTTAATTGACAAAACTGAAGGACTTGTACTGAACTTTACAATTATCGTGTTAAGATGATTTTCTCATCCCACTATACCATAGAAAGAGATTCAATTTATAAACTTTTCTTAGGAGGAGACATTTGATGTTTCATAATGTACTTCGATTCAGGCTCTTGTTAGGTATACTAGTGTTAGGTAATTTAAATTCAGGCGTGATTTGGGAATTGCCGTTGCATCGCTGACCAGTGGATGATCTTCGTACATTAGCCTACTGCAATGAAAAACTAGTTTTCCGACAGCTAGACTAGCTGAGCTAGTCACGTTATTTCCGGCGTTCCTAATCATTCGTACTATGATATGTCTTTCGACCCCTTTTAAAAAAAAAGTCAAAGCACAAGTTAAAGCACTCTGACTACAGAGTAGAGACTCCTTTATTCGTCCTTTTTTCCTTTTTAATTTTCGCTTAGGTGGATCCATCCGGCAAAAAACTATTGACCGGTTCGATGGAAAGTTTTCACATGCCCTTAGGGTGCAAATTTCAAAAAACAAATAATGACAATGACTTTTTTAAAAGTTTCAGTTCAAAAATACTCGCATTGAATGAAAATCATATTTATTGGAGAAAATATTATCAAAAATTTTAAATTACGTTATTTGGGACAATTTTACTCTGAACTTTTTATACCATCAAAAATCTTATACTACATTACTTGAGAACAATTTTATCATAAATTTTTTTGTGCCACCAAAAACCTAAAATTATATCTACTTAGGATAAATTTATTTGAACTTTTTATTGTGCCACAAAAAACTTTAAAATATACTATTTTAGACATATTTATCACAAAAAACTTTTTTTTGCCATCAAAAACTTAAAACTATTGATCGGTTCGATGGAAAGTTCTAACATGCCCTTAGGGTGCAAATTTTAAAAAAAGAATAATGACAACGACCTTTGTTCAAAGAACTCGCGTTGCATGAAAGTCATGTTTATTATGGATCTAAGTAAATTATTTGATTATTTCGTCCGAATATTGGGATGTAAAATGTAGGGAGTATTTCAATATATTGGGGAAGAAAAATATACAATTCGAAATAAGGGTATGAGGTGTGCGTGCATCAACACATAAAAGTAAGGAATGCAGCCAAGCAAGGCACTCTTGCCGAAGGGACTATCATTGGCGACCTTCATAAGTAGAAACACTTTCATAATAGGATAGGTCAGTGAAAACAACCTCAATTTCACTTCACTGAAAGTCCATGACAAAGTTCTTATGTGCCCTTAAGGTGCAAATTTCAAAAACAAATTATGACAATGACCTTTTCAAAAGTTTCAAAGTTGAAAAGAACTCGCATTACATGAAACTTGCGTTCATTAATATATTAACCCACGCATTGCCACGAGATCGAAAAGATTTAATAATCACAATATTGTTATCTCTTCGTTATAGTGGAAATTTGATATTATAGTTTGCTTGATCGTTTTTCAATTTTTCGACATTTGTTGCACTCTCTATTTGTCCAAATATTTTTTTTAATAAGTTAGAAGGTTTTAGGGAGTGATCAACATATTTAAAGATTTTTGGAAAATGATTTCAAACTCATAACTTTAGTGTGACAAAACATGGATGGCCATGGAAGTTATCTTTCGACTCTAAAATTATACCAATCCTTACAAATAAAGGTAATTTTGGAGTTATTTTTCATTGGTTGATAGAAGAATCTTTATATATGTTGATTATGTCCCTAAAAATGTCTAACTTATTAAAAAAATTGAACTAAGGGTGTATTTGTTTTATGAAAAGTGTTTGCTAGGAAGTTTCCCCAGGACAAGGAAAGGGACGATCAAGTCTTTTTGGTTAAGCTAGCCCAATGTTAGTCGGAATAACTTTTGTTGTTGGAATTGTTAGTTGAAAGGAGCGAAGACCGGGAGAACTTTGGTTCGTTTGGTTCGTCGAGAATGATTAATCAACCGAAAACAAGCATTGGCAACCTTGCCATGGCAAGCTAGAGCCTCGCCAGCCTCATTGGATCTAATGCTTGAGACCAGCCAAGTTCGCCCTCATTGGCTGTTGCCGAGGCCCAACGGAGGGAGTAAGAAGGAAAAAGAAAATGAAAAAAATTAAAATTTGAATTTTTTTCCTAAGATAAAGTCATAAGTTTGAAATCATTTTCTAAAAAGAAGTCCAAATACCATAAAACTTTTCAATCATGTATTACCAAATAGAAAAAACTAACTATTTTCTTGAAAAATGATTTCTCATAAAATGTTTTCTAGAAATGTTATATTTTTGTGAAACAAACACATGCTAAATAAAAGTTTAAAAAAGATATTACACATCGATTACACATTCAAGAAGTCTCATCGAAATTATTAAAAGTTTACAGAGCAATATGATATGTTAATATTGACAAAACTTGAGGGCCGTACTGAATTTTACAATTATTGTGTTAAGATGATTTTCTCACTAAGAGATTCAATTTATCAATTTTTCTTAGGGAGAAGACATTTGATGTTTCATAATGTACTTCGATTCGGGCTCTTATTAGGTATAATAATGTTAGGTAATTTAAATTCAGGCGTGATTTGGGAATTGCCGTGGCGTCACTGACCAGTGGATGATCATTTCTTTTTGTTTTTTTTTTTTTGGTGGGAGGATAAAAAGGTCGACCATCATACATTAGCCTACTGCAATTAAAAACTAATTTTCCGACAGCTAGACTAGCTGAGCTAGTCACGTTATTTCTTCATCTGGCATTCCTAATCATCCGTACTACGATGATGTCTCCCGATCCTTTTATGAAAAAAGTCAAAGCACAAATTAAAGTATCCTGACTATTGAGTATAGACTCCTTTATTCGTCGTTTTTTTTATTTTTATTTTCGCTTATGTGGATCTATCCGGCAATAAACTATTGATCCGTTGGATGAAAATTACAAAAACAAATAACCTTTTCAAAAGTTTCAAAGTTGAAAAGAAACACTCTCATGGCATGGAAATCATGTTTATTAGTATATTAACCCATGCGTTGTCACGATACCGAAAAAAATTACTAGTATATTAACCCATGCATTGCCACGAGACCGAAAAAATTTAAAGCCATGTTTACTAATATATTAACTCACGCATTGCCACCAGACCAAAAAGATTTAATAATCACAATATTGTTAATCTCTTTGTTATAGTGGAAATTAGGTATTGTAGTTTGCTTGATCCTCTTTCAGTTTTTCGACATTTGTAGCACTTTCTATTGGTCTGAATACTTTTTTTGAAAGTTTGACAGTTTTAGGGACGTAATCAAGATATTTAAAGATTCTCTATCAACCAATGAAAAATAAATCCACCTTTATATGTATAGATTCATATAATTTTAGAGTGAGAAGACTTATTAAGATGATAACTTCTATGGCCATCCATGTTTTGTCACACCAAACATAATGTGACAGTTTTTATATGATTTCTCGCATGATGCTAAATTTTGCGATGACTCAATTAGTAAAAAAAAAGTATCGATAAGGTTATATGTCTCCTTTGCATATCATGAATTCACAATCATGTATAAGACATATCAGCATGCACATCATTATTATTTCACATTTTTCTTTTTATATAGGGTTGACTTGTTTTTTTTATGGCACTTAAATAGAGATTTTGTCACTTATAAATTGTCAGGGTCAAATTTTGTAACAGCACTTTGAGTTATGTGACTTTATGATTATGCAAATATTTGATGAAAGAAAAGGAGTTAGATAATATAGCTTGAGACATATAAAGATGATCAAAGATAGCAGGTGATATATTAAAATGACAAAGCAATGATGCAAATTGGGTTAGTATGTTAATTCTCTAATGGGTAATCTTGTTCAACTAGCCAACACAATAGGCATGACAAGCACTCCTAGTAGTTATTTTACTTCCATTTACGAATTTAAAGAAAATTAGGTTCTAAATTGATAATAAAAAAAAATAATACCTAAATTTGTAGACATCAAATATAAATTGATTGGATTTCCGTGGAACATGCTTTAATATATTATAACTTACTTATGTGTGAAAGTTTAAATTAACATAATGAGAAAAGGAGACTAGAAAAACAAAGTGATGAAAAAGAAAAATAAAAGGTTGAGATTAGGTACATCATATTATGATATACGAATCTTCTTGAAAGGAATAAAAGTGGGAGTAGTTAAAAAAAGAAAGACTAAAGTCCACTTGCATTAATTCTACACCCTCACTAATTCCCTAAAAACCCCAATTTTAAATTCAATTCCGAATCCGCCTCGAACTCTTTTTTACCTTAAGAAAAGTTCGACTTTCACTTTACCTAATTAAAACTTGAAGATATACAATCTTCTAGTCAGTAATTTACAATGAAAATTTATTTATTCTCAATATAATTGCTCTCATTGAATGGGACCAATCTCGTATTTTCCCACATGAGACCACAATATTTTTTTTCCCTTCTTTGAATTACTATACTTACTATTTGAATTAAGCAGTTTCCTTGAAATATATATATTTTAAAATTTCCATAGGCATTTTAACGAGTGCATTTTGACGAGAAGGAACAACTCTCCATAGTTTATAACACTTTTAATGAAATTGCACACATAAAATAAGAAGATTCTCAAAATTCAAGCCATGTAATACTAGCTAGCTACCATCCTCTCATGTATATCTAGAGAGTAATCTAGCGTCATTGAGCCTATACAGTGTTATAGTTCAAGCTCAATCCAATTCTTTTATTTGGAGCATTAACTTCGACTTAAGCTTCTTTGCACGAAATCGACTAAAAGAGTAGATCGAGATATTTGATCTTATTTCTCTTAACTCAATAACAATCAAGTTGTAAAGGAACTCCAGCTCGAACATTTTTATGAAATTTATGCTTATATATATTGTGTAAATTTGATAGGTCTCACATCTTTTTATACCTAAAAAGTAATTTTGAAAGAAATAGTATATGTTGGATTGGATTAAGCCAGTTGGTTGAACTAGTATTGGCTAGCTTGATCTTCACTTGGCTAGATATATGAGAGTAATTCAAGTTCGAGCTCGATTCAAAATTAGAGAGTCAATCCTGAATAACCATAGAGTGAAGATCTGTATATAAAAATTTAATTAATCTTTTAAAACTTTGGACTGTTCCAAAATTTTAAAACAAAGTCTTTTTAAGAAAATCGAAACATGCTTATTCGAAGAATCATTTCAAGCTCTACTTATCTCATGAGGAACCGAATAATTTGCAAAGTATTTTTCTAAAAATGATCGCCTATATTATTTGAAATAAGTAGCCAATATAAAATATTTTTATCATCAGTAACAATTTATGTCTCAACATATTCGTGAATGAATGAAATATTTTTTTGTTCATTCATTTTTATGGAAAAACAAACGATTTGAACAATACTTTTTTTCAAAAATGATGACTTATATCTCTTAAAATAATTAATCGATGAAAAGAATTTTCATCACCTAGAATAATTTATGTTCAAATATGAAAATGTTTTCAGTAATTCATTTCTATGGGCCACACAAACGGTCATTTTTAAGGAAATTTTTTTTTTCCGAATCATTAATTCCCACGAAACGGACGCGCCTGCATTTTCTTTCTTACCATATTTTGATCAATACAAAAACGGGAAAAGAAACGTCCGACACATGCAACCGTATCGCCGCGATCTTATAATTTCAAGATACGCGCCGTCTGAGGGTCGGCAGTGCGCCACCTTCTAATGTCAACCATCTCCCTCTGCTTCCACACGTACAGTCAAGACGAGCCAACTCATCTCCTTATAGCATCTTCTCGATCACCGTCCACAACAGTTTTGCAAATCTTCCTCCTTCAAGATTCAAAACCCACTTCGCGCCGCTCTCTTGCTTGCTCGAATTCGTGGAGGAGGAGGAGGAGGAGGAAGTGTCAGCAGCAGCTTCTGAAGAAGCTGTCGGCCTCGAGCTTTGACATGGGCGCCCATGAAGACGCTGAAGTCGGGAGGGACCTGAGGAAGCCGCTCCTCCGCACGGGGGTGTGGTACGCGATGCAGGGGAAGGCGTCCAAGCAGTCTAGCCTCTCCGGATCGGCGAAGATCCTCCATGGTGGCTCCGTCTCTGTCCTCCTCTGTGTGTTGACAGTCGCCTTAGGCTCTGTCCAGTTCGGATTCTCTGTAAGCCCGAATTTTTACAATGCGTGTTGATTCTATCTATTTATCGGCGAATACTGTGGTTGTGTAATCCTTGTGCTGTTTCGGCTCTCAGTGTGGATATTCGTCTCCAACGGAGGAGGACATAATGAGCGATCTAGGCCTTTCTGTCTCGCAGGTTCGACTTGCTTCAGGATCTAGAATCTAATCTTTCTGTTCTGGTTTTGGATCTTTTTCTGACTGTCAATTGACGCAATGGTGGACATAGTATTCGATATTTGGCTCCTTGGTGAATGTGGGAGGTATGATCGGGGCAATTATGAGCGGCCAGATGGCGGAGTACATCGGCCGGAAAGGGGTACGCCACTCATTTCGACCGGCTGCCATTTTCATAGGAGTTTCTTGTATCATTTGTCTTAGTCAAGTCAAAGCAATTTCGGGGTAGCTTTTAGTCCTTCTGGCTTTTTGCTCTTCTGTTGAAATCGTACTTTGGATAATGTGACTTGAATTTTGGAACATTACCGCAACTGAACAGCCAACATCCTAAAAAAAAATAAAAAAATGCTCGGTTTTGAGGGACTTGCATTTTTTATTTGATGGAGCTTTTGCAGTCATTCTGAGTACCTTTCGTGGCTTCTGGCTCTTCAGCATGAGGATCTAAAGCTTCCGCTGGGTTTCTTTTGCTTATTATGGGTGAAGCTGCTGATGTGATTCGCCGCTTAAAACAAATCGCTGCATATGATGAATGAATAACTGTACAATCTAAAAAGATATTATACTGATGGAACTCTATCACTGATTTCCTGCTTTCCGGGGCTGATCTGTTTCTTCTAGATGTCCAAAACAACGTCATTATGATTGCTTTTGTTAAGCATGCTATAATTCTTGTGTGGACACTGTTCGTTTCTTACAATGTTCAACTGCAGTCTCTGATGATCGCTGCAGTCCCTAATGTCTTAGGGTGGTTGGCGATATCGTTCGCCAAGGTGAGTAATCACTATGGTCAGATAATTCATGAAATTCAATCGACGACATCCTTATGTTCCTTGGCTCCTTCTGTAGGATTCCTCATTCTTATACATTGGAAGGTTGTTGGGGGGATTTGGAGTGGGTGTAATTTCTTATGTGGTAATCTTTGGCAAGCTCTTTCTCGTTAAGCACTTGGCACCTGCACTTGGCAGTGGCAAATCTCAATTCTGGCCCTTGGTGTCTATAGGTGCCGGTTTACATAGCTGAGGTATCGCCTGAGAACAAGAGAGGAACCCTGGGATCTGTGAATCAGGTCAACACGCCCGCCAATTTTCATCATCTGCTTGATTGATGCCTTTTCTTTTAATAGTGTTGAAGTCGTTTCAACAAATCATGGAAAATGCTTCATCTCCCTTTCTTGTAGTAGCTCTCAGTCACAATCGGAACATTGTTGGCTTACTTTTTCGGACTATTTGTCAACTGGAGGATCCTTGCAATCTTGGGTAAGTCCATGAAAAGAAAATCATCTATTCAAAGAGAAGTATATGATGTTGGATGTACTTAACTTCGGACACAAGGCTTCCAACATAAAAAGGCGCTCTGTTTTTTTTTTCTTCTTCTTTTGCTAACAACATACAATGCTTTTGAATATCTGTAATGCAATAATGCCCACACAAATTTTTATTAATTGATTAAGATAACTCTCTACAATATATAATGAACAACAGGTCATTTGTTTTCCAAACAATGGCGTTTCTTTCATAAGGTCACTGGCCATTTACACGTTACTTTTCTGAGGCCATTTTGTTTGGTGACACTCAACTCACTTATTTTCTTGCTATATTCCTTGATATTTATTTTTAATATTATTTGCAGGGTCTCTGCCATGTACAATATTGATTCCTAGCTTATTTTTCATCCCAGAGTCTCCTCGATGGTTGGTATGAAATCTGATACGGTCTTCTCTGTAATTAATTCTTTGTTTGAACCCACCCCTATATTAACTTCCTGCTCTCATTTCTCCATTCACTGTTTTCTTATGTTTCTATTCTGCTTTATGTTCGTTGGAATGGAAAATGCTGCAGGCCAAAATGGGTTTGACACAGGAATTTGAAGCCTCGTTGCAGATTTTACGGGGATTTGATACTGATATTTCCCTGGAAGTTGATGAAATCAAGGTATTGAAAAGCTTTTCCATCTTGAAGGCTGTGATATTAAAAAATTGTCATTAGTGCAGTTCTTTGAGCCTTTTCTACTGCCAAGGAACCTGATATAGTTTGCTAAAGACAATGTATCTACTCATGTTTCAACTTCTCTCTTTATAAAGTAGTATAAGTCGTAATGAATTATGTACGTCACGCAGAGCTCTGTTGAATCAACAGACAAAGAAAAAACGGTCGGAATTGCAGAGCTCATGAAGAAAAGATGTTGGTTCCCTTTAATGGTAAATGTTTCACTTGAATCTATCTTGGAACTTTATTATCTCATACCTTGACATCTTGTCCCTTCTCGTGCCAAATATATGTGCTGCAGGTAGGTATTGGACTACTTATGCTCCGGCAACTCAGTGGCATAAATGGTGTTTTCTTCTATTCCACCACAATATTTGAAAGTGCAGGTGGCGACTGATTGTGTTGCATTGCAGCCTTATTTTTATTTAACTAGAGCGAAGAAGTGAATTTATAAGAACCTGCAACTTTAAATCTCTCTTTTCAATGTTACCATTAAGGACTAAGCTGAAAACTATTCATTAAGCTCTTCTCCCTAGAAAGATTGCATTTGTCTGTACTTTTTTTCTAATTGAGGATGCAAAATATCACATTATGTGAGTTTCAATTAAATAGACTTGAATAGAATGCTATCGACTAAAGTTGGAAGCCCTAAACTTGAACTATGCAAGAGTTGTCAAAAGAATTTATTGATGTTAATCATCCATAATTCAATCAATTAGTCTATTTCATTCCCTGGTAGGTACTACTAGCAGATTCTACAAGCATGCAAAAAAACAAAAAAATTTCTCTTTCAGATTTGGCTTTAGTCAGGATGAGCAGAGGGATATTGATCCTTGCTGTTGTTCTGAATAGACGGGTGCAACCCAATAAAGCTTCTCTTGGTTGATTAGGTTTCCATTAATATGCATCGATTTTGGACAGGAATTTCCTCAAGTAATGTCGCAACTGTTGGACTCGGTGCTATCCAGGTAAATTGATGATTCTCTCGGTGGTAGTACTTAAACAGTGCAAAAAACTTTTGACCTAATCTGAGGTTTAAGAACCCTTCATGATGTAGGTTCTTGCCACTGGCGTTGCAACTTGTCTCACGGATAAAGCAGGCCGAAGGCTGCTTCTCATAGTGCGTATGACTAGATTCTCACTAAGTTAAGATTCTCTAAAACACACTCAAATTGGGTACTTAAATCTGTTTTTGCAGGTATCCTCATGCGCAATGACTATGAGCCTTATTTTTGTGGCTGTAGTGTTCTATATAGAGGTCAGTAATGCTGTTACTAGAAGCCTTTCGGCTCTGAGGCAATGGCTGCTTTTTGAGACATTGTTCTTCCATATTCCAGAGTTCTGCTTCGGAAGACTCTCAATTATACAGCATAATGGGCATATTGTCGGTGGTTGGGATTGTGGTATGATCATCTATACTCACTGTCTGTACTTGTTCATTGTGCTTAATAAGTTTTTAAGGGTATGTTCTGAGCGTCATCACATCCAGGCTTTTGTTATTACCTTCTCTCTGGGAATGGGATCTGTTCCTTGGCTTATCATGTCTGAGGTAAGCACAAATCCATAGCCATTTCAATAAATTAATGAATATGTCCTAGCATCTTGTGATTCATGGAGACAAACTCGAAACTTTTATTCTTTTTGCATGCCAGATTCTTCCGGCGAACATTAAGGGCCTCTCCGGCAGCATGGCAACATTGGCGAACTGGACAACGACGTGGCTAATCACGTTGACAGCGAACTTGCTGTTGGACTGGAGTACCGGAGGTTCCCTTTCCCTCACTCCTTCTCCCCCTGCAACACGCTCTGTCATGCTTTTACACTTAACCTGGAGACTGACGCGGCCTTTTGCAATTTTGGACAGGTACCTTCACAATCTATGCGGCTGTGGCTGCTTGTAGTGCTGTCTTCGTGATCCTCTTCGTCCCAGAAACAAAGGGGAGAACTCTGGAAGAGATTCAGTCCTCGTTTTAGATGATTCTTGCCTCATGTTCCCACATTGATTTTTGCTGTTTGATAACATGGAAGAGATGCAGGAGCATCGAATTCCGTTGATCATAACCAAATCACAAGTACACCTCACACCTCACACCTCATCAATCAGCTAAGCACATTTGATATTTATGTAAAAGAAAAAAGAAAAAAACTGAGATTTCGGCCATGACATGATCAAACGACGAGAAAGCCTCCAAGATCAATATCTAGAGGTTGAAGAATATTTGCCAATTCAATTAGGTTTAGGCTGGAGGGTGCTTTCCTAGTCTAATTATGTTTATTAATTCAAGTTGCTTCTTAGTTTGAGTTGTCTTATAATTTATGTTTCCATTGTCTTAGTCCGTCAATACAAAGGAGGTGCACTTTCCATCGTAAGTATGCGGATTTTGATTTGACAAAATATGAGAATTCCACTCAAGTTAGTAGTTTGGTTCTTTATCCGATTGTTTGGAGGCAAATCTTATGGTTGTTTATCCTTAACTGATGGAACGCTCCTTTATGCGTTGGTTGTGCACACTTCTTTCAAAGTTATTTTCCCTCAAAATACCAACCATTTCCATTCCATTGAGCGCGTTCACAGCTCTAGAAAGTCATTTTCTAGGAAACTACTAATAATTTTCAGTGTTTGGTTGAAATCTGAAATATTTTTCGACGTTTGGAAAGAAAAATATCTTTCGGCGTTTGGAAAGAAAAATCTGATTTAATTTTTTCTAATAGACATTTATTATTTGGGCATTAGTGACTTGTACACAATAGCTAGGAACCAAGCATGGACACTAGGGTCTCAAGTTTGGTCTTGATGGACTTAGGCCCGAGTGTCAATGCCTTGGCTTGGGCGTTGGGGACTTGAACACTAGTGCCAAGGTCTTGGATCCGGCCTCGGTGAACTCGAGCTCAAGCTTTGGGGACCCAGTCCTTGGCCTTGCCTTGACGGACCTAGGCTTGGACATAAAGTACTCAAGCACAAGCACTAGTGTCTTAAGCTTGGGTGTTGGGGACTTGGGCACAAGCAGCAAGGTGTTGAGCCCGTCTCAATGGACTTGAGCTTGGGCGCCAAAGAACCAAGTAGGGGCATTAGGGTCTTGAGCCTCGGTCTCATTGGACTCAAGCTTGAACACAAGAGATTTGGGCATGAGCAAGGGCACTGGCATTTTGGGGTTGACCTCAATGGACTTGAACTTGAGCTTGGGCATTGGAGATCTAAGCGTGGATTAGCATGACTTCTATAGACTAGGGCCTAGCCTCCATGGATCGAGGTGTGAGCGGCAAGCAATGCACTAGGGTCTTAGGCCTCGTCTCCGTGGACCTAGCTCAAGTGCCAAACCCAACCACCAACACTAAAGTCTTGGGCACTTGAGTCGGTGTCCTAAACCCCACCATTGTTGATTGGGCCTAGGCATCAAGCTTTCGAGCCCACCCTCTTTGGTCCCGAGATTGGCCTTGATGGGCCTTGTTGGACCCAGCCTTGGCCTCCAAACCCAAGTCCGCTACGAATAACTTGGGAACGAGTGTTAAGGTTCTTGTGCTTAAGTATAAAGTTTTGGGTTCAAGCGTTGATATTTAATCATATTCTAGAAAATTATTTCCATTTAAAAAAAAGTATTTTCTTGAATTTAAACATAGGTTTTCTATTGATTAGGAAAATATTTTCCACTCAATCATTTTCCTAAGTAACCTGGAAATTGCTTTTTTCAAAAATATTTTTCGCGAAACAAACGGAGCTATTATATAAAGATGATATTAAACAATTTAAAAGAATCCAAAGATCGGGAAAATGACATCACAAGTGTCATAATTTTCGTACAATACTTACTTAAGTGCAATAATTTATATACAGAGCTCATTTAATTGCCATAACTTTTTTTTCAATTACTTAATTACCGTAAATTTCAAAAAAAGTTTACCACTGTTGTGCCACGTCAAATTTATGGCACTGCGGTAAACACTACTAACAAGTTATGACAATTAAGTGATTAATTGAAAGTTAGAGCATGTGAATAAACGTTTTTTTAGAAGACAAGACACTCAAGTGGTAAAAAAAAATTATGACAGTTAAGTGAATGCCATATAAAAGTTACGACACTTATAGTGTCTTTATCCCCCAAAGATCTAGTTAAACTAGTTGAAAGTTTAAAGAAGATATTACACATTGATTAAAAGTTTAGGAACCCAATTGAAGCAATTGATAAAATTTAACAACCACATCGCACTTTGATAGAATCTTAGGATTAATAATCTCATTGTCTCTCAGATATTTAGCAATTTTACTATTCATTGTGTTTAGATGATTTTCTCACCCCACAGTACCACATTAAGAGTTCGGTTTATTAAGACATTCGATATTCCAGAAAATGTACTTCAAGTAAGGCTATTGTTAGGTAGATTAGATATAGTTTAGACTATGAACACCAGATTTTAAATGAGGTGAATCTCCATGAAATTCACCTCATTCAAACTTTTTTTTGTTGGGAATGAGTTAGGTGAAGATGAAGAATACATAAAAGACATTTTAGAAGATACAAAATCCGAGAGAGCTTGCGGAGAGGTGATCCATTTTCTTGATAAGGCTTTTCACCTTTGGGCTTTAGCATTCCACTTAGCTACTTTACTGGACTCTCTCAAATGGTGAGCCCAGTTGAATTTCCGGACAATCGAAGCTACGAATCACGACTTTCTCTTGTACGCATTTTCACTTTCCACTTCGGCCAATCTGAGCTCGCCAACGCACTTACCAAGATCAAAACAATCCAACCTAAGAAGAAGACAACTCTATCGCTTTCCAGAAGTAAAGGACCAATAGGGTTTCAAGAAGAGCAACGAATGCATCAAGATTCCACATAAGCCATTTGGTCCCACATTCCGGCAATTATTGTCAGTATAAGTTAGTCTCTCTCTCTCTCTCTCTCTCTCTCTCTCTCTCACCCTCATTTTCTAATTTTCTTGAGATCTTACTTTGAAAAAAATTTGAGGATCGCAGCCTCCTCAGCTAATCTTCAAAGTCACAGGCGAACCAAGGGCGTGATTTGAGAAGCACCGCTGCATCCACTGACCAGGCGATGATCTTCTTTTGCTTATTATTATTATTATTTCTTTTGGTGAAAAGTCGACCTTCGTATATTGACAAACCGCAATTGAAAGTAGACTCTCCGACAGCTAATCATGTTGTCATTTCCACATCCGGCGTCCCTTGCTGGTCTTCGAAAAGAAGTAATGCACGTCCAAGTACTCATAACTGCTGAGTACTGCTACTTGCCTCCTTTCTTCCTGTTTTTCTATTTTTAATTTTCTTAATTTTCTCTTCTGTGGATGTCCAATGAAAAGGTCTAAGTTGTCCCTATTGGTGCAATGTAAACAGAAAAATAATGGACAAATACCACTAAAAAATCCTAAACTATGCTAACTACAATATAAATACCCTAATTTTTTTCTATTACCAAAAATCATTACTTATTGTGACATAAATACTTTTAATATTTTTCTCGTGTAAAAAAAAATTCAAATTTATACATGTCCACAATATATTTGTTATGCCGATATAAGTTTGGGGTATTATATAACACAAAAAGAGTTTGGGATATTTATATTAAAGTGGGCATAAATTGAGATTTTTTTTTGTGATATTAACCCAATTTAAAAATTGACAACTCCTCTTTTGAGATATTCCAAGTTTGAAAAGAAAAAGGAACGTGCATCATAGAAAAGTCTTGTTTAATAAAATATTGAGTAGCGTGCTGCAGGACAAAAAAGATTTCACAATCGCAGCATTATCAATCTTTTTCGCTACATAGAAAACTTGATCTTTTAGTTTGCTTAATCGTCCTTTAATTTTTCAACATTTGTAGCACTCTCTGTAGATCTAAAATTGGTCATTAAGTGCGTCTGATAACCCATAAGTAGACAAATCTATATTGAATTACTATTATTACGGTCTGAAATTACACAATGTTTTTTTTTCTATATTAATTTCTTAAATTTCCAAAGCTTTTCAACTAGTGCATTTGAATGAGACAGAATTAGTCTCTAACGGAAGTTGTCAACATATTTTTTCACATAAGATTGCCCACATCCAATAAGAATTTTTTTTCAATATTCATTTATATATATATGAATATATTATATAATATAGAATATATTATATAATATAGTTGAGCGGAAGCAATGCGGAATTTGAGCTCAACTTGTTTTGAATATTTTTTTGCTTAAGATTCAACTCAAACTTGATCGAATTATAAAATTTCTGCTTGAGCTCGACTAAAATAGAAAAAGTGAGATATTTTGATCTTATTTCTCATGTCATGTTCTTTGAACTTAATAAGCTCGAATGTTTTCTCTAGATGTATGTGTATACATTTATATACGTGACTATATCAAGTAAAATTTAAGGATTTTCATGTCTTTTATATACTAAAAAGTACGCCGACCAAAAAAAAAAAAAAACTAAAAAGCACTTCTAAGAGAAATAGGATATACTCGATTAGGCTTGGATTAAATTGAGCAAGCCTCTCAAATTGAGTATTTTGGCCAGCTTGGTCTTCACTTGACTAAATACTATTCAAAATCGGAGGAGTCAATCTCGAGCAGCCATCAAGTGCAACTTGAACTACCGGCTAATAGTGTGACTTTGTAAGACTTCTTATTAAACCTAACAACTCAAAAAAAAAAAAAAAAAAAAAACTTGTGCAATTTATTCATTATTTAATCAAATAAAATATCCGTATCTAAGTACGTAAAGATTGGTAGATCCATACATAAAATTCCCATTGATCTTTCACATTTTGGACCATTCTTAGTTTTGAAAACAAGCTGAAAATTCACAAATCTTTATTTCCTCAGAAAATTTGAAACATGCTAATCTACAAATGATTTCAAGGTTGTTTTCTTTTTAACCCTACTTTTGGTAATTCCAAAAAAAAATAAAGAAAGGACATATCGGACACATGAAAATCCTCATATTTAGCAATCCTTACTAAAATAGAAAATTGAAAAATGTATTCTTTATTTTAACGTGTCAATATATCTTTTTTTTTACCCTCAAACAAAATCTTCCAAATATCTTATATTTAAGTGATCCCGATATCCTTGTAAGGAATTGCTTAGATTCAATCGCACGAAGAGGTTATTACCGGCCACCATATTTTTCGAGACATTGGAGCTGCCAGTATTGGGACTCCAGCTCTCCATTTTAGTTACCCGACCCCATCATTGAACCGTCGAGCTTCGGCAGGATCACTATTTTTGGTAATACCCCGAAAAAAGGAAAACGACACGTCGGACGCAGGCAAGATCCTCATCGTCGCCGCAGCGGCAGACATGTTTTTATAATTCGAATGAAATGCGCCATCCGTGGAGTCGCGACCGGTCATCGTGGCCCCCACCCCGCGCCGCCTCCATCTTCTTCATAACGCCAACGGTCAAGGAGAGAGAACTTCTCAATCGTCGTCCAAACCGCTCTTCGCATTGCGATCTCGCTCGCTCGAGCTGTAAGGAGGAGGAGGAGGAGGAGGAGGAGGAAGACGGATTGGCGGCGGCGGCGGCGGCGGCGGCGGAGTCTTGTGAAGCTTTCAGGATGAGCGGCATTGAGGACTTGGAGGAGGATAGGGAGCTGAGGAAGCCGTTCCTCCACACGGGGAGCTGGTACAAGATGCAGGGGATGGGGTCGAGGCAGTCCAGTGTCACCGGATCGGCGCAGGTCCTCCGCGACGGATCCGTCTCCGTCCTCCTCTGCGTCCTGATCGTCGCCCTTGGCCCGATTCAGTTCGGATTCAGCGTAAGCCGGAATTCGCACGATGCGTTCTTCGTCTACCTACCTGTCTATTTGATCCACGTGCGACGTATCTTTCGGCGAATTTCGTGATTGGGTTTAAGTATTTGTGCTGTTTTCGGCTTTCAGTGTGGATATTCGTCTCCCACGGAGGACGACATAATAAGCGACCTGGGCCTTTCGCTCTCGCAGGTTCGACTTGCTTCAGGAACCGAAATTAAAAGCTTTCTGTTTTGGTTTTCAATCTGGTTTTGATTTGTTTAACTGATGCAATTTCTTCTCGGGTTGTGGAATAATGCTGGATATAGTATTCGATATTTGGCTCGTTGGTGAATGCGGGAGCCATGCTTGGGGCAATCACGAGTGGCCAGATTGCGGAGTACGTCGGTCGGAAAGGGGTATGCCACTCATTTCGATCAGCTGCCATTTTCCATAGGAGTTTCTTGTATCATCTGTCTTAGTCAATTCTAAGCAATTTCAGTGTAGCTTTTAGTTCTTTTGGCGTTTTGCTCTTCTGCTGAAACTTTTGTTTGGATAATGTGACTGATTTTTGGAAATTTTCAGCACTGAACAGCCAACACCCTGAAAAAAAACATAAGATGCTCAGTTTTGAGTAATTTACGTTTTTAATTTGATAAACCTTTTGGAGACATTTGAGTACTTTTCATTAAAAAGCTATAAGTGGTGGTCGAGAAGTTGGGGTCCGCACCCCCAAGCTTTGTCCATAATTTTTGGGTTTTCAGCATGAGGCTCTAAAGCTTTGCTAGGTCTCTACTGATTACTATGGGTGAAGCTGCCGATGTAATTCACCGCTTAAAACAAATTGCTGCATATGGTGAATGAATAACAGTACAATCTGACAAGATATTATCATGCTGGAACTTGATTGCTGATTTCTTGATTTGCTGGGCTGACTGTTCCTTCTAGATGTCAAAAAAAACATCACTGTGATTGTGATTGCTTTTGTTATGTATTCTGAAATTCTGGCGTCAACACTGTTAATTCCCAACCATGTTTAATTGCAGTCTCTGATGATTGCTGCAGTCCCTAATGTTATAGGGTGGCTGGCAATATCATTTGCCAAGGTGAGTGATCATTATGCTCAGATAATTCTTGAAACTCAATCAACCACAGCAGCATCCTTTATGTACTATTTGGCTGCTTCTGTAGGATTCCTCATTCTTATACATGGGAAGATTGTTGGAAGGATTTGGTGTGGGTGTAATTTCTTATACGGTAATCTTTCAAAAACTCATTTTTATTGAACCCTTTGCACTTGCACTTGGCTGCAGCGTGACAAATCTCTATTCCGGACCATCTTGCTTTATATAGGTGCCGATATATATAGCTGAGATATCGCCACAGAACATGAGAGGAGCCCTGGGATCTGTGAATCAGGTCAACACACCTACCACAAACCTTGTCTGCTTGATGTGATACCTTTTCTTTTAATATTTTTGATGTGGTTTTGACAAAATCATGGAAAATATTTCATTTCCTTTTCTTTTAGTAGCTCTCAGTTACAATGGGACTTTTGTTGGCTTACTTTTTTGGACTATTTCTCAACTGGAGGATCCTTGCTATCTTTGGTAAGTCCATGAATAGAAACTCTATCATTGAAAGAGTAGCATGTGATATACTTAACTTCTGACACACTTACAAGACTTCCAACATATAAAAGCCTTTCTTTTTGCTAAAAACAAAAAATGATTTTCAACATCTGTAATGCCTGCATCAATTTTTTTAATTAATTTTGATCTTAACTCTTCTCGATAGACTGAACAAAAGGCCCATTTGTTTT
This sequence comes from Corymbia calophylla, assembly GCA_014182845.1. Taxonomy (NCBI): domain Eukaryota; kingdom Viridiplantae; phylum Streptophyta; class Magnoliopsida; order Myrtales; family Myrtaceae; genus Corymbia; species Corymbia calophylla. The sequence continues at coordinate 12,393,198 of CM024701.1, read as the reverse complement.
ATGTACGGTGGTGCTTCTTTATAAGGTCATTTGCCAAGTACACTGACCAGTTTTCCAATGCTGTTAATTTGGTGACACTCAACTCACTTATATCTGGTTATTTTCTTTGATATTGATTTTGAACATCTTTCACAGGGTGTCTTCCATGTTTAATATTGATTCCCGGCTTATTTTTCATCCCAGAGTCTCCTCGATGGTTGGTATGAATTCAGATGGTGATCTTTTCAGTATTATACTCCCTCCCCTCCCCCTTAGTAACTTCCTCCTTTCATTTCCTCATTCACTGCCTTCTTATGTTGCTCTTCTGCTTTATGTTCTTTGGAATGGAAAATGCTGCAGGCAAAAATGGGTTTCACAGAGGACTTTGAAGCCTCTTTGCAGGTCCTACGGGGATATGATACTGATATTTCCCTTGAAGTTAATGAAATCAAGGTATTAAAAATCTTTTGCAACTTGAATGGCGTGATCTAATAGATATGTGTCATTCATGCAGTTCTTTGAGCCTTTTCTCCTTCAAAAGAACTCAAAAAAGTTAGCTAAATATAATTGATCTAAAGATGTTTCAATTCCTCTCTTTGCAAAGGATCAATTATAATGAGTTATATAATTCACGTAGAGATCTGTTGCATCAACAAGCAAAAGAACTACAATCAGGTTTGCAGAGCTCAAGCGGAAAAGATATTGGTTTCCTTTAATGGTAGGTGTTTCACTTGAATCTACCTTGAACTTCATCATCTCATACCTTGACATCTTGTCCTTTCTTGGGTCAAATATATGTGTTGCAGGTAGGTATTGGACTTCTTCTGCTCCAGCAACTCAGTGGCATCAATGGTGTTTTATTCTATTCCACCACAATATTTGAAAATGCAGGTGGCAATCGATTGTGTTGCATTGCAGCTTAAATTTCATTTAATTAGAGAAAAAAGTGAATTTATTAGGACCTGCAACTTTAAATCTCTCCTTCTTCAATGCTACTGTTGAGGACCAAGCCCAAATCTATTAATCATGTTCTTTTCCCAAAAAAATTCATTTGTCTGTCCACCTTTCTGACTGAGGATGCTGATGTCACATTATAATAGGTTTATTTAAACAGATTAGTAGTTGAATGTTTTCTTTTGCTAATTAAATAAATTGAATAGAGGTCAATCAATTTAAGTTCGAAAAAGAGGAATGCCCTAAGCTTGAGCTATGCAAGAGTGTGAATGAATTGATTGATAGTATTACCAATAGTTCAACCAATTAGGTGTTTTATTTCCTGGAGGATAGTACTGGCAGAACAAGGAATTTCTTTTAGATTCTGCTTTAATCAGGATGAGCAAAGGCATAGTGATACTTGCTGTTGCTCTGATAGCATCTGTTGACTGATGCTGCCAATAAAGCTTCTCTTGGTTGATTGGTCTTCCATTAATGTGCATTAATTTTGAATAGGCATTTCTTCAAGTAATGTCGCAAGTGTTGGAGTTGGTGTCATCCAGGTAATTCAGCAATTCTTTCGGTGGTCTTCTGCAGCCATTAAGCAATGTAAAATACTTTTGACCTAACCTGAGGTGTAAGGACCTTTCGTGCTGTAGGTTCTTGCCACTGGGGTTACCACTTGGCTCCTGGATAAAGCAGGCCGAAGGCTGCTTCTAATAGTGCGTATGACTAAATTCTCACTAAAGTTGAGATTCTCTAAAACACCCTCATATTGGTTATTGAAATTATTGTTGCAGATATCCTCAGCCGCAATGACTTTAAGCCTTCTTTTTGTGGCTGTGGCATTCTATATAGAGGTCAGTAATGCTGTTAGTACATCCCTTCCTTTTCTGATCCAACATCTGCTTTTCTGAGGCATTGTTCTTCCATATTCCAGAGTTCTGCTTCAGAAGACTCTAAATTATACAGCATAATGGGAATATTGACCCTGGTTGGGCTTGTGGTATGACAATTTGTACTCCCTGTTTGTCCTTATTGATGTGCTTAGTAAGTTCAAGGGTATGTTTTGAGCATCATTATATACAGGCTTTTGTTGTTTCCTTCTCTCTGGGAATGGGAGCTATCCCATGGATTATCATGTCTGAGGTAAGCACAATTTACTTATTTTTCACTAAATCCGAAAGTAGAGAATTCTCCTTCAGGTTTTACAGTTTACTTATTTTTCCCAAAGGTTCTGTGGCACATAATTTTTTCAGGCTTGCATGTCAACATCATTTCCAACTTAACAAATTGGCAGTCCAACAAATCCATAGAATTTGATGGGCTCAAATCAAGTCATTTTTTACCTTGCACAAATCCATAGTCACAATAAACTGACTACAGAGAATAAGTCCTAGCATCTTGTGATTCATCTACGTTAACTCAAATACTAATTCTTTTTGAATGCCAGATTCTCCCAGTAAATATTAAGGGCCTCGCCGGCAGCATAGCAGTGTTGGCAAACTGGACAACATCGTGGGTAATCACGATGACCGCAAACTTACTGTTGGAGTGGAGCACCGGAGGTATTCTCTCCCTCTGTCCCTCTCCCCTGCAACACGCTCTCTCGTGCTTGACATTTATTGCTGACCGACTGACGTGGCCTTTGCAATTTTCTACAGGTACCTTCACAATCTACGCAGTAGTGGCTGGTGGTACCCTTCTCTTTGTGGCACTCTTTGTTCCAGAAACTAAGGGAAGAACTCTGGAAGAGATTCAGTCCTCGTTCAGATGATTCTTGCCTCCCGTTGTTGCATTGATTTTTGCTGTTTAATAAAACGTGCACGGATTGACAGAGAGTTCGCAATTATTCATTGACCTTCTCCTCAACAGAGGTTTGGATATGTTTTTCAAGTTTCAGAACTTCATTTACTTAAGGAATCGTGGAAATGAACCAAGCTATGCAGTTTGAGCATACAACAAATCATTGACCAGATCAAAAGTACCGGCAGAATTAGCCGATGGCTTGATCCTTGAGATAACGGAGCCCAAAGGGTCTCCTGTTTTCTTCTGTAATGAAATTTGATGCAAGGAGTTATTTGTTGCTCTTGTTGATTAAGAAACCACACGCGTACTGCAATGCACACAATTGTCCTCCATGGCATACGCAAAGCTCACATGGCAAGAATCCACCACTGGCAAGGACATGAGAGTTGAAGGGATTGCACCCATTTCTAAATTTCGCTTTGTATGACGATAAAACGAACTCCAGATAAGCAAACCTCTATTCTAGGAATTGGTCTTCCTAAATGCTAACATCAGGAATAAGGTAGAACACGAGCAAAGAAAAATCAAGTGGGTGTCATCTAAGGCTCCGTTTATTTGGCAGAAAAGTATGATTTGGAAAAAAGATTTCCTAAAATTGATCATTTGTGTTGCTTAAAATAATTAGATAATTAATAATATTTTTATTCTTGATAATAATTTATGTCTTAATGTTTTCATGCATGATATAATTTTTATTTTTGTTCTTTCATTTTTAAAAGAGACACAAATGATTAATTTAAATAATTTATTTTCTGTGAAACAAATGCATCCTAAATATAAGATAATTTGCATTTGATAGCAAAAACTCAGTGTTGTCCTTGTCGCCTAAATAAAAAGGAGATATCTTTGCTTAACCAATATGGAAGAATTTTAATTACGAGAAATTACCTTAAAGATTCAAGGAGTTTAGTGAGTCAAAAAAAAGGATCAAACATTAAACATGTCAAAACAAATTTCAATTAAAAGTTAATTCAAACACAAGAATCGATAGTTTGTGATGAATGATGCCTCTAAGGCATATGAAAAATAAAATAAAATAAAAATTCGAAGGATAGTTGTACGCCTAGAAATGATTTTTTCCGATCGATTTCGGTTTTATTAGGATGTTAAAGGGGACAATACCTTTTTTCCAATTTGATTAAGGCAAACTTGTCCATTAGGAGATTAAACAACAATAAAATGCAAATTTACCACCCAAAAAAAACAAAAAAGCAAACAAATTGGGCTTTTGGCCCACCCTAGATCGTTAGACACATTGGGCTTCGTTTGGGCCCAATTCGTTTTTCCTTTTCCTGCATTCGCCTTCCTCCGTCCTCCCGCCAATGCGTCGTGGTGCTGCCTGTTAAACCCTAACGCCGGCTAAAACCCCTCCGTCTCGTTCTTAGCTTCCAGCGAATTCAATTCAGTGATACACTTCTTGGGTAGAATTGGAAGCTCGAGAAGCCGAAGAAAGGGTGAAGAATGGAGGTCGATTCGTCGACCGACCCGATCGAGTTGAAGGTCGAAGAGCTGCTGAAGGAAGTGCAGGTCGAGTACTCGCCTTCGTTCACCAGGCTCGTCGACGACGCGGTTTCCGCCATCAAAGACGCCATCGGCAAGATTCCCGATGACTTGCAGGTTCGACTCGTCTTCCGACTGTAAAGCCCGCAACTTTTTTGCTTGGTTGTGGCGGAAGATGAATGAATTGGAACTCGGCGTTGAGTTCTAGCTTAAGGTGTCAAAGTCCCAACGTTTCGTAGCTTGGCAGAATTCAACTGCTCGGGCGGGTTTTTCGATCTTTTCCTTGTATGACTTACTGTATGAAGAAAATCAAAGAAAGGAAAAGTAAATGCATCCCAAATCTAATTTTTACTTCAGCAGTGGGGTCATTAGTATTTGTGAAACTTGCGCAGGTCACAGCAGGCTTGGCTCCGGCTTTTGTGAGAGACATTGGGGCAGATAAAGTCGAGTTCAAGTTCAAGAAGCCGACATCCATTGACATCGGGGGCAGCTATGCTACACGTTGCATCGCGAAGCCTGATGTGAATATAGACCTTTTCATTGGGTTGCCGAAGGTACTTCCCTAGGTGATTTACTCATTACCTGAAGACACGAGTTATGAATACTAATCACGTTTGTTTCATATGATGGCTTCGGATCTTTTTGTCCAACTTTGCTGATCTTTTTTGATCAAATTGTCCTTATATGTTCTGTCTACAATTTGAACGTTTTATCTACAGGAATGTTTCCATGAGAAAGATTATCTGGATCATCGGTACTTTGCCAAACGATGCTTGTACCTCTGCACAATAAAAAAATATTTGAAGCTTTCTACATCAGTCGGCAAGATTGAGTGGTCCTTCCTCCAAAATGAGGCTCGAAAACCCATGTTAATAGTTCATCCAGGTTGGATTTCCTTTTCTGCATCAGCCTATTTGCACTTTTCAAATGGAGCCTGATCATTAGTTTCTTGTTTTGATATCAATATGACTTTAAAAACACATGCTGAATTGTAAATTCCATCTTTTTGTGTCTTAGCTGCAAAGCCTGTTGAATTTCCTGGATTATTTGTCCGATTAATTCCTACTGCCAAATCCTTATTCAATATTTCAAAGTTGAACTTGAACCGCAGCAACATCCGTGCTCTCAATCAAGGTTGTATTTTGCCTTAAGCTCAGATTCTGTATGTATGGTAATGTGTTTACTGAAACTGATATGTTACTTTTTTCTTAGAAGGTACTGCTCAAGCTACACCAACATACAATTCTAGTATATTGGAGGACATGTTTATGGACAATAATGTAGAGTTACTAAACAAAACGCTTGTTGGATGTAAGGAATTAAGGGAGGCAGTAATTTTGCTCAAAGTATGACTCTAGAAATTTTGGTGATTTAATGTTGTTGAATAATTTACTGGCGGATGAAATAATGCATAATGCTTTTATCCACAGGTCTGGGCCCGGCAGAGGAGTTCCTTGTACATTCATGATTGTTTAAATGGATTTTTAACCTCTGTCATTATTTCATACCTTGTAAATGCTGGCAAGGTGAACAACTCACTGAAAGCAATGCAGATATTCCGCATTACACTTGACTTCATTGGTATGTTAATATTTCTCTTCCCACTAATTGTCTGTCGTTACCATGTTGTGCAGTGATCAAGCTTCTGGCTAGCTTGGGAACAAGAGTTTCTTTGAGTTGTTTGTCAATTTATTTTGAAATGCAACCATTCTCTGCATGATTAATGAGAAAGACAAGGAAAGAAAAAGTTGATTTAGTTTTTACCAAAAAAAAAAAAAAAAGTTGATTTAGATTGAGAAGATGTGGTGGTGTAAGGAGATTTTAGCAAGGGACTCACACAAACTTTAGTCAAAGACATTGTAAAATATCTTATAGAATACCTTCAATTTTCTGTAAGAAAATGTTACCGAAGGGAGCACTCTTCATTTACAGTCAGAAACCTTAGAACAATAACTAAGCAGGTGCCTGAAGCTATCAGATGCTACTGTGAATCTCAGGATACACTAGGAGTGACAGATAGGACGAATCTTCACATTGTAAAGTAAAGATCCATACAGAAGAAAAACCATTAGTGGTTTTCCTATCCTTAAACAGCTTTGACCTCAATGAAGAACTGCCCTATGAAAATCCCCATCTGTGCAATTACCTGACATGAGAGCTTGAACTTGAAGGAAGCAAATCTCAGATTTGGTAAATCTAGTTGAGTACTATAAGTTTTGAGGGTTGAGGGTGTAGGTTGAGCGATCGATACATTTTCAGGTTTACTGTAAGCAGCTATTTAAATCAGCTGTTTTTCTAAATTGATGTTTGGTTTTTATGTTAGATGCTTTATTTTTTTATCTGAGTCTGTTTGGCAGCCGAGAAATTTTATTCTGTTGGTAGATTTGAATGCCATGATTGGATTCTTACAGTTTATTTTCTTGCAGCCAATTCAAAATTATGGAAGCGTGGACTTTTCTTGCAAGGAGAGGGAGAGAATGGTATTTCAAAGGAGGTCTGATTTCTTCTTTCAATTTTATCCTGTTGATATTGCATGTCATCTCTTTTGCAAATTGGGGGTGATTAATATAGCTGCTGAGTTGTATTGTGAAGTGGCATGTGGTACTTAGTTCAGGCAAGATTTTGTAACTATGAGAATTGTGCTTGTGTTGGACCTTCTGCTTATGGAAACATAGTTTGTCTTTTTTTGTTAGACGCGATCTAACAAGGTGGTTTATTTCATTCTAGGAGTGTGGTATAATAAGAGGTCACCAATGCCATTTTGATCTCCTTATGGATATTATTTGGATGATGCAGCTTAACATGCACTTTTGTTCATTGATGCAGGAAAGGACACAATATATGAATCTTTTCCCAGTAGTTATATGCAATATATCTGCTCATCTTAATTTGGCTTTCCGCATAACAGACAATGGTTTCCTTGAGGTAATAAATCTTGTTTTGATTTATTGCTTGCATCACATGTTAGCCTTTTTTTTTTTTTTTTAATTTCTCAGTCTAAATTTTTGCTAATTGCTATGTCTTATAATGAACTCCAGCTCCAACATGAGGCTGCTTTGACCCTCAAATGCATGGAGAAGTGTAAAGATGGTGGCTTTGAGGAGATCTTTATGACCAAGGTCGACTTTCCTGCTAAATATGATTTATGCTTAAGGTAAGGCATATGGCGCTATTGGGCCTTCTCTACTAGCATGACTGCATTTTGTTTTGGCAAAATATCATTGGCTCCTGCTCTTCATGATCCTATATATGCCAAATTGTGTGCTTTTGTGGTGCCTTACTTTTGCTTTTCAATAAATGAAGAGTGAATATTTTGTGCTTTTGTGATGGAAATACAAGAAAAAAATCAATTTGTGTAGGTTATCAGTGAAGTACAACATGGAAATTTAAACAACCCTCTACAAATAAGTTCCTTATGGCCTACATTTCATTGATTAGTGACAGCTGGAAAAACGTGCGATGAGCAGCTTAGATGCTTAACTTATAGTTATGAAGAGAAGAGTGTGGCCCAGGGGTATCAACCAACCTTCACCGATACAGAGTTTAGATTCAAGTCTTCACCAATACAGAGTTTAGATTCAAGTCTTAGGACTCTTTGCCATGATGTACCACAAACATGAAAAAAGATAACCTCAGTTCTGATGAAGACAAAGTCCTGTTATTTCCCTTTGAACTTGATGTTAATTCTTGATTTAGTACAATTTCTGTCTTTCACGTAGATGGAGCATGATCATGTTTGCAAGTCCTTTGGGGCCGTGCTCTTATGTTATCAATTGTGAGATTTGGGCCAGTCAAAATGCTTAGTAATTCCTGCATCTGATCCCAAATCCAAGCCCAATCGTCATCGAGGACCATCAGATTCCAGTATTGGACCATACTGGAGCAGTCCAGTGAACTGTTTACTAACTAATCCTAGTAAACGGCTTATAATTTTTATAAGCTTTCCACAGATTTGATGAATCTTCCAATTGGCAAATGTGAGTTTTGTAACTTGTGTACACATGTACTGCTCTATCTGGTCCACCATATTTTTTTATTAACACAGTTAAGGCCTTACCACTGCACATCAATTGAGTAGTTGACATGGTGGGGAGGGTGGGGGTGGGGGAATCAGATCCTATTACCAACAGATATCTACTGTAACTGTCAACAAAAATTAAGGCATAAAAAACCAATTTCATTAATCGATGAAAGCACCATAATTGCTTCGTAGAGCGTAAAGCTGGCCTCTTTTTTCTTTTGAAGTTGAGAACCACACTCTTGGAAACTAGAATTTGTTATGCCTTACCTTGGAGATTCAAATGCAGATGAATCTGTTCTTATACAGCTAGCATAATAGGGAGGCTAAGCCAGTGGTGCTTCTAGAAGTCTACTTGGGCACTTTTTGTTGGAAACTCTGCTTGGGTAACTTCTATTTGTTATGGAGTTTGATTAGAGTTGAAACGACAAGTTGAGTTTTGTGGCTTGCCTGCAGAATCAAGTAGTTAAATTCTCACTTATTTGTTGTGATATATTTTACATGCATGACGACAAATGTGTATAAGTTCCGCAAATGCGATTGAGTTTGAGTTGATTTTGGTGTCATACTTGAGCTCTATGCTAATGTAATGAGCAAGCGAGTCAAATCAACTGGCAGGTTGTGAGTTGGGAATTGCTGAACTGTAGACTTATATACTGAAAAACTATTATTTACTATCATGAAATTGATGGAAGAAATCACTTTTCCCATCTTTTTTATTTTTACTAATGGGACTGTCTGGTATAGAATCATTCATGTGATTTCTGGGTCCTTCTAACATCAGCAATGGTATTTGCTCATGTACATATTATGGCCTTTCCTTGCTAATAGCTTTCACATTTTTGGTCTCTAGGATTAACTTGAAGGACAATAAAGAGGTATTTGCATCTGGCTTTTGCTTGGATAAGGAATGCTGGAGATTGTGTGAGCAAAAGATGGAATCAGTGTTGCATCAAGGACTGAGTGATCGAGCGAAGATTGTTCGTGTTGCGTGGAAAAATACCCCTTCTGAATATAGTATAGAAAATGTATTAACTGGATTTTCATTTTTTTTTCTGGTGTCTTAATTAAGTCATTTAATTATCTCCGTTTGAATTTAATGGTCTTTGTATGTGGATATCTCTCTGTATGTTGTGATTACAGGGCTTATCAACACTTGGTAAAGAGCTATTGTTTGTTGGAATATCCATAAGCTCCCCAGATAAAGCTTTTAGAGTGGTTGACATAGGCCCTAATGCTGAGAACAAGGAGGAGGTATCTCATCTGTTTCTTTCTCATGTAAATGCAAGAAAGCTCTCGTTATTCAACTATAGACTTTGTTTGCTTGTTTGCTAGGCCCTCAAATTCCGAAGGTTCTGGGGGGAGAGGGCAGAGCTTCGAAGATTTAAGGATGGCACAATTGCGGAAAGCACAGGTAAGGCAATTTTGTATTTTTTGTGGGTGAATGCTTCTGAAAGTGTTTTCTTTGCCTTGATGATCAACAATTGGCACCTTTGGATTTTGCAGTATGGGATTGTCAACCTTGGACAAGACATCTCATTATAAAAAGGATTGTGGAATATGTACTTACACGACATTTCTCTCTCTCAAATGAAAATATAGTACATTATGTGGATCAGCTTGATTTTTGTTTGCTTCATGGTGTTGAAGGTAGCTCTGCCTCTTCCTTATGATTGCTTGGATTTTCTTTACTCAAAGTTCTGCCTGTTAATACTTTTTTCTTTCTTCAAAATATTCTTATTGGACTTACGATGTTAAATTGGTTAGATCCCATGGCATTTTCTGGATACTTGATTCGAGCATTTGAGGTTTTGTCTAAACGCTTGCGCCTCATTGAAGATATCCCTTTAAAGGTCTCTAGTGTTCAGCCTCTGGACTCAGGTAGAGTCTCTTTCCTCAAGACTTAGTACAGTTTGTAGATGTATGATTATTGTTGTCATCAAATTATATTTTCATGAGATCGACATCCGTTTTGTGCACTTGGTGGTTCTGGGTATGTGTCAGTCTGTCTTTTTTCTTTTTAATGCATAATATTGATGTAACTGAATGAAAAGCCCACTGTAACATGCAACTGGAATGACATCAATTACTACACTGATTCAACTTTGAGGTTTTTCCAGCTATCTGTGTATGTAGAAGCAGACAGATCAGAGATTGTGCTAGGAACCAGGACGGGCATTATCACCACAGTTCTTTAAAGAAGTTCAAAGGGTTTTCCTCCTATTTCGAATTAATTTCTCAACTCAAATTAGAAATCTGTCATGTTAGGCTGGCCCTTTAATTTGGAATTCTACAAAATGCTGGATTTATTAGATGAAATGTGATTCTTTGAAGCTGGTGGTGTGAGCAGAATGTAGGTGGTGATCTTATTTTACTCCAGGCTTTCTTCTTGGTAGCCAACAGAGGGCAAAAAGCAGTTGAGTTCTTACTTGTGTTCACAGCTTTCAGGTCCACATCTGTTTTTCCTCCGGAACCTCATCCATTGATTGCTGAGAAGAGTGAGCTCCCTAGACAAGTTAGGCAGATTCCATTGTGCATTCAACCCCTGGAAGTTATGATTCAGGCATGGTTATTTGTTTCAGCTCTCCGTTAATGTTAATGATGAATTTATGTGCTCTGACTCATCGGTATTGACTTGATTAGTTGGAAGGGTCTGGGAATTGGCCGATGGATGATGTAGCGGTTGAGAAAACTAAAACCGCTTTTCTTCTTAAAATTGCAGAAAGGTGGGTATTTCAGTTCAGTTTGTGAAATTTGATTATATTGAAAACTTATGATTTTATGTGCTAAATTGCAGTCTCCAGAATACTTATGGAATGACATGCTCTGCAAGTGAGGATGATGTAGATATGTTAATGTCTGGATTTGCCTTTCGTCTTAAAATCTTGCATGAGAGGGGCTTGAGTTCGTTGAAGAGAGAAAGTAAGTTCTAGTTCTCCTAATGTGACTGCTTGTTTGTAGTTCTACGTTTCAGGAACTGTTTGATTTATCACACTTGATTTGCAGTTGGAAGTGATCAAGGAAAGCGAGCCTCTTCAGTAGACAGGAAACTTTTCATTCGTGGTCAGCATGCTAGCATGATTAATGGCTTTCAGGGTCGTTACCAATTATATGGGCCTGTTGTCAGGTAAATATTCATTTTTTACTTCCCTGTTGGTTATTTTTGTTGCAGTAGTATTTTGATTTTGGGTGTATCTTTGTTCTGCTATGAAGGCTTGCAAAAAGGTGGGTGGCTTCACATCTCTTTTCAGCTTGCCTAAAGGAAGAGTCAGTTGAGCTACTGGTCACGTATCTCTTTCTGAAGCCTTTTCCATTTACTGCTCCCTGCTCACGGATCACTGGCTTCTTGAGGTTGAGTTGCTCTTTAATTTCATCAAAGATTTCAGTGATTTCTACTGTGTGAACCAACAATTTGCACTTGTTTCTGTTATTCTACTTTTACTCTTCATGTTGTCTACTATACTCTGAGAGAAATTGTTCATTCATACTTATTAAATTGAGTATGTCCCAAAGGATTTTTAATGACAATGCCATGTCCTTCTTGGATGGTTATGATAATCACTTATAGCTCTGAAGGTGCTATGACTGTCTTTCTATAGGAGCAACAGTTCCTATCATGCAAATGCTCACAAGAGGCTGTGGGGTGATTGTAATTAATATCCTTCTTTTTATTATGTGCTGTTAGTAGTGGCAAGTTTTTGCTGGTGGACTTAGTAGATAAGCTGCAAATTTCCTTATTATACTTACCAGTTAGTAGAGCTGATGCTGTCACCTGTTAGCGAAACTGTAATATGCCAAAGCTCAATTTGACTTTATATTTGTTCTCCACCAGTTTGTTATGCTTGTTTTTACCCCCAGATATAGTATAATGAGTCCCAAATGGTGAAGCCCATTCTCGTGGGCTGCATCACACTCTCAGATAAATTCATATCAAGTCTATTCATCAAAACTAATTTATCTTTTGTTATATGATCCTGTTGGTTGATGTGGGGTAGTGTTTGAAATTGGGAAAGTGTTTAGTAATATTTCCATTGATAACTTGGATCCAGGTTCCTGAGGTTGCTGTCAGAGTATGATTGGACCTTCTCACCCTTAGTTGTTGACATAAATAATGATTTGGGCCCAGATGATGAGAAAGAGATCAATGTAAGTGATGAGTCCAAACAATTGCTTATTATGGGGAGCATTGAATTTTCTGATGAAGTGAATGTTCTTTTGTTGCTAACATTGGTCAAGTACAAACTCTCTAGGAAAATTTCATGATGAGTAGAAAGATTTATGACCAGAATCCACAAGCTGTAGACCCTCCAATGTTCATTGGTACAGCATATGACAAGGCATCTGAAGCTTGGACCAGATCCTCACCCAATTTCCTGGTTTGTAGTTCCTCCCTCATCTATCAGATCAGTAAAGTTTTAAGAATGGGAATACAATAGGCTAGACGGGTGTGAATCGTGTGAGGGTTGATAAAGCAAATGCTGCTCCTAGAATTTATTTGTCCATTTGGTGCATATCATAGATCATCCTCCTCAGCAACCTGCCACTGTTTTTTCTGAAAATCTAGATTTTATTTCACTATTGATTTTTTTTATCTAGGCATTTAAGTTCATATGGGTGAGGAAGGAGTGCGGATAGTAGTTGTCTGACAAAATCTTCACTCTTTACTTTCTGGAGGCAAATTCTGAAGGGGGGAAAATAAAATAAAAAATAAAAAAATCTTGTAAAAAGCCTGTCCACGTGCAGTCTGATAATTTTCCACATTGAATGTGGTACCTATTTCTGACAGTATTTTTGTGATTATTGGAAAAAGGAACTCAAAAGGTTGGTGGCTTATGCCAGAAGCAGTGCAAATTTGTTGACCAAACTAATATTGCATGATCAGATCAGTACTTACAGATGGGAGGTAAGCACTTCATGATTTAGTTGTATATCTAATTACTGTTGTGATTGACTCATTTCCACCAACAATGATATGTCATGAATTTTTCCCCTGTAGTGCCTTTTCCGGACTCCTTTGAGCAACTATGATGCTGTAATTCTTCTACATAGGAATAAACTGCCTTACCCACAACATCTGCTTTTCCCATCTGAAATGAATGAAGGTACTTAAGAGGGTTTGAGTTGCTCCATGCTTCCTCTTTTGTACTTTTTACTTTCGACGCTTCTTTACCGTTGCTATACTTTGGACAGGGAGAACTGTAGTGCTAGGAAGTGCTAGTAAAGCTTTTCACCCCTTCATGACATCAAAAGACTTGAAGGGTAGCTTGGAAGAAATAAAAAATAAGCTTATGGTAAATTTTGATCCTTTGCAGTGTTTTGTTGAGGACTTACAGGTAATTACTGCCGAATGCCTTGACTTTGGATCATTCATCAAAAAATTCTTTTTCTCATGTTGTGCTTCAATTTTCATAGAGAGAGTTCCCGGAAACATTCAAGTTATGGTATGATTCTCTTGGTGGTGATGCAATAGGCCTCACATGGGAAAGATCTGGACTGGTACATTTGGCTTTTTTTTTACCGAATATATTCTTGGTGCAACAATGCCTTCTTCTTTTTCTGTAAGTTTTTTTGTTTCATTAACCTGGTCTATTTCCCTTTGCAATTTGCAGAAAAGGGCACGAGACGAGGAAGGTGAGGGAAGGAGTGACCCAGTAGATATGCTAAAAACTGTTGGGGAGGTTGGGAAGGGTTTCATGAGGAGTGTATGTTTTCTTAAGGCTCCAAGGCTCATGAGCTGAAAAGTCTTCAATTCCAAGGATCTCGGATCAGGGCATGTTCCATATTGTACTCTTACTTTCAATTTATTCCCTCGCACATATTCTCCGCATGGTTAAGCTGTTGCTGGAAGAATGAAAGGAAATAGGTCTTCTAGCGTGAGTGGGTTTTTTGTTTGAATGGCTTAGTTTACCTTAGGACATTTTGCGGCTGGGGGTTACTGTGATACATGAGATTAGAAAGTAACTTGTATCCTAACAACAAACTTTCAAATGTATGTAAAATTTTTGGCACAGTTGATTTTATTCAATAATACTAGATTTTGCACACGGAAAATAGCATGCCGTTCTGTTTCACGTTTGGTTTCTATTATTCTGCTGTGGATCAGATATTTACTTTGGATTCAATTTTTCTCGATTGCTTTGGCTTAATTCAAGCAGAGCGTATCAATATAGATCTCCTAAAAAGTACCATGAGTTAATGACAAAAGCGACAAGATAAATTAAGATTTGGCAATCCATTTCCTTTTGGCAAAGTATCTGATTAGCAGTAAGAAAATAGTACAAGAATGCATGTCATTGAACAGTATCTAGAAATTATGACTGTTCATTCTCGACATTTTATGATAAATGCACAAAACTTTGCACATTTCTCAGACATGACGATACCTCTAAGCTCAATCATTGTTGTCATCTTCCTGGCAATGATACAAGGGCAACACGAGCTTCCTGGCAAAAAGATCAGCTGTATCTAACCATGACCTTGGTTAGCAACTCCAGAAAACAGAAAATCAGATGGCAGCAATCATTTCGATCCCCATTTTGATGCCTTTGGTGGGTCACTACATTGGGCTCATGACAACGTTTAACGTCAACGCCAGCAACGAATAAAGCTCCCGAAGGTTCTGATTTCAGCATTTTTCATGCTGGGTTCGGGCGTGCCTCGCTTTAAGGTCAAGTTAGGGCCTCCTGGATGAGTTTTTCTGTGAGAGACTTAGGGAGCCCCATTACAGTATCAGCAGTCCCAATCTGTAGGAAACATAAGAGTTACATACTGGTGAGAAAAAGATGGCTACATGTTAGCATTAAGTATCCCGGTTCGACATTCATATACTTGGTCCAAAGTGTCCACCGATTTTGATGCGTCGATAAAGGGATCTCACACCTTAGGCAGATGAGAGAGAGAGAGAGAGAGAGAGACCACTTCTTTTACAAAAGGCGATGTGAGTGGATGTTCGAGCATCAAACCCCCAGCAACATTGAGCGTAATTCCCTCTTCAATCTGAGGCAGCAAAGACAGTAAGTACTTAAACAGGGCAATGACAAGTAGTTCACTGATCCTCAACATGGTTAAGAAGAGGACTTACCAGACTCTGGACAACCTCAGCTGGTATGTCATAAAAGTATACCTGTTTGACACCCAACATTTTGCCGCATCTTCAATGGAAAATCGAAAAGGGCAGAATACTCAAATAACTAATGCTTCGCATATTTTAACCAGATAGATATAACCTTTCTCACGGGTCCCCAGATTCAAAACAATGATCCATCTACTAAGTTACTTGTCCTAGTTGAGGTTTAGATTAACCACATTGTGAGGACATGCGACTTGATAACAATAAACCGTCCATGAAATGATAATGCCGTTCCTGTCACATTCTCGCTATACTTATCGTTTCCAGTTAATTAAGAAAAACTAGATCTGCAATTAATTACCCAGAGTTCAGAAGGGAGATTGAAAATAGCAGGATTAGTATGATAATCTGTAGCTCAAAGGCAATTCACTGTCAAACTGCTTTGAAATCTCTAAAGGGCCCATCACAACATGAGCACAGTTGATTAAACTAGAATGTATGTGAATAGCTTTTGGTCCAGTTGATGCACTTCTTAGAATCATGAAGAACGGAATGCCATGTGCCTGTAGATAGTCGGAAACAGCAGATAATTGAACTTTGGCAAGTATTTATAAGCATGCAGTACCTCTGCTCGCTCCCATCCTGCCTCCCTCCTTCCTGTCTTCAGATTGGTTACAAGTACAGATCCTACAACTTCAGCACGACCACCAGAGTACCCTGGAACATAAACAGCCATAAGAATTCAGGCCAATTTCATTTTTCTAAAGGTATTATGCAAGGATGTAGTGTCCAGCTAACCTTCAATAAAATGCCGTGCTTCATCCTTACTGGATGGTTTTTCCCTGATCCTCCCTTCATGGACCACCACCTCCAAATCATTCGAAGTATCAGTAAGAACTTACTCTCAGCAAAGACTGCTACAAAGGTAAGAAAACAATGCCTATATCTTCTGTTTTCTGAAGTGAGATTATTCTGTTGTCAGAGGCATTATATTTGAAGGTCGGGATGGAGAGGTTGCTATAAAAACTAGAATGGACAGGTTTAGTAAACTCGTGACTCTTCAGAAGATTTTTCTCTTCATAAGAGAAAGAAAGGCTCATGACAAAAATCTGTTCCTCATCGTGTTTCTTGGTAAGTGCATAAAAAGGGCCTGCCACCATCCACAATAAAGTTATATGAAAATATGCGATTTCCAGCTATTAAAGTTCTGTCGGCGTGTCTAGATGGTTATCATTGAGGAAGACCCTTGAAGACATACAGAAGGTACTAAAACCTACTTCAGTGGCTTTACTCCATGGAACACAGAGACAATCAAGTTCCTGCATTCCACAACTTCGCCTTTAAGTTCCTCTATTCTGATTTCTCTAGAGGAATTATGCACTCGCGTGTGCACATTTGGAAGAAATCTTTACTTAAGGATAAACATTCACATGACTGCACAACACAGATGAATGTTGAACACTGCATGTGGCCACGAGAGTAACAATATATAGGTAAAGAAGATACTGTATCGGCAGTAATTAAGAGGGTTGCATGGACATCCTCCACGAAAGAATCCACACTCTGGAGCCTGGAGAGGATAGCGTCTGCCTAAAATATCATATCTAAATTAGTCATGCAGATAAACATTTACATCCTCACTAGTTGTCAATCCAACGGCTGAATAATCAAAAAATTCTGGCCATGAAAAGCCAATGACAAATCCTCCAATCGTCAAAATAACTGCTGGGAATTTACAGCCTACCAAAGAATTGTCTTTATCATATAATTAAACAATGCAGGGTAACTAAAAATGACAGATATTTCAAAGATCCAGTTGAGAATTGCTAGGTTTATGTGGCTTATGAAAGTATCAAGGCAAGCTGAATCGCTCATCGACTAACCAAATTTACTGTTGACCAAAAAATCATACCGTCATTATCGGATCAACAAGCTTCCTCATTTTCCAAAATAGAAGGAAAGGAAAAAAAAAGAAATGACATGCTTGCTAATAATTCTCGTGTCCTGTTTTACATGTTCCCCACCATACCTCCATATCAAATCCCATTCAAACATGAAAACAAACATTTAAGCTGAAAAACTCTGACTTCAGGAGGACAAGCTTCTTACCTAGTTCCAACTGCATAGAATGCAATTCTCTTAAAGTCTTTCCAGCACACAAAGTCAATGTGCAAGAGGAGAACACAAACACAACAATATTTGATTTTCTCGAGAAGAGTGAAAGACCATTACCTTAGCCTCAGCTAAAGCCGTGACCAACTCTTCAGGCTTCTCCTTCCTTATAGCCTTCTCGTCTATGTCTGCACTCTGAAAAAACCATAACTCGATCTCTAATTTTCAAACCCGAAAAATGCTGAAATCCCAACCAAATTCGAGACTCTTGCACTCAAGCATCGAAGCATAAACGAACCATGACAGTGAAGTCATATCCCATTTCGGCTAGAATGTGCCGGCGAGCCATGGATGACGAACCCAATATTATCTGCCCTACAACAACAACCAGAACAACAACAAAAAAGGGTTTTGCTCACAACAACCTAGTAACATCCGAAATGTGACCTGAGAAGAGATTCGAAAGATAACAGATGAAAAGCCGGTCTTGAGAAGCAAGAGAGGGACAGAAAGCGGGGGGAATGAAATGAACCTTGAAGGGTGATTCCATTGAAGCCATCCGCTTCTTCATCTTCTTCTCTCTCTGAAAGAGCGAGCGCAATGTGACGATGCTGCGTGCGTTAGCGAATTTCAACGGTCACCATACGCTTTCAAAAGCTGGCGCAGAGTCAGTCAGAGCGAAATAACTTATCATATCCCGCTTCCCCTCAACCATTAGATGCCGACAGTCCCGCACATACGGTCCATACCATGTAACGACTGATGATAAGCACGCATGATCTTTTATCCAGAATCACTCGCTTGAACTCTTCATCCTGCGGGCATTATCACCTTCCAGCTTTTCAGCTAAGCGCAAGCTTTCCACCTTATCAATATTACATCGAGCTTGGTGCCATGGGTAACTTTTCCATACAGAAACGTAAGTGTCGGGAGGCTATTCTTTTTCAGGACGGTCAGAATCTTGCGGAACCTGTCAGCAATCCTTCATCTTCCATTGCTCTAACTTTTCTAATTAATAAGGATACTTTTGATAACACTTCTGTATAAGAATAATTTTTTATGAGAAATAATTTTTTTTATTTTTACTTTTTGAAATAATTTCTGAGTAAAATAACGCATTTGGTAACTGCACAAATTTTCAATTTTCGAAATAAAAATACACTTGGTACTGACTCAAAAAATTTTATATTCTTTTTCTTTCTGATGGCAGTAGCGACTAGTGACTGGAGACCACCGCCCAGTGGTGGACAAGGACAGCAATGACAAGTAGTGGTAACCAAAAACACTTATTCTAGAAATTGTTTTCAAGAACAAGAAGTTACTTTTTTCTACTTTTCATATTTATTCTAAATCTATTTTTTGAAACAATTTTTATTCCCAAGAATAGAAACACTAGTGGAAGTTATCTAACGGATTTATGTTTTTTAATTCCGGTGATTAAAACAATTGAAAAATAAATAAATGGAAATGTTAACAAACACTACCTAACTTTTCACATGGAAACATACTTGTATATGAAGGCACATTTGGTAAAGTTTTATTTTTCTATTTTTTTGCTCTTTTATTCCCTGAAATAGAAAAGAAATAGAAATCTATGTGTGAACTTAGATTAGTTTTTCTATTTCAAAGAAATAGATTTAGAATAAAAATAAGAAATAAAAAAATCTACTTTTTTGTTCTATTAGATTTCATTGAGTAACTCAACGTGACACATGGTCTGAGTGAGCACCACATCTAAACTATCTCCTAACCCAATCCAAGTCCCTATTTTTTGGGATAAAAAATAAAATAAAAAATCAGAAATTTAGGAATAAATTAGAAATTTGATTTGACTAGTTTTACTAGATTAGTTTTGAATTAGTTTAGCACAAAAAATGTTGAAAATCTTTTGATGAAAGTCGGATTCAAAATTGAATAAGCTATTGGGGCTTCACCATATTGATTTTTGAATGCCGTTTTCTTTTACAACAATGCTAAGTCACGATAGCTTGGCAACCTACTAAAAGAAGACTCTTCTTCCTTAGTATTTTATTATAGATATCTTTAAAGATCATTTGAAATTATCTGCAATTATGTTATAATAGAAAATTAGATGGTTCTAAACAAGTCTTTTGCATTACCATTTGTCTTGTGTTCATAGTATTCGAATAAGCATGTGTTTAATGGATTTCCTATGTCATTGGCGTGAAGGTTTAATGAATTTGTGCAAATAAACATAGCAACTTTGAGATCGCCTCCATCCTTAGTTGTTTCGTCCTTTTCCATTCCACTAGGCAGCGTTTACTCTTTTTCTTGCTGCAAAAAATGTTCAAAAGGTTTATACACTTATTTTAATGCGTAATGATTTATTGCCAACCTCCTCATAATGTGAGTTATAAACTAGTGAACTCTCTGCTGCTATTTCGAGCCATTCATCTTTAACTAACTATTAAGTTGGATTTTATGAGATCATATTAGAATATCTTGATTAGTTAAATCTGTACAAAAGTCCAATTTTATCTTAACATGAATTGCCAAGTCTTCAATGACATTTTTATAATTAAATGAAAAACATTGGGAATAGAAATTTTTAGGATTGTACCAAACATATTCCTATTCTTTTTCTATTTCCGAAATAGAAATTTTGTGCAGTTACCAAACGTATTTGAAATAGAACACTTATTGATATCCATCCAGTTCATTGCTTTTTCTTCTTGGATGTGAACCACCATTTTTGGTCAACGATAGTGATGTAAATAACTTGCTTCATTCCTCTAGACTTGTTCAAGCAGGATTTTTAGTAGTAATGTCTTTTCAGCAAACATAAACACGTCTTGCATATACCAAGATTGCTACAAATCATGGATAAGTTTGTCAACTTCAAAATTATATTATGAGGTTATCTCAATAGCAGCAATACTGAGCTTACCAACACACACATTCTTATTATCTTTCACACATCATTGCATACACTGGAAGTTTACCAAACCAGCCAGCCCATAGCTCTTCAAGCATGAGAACTAAAGAAGCAGGACCCATCAAACAAGACCACATCCACACCCTTAGACGTGAGAACATCAATCCGAGGGACCAAGATGTGGACATGCCGTTCACGTGCCAATGGCCGATTCCTGCTCATGACCAGCTTAAGGCTCGATCATGGCCTGGTCATGTGACTAGTACCCTGACTAGTACCCTAAGGTATCAGTCATGTTTGTTCGCAAATAACATCCTAATATTTTATTCTTTTTGAAGGGAAGTCCACCACTCCAGAAACAAAGATTTTGTTCGACTTTTTAAAACCCTTGGTTACTTAGAGCCACAAATCTACAGCATCAATTCTAATACCAAATTGCTAATAACTTGTTTCAGAGTAATTCAGGCATACAACAAATCACTTTAAAATGAATCATAGCAAATATATGTCTATACATAATACTTTATAAAAATCATGTACAAGTAATCCCACATGAGGACGCATGGACACCCGAAGTGCAAAAACTTGGCACGGGAACACTTAAATGCAAAAATTTAAAAAGGTACATTTAAGTGCTAAAATCCGAGCAAAATGGACCAGTTAAGTGCCAATGGCGTTAAAAATCTGGCCAAAATGCATATGTGGCATTTTTTGGGGACTTTGTTTGCTAACATGGCAATTCTTTAAAAAAAATCACCCACATGGAAATTTTTTTTTTAAAATTGTCCCCATGGCATTTTTAAAAAAAATTGCCATATAAAAAAACCCCAAAAATCAATAAAAAAAAAGAAGAAGAAGGTGAATAGGGAGGGTTGGGTGAAGGCTGTGCAACCCTCACCATTGTTGTTGCTGTCCCACCATCGGCGGAAGGACCGGCGATGATGGAGTGAGGGTCAACCGAGGTTGTTAGGCCCTAGCCAAGGTTGTTAGCCACTGGCCAGGGCCTAGCAACACCAATTGACCCTCACCCCATCATCATCGGCCCTTCTCAACAAACAGGCGGCGGTGGCAAGGGCTACAAAGCTTTCACCCCTTTTTTTTTAATTTAGTTTTTTTTTTATTTAATTGATATTTATATAAAAATTCATGTTAACACTAAAACGATGCCGTTTTCATTGAGTTTTTGTTAACTAAATTTTCTAGCAAGTTCCGTTAGCAATTTATATTGTTAAAAAATGACACATAGGATTTCTGGGGGCTTTCGTCGAAATTAGCATTGAAATAATCCAATTTTCAAAAAAAGTGACACTTAAGGACTTGCATGGTAACCGATTCAAATAGTAATCAATTATATTATTTTTATTTTTGGGAATAGATTTTGAAAAGAAATTCGTTTGATAAATTTTTTTGTTCCCAAGGATAAACTTGGAATAGAATCAAGAATAAAATAAATAAAAAAGTTAATTCTTATTTCCATAACAATTCCAAGAATCAAGTCTAACCTCATCTCTTCTCTTTACTTCTTTTTTCTTTTCTTCTTCTTCTATTCCCATCAGTGGCCCACCACCGCCCCATCGCCGCTGATGCTTGCAAGCGGTTGGGTGAGGTCCGGCGAGCTCGCCAGAGGCTCATTTGGCTACCGCAAACCTCAACCTTGCAGATCTAGGCGAGGCCGACCTTATGTTGCGTAAGTGAGGTCGAGCCTCGCCAATGGCCTAGCAAGGCTCACGGTGGCTAGGTGAGCATCCGACAAGCTCGTTGGACTCCGCCTTGCTGGTCGTTGGCAAAAAAGGAGGAAGAATAAGAGAAGGAAAAAGCAAAAAGAAAAAAAAAAGAAATATAAGAAAAATATAACAAAAGTATTTCTATTTCGAGAATAAAAATTTTGAACAGTTATCAAATACCTTCAAATATTCAGAAAATATTTCCAAGAACAAAATAAAAGAGCATAATTTCTAAGCAGAAATTGTCCCAAGAACAAAATGGCTACTATTCTCACTCTAAATGTAATTTTTGTAACTTTTGGTATTTAAGTATCTCCCATGCTAAATTTTGATACTTGGACTTTTCTTTTGTCCCCACATGAGATTAGTAAGATCGTTGTATTGAATCTAATCAATTCTGGGACTTCAGGAGGATACATCCGGCTTGGAAATCTAGTCTTATCGTCCTGGGTTCGGAATTTGCCATCTGGATTTATGGATAAGACTCAGGTGAGACTTCTTTTGGTCCGAACAGGATATCTGCAAGAATGTTCTTACCTCCCTTTATTGGATTTAAAGGAATTTTTTGAAAACTATTCTTTCCATCTGAGCAGTTGTGGATGAGGAATTGTCTAGTGCTTGAATTTCAATGTTTGGCTGAATGAAGACATCCATTTAGACAAGAAAATTATAACCACTATGGAATTCAGATTCAGATAATGGTTGTCTGGCAAACTATTTGCTTACTTTCTGGATGCAAATTTTGAAGGGGGAAAAATAAAGAATCTTAGAAAAAGCCTGTCCATATGCAATCCGATAATTTTCCACATTGAATGTGGTTTGATTCTGCTAAATTTTATTACATGCGGTCCCTTTTTCTGACAGTATTGTGATTATTGGAAGAAGGAACTCAACAGGTCGGGGGCTTATGCCAGAAACAGTGCAAATTTGTTGACAAAACTAATATTGAATGATCAGATCGACACGTACAGTTGGGAGGTAGTAATTCATGTTTTAGTTGTATATCTGTTTACTGTTGTGAATTGACTCATTTCCACCAACAATGATATGTCCCAAAATTTTCCCTGTAGTACCTTTTCCGGACTACTTCGAGCAACTATGATGCTGTTATTCTTCTACATAGGAATAAACTGCCTTACCCACGACATCTGCTTTTCCCATCTGAAATGAATGAACGTACTTAGAAGGGTTTGAGTTGCTCCGTGCTTCCTTTTTTCTACTTTTTACTTTCGACGCAATTCTTTACTGTAGCTATACCTTGGACAGGGAGAACCATAGCACTAGGAAGTGCTAGTAAAGCTTTTTGCCCCTTCATGACATTAAACGACTTGAAGCGTATCTTGGAAGAAATAAAAATAAAGCTTACGGTAAAGTTTGATCCTTGGCAGTGTTTTCTTGAGGAATTACAGGTGATTACTGCTGGATGCCTTGATTATGGATCGTGCATCAAGGAATTCTTTCCTCCACATGTTGTGATTCAATTTTCATAGAGTGCCCGGAAACATTCAAGTTGTGGTATGATTCTCTAGGTGGTGATGCATTAGGCCTCACATGGGAAAGATCTGAAATGGTACATTTGACTTCTTTCTTTCTTTCTTTTTTACCGAAATTATTCTTGGTGCAACAATGCCTCCCTCTTCTTTTTCTGTTAGTTTTTTGTTTCATTAATTTGGTCTATTTCCCTTCGCAATTCGCAGAAACAGGCACGAGACAAGGAAGTTGAGGGAAGGAGTGACCCAGTAGATATGCTAAAAACTGTCGAGGAGGTTGGGAAGGGTTTCGTGAGGAGTGTATATTTTCTTAAGGCTCCAAGGCTCGTGAGCTGAAAAGTCTTCAATTCCAAGGATCTCGGATCAGGTTGTTTTCTAAGTTGTACTCTTACGTTCCATTTATTCCCGCAGCACATATTCTCCACGTAGTCTGTTGCTCAAAGAATGAAAGGTAGTAGGTCTTCTTGGGGGTTACTGTGATATATGAGAGTAGAAAGTAACTTGTATCCTAAAAACAAGCTTTCAAATGTACGTAAAAGTTTTGGCACGGTTGATTTTTATTCAATAATACTAGATTTTGCCCGCAGGAAATGCATGCCATTATTTTTCCAGCTTGGTTTCTATTAATCTGCTGTGTGGATCATATATTTGCTTTGGATTCAATTTTTCTCGATTGCTCGAATTGATTCAAGCATCGGGCATCAACAAAGATCTCCTAAAAAGTACCATGAGTAAATGACAAACACGACATGATAATTTCAGATTTGGCAATCCATTTACTTTTGGCAAAGTGTCTGATTGGCAGTGAGAAAATAGAACAAGAATGTCTCATTGAACAGAGTATCTAAAAATTATGACGTGTTCATTCCCAACATTTTGTGTTAAAATCACAAAACTTTGGGCATTTCTTAGACAGAATGATACTATCTAAGCTAAATAATCAGTGTCATCTTCCTGGCAATGATACAAGTGCCACACAAGCTTCCTGGCCCAAAAATTTGCTGTATCTAACCATGACCATGGCTAGCAACTCGCGAAAACAGAACATCAGATGGCAACAGTTATTTCAATCTCGTACTTGATGCCTTGGTGGGGTATTACATCAGGCTTATGACAACATTGAACGTCAACTCCAGCAACGAACAAGGTGCCAGAAGAATCTGATTTCAGCATCTTTTATGCTGGGTTCACGCATGCCTTTGCTTTAAGGGTCAAGTTAAGGCCTCCTGGATGAGTCTTTCTGTGAGAGATTTAGGGAGTCCCATTACAGTATCAGCAGTCCCAATCTGTAGGAAACATAAGAGTTACACCCTTGTAACAAAAAAATGGCTATATCTTAGCATTAACTATCCTGGTTTGACATTCATATATTCGGTCCAAAGTTTCCACCGATTTCGATGCTTGTAACTGAAAGATGGTTATATTTTCCCTTAGGCAGATGAGGAATGAGAGAGAGAGAGAGAGAGAGAGACCACTTTTTTATGAGAGGCGATGTCAGTGGATGTTCAAGCATCAAACCCCCAGCAACATTGAGTGTGATTCCCTCATTAATCTGAGGCAGCAAATGGCGGTAAGTACTTAAACAGGCCAATGACAAGTAACTCACTGATCCCCAACATGGTTAAGAGGACTTACCAGACTCTGGACAACCTCAGCTGGTATGTCATAAAAGTATACCTGTTTTACACCCAACATTTTGCCACATCTTCAATTGAAAATCGAAAAAAGCAGAACTACTCAATAACTAATGCTTCGCATATTTTAACCCAAAAGAAATACCCTTTCTCACTTGTCCCCGGATTCAGAACAATAATACATCAAGCAGCATACTTGTCATATAAAAGAGGATTAGATTAACCAATCATGAGGACACACGACTTGATAAAAATAAACTCTCCATGAAAAGAGAACGCCATTCTTGTCACATTCTCGCTGTACCTACCATTTCGAGTTCATTAAAGAAAAACTAGATTTGCAATTATTTACCCAGAGGTCAAAAGCAATTCGCTGTCAAGCTAGTGGACATGATTAGGTGCGTAAGCCTTGAGAGCCAAGATATACAATGTGACTTTGAAGTCTCTAAAGCGCCAATCACAACATGAACACAGTAGATTAAACAAACATGCATGCGAATGGTTTTTGGTCCAGTTGATACACTTTCTAGAATCATGAAGACCGGAATCCATCTGCATGTAAATAGTCGGAAACAGTAAATAATTAAACTTCAGCAAGTATTTATGAGCACGCATAACCTCTGCTCGCTCCCATCCTGCCTCCCTCCTTCCTGTCCTCAGGTTGGTTACAAGTACAGATCCTACAACTTCTGCACGACCACCAGAGTACCCTGGAACATAAATGGCTATGAGAATTCAGGTGAATTTCTTTTTTCTAGAGGTAATATGAGAGAATCTAGTGTCCAGCAAACCTTCAATAAAAAGCCGTGCTTCATTCTTACTGGATGGTTTTTCCCTAATCCTCCCTTCATGTACCACCACCTCCAAATCAATTAGGCGTAGAAGTAAGAACTAACTCTCAGCAAAGACTGCTACAAAGGTAAGAAACAAATGCCTATCTCTTCTGTTTTCCAAAGTGAGATTATTCTGTTGTCAGAGGCATAATATTCAAAGGTTGAGATGGAGAGGTTGCTATGAACCAGCATGGACAGATTTAATAAACTCATGACTCTTTGGAAGATTTTTCTCTTCACAAGAGAAAGGCTCATGACAAAAATCTGATCCTCATCATGTTTCTCTGTAAGTATATTAAAAGGGGCCTCCCACTATCCACCATAAAGTTAAATGAAAAGATGTAATTTCTAGCTACTAAAGTTCTGTCGGCATGTCTAGATGGTTATCTTTGAGGAAGACCATTGAAGACATACAGAAGGTACTAACACCTACTTTGGTAGCATTACTCCATGGAACACAGAGACAATCAAGTCCCTGCATTCCATAACTTCGCCTTTAAGTTCCTCTATTCTGATTTCTCTAGAGGAACTATGCACCCGCGATGCACATTTGGAGGAAATCTTTGCTTAAGGATAAACCTTCACATGACTGCACAACACAGATGAATGTTGAACCCTCCATGTGGCCGCAAGAGTAACAATGTATAGGTAAAGAACATACTGTATCGGCAGTAATTAATAGGGTTGTACAGACATCCTCCACAGAAGAATCCACATTCTGGAGCCTGGAGAGGATAGCATCTGCCTAAAATATCAGGTCTACATTAGTCGTGCAGATAAACATTTACATCCTCACTAATTGTCAATCCAACGGCTGAATAATCAAAAGATGCTGACCATGAAAAGCCAATGTCAACTGCTCAAATTGTCAATATGAAGCAATTGACTTGTAAAGAACTTTGCTGGGAATTTACAGCCTACTGAAGAATTGTTCTTTTTCGTGTATTTTGACAATGCAGGGTAAGTGAGAACGACTGCCATTTTGAGGTTGCAGCTGAGAATCGCTAGGTTTTCATGGCTTATGAAAGTATTGAGGCAAGCTGAATTGCTCATCCACTAACCAAACTAACTGTCAATGACTAAAAACCATACAAATCATTATCGGATCAACAAGCTTCCTCATTTTCAAAAATAAAAAGGAAAGGAAAAAAAAAGAATAGACATGCTTGCCAATAACTCTTGGGTCCTGTTTTACATATTCCACACCATACCTCCACATCAAATCACATTCAAGTACGAAATCAAATATTTAAGCTCAAAAACTCTAACTTCAGGAGGACAAGCTTGTTACTGAGCTCCAACTGCATAAAACACACTTCTCATAAAGTCTTTTCCAACCCACAAACAAAGCCAATGTGCAAGAGGAGAACACAAACACAATAAGATTTTATTTTCTCGAGAAGAGTGAAGACCATTACCTTAGCCTCAGCTAAAGCCGAGACCAACTCTTCAGGCTTCTCCTTCCTTATAGCCTTCTCGTCTATGTCTGCAGTCTGAAAGAAACCACGACACGAGCTCTAATTTTCGAACCCACAAAATGCTGAAATCGCGACCGAATTCAAGACTTTTGCACTCAATCAACGAAGCGAAAACGAACCACGACAGTGAAGTCGTATCCCATCTCGGCTAGAATGTGCCGACGAGCCACGGATGACGAACCCAATATTATCTGCTCACAACAACAACAACAACCAGAACAACCATAAAAAAGGTTTTTGCACCCAACGACCGAGTAACATCCCAAATGTGACACGAGAAGAGACTCCAAAGACAAAGGACGAAAAGCAGGTCTTGAGAAGCAGAGAGAGAGAGAGATGAAATGAACCTTGAAAGATGACACCATCAAAGCCATCCGCTTCTTCTTCTTCTTCTTTCCTCGGAAAGAGAAGGTGCAATGCAATGATGTTGCGTGCGTTTGCCAAGTCTAACAGTCACCATACGTTTTCAAAGCTGGCGCAGCGTCAGTCAGAGCGAATGACTCTTAGGGTACGTTTGTTTCGATGAAAGTAGTTTCTCGAAAAGTGTTTTTCAAACTTTTCGCCGTTTGTTTCTCCAAAAACAATTTGGTTAATGAAAAATAATTTTTCAATAAGAAATATTATGTATTATTTTAGGAAAATGAATTCGTGCGTGAAAATAGGAAAACACTTTCCTTTTTATCGTCTTTAGGCCCCTTCCTCTTTATTAGGTCAAATGTTATTTAATCATTTTCCAAATGACATCCAAACGCCTGAAAACATTTTCAATCACATATCACCAAACACAAGAAAATTAATCATTTTCATGGAAAAAGATTTCCTGAAAAACATTTTCCAAAAATGATTTGATTTCCGCGAAACAAACGCACCCTAATCACATCACCTCTCCACCTTCTCGACCCAAGAATCTAATGGTCGAGAAAGTCTTGGGTCGAGAAGGTGGAGGCTCTCGTGTTTCGGGTAAAATCCTAAAAAATGCATTTCGAGAGCGACAAGACTTAATGATAAGCACGCATGGGAATGTTTGTACGGATTGCATTAGGGTTAATATCACACTAGCAACTTTTTATTTAAGTGCAAACTTTCCACCTTACCAATACATCGAGTTTGATAATAAAGTCAAGCGTGCCTTTAAAAAGTAACTTTTCCTACAAATACAATAAGAGTCGACCTATCGAATTGTCGGCAATCTTTTCACGAGGGTCAGACACCATATCCGATTTATTATGAATTAGAATATGTAATAAATTTTAATTTTTATTACATTGCTTGGTTTAAGTAACGCGATATTTTGTGCACTGTCCAACTTCTTGAATGACATACATAATAAAGAGAATGGGATTAGAATTCTTAAAATACTCCTAAAATCAGAATTAAAGGGAATATTATAATTATCACTTTAACAGTAGATTATCATTCATGAGTTTAATAATCGAAATAATTTGTTATATACGTAATATAATGTATTGAGTATTTACGTATGATTTTAATAATAGATTAAGCACATAACATGTTATTTTGGTAAAATAAACAACATAGTGGAATGACTATCAGTTTAATAATCAGTCATGAGTGTAATAAACCATATGTATCATCAAGATTTTACAATCTTATATAGAAGTTTTATCTATCATTTAATAATTAATTTATAGTTATGCTCTTGATTTTAACCATAAAATTTGTGATTAATAAAAATATTATTTATTGCATATAAATAGCATGATTGAAATTATAATCATATCACAAATTGAGTATAACTAAAAATTAGGATAATCACAGTATTTTGAGTAATGTAATGCTAAGTTATGAAAACTTACATAACTGTACCTAATAAGGAGCAACTAATATTATGCTAAAATCAATGTTTAACATAATAAGTAATTATTTATAGTCAAGATAACATAATTACTTACAACGATTATTTACCTATTATTTACTGATCATATAATAAGTTATTAAACTCGAAATAAAAATTATTGATGACATCATTACATAAATACTAGGAAGAATTTTTAGTTATTGAAAGTATATATCTTAATTACAACCAATAATCTAGCATTGATAGAATAAGTGAAGCAAAGAAAAGTCAGAGAATGAAGTTAGGCTGTAATAGGGATAACGCTGTAACAATTATTACTAAAATAAATAAAAAAAACTGTAAAAGGCGATCAACCTATAACAAACCTTTAATCTAATGGCCATTACTGTAACTCAAGTTACAAATACGTTCCGATTTATTAGTGAAAATAAATAAATAAAATTTATTACGCCAAAAGAATTGATACTTTTCGATGAAATATAGCAGAAATTCGTGATCTTCAGAGTGTCATAGCTTAATGAACATAGAGAGCTGTGCCGTTCCTATGCTCCTTAGCACAAACGCTGAGGAATTAGGAGGATGGGGAAAGATCGAAAGAAGTAGAACGAATCGCAACATCTAGTGGACGAAACCAACTACACAATTGCAGCTCCGATCAGTGAATCGTCCTAGGAGAAAGATAAGTGCGATGCAGCTCGTCCTCGCCACGCCTATCTCTTCTTTCTCAGGTCACAAGTTTGAATGCTTCAAGCTGCACAGCGGAAACCAGAACTCAGGATCACGCGACTCGAATCTCTGGAGGATCTTCTCTTAGGAGAATAGAAAATTTTGTTTACCAGAGAAAGAAATTCCCATATGGTTTGAACATCCTATGAAAGTTGCATGATAACATCATAAAATCTTGGTTCTTTCACAAGGTCTTAGTCAGGACTCAGTTCTATGATCTATTGCCTCATTGATATAGAGCCATAAGACAGTTTACCTCATGTGTTGGCTGATAAGCTTGTCGTCGGATGGCTTGTACTGCGGGAGAGGAACCTTGTCTGACTCGATGAGGTTGATGTCATGTCGGAGGATCTCATAGTGCTCCTTCACCTCCTCCACAGATGTCTTCCCCCCAACCGCATTCGCGATTCTCTGCCACCGGTCGGGCGTGCCCTCGTCATACACCGCGAGGGCGTTCTCGAACAGCTTGTTCTTCTCAACAGTCCAAGTCGATTGGGGGCCAGTCGAAGGGACTGGATTCGATGCCATCGGGATGATAGAATGCAGGGTTTGTGCTGTTAGTTTGAAAGCCAGGGAAGCAAAGAAAGAAATGGGATATGGAAGGGCCCTGAGTCAAGTCACGATGAGGAGAGGAACAGTAAATGGGCGGTGCAAGTTGGGAGACAGTCTGCAGTATCTGTGTTAAAAGTATGTTTCAATCGAGAATTGGCCATATGAAACGTAAAGGGCGATTAAAAACAAACCTTTTTCTCAGGACTTATTTGGGATTGTCAGTTCAAGTTGCTTCCGGTTAAAGTCTTCCACTTTCTATCATCAACATGAATCTTTCGGTACGATGTTTCCATTGTTTATGAGCATGTTGGGGGTTTTATAAGTACGAAAACAGATATATTTATTGTCGAAAGAATAGATCCGCTTCACCTGCTTCAATTGTTTAATTTTCGCTCCGTTTAAATGGCAACCTGGTTTTGCACAGTCCGAATCAGAACTCAGAGCCGTTCTCGATAGGAAATACAAATGTGCACCACTCGAAAGGCGGGATCGAGCAAATGCGCACCATCTTTCTGTCTACTCGATTGTCCAGGCTGTATATGGCATGCGCTCGGCAAATGCAGAAACAAAATGGGTCAAGAGTAGTTGGGAGGCTCGACAAGCGTGGTGTATCCACCTATATCGGGTATAGCAGCACGGTGCTAGATGCCATGCTAAACATCAACTATTATAGTGTCGTTCTCGAATAAAAAAGCCCGCAAATAACGGTAAAACATATATACACATGATGACTTTCGTGACAACTGGAATGAACAAAGCTGTGGAAATCCAAAGGAAGATCAAGGAGAAAAGAATGAACAATCTGTTCCGTTAAACATGAGATGTCCGGAGTCCCTCCAGGATCTGTCTTTGGAATTAGAGTTATACTCTCACTGACTGGCAAGGAGGGAAAAGTGGAGTTAGCATTAACTTTAACTTCTTCACAATCTGGTAGATAATGCGCTAACGCCCCCGCCAACTAGAAACAGTTTTTGGAACGAGTGTGATAGCATTTGAGGCAGCTTCCAGCCTGCATTTACAAGTGAGCATTATCAGTTTAAAAGTACCACCTATCCCTATCGTCTACTGGGAGCAGAGGCTGTAGTGGCCGGCTTAAGAAATGAAACAGCATCTCTCCACGCAAGAACCGGCCTGAGTATCCCTCTTAAAACACACACCTGCACATGTGCACACGTGGCAGGCACATGTGCACGTGCGAGCAGAGAGAGAGAGAGTGTGTGTGTGTGTGTGTGTGTGTGTGCATGCGCGCGCGCGTGAGAGAGAGAGAGAGAGAGAGAGAGAGAGAGACGCACTTGGATATTTCTTCGACAACCTTCATAACCTCTGCAGAACTTGTCTCAAGGACCTGGCCACCAAAAACGATCTCATCTAGAACAGTTTGCATCTGCAAAAATCAAAATGGTTGCCATTAGAGGAATACCGCACAGACAAATTTCGGTAATGAAATCAAATTATTGGTCGCAAATTACAATAACAACTATTTCATACAAAACTGACTGTGCCTAAGTAAAAGCAATCATAAGGCTGATAAGAAAAAAAAATATAGAAAGAAAGCAAGATCATATTAACCCACTTAGACACATAATCTGGATGTAGTGACGTGCAAAATATTGTTGAGGCGCCTTCACTAATGTCATAAGCATATTTACCAGCATTGGTCAAAGTTATAGCAGAAATCACCCACGTTTATTGACATCAATGGAGAAACCAGTAGTAAAGGCCTTGAGAAGTAAAATAAATATATTTCAAACGAATAAAAGATAAGTAACCTTGCTGTAGTTGAACACTATATCAAGCTCGCATACATTTTTGAAGCACTTGTCCAGCGTCTCCACAAAAACTGGGAAAACGAGAGTTCAAGCAAGCAAGTCATCAATCAAAGAACAGATTAGAGATAAATTAACAATTGCATCAAATCATTGAAGCATATGGATGTAGTCTTGCTAAGGCAATTCATAATTGAAGTGGTGAAGTCTTGTCCAGATGAAGAAAGCAGGAACAGACAGGCGGGCAGAGGACAGAGCAGGGAAGACCACAGCAAAATCATCAGAGACCAAGCTAGCCATTCAGCTGTGCATGTTGAGAATTTACTGGTTCAGCATACAAAGATCAAGCACATCATGTTTTGCATTGAGTCCCTAGGTTCTGTTTGACAGTTCCTATTGAAGAGACTTTTTCAAGCAGATTTACAGCTGCTTTGGTATAACTTGAAATATATTCCACTTTTTTTAAACTGTGTCATCTGTAATTCCAAGAGAAATCTTGCACGAGCAGATTATAATCTCTCTCAAGAGGGAGAATGAGGAAAGGAGGATGTATGACCCAATTAATAGATTCCATTGTCTTTGGCTTTCACTCACATTAATCAGAACTCATAACATCAAATTTAATTAAATAGAAGAGAATATCTGAAGGAAGCAACTATTTCAGAGATCATTCCATTTTGCAACTCAATTTTAAGGCATAGGAGGGCTTCATTAGTATCAAAAAACATAATCAGAGAAGACCGAACAAAATTACTTATAGATGCTTCATTTCCTCTAGCTAGAGACTCTGTCAATGCTTTAACTTGTCTATGCATCATGATGCTTCACAATCAATCGAATAGTAAAGAGCTTTCCCTGGTCATCTCATGGGTTGCTTTTTAGCCCTAATTAAAAGCACTTTATAGTTCTTTCTTGGATATATTTCTCTCTATCTCCCGGACCCGGACATACTTTAGCATTATTTTTAGCTTTCAGTCTCCAGTGTATTCTTTGAACTAAAACTTGATCAAATGACCAAGTCCTACCTGCCACTATGCAGAGGCATATTTTTTCATCCGTTTCATTTATGCTAAAAACTCCAAAAAAAAGACGAACAGGCCATGAAACAACTACTTTTATGTGGCAATGAGTTTTGAAACATTACAACCCAAGAACAGTGTGGAAAGCTCAATGGTACTAACCTTGTATCAGGTCAAGCATTGCCAGCTCATTTTCTGAGCTATCAAACACGAAGACAAAGTATAGTGTGGCATAGTGCTTGTACACTAGACGACTGTCCTGCAAAAGGGAACGTCACAAAAAGAATGGGTTAAATGCCTAAGGGAAATTATATGACTAGATTGTGAAAAGCTATCTCATTAGTATGCGTCAAAAAAGATATACACATTTGTCACAGGCAGGCAGTTGCTAGCAAATTCTCAAATATCATGAGTTTCCTGGATAAGGATTAATTGGTTGTGTAACAAGCCAGGTAAAATTTATATAGCAATGACCAGGTAACTCCATGCTACTCCACAATTATGCATTTTTCTGAACATTATGAAGCAAAGCTAAAAAAGAAAAAGAAAAACACACACACAATGGCCAGTTCTTTGACCTCCCAGAAAACAAATTCCAAAGTTCAAGCACTTAAACTAGAGACAGGAGCTCTTAACAACGATGGAAGGAAGAGAAAATACCAAACCAAAAATTGCATCAGCCTCCACAAAATTGCTCACATTTTCAGCTCTACTGCTCAAAGCTGCATCCAAAAGTAGCAACCTCAACTTTGCAAACCCAGCAAGCTATTTTACTAAGGTCATCGAGAGTAAACTTCCATCATGAAAGAGATGACATTATTTTGCTTGAAAGCTTCTAATTTGAAAAAACTATCACAGAGAGAGAGAGAGAGAGAGAGAAAGAGGAAGAAGAAGAAGAAGAAGAACCTGCAAAAACACTGCGAATGAGCTCCTGCTGCTTCTCCATGGGCTGACATTAAAAGGTTAAGCTGTATAATAAGTACACCAAAGATGGAAAAGGAAACAAAACTTGAAGATGATGATAACCCTTTTCTTTACAAAGTGGTGATGCGAGAGAGACCTGGTAATCATAGAATTTCGCAAGGCGAGGCTTGCCCTGGGTGTTCATAACCATCACTGCCTTAATCATGGTTCTCTTTTTCCCTGTAGCTCACTCCGGCAGCTCCACAGGTTTTCCCTAGCTCAAATGACAATGTGTCCCCCAAATCTCAAATCATAAACTAAAAGACACGGTAGAGCTCCATTCTCAGCCTCCCAAGCTGCCTCGCGCCTCTGCAAACCGATATTCTCATGATTATTACACATTGTAAGACCACCACCGAAACGAGGAAGAACTCAACCTTTGGGATCGGATAAGAACTCGAGGACTCGGACTTAGAATAGATCATCAGCAAAGGAACGAACTTCCAGCAACCCAAAATTCAAAAGAAGGTCATTATAGTCGACAATTCATTTTCATAGCTGAAGGCCTGAACTTGTTTCTTTCCTGATATTAACAAATGTGCTGGCGTATCCTAACAACTGTTTTTAAGTGTACCCATCATGTGGAACACGCGACAATGGATTTCAAGCTCGACAACGAGAGCATTAAACTATAAAATCCGATCCAAAGAGTTGAAATTCGATATCGATTCTTCCGTCTCTCGTCGACCTCGAAACGAGATCAAGCCAAGTCCAGAAGGATCACGAGACGCAGTAGGTAAGCCGACGTCACGCGGGACTGGTTCAGCATCGAAGGACCAGAAGAAGGATACGTACTGATTCCGCCGGTTCCAATTCGCCTCGGGAGCCACAGCCTCCGTCGCGCGGCGGCGACGGCGAACGTCGCGACGCGAAGTCGAGAGATTCGAGCTCGGCCGCCGGAGGAATCACTGACAAGCTCGAGCCACGGACCAAATGGAGATGAGAGACGACAGTTTGCGGGGAGCGACCATGAGAGATCGAATGAGCTGAGCGAAGATCGCAGGAAGAACCTGCTACAGAAGAGAGAGAGCCACCGGGCAGGCGGGTCGGGTATGTTCGGGTATGGGCCGGTGACAAGGAGACGACCCTGGGCTCACCCGCCCATTGAGGCTGCGCGTAACAAAATTTCTGTTTCTTTGTTTCTTCATTTTTCTATTTCTAAGAGCAGATTTATAACATAAATCCATTTGATATCATAATTTCATTTTTTCATTTTTGAAACAAATTTTTACTCCACAAATAGATTTGAAATATAAATCATGAATTAAAATTTTTTACTTCTTAATTTCTTAAGTAAAAGTGAGAAATAAAACTATTCTCATTATTTACTTTCGTCATGGTCTGTCGTCGATCACTACCGATGACCGGCCCCCTACTATGAGCCATCGGCCCCTGCCCTCTGTTGCCTCCAACCTACAATTCAAAATGAGAAATTTTATATTGTTGTCAAATAAATTTCCATTTCAAGAACATAAATTTTGTGTCATTATCAAACGTCTATTTTGTCTTGAAAACTCATCCGGAAAATAGAAATAGAAAAATTAATTTCGAGCCACAAAATTGATTTTTAGAATAAACATTATATCATGCTCATCGGTCCTCCCTATTAAGAAAGCCCCTCTTTGAAATTTCACAAGTTTTTCATTTTGGTCTTGAGTTGCAAGGTGATAGCTCATAAAAGTTGACTGTTGGAATTATTTTCTTAAAGTATGATTGAGCTCATTTCATACACATTTGTCAACTTGAGAAATCTAATTATAATCAATAATTTTTTGCTTGCTTTTTAACTCCATGATATATGATATGATATGAGACAATGTTGGAGACACTAGCTTTATACAACAGGATCATTGAAAATTGATATCTCAAATTAAAATTTTGATCTTATCAATATAACGACTCAAAAACGAAATTCTACGGTGAACATTACTTGATGCTTCCGTGCATCGACTTTTAACTTTAGAGTAAATCAATTGCCAAAAGTACATGAACTTAAGCATAAGTTCAAGCGCTCCTTAGTGATAATTATTGCCTTTTTTTTATTCTTTGTAATAACATTTGGCATATGGTCTACGCACATTATGGGAATACCAATAAAATTTTATTAAATTCATGGAAGGTTTGTTTAGGAAAATAGATACCTCGTAGTGGTGGCTAAAAAAAAAACAAACATGTGTTTTCTTTAGTGAAAATAGTCCAAAAAGCCTAAATTTATTGTACAGCAGTCAATTCAGTTTTAAAACTTTTCATTATATCAATTTATTCCTAAACTTTTCAATTATACCAATTTAGTCATAAACCTTTTTAATGATTGTCAATTTTTACTTTGGTAATTTGTTTCGCGGAAATTGAATAATTAAGAAAACATGTTTATAAAAATGATCGCTTATATTACATACAAAAATAAATGAAAGAAAGATGTTTTCACTGTTCACGAAAGTATTTAAACACGAATTATTGTCAATAATGAAAAAAAAATATTGACTAATTATTTCAAATGACACAAGTAATTATTTTTTAGAAGATATTTTTCAAATCAATTATTTTACCTAAACAAATAGAGAGGAGAATTTTAAAGAAATTATTGAGTAGGATTGGGAATTCTATCATGTGAAAATCCCACTCCATTCACCAAATGACATGTGTTGCTTAGGCCTGTTGCGCCAAAAGGCTTCTTGTCCTTCACCCTTCATCATCTTACCTCCCTCTCTCTTCTCTTTTCCTTTGTTTTTTCTTCTTCTTCCGGTTCACTCCAATCGACAACATACATTCATCCTCTTCCACCACCTCACCGCTATAACGCCCAAAGTCCACCACTATATATATGTTGTTCACTTTGAGCCCCACAGAGCCTTACAGTTTTGTTCCTTTGGACTTTGCCCATAAAACACATATATATAGATAGAGAACCCAAAACCCAAAACCTTATATGTAAATCCAAAACTCTCCTTTAGGCAATGTGGGATAGGAGACGCACCTCCTCCCTGCGCATATCTAAGGACCAGAGTGCAACACTCCTGGCTCACCCCTTCTCCCCGTGGACCACCGTTTGGGTCGTTACACTCTCCACCCCTTATGAGCACAGCGTCATTGCTATTGTCCCGCACGTGATTAGGAATCGGCTCTAATACTACCTATAACGCCTTGAGTTCGCCATTGTATATATATTATCTGCTTTGGATCCTACAGGGTCCTCACAGTTTTGCTCCTTTGGATCTCGCTTGGAAAATGCGTATGTACATATAGAAAATCTATAACCTAATAAGTCAATCCAAAACTCCCCCTTAGGCAATAGAAGATAGGAAATGTGCTCCCTCCATGCACCCATCCAAGAACCAAAGTGCGATGCTCCTGGCTCACCCCTT
Source organism: Corymbia calophylla (assembly GCA_014182845.1). Classification (NCBI taxonomy): domain Eukaryota; kingdom Viridiplantae; phylum Streptophyta; class Magnoliopsida; order Myrtales; family Myrtaceae; genus Corymbia; species Corymbia calophylla. Next base: position 12,355,513 of record CM024701.1, on the reverse strand, counting down.
CTCTTCATGCACCACCGCCCGGGCCATCGCACTACTGTCTCAATCCAACACCTTGCCATTGTTTCAATCCTCCATCGTCGAGCTCAAGCTCGGCCAACAAACTTGGATCTCGGATTTGGATCTAAGGATGAGGGAGCCCTAGATTTGTGATCTAGAACTCAGCTCGACCTCGAATCTAAGGTCAACGAAGGTCAATCGGCTTAGGCATTGAGCGAGGTGGAGGCGGAGGAGGTGGCAACGGTGGCGGCGTGGTTCATCAATGTGGCATAGGGCTTTGACCTCCTAGCCAATGTGGACGCGAACGCAAGGGATACAAGAGGAGTTGGACAAGAGGTGATGGAGCGGGCAAAGATGGAGGCGGCGGCGATGATTCTGAGGTCAAGCTCAAGGTTGAGGTTGAAGAAGGGAAAATGGGGTAGGTGGAGGAGAGAGAGAGAAAGAGGAAGACCGTGAAGCGAAGAGAGAGGCAAGACAGTGAGGGAGGGGAGAGACGATGACTGATGGTGGGCCCGCGCGTGGAGATGTTGCAAGTAGAATGGAGTAGGTTTTTGCTAAGTTGGACTCAAAGCTGTATCCAATGTATTCTTTGATAATTTTAGGAAAAATTTCAAAAAAGAGCTTGAAATGTCTATATTTCTTAAATAAATGCCCAAAATGAATTTTATTTCAAATAAGAATCTAAACTGTCGTAACTTTCTCAAATAAGGACATGAAGTGAATTTTGTTTCAAATAAAAACTTAAATAACGACTTAAAGTTACTATGTTTATTTCAAATAAGGGGTTAATTTTCCGGTAGTCAAAGTTATTTTCATCATTTTTCATTTTTCCTTTTTTTTCTTTTTGCTTTCCTTTTTTCTTTTTTTTTTCTGGTTGTTCTTCTTCTTCTTTGCCGATGGCCGGCCAACCATTAGCAATGTCCATAGAGGGCTGGATGAGGTCGCCCTCGCTCGATTTGGTGGGTTTCACCCTCGCCCGATCTGGTGGGTTTCACCCTCGCCTTGGGGGAGGCCACCCCTCATAGCCATCCGGGAGGTTGGTCCTCACCGGCAGCCAGAGAGGGTCATCAAGCCCTCACCGACCATTACTAATAGTTGGCAAGGTCACTAAGACTTTCCTTGTGGCCGGTGAGGGCCAACCTTGCGAATGACCACAAGAGGCGACCTCCCCAAGGGCAAGGGTCGCCTTGCCTGAGCGAGGTCATCACTTGCCCAGCCCTCTATGGGCATCATCGATGACCACCGACGAAGAGAAAGAAAAATATATTAAAAAAAAGATAAAAAAGAAAAGAAAATTTAAACGAAAATGCCTTTCAATGATCGGAAAATTTAGCCGGTCGATGACCAACGAGATTAGGTCCTTATTTGAAACAATCATTGCAACTTCAAATCATTATTTGAAACAACCAATGTCACTTTAAATCCTTAATTAAAATAAGATTCACTTCGAGTTCTTATTTAAGAAAATGAGGTGATTTAGAGCCCTTTTTTAGAATATTTCCATAATTTTATGGGGGCCTTCAAGGAATGGATCTTCGGCCATGACAGATCGTAACTCACGATTAATTATGAATAAAAAATACTAACATATAGAAATTTAAAATTTACGATTGATGAGTAAATTTACCTTTTTATATGCATCAACTCACGATGATCATCATTTTCATTAAAATAAGGAATAGAAAAGGACTCAGGGCGGACATAAAGAAGTTGAAAAATAAGAAGCGAAGCTATCGTCCTGTCTTCTCGCTCCGATGAACTGAATCTGCCAAGACCGGCGTTCCACGGTGGACCCTCCTGTGACGAGCGACCCGCCCGTGAACTCATGACACGACAGCAGGATCACTGTGTATAGTACAGTACCTTCGTGTGTCGGAACGAGGAAAGGGAGAGAGGCCCAATTCCGTTTCATCGTCAAATTCCATCCTTCATCGTCTCCATACGTGGGAGGGCGCAGAGAGAGAGAGAGAGAGAGACAAAGGGTATTGGAACGAGAAAGAGAGAGACCCATTTCATTTTCAAGTTCATCCTTCATCTTCTTCGTTGGTGGTAGGTGGGTGAGAGAGAGAGAGAGAGAGAGAGAGAGATGACTCTGGGACTGATAAATGCAAACCCAGTGGTTCACGCCAAGAAGGAGAGGGTCGCTCGGACCGAAGACCCCCACGCCGACGACGGCGTCGATCCCCTCGAGATTTATGATATCCTTCTTTTTCTCGTCGATTTATCTCTTGCTATTCCGCCCGCGTGAGGAAAAAGTTGTCCAATTCTGCGTAGCCCCTTTGATCGCTGATCAAGCAATCTCTTTTTCTTGTTCTTTTTTGCGGTACTCTGGGAATTCGCGATCGTACCGTTAGCATTATGTTTTGTTGATTGCTTCGTTAGCTTTATTCAAGTGGGTTTTGAGATAAAGTGATAAAGCTGTGATCTTTGACTCTTAATCGGCAAATCATGTGAGGGACATCCGAGATCCAGAGCATCCCTATTCCCTGGAGCAGCTCAGTGTTCTCTCGGAGGAATCCATCACCGTCGATGAGAAACTTGGGCGTATCCTGTTGAGTATTGCCATCGTTTTTGTTTTGGGTCCTACGTTGCGATTCCCTGTTGTGATTATGCCTTACGTTGCGATTTTTGTGTTTGAATTCTTTTCTTTTTTTCAGGATCATGTTTACTCCGACAATCCAGCATTGCAGTATGGTGACTGTCATTGGACTGTGCTTGAGAGAGAAGCTCAAAGATTGTTTCCCTCCACATTTCAAGGTCAGTTCTCTGCTTTTGTGGGAATCGGCATTGAAAGTTGTGTGTTTCACACTAGGACATGCTGGGTGCGGCTTTTAGTGCATTCTCTAACATGTTATGTTGTGTACTGGTACTAGTTATGATTCAATTCCAAGGCTGAGTGAGTTTAGCTGAAAACTGATTAGTGTTGTAGTTGTCAGCCCTGTCTGGTATGGTGAAGTGGGTTGATAATTGATGCGCCAAAAGTTACATTTTAAAGCATTTTCAACATAGCTCATAAACATTTACTTGTGTTAGCAATAGTATCAACTGTTAGGAAATCTACGTCGCATGCATCAGGAAGGTCAGTCTATTAATGACCATGCATGATATATAGGACCAACTAGCCTTACCTGAGCCACAATAGGAAGCTGTCTTTGAAGCTCGCAAGTTTGCTTAATATCACATGTTATGCAATTTCTGATGGCACTTAATGATGAGTTTGAATCTGTTTGAGCTCCACTGCTACATCGAGATCCATTACCATGTCTTGGGGCAGTTTTCTCGGAATTGTTGATTGAGGAGACAGTTCATTGATGATACCAAAGGACCATACTCAAAGTTAGCTTATTAGTGATTGAAAAGCTAAACATGATATCTAGAGATGGAAACAGGAAGATTGTTTATTGTTTCCTCCCAGTCTTCAGCTAAAAGATATATCGATAACTCTATATTAATGGCCAATTGGGTATGTTTCTTTGTTATCTAAAGACTTTGCTAGGAGAAGATTATAATAGCAGATGCTAAAAACTGTATATCTGGTGATTTAAGCATTTTAGTGTTTTGTGCACTTTCCGGATGCCCACCATTGGTCTTTTATATGCTTGCGTGTGGCAGTGATTTTTTGCTTTCCGTTTTTTATGATTATCACGGTAAAAATACATCATTTGGACAGTAGCTCCCCTGGGATATATCTGCTTAATTAGTATTCTGCATGCTGGGAGAGCGCAGGATCATGTGCTTTCAGCTCTTTCCATTGCATTTCCTTGTTTGATTGAAGTATTTGATATGGTAATGGATGATGCATATTTGATGTCATATACCTCTGTCTTGACTGACATTTTTGCTGGAATATACCTTACAGGTTGACATCAAAGTTGCACCTGGGTCTCATGCAGATGAAGAATCAGGTGATACTCAATGGATCCTGATTGCATTTTGACATATTTAATGATTCATGCTGCTCATTTAAATATCAAACTGTTCATGGGAAGTTCACAGACTTTTCATGATGTTTGTAAATAGAATTTGCGGTACTTAGAATGAGTGAAGGCTGAAATAGAGCTCCCGGCATAAAGACTACTCTAATTTGATGTAGGAGTAAAGAGAAAAGGAACAATGAACAAGTTTCTGACTGAAATGAGCTCCTGTTAGCTGATTGTGAACAGGTGTTTGAGTTTGATAGATATTATTCGCTCGACCAAAATTTGGGTAATCTTTGGCATGCACAATTCACTCACAAATCCTGCTTTTGCAGCTTTACGGCCAGTCCAAATATAGGTGTATGATTCTATGATATCCATACTTTGTTCAATGTTAAATGCAGTGGTTAAATTCTTTGGAGAAAATAATCTCTTTCACCTTTTTAATTATGCATTAGCACAAACATATGCATTGTCTCATATCTAGTTAGTATTAGATTTATATCTGTTCCGGGTGATGCGGAAAGAAACTGATTGCATGATTTATCTGTGATGTCTACTCTTAAGCAAATGGGAGAATCTCCACTGCCCATTGTTGTTCTTACATAATCAAAACTAACCAAGAAAATCTGCGAATGTTTCTTTCCCCATGTTGTAGTGAATAAGCAGTTGAACGATAAGGAAAGAGTCGCTGCTGCCCTGGAGAACCCTAACCTTCGCCAACTGGTGGACGAATGCCTCTACTCCAGTGAACTTTAACCGAGCATGCCATGCTTGCGGTAGAACCCTAGTGTACATAGAGAAGTTGGTGGTGAGCGCTTGAAATATCGGTGAACCGAACTCTTTGTTGTACAATCTGCTAATCCTAGTGTATGAAACCCGAGCATCCTCTTTTGGGAATACAGAGTGTAGTATAGTATGGACTTCGAAGTCTCTGTATTTTGGGTTTTTTCCTCCATGGACACGTCTCTTTCTCCTCCTCTTAGCTTGTTTTGTTCTGCCCTATTAAACAATATGCGGAAATGGTTGCTTAAAGTGCAAATCGCCAGGCACCTCCAAAAGGGCCTGGTTTCCTAGTTATTCGGTTTTGTTCTTTTACCATTCATTCCTAAACTTTTCAAAACAATGAGCACTGAGGTTACAGTGTTGTAATCTACAATTCCATCAAATGGTTAATTTGGGGCGTGATCCATCCTCGTTTTCAGTATCTTTTAGGCAGCTAAAGTGCTATTCTTATTTCATTATAGCTGAACCCAACTTCTTGTACGTGTAGCGTCATCGGCAGGGCCATTGTATCGATCTCACTGGCTTTGTTGGTCCTAAAGGCGCCGCTTGGTTGTCAGAAAGAATGCCGGCTTGCCTCGCCATGCATTTCCTGCCTTCAGCTTATCCATATTGATATCAATTGACTATCAACTGGCTATGAAAAAAATGGTCTTGGGGGCTACTCTGAAGCGATGTGCCTTGCGAATTTTTCTTTTCCGGCATTGGTCCAAAGAGATGAAACCACCCTGATCGTCGAAACGAGAGCAGTAGCATGCTGTCCGAACGACAAGGAGCCCAACGAAAAGAAGCCCAAACTGACGCGGTCTCCAGCCCATTTCATTTTATACTGAACGGGGATTTGGTCAAAGGATGGTCAATATTTGTTTTAGGCCATCAATAGCCAATCATCGATTCAGGTCCTTTTTTTTCTATTGCTTTGGTTAATACGGCCCAATTGAAAAAAAAAACACCAATTTTAGGTCAGGTGACAATTTTGATTCCAAGTTTTTTTAATCTCGTAAAAAAGCATCAACTTTAAGTTGAATGACAATTCTAACCTCAATTTTTTTTGTCTCAAAAAAATCACCAACTTTCGCTTAAATCACAATTCTAGCCCCTTAACTTAGAACAATTGATTATCCTCAGCAATAATGTGCTAGGTGAATTTAAAGCACCATTCATTATCTTCTTCTTTGAGCCACACTTTAGAAAATACTGATGGAACTGTTCATCGTCTCTTACATCACCAGCAAGTTAAAAAACTCTCCAAATTAAATTTCTTTAGCCAGACTTGCCGTTTTGTCGTAATATGAAGTTGAAGACTACTGCCCATTGAGAGACACCACGAACGAGATCTGCCAAGCCTACGACTAGAAAAAAAATTTCCCGAAACAAAACTCACTTTAGACAGGGAGTTAACAGTAAGAGCCAAATTCGAAATAAGGGTGAAAATTAGTCATTTTTTATGAAATGAAGAAAAAAATTGGGGTCAAATTGTCACTCAACCTAAACTTGATGATTTTTTTGTTTTTTTTTGGCATTAATCCTTGATAATTCATGGCAATTCTTTTGTCCTTTTTCTCTTTTCTGGCAGCCAGGCGAGAGCAGCCAAATCGCTGTTCCGTCGAGCCGAGGTAACCAAAGATTTCCGAGGCTAATGCTCGACATCGCTCGTTACGCCTCCATCGATGCGGAACATCTGACGTGACCGTCCGTTTACAGAATGCGAAAGCACAGAGAGATCCGTCTAACGTGACGGGTCGCCGTGACCTTTGCCATTCCATGCACGCGACGGCATCGTCGGACCGGTGGGCCTCCTCGGATTGCGACCGAGGTTGACTCTTGGCATTTTTCGTGGCATTTAATAGCACGCTGGAGAGAAGCTGAATTGTCAGCGCTCATTGAATTTGATCAGGCCCTTCACCTTCCCAATCGCATCCCCAACCAATCCAGAGGGCCATTTATTTGGTCGTCCCTACTAAATCTCAACCACCTCCGGGCCCCTTCCCATATGTAAAATCCATTTATCCATTGGATCTTCTTCATTAAAAAAAAAAAAAATTCCTCAACGCATGTTAAAATAACTGCAAAATGCACGTTACATCTTTCGATGGATCGACTCAGTGCCTCGTGACCAAAGCAAAGAAAAATGTTCGATTACAGAGTAAGGAATGAATTCATGACGGCCTTCTGTAACCATATTCGCGCATTGAAAGTAGATGCTGAACGTTCAGGAATATCGATCTTTAATGTTGCAGAAAAGGAATAAAGCATGGCAGAAGTCGGAAAATACCATTTTCAGGACACGAAATTGCTGTGCGTTAGAACACTGTAAGGGCGACCTATTGACTGAGAACCACTTTGCCATAACAGACGTGTTTTGAAGGTGAAAACCAGCACGGTAAAAGTTGGTCATCTTTCGACGTTGGAGCTTTACTATTCGGGTGATGCAGAGATTAAAGAATGTCCTCCGTTGTTGAGAGAGTACAAGTAGTTTTACAGAATCAATAATGGCTTATGCAGTTAAGGAGAAGGAAGCCATCATCTTCACATTAAGTGGGTAGATCTCATTGTTTTTCGCTTAGTTTCTTGCACAGATGATAGGTGGCGCCGGAGGAGCTTTGAATCAACTCGCGGGCGATGCGAGGAGCATGGGTGAAGCCTCCACGCCCACATGCCCGTTGGAAGGATCGTGCGGTTTATCGTCGAGGCCCCAGAACTTGGCTGTTTTGACATCGTCCTCCGCCATCATTCTCGAGAACTCCTCGTGGTCATACTTCAGCGTGGCCTTGCCCCCGAATTCGCTCGGAAGGTTATCCACGTCGAAGAAAGTCGTCATCAGCTCCACGCTGCCCTTGTTTTTTGGGTAAACAAACTTCACCTTTTCGGCGGTTTTTGGATCCAAGAAGTACTTGATTGCCTGTAAATCACAGAAGCATTGCGAACTCAGATATACTTGGAAAAACTCATCCTATCTCACTCTTGGAGATAATGCTCTTGCTGCAATACGAAAAATTACAAGCAATGGGTCTCGTAAATGCAATGCCGCAACCCTTGTGATACCCTTAAATTCTCAAATGTAGGCAAAACCGATGAAGCGAGATAAAGACTTCTTCCTGGGTTTTTTCTAAGTTTTTTCTTACTGGATTGTGCTTTTGATGAGTGTGCTTACACAATCACACTCGTTTGGTGGCAATGCATGCTTTCGGGCAGAAAATGCTCTTAGGAATCTAATGGATGGCAGAGCAAATACAAGAACTAGTTCACATCTCAATAAAAAAAAAATTATTATTAATATAGATCTCAGGAAGAAATCAAACCTTCCAGAATGCCTCAAAAATTCTGGGCGGATTATACAGAAACGCTACCGCAAGCCTCTCCGGGTAGTGGCTCTGTAAGACATTGATAATATCAAGAGCGGTTCTGACAGGAACTTGTGTCCTCAATGTCCATCCAGTGAAGTCAATCAACCATGACATTGATTCCTGACCCTCGGCAAGGTTGAGGATGCTATTTTCTATCAGATAGACTAGATGGCGGATATTTCCTTCGGCTGATGTTGTGTTCTACACGGTAGAGTGAAAAAGCCAGACAGATACATACATAAGCATCTGAATTTTGTAAAAATCAGTATTTAGCAAAAGCATTAGTGAGTTGAAACAAGGAAAAACTTCCAAGGAAAAAATCAATGGGCAAACCTGCTTTCCAGGCCTCATGATGAGCACAGTCCTTCCGAACCGATCATGGAAGTCCGCCCTAGACACTTTTCCAGTCTCACCCTCATGCGCAACTTCATGCTAGATGACCAAGGTATCTCATTAGTTAAAAGTACCATATTTAAGCAAAATGAGAAGTAAAACAGGGAGAGTGCGCGGCTGGTATATCAAAATCTTAGAAAAGGGCATGACCTTCGTATGCCCACAGGCAACACTAAAATAAAGATGCATCATGACTACTTTTTTCTTAGGAAAGGGCACCACTAAAATAAAGATGCATCATGACTACTTTTTCTTTGGACAGGACAACGTGACTACTTAGCCTGGCTGTTTGCAACTCCCCTAGAAGATTTTATGAATGTTGAAGCTTTATTTTAGTCAGTAGCTACATGAGAAGCAAACGCAAAACATCTAGATCTCTAGTTTTCAGAGAGAAAATTGACTCCCTGATAGTTTTTGACTTTGATATGTGTAAATAGAACAGAACACAGATTCTTATAGATACTAAGTTGACATAGGCAGAGATTAGGATTCCCAGAGGATTTTGCACAACTTGCAACTGAGTGTGTTCGAAACTCCATGATCCATCCAACATAATCCACCAACATGGAGATGCTAGATATGGAGGATGTGGTACAGCAATGATAATTAGAGGAACACATGATCGTATTCCATAAAACTTACCCAGCGGATTTCTTCAGGTTTGTAAGTGGACCGCCACTTAAGCGTCTCTTCCAGCATTTTTTTTGCCTTTTCAAGGTTCCAGTTTCGAGCTTCCAAATACCTCCTCAGGCATGCATCAGTGCAATATTTCAGACTACGTCCAGATAGGGGTCCAAGTTCAGCCCTGAGCTCACTAACCTGAGAACATAACGACCATCAGTATCTGTGTTTCTACTTTAAAGTTTGGCAATATAATTCCTACGAGTCTATGGCCAAGTCACAGTAATTTTGTGTTTAAACAGGTCATAAGCTGATTATGCTAGCAAGCCAATTCCTATTAGGACGGAAATACAATTAGCAGTTGAAAATTGTTATTTATATTACTTCAATCCTAGTCCTACGACTAACGCTGGTATAACTTTTTTACCTTTTCATCTTTTTGCAGAGGCTCTTTTTCTGGATGGTTTTGAGTGCTCTTCCTCCGCAGGAACATCATCTCTGCTGATAGAGTAAACTTTATACCAACCGGAAAACCCTTCAATCGCACGATTCAGAGCCGTAAGCAGTCCACTGTACAATGAATTCCTCCGAGTTACACACAGTTATGAGGATGAATCACACCAGGAGATGCAGAAAAGCAGTCTAACTCTAAGGCAACCTCGATCAAAATTCAGCAACAGGTGACTGAACCTGAAAGGAGTGATCTTGTGGGATCCATTGGAATCATAAAAGAGAACAATTGAGAGGGTAACCTTCCCCATCACAGCACTGTCATAATTAATCAAGAACAGTCCTAATCCATCAGACCTCGCGTTAAATTTATGCTTTTGCGTTGTGCATCTAGACTTTCGCTTCACACAAAATCCCCCCACGCCAGAACATGTAATTACACACGCTTGCAAACTCATGGTTGACCGGTAGGCCAAGAGAAAAACATCACGTTGACCAGATTAAGCAGGAGACTCTGAAACCGAGCGACTCAGAACTTCAGAATGTACACAGGAGCTAAAACCATCCAAAAACCAATCGTTCTTGGAAAGAAAAGGAACAAGAAAAAAAAAAAAAAAAAAAAAAAAAAAAAGCAAGGAAAGTGGAATGCAGCGCTCAAACAAAAACGCCAAGGCCCGGCGATCTAAAGTCAACCTCAACCAAGCTTTGACCGACCAGATCTAAACTCCACACGACGGCAGCGGCTTCAACGAAACCGCGATCGCTCCGTCCGAACCGGCCGACACCAACCCGAGAGGGAACGCTAAACGAGAGAACTCTCGAAGTCCCCACTCGTGACAGCAGCCAGCGAGACGCGCGCACGAGGAGACGCTACGAGCTCGTCCCGACTCGATCAGCTTTCCCTTACATCGGCCGACAGGGAAGGAGGATGTCATGTCACATGCACAGTCTCTCACACACAGACACACAGACATACAGACACACACCTGGGGAAGGCGCGAGGCAGCTGGTCGGAGCGGACGGCGACGGCGACGGAGGATGCGAGACGGGGTTCTTCGTCGTCGTCGGCTCCGGCGATCTCCGAGCTAGACGAGTAGAATGCCGTACGCGCTGTCTTGCAGACTTTTAGAGAGAGAGAGGAGAGAGAGGCGACAATGGCGAGAATTTATGGAAGAATATTTATAGTGGGTGGGGAGAGCAGAATGCGCAGCGGACAAAGTGGACTACTTCGAGCTTTTATTATCGAGGAGGAGACCAGCCCCGCCCCCTCCCTCCCTCCAAGTTGGACCTTCCCTTGCCTTCCCTTCGTTGCGACTCGATTCGATCAAGCGCATCACCGCCGTCCGTTCTCGCGAGCTCTCGTAGGAACTCCGCATGTGATCCTACGCAAGGAAATCGCGAACTAACGTCTACCCTTTAAAAGCAAGTGCTACCTTTTCTTTTTCTTTTTCTTTTTATTATTATTATTTATTTATTTATTTGATAATTAGGAAGGGTGAGGATGGGCGATCGGCATGGAGGATTCCCCCAGGGATAATGACGGAGGAGCTTCCCCTTCGGGTAGGGAATGTTCGGTCCGAGCCGGGATTACTGCTCGACTTGAGTGAGCATTGTATGCGAAAATTCGGGGATAAAAACTAGAATCATCCTATGTCTCGTGCAAGAGTTAAATCCGTCTCATGCTAAATAGCATCGACATCAACACGCAGTACGCGATATGACACGACACAATACGCCGACGCATTATTTTTTGAGAAATAGAGAATTCCAACACGTTGAAACACATTGTATATTAAATATATATTTAAATTAGCATTTTTATGATTATTTAAATTAAATTAATTTGATTCATAAATAAATAAATAAATAATCCATAATGAATTTACACTAAAAGCATCAATCCACCATTTATTAATATCATTCATTATTCCAATTTGACAAATTCAACTCCATTTTAATAATCATAAAACTTGGAGGTAAAAAAAAAAAGTAATCCACATTTCAAACTAACATGTCGGAAGAACAGAGAAAACAAATTTGGAGGGGGTGAATTATATGTTACGTAAGCAAGAGTCGGAAAAGAAGAAAAAACTAGATTTTTCTCCAGTCTTCTTTTATTTTATTTTTAATTTTTTTACATATATACATCTTGATCCTTCATTTATTGAGAAAATTTTTAAAATTGACTCTATACGTGTCGAAATTCCAAACTCACATGTCGGAGAGTGTTGGGAAAGTTAACTAGGTTTGGGATTTTTCGACACATATTGATCGAGTGTCAAAAAGTGTTGGACACGCGTCAGAGTGTTTGACACGACACGAACGCTTTTGGAAAGTGTCATGTTGGTTTCCTAGGTCCCATGAATGAATCGGGATTTTCTTAAGATTTGAGAGTGGTCGAGGGATTCAAACTTGTGATCAATGGAGCTTCCAAACATCATAGCACTAAGTTTTAGATAGGGGTGACTATATTGGACCGACTGAATCGAGAATCACCCAGACTAGACCAACTCCTTTTTAATAATATATATTTTCATATCTTAAAAATAACAATAAACCCTAAAATAGTAATAACTATAGTATTTTTTTCAATCTTTTAATTTTTTTTACTAAGTGGCCAATTCTTGGTCCTAAAACTATCCAAGTCCCATATCCCCAAAAATAATAATTGGTCCTTCCAGTCCGATTGCCAATTCCCTAGTTTGAGGTAAATCGACCAACCACTTTGATTGTAGAAGTACCTTGGCATGGACAATTTCAAACAAGTTCAATAACTTAAAAAAGAAAAAAGTATCGCCACCATGGAATTTGTGCATTTTGTTTAATCAAATCTCTAAAACATTTTTCTTCCCTCCTTTAGACTCTGGAAATGCTAAATTTTGTTCATATTAATTCTTTCAATTAGAGGAAGAATGAAAATGCCGAAGTGACATGTCCCGTCAATGCTAACCAGATCAATGGATCGATAGGGCATCGACAAGGCAAGAAAAAAAACCCAAATCAAAAGAGGTGGTCAGGTCAAGTGTGAGCCATCGCACGGCTCACACTAAGCTCGACATGGTACGACAAATCCGCATCAAGCTCAAGCAAGGCCAACTACAACCTTATCAAATCTGAGCGAAGACCATGGAGAGAGAGAATGGGAAAGATGTCTTGAAACATCTGGAAATTTTTACATCAATTAATAATGTGTAGAATATAAATATGATGAACGTCACCGGTAGAAATTTAAGTTGGATTATTAACTTTGTAGTGCACGGGAAATCGGAAAGGTATTTTCGTTTTCGGTGGCTTCCCGGATGCAATTTCTTTAGCATTTAATTGATCATGCATTGATTGAGTATAAACTGTTTTCAAAGATTTTTTTATGCTTTCAAAAGTTAGAGAAGCAAAATAATCAACCTATTGATATTGAAAGATTCAAAAGATTCTTCCAATGTATCATTTATGAGTCCAAGGGAATTCATAAATGTAGAAAGAAGCTCTATCAAATAGAGATTTTTTTTTATCGTATTTAGATTTTTATATAATATTATAAGGACCACTACTACAAATAGTACTGCACAATTGATTGTGAAATATCGATTGCATGTTGAATCTGTGAATTGGGTGGGTGGTGATGAAACACGTTTGGGTTTTTTTCTTTTGACATTTCACTATCACATTAATTGATTAGATTAATCCAAACTGTTGCATAGCAATTCACACCAACATCTTATTTATATCTTAATTGAAAGGACCAACGTGAAAACCAATCATTTGAAAGTTGAAGGTTCTAATGAATGAAAAGATTAAAGATAACATCGGATAAAAATTTGTAGAGTAGTGGTATCATTTTGTTCAAATACAATTTTTTGTTGGCAAAACACGTTTGGGTTTTTTCTTTTTACATTTCACTATTACATGAATTGATTAAATCAGTCCAACCTGTTGCATAGCAATTCACATCAACATCTTATTTATATCTTAATTGAAAACCAATGTGAACAACAATAATTTGAAAGTTGAAGGACCTAATGAATGAAAAGATTAAGGATAACATTTGATAAAAATTTGTGGAGTAGCGGTATCATTGTGTCCAAGTACAATTTTTTGTTGGCGAAACAAGTTTGGGTTTTTTCTTTTTACATTTCACTAACACTTCAATTGATTAAATTAGTCCAATATGTTGCATAGCAATTCACATCAACCTCTTATTTATAACTTAATTGAAAGGACCAACATGAACAAAATAATTTGAAAATTTAAGGACCTAATGAATGAAAAGATTAAGGATAACATTTGATAAAAATTTGTGGAGTATCAGTATTATTGTGTCCCAGTACAATTTTTGTTGACAAAACACGTTTGGGTTTTCTCTTTTTACATTTCACTATCACATCAATTGATTAAATCAGTCCAACGTGTTGCATAGCAATTCATATCAACATCTTATTTATATCTTTATTGAAAGGACCAAAGTGAACAAGAATAATTTCAAAGTTTAAGGACCTAATGAATGAAAAGATTAAGGATAACATTTGATAAAAAATTCGTGGAGTAATGGTATCATTGTGTCTAAGTACAATAGTTTGTTGGCGAAGCACGTTTGGATTTTTTCTTTTTACATTTCACTATCACATTAATTGATTAGATCAGTCCAACCTATTGCATAGCAATTCACATCAACATCTTATTTATATCTTAATTGAAAGGATCAACATGAGCAACAATAATTTGAAAGTTTAAGGACCTAATGAATGAAAAGATTAAGGATAACATTTGATAAAAATTCACGGAGTAGCGATATCATTGTGTCCAAGTACAATTTTTGTTGGCGAAACATGTTTTGGTTTTTCTTTTTACATTTCACTATCACGTCAATTGATTAGATTAGTCCAACATGTTGCATAACAATTCACATCAACATCTTATTAATATTTTAATTGAAAGGACCAACGTGAATGGCAATAATTTGAAAGTTTAAGAACCTAATGAATGAAAAGATTAAGGATAACATTTGATAAAAATTCGTGGAGGAGTGGTATACAAGTACAATTTTTTGTTGGCGAAACATGTTTGGGTTTTTTCTTTTTACATATCACCATCACATCAATTAATTAGATCAGTCCAACCTGTTGCATAGCAATTCACATCAACATCTTATTTATATCTTAATTAAAAGGACCAACTTGAACAATAATAATTTCTTAGTTGAAGGACCTAATGAATGAAAAGATTAAGGATAACATTTGATAAAAATTTGTGGAGTAGTGGTATCATTGTGTCCAAGTACAATTTTTTGTTGGCAAAACACGTTTAGGTGTTTTCTTTTTACATTTCACTGTCGCATCAATTGATTAGATCAATCTAGCCTATTGCATAGCAATTCACATCAACATCTTTTTATATCTAAACCAATGTGAACAATAATAATTTGAAAGTTTAAGGACCTAATGAATGAAAAGATTAAGGATAACATTTTATAAAAATCCGTGGAGTAGTGGTATCATTGTGTTCAAGTACAATTTTTCCACAAATAAATTCGTCCAAATTCCCCCAGCTAGGCATGCAAGTTGATCACATTACAATACAAATTCTTCGGATTTTTAAAATTATTAATTAAATAATATTTAAAAATTTAAAAATAAAGTATTTTCATAAGTTTCTACAATGCTCAAATAAGTGCCCTAAATTTTTTTTCATCTCAAGTGCCACAACTAATGTACCTCATTCATTTAAATGCCTTTTTTTTTTTTTTTTTTTTTTTTAATAAAATGACTCAATTTTTTTTATTAAAATTGCCACATGGAATTTTTTATTTTTCTTTTTATCAATTCATGATTTTTTTTTAAAAATTTACCACAAGTACTATATCACATCAAATTTTTAGTACTTAGATGTCTTTGATTGTGAGAGGTTCAGCATTTTCCACATAAAAGAGGAAAATTCCTTCTTTAGATTTTCGGATAAACTTTCGGTGTTTTCATTTAGGTGATCGATCGAAAGTTATGATAACACTTAAGTGATCAAAAAAGAAAATTATGATAATTAAATAAGCGTTGTACCAAATTCATAGCAATTATAATGTCATTATTCCCAAATTCGTCCAATCGCCATATCAATAAATACTTTTGCTCCACTTTAAAGTTTTTATACGTTTGAAAGCTAATGGAAAGCTGAGTCATGAATCACTAGATAATAGTGGAGTCCACGCATTCGCACAGCGCGATGAGGACTTTTCTTTCAAGGGATTTTCCTTCGAGTGAGCAGAGACGCGAAACTACCGAGTTGATGGCCACTCCTAGGAAAACCTTTTAAGACAGTCGGCTGTGGTTTCGATGCACGGTGGTCCGGCAAGGACAATGCAATGCCGTGCTCTGCGAAAACCGCCAGCTGAACATCTGGCGGCGGGCTGCACGGGTGTCTATAGATTACGCTTGTTGATAGCAGCTGCTTTGAGGGGCCCCTTTCATCCTTTCTTGTCTTTTTCAAGAAAGGAAGAAAGGTGAATAACCCGTATAATCTAAAGAAAATCCCCAAGTTTATAGACATTTAAGAGCTCAACAACTCCGGAGGCTCAACAGGCAAGCACTGCGGATTGATAACATAGGCATAAATGCAAACCCTAGAATGGAGCATTGCATAGATCGATAGTCAATGAAATCAACTCATCAGGTAAGGATGGATACGGAGCGAGAGGGGTGTCGGGTGGCGACGTACGCACTGTGCTAGACACAAAAAGACTATCGAGAGATCTTGGGACTGAGCCGCACTTGTTGACTTTATAGAATCGGCATGCTTCAACCTTCACAAACTCGACAATGCCCAACTTTTGGCAAAATTACTCAAAAGAGTTCTAAGTCTATTACACTTTTATCAATTGTCTTAAATTTTTAAATTTTGTCAATTGAACTCTAAATATTTTTATAATTTATTAATTTAGTCTATTCGATCAATTTTGACCGAAAATTGTTAACGTGAACATCAGACATCCTATATGGTACAGCAGATATTGATGTAAATCCCCGCCGGCCCCTAGACAAGTGCCACTAAGATAAGAAGCGCAAAACAATCATGCAACTTTTGTATAAATCTCTTGTAGCGCATGTTACACGAGCGTCATAAGCCATGTGGAATTCATCAGCCAGCATGAGACAATACTGAAAAATTGAATAGTTAAGTAGCTCTGCATAGTTGTAAAAGATCCTCGGATCTTCCTTATGTAATTTCATTTGTGGAGCCTCTGGAGGATTTTATATATTTTCATGAGTAAATAACACGATATGTCAAAGCCTTTCGTTTTGGCTTATTGCCATGGATGCGTGAAAACCCTTATGGTGAGCCTAGACTTTCAAAGTAGATCTAAATCGGAGTTAGTGTAAATTTCAATACGGGATGGGTCACATCCAATTAGACATTTTAACCACTAAACCCAATTCGACCCAAAAAAAAATTCCTTAAAATTTAGTTACAGGCATAATCAATTGATGATAAGATGAAAGATCGAGGTAGAAAATCAATAACTTTTATTGATATGTAAGAGAAAATGAACACCCAACTGTGTCCAAAGAAGAGCTTTCAGATAATCCTCTTTCATTATGACGATTGGAATGACATGCTATGATAATTTACATAATCAAGAAACGTTATTTTGATAATGCATATATGGGGATCAAAGTTTTCTTAAGTTTCTTCGGTTGCCCCATTATTTACTATTTTCTTGTAGTCTATTACCTCGTGGGGTACGTGGCAAAGCAAATTCTATATCTGATTGATTTATCTTCTAGTCTATTACCTCGTGGGGTACGTGCAAAGCAATTTTTATATCTGATTGATTGGAGTCAGTGATATGGACTTGGAATATTCGGCCGCTGCATTGAGAATCTTGTCTGCCATCGTTGGCCAAAGGGTAAATTGTCGATAGGAGATAATTTACTTTTACCCAAATTCAAAACCGACCCTCTAATTCTTTGTTTTTTTGTTCAAAGCGTCCCTCTAATTTAATGAAAGTGCCATCGCTCGTCTTTGAATTGCTACGAACTATGATAAAGATGGGCAGGTATGAAATGTTCTATTTTCATCGAGCCGGGTGTAAAAAGTTCATTCTATATAAAAACCATCGGTCGAGTTAATTCTTGGTCTAACTTTAGCATTGAAAGTGATCATTCTTCTCGATGGGAATGGCTTTTCCTTCATAATTAATTCACCATAACTGACAATATCGAATAATTATTTTTACGTTTAGTGATCTTAACTATGGACTTCATGTGTTTGGCTTAACTAAATATGATTCCCCAAACTTTCATGAGTGAAACTAGCTAGTTTTTCATGAGAGCCGCAATCAACTTTGCTAGCTCTAGATAAAAGTGAAGGCATTACTGCTTCAGAAATTTCAATATCTATAGGGACAATGATATAAAAAATTTGTCATAACGATGCATTTCACTCCTAAAATTTTAGTTTAATGCATTTAAGCTCCATAACTCATCATGGTAGTCCACTTTAGTCTTTCTGATAGCTCTATTAGCTTTTGGCAAAAGCACTCAAACCACACGTGAGGGTTTATCCTCAGCCAAAATTAGTATTTCTCCTATAACTGGAGAGCAATGAGAGGTTTTTCCAATCAAGTAAACTTCGAAGGTCCTCAAAACTGTCGAACAGGGTAAAAATTATATTACTTATAGAGACACTAACAAATATAGATTCACAAACATGTTGGAACACGTAGAACTATTTTTATTTAATGAATCTGGCCGTCCAGCTATTACATCTACCTAATTGATATTCAATTCAAGCTGATCTGATAAAATTAAAAATTTAGGTTTGCAATTAACCCCCTCGCGCAATCAGTGGTCCTAATGTGCTCACTTCAACGCATGGATTCATTCGAAATTTAGGCATGAACCAGCTTTCTAGAAGCTAAGTTCTGTCCACGGAACGTGCTGCAATGGGGTTGACTTTCCATGTTGTTGCTCCTTTCCTTTTCTTGAATAACTCCCATTTCCTTTTAGGAAAACCTAAGCCTTTCTAGAACACTGGACATCGTGCAGAGAGCTTGGCAAATCCAGTCGTGAGAAAATGGAAAGGACGAAATTGAAGAAATATTATTTTTTTCACTTGAATTGCAATAATTATTGTTTGTTTGAGTCCTGCCGAGTTCCAATTTAATCCAGTCCAGTCAAAAGATGCTTTTCACCAATGTCTTCGAAAGAGGTCGTAGCATTGTTTCCCAGAAGGATGAGTGACATGGATCCCATCCAAGGTTGGACTAATCAAAGCATTACTTGGTTTGGAAAAATGAGAAAATTAAAGTTATTCGACCGCTTTTGCTTTACAAAACATGTGTGTAGTCATTTGACATGTATAATGAAGACTATATAATGACAATCAAACACGAATTATTTGAAAAATACTTTCAAAAAAACAAATGCATGTATCGATTACAAAAATGCATAAAAGGAAATTATTTTTTTTGTCCACGACATGTTCAGATGTAAATTGTTGTCAATAGTAAAAACATTCGTTATTAACCAATTATTTCAAGCAACATAAATGATCATTTTTTATGATCATTCACTTTTCACAAAATAACTAAAGCTTAAATGTCAAACTCTTTAATCCAATTCCTCACCACCTCCACATAATTAGTTTGCAGCAACTATTATATTGATCAAGGTGGCATAATGAGTACACCGATAGTCTTTCATCAAAAAGTCTAATCCAAAAAAAAAAAATTGGGACCACTGTAAACTAATTTAAAAGTTCAAACTAATAAGTGATGTTATGATTTAATATTTAACTATTCCAATAGTCTCTCCCGTGTAGGCTAGACCTAGGTCTAAGCCCAAAACGTAAAAATACATAATTAGGAAGATAAATAAAGAATTTGAAAATATTCGAACTCAACACCTCCTGATCTGAATAAGCAAATTCCCGTGCAAAATAACTTTGTTCCTGCTAGGATAGTAAGGGAGGCAAAGACAATGGGCTTTCACCCTTTCGGAATTCTCAACTCCGGGAACTCCCTGGTGTGAAGACCCCACTGGAACTGGCAGTAGTTCTTTGATTTTGAGTTGGACAATTTGCCACGATGCAAGACTTCTCGCCCAAGGGCACACACCTAAAGATGGTCGCCACGACTGATCGTCCCTCCTCACCCTACCCTTCTATTACGGAAAATGGAATATAATCGTGCCTAAATCGATCCGTCAGGAGTATAGTTCCATAGACTGACTTGCAGTTGGTAGTCAAAAGTCATATTAGGTTGGCTACAGAAAAAGGAACAATTCCGGATCGTTGGAGCGTCGCATCTTATCATGTTTGAGCTTTTCTTTCTTCTTTTGTGTTTTTCCTTTCTCTTTCAAGTAAGGTGGGCATAGAGTTTAAAAAAGAAAAAATCAAATTTGACTAATTTATAATCACGATATCATCGGGTCGTGGCCCTCACTCTCTCTCTTTTATTTTGAACGTGGATTTGGTTTTGTGATTGACTTTGAACGGGGGTTGCTTCGCTTTCTGCAAGTCCCTCGTGGATGCGACTTCAACCACAAACCTTCCGCCTTGTCAAGCTCTTCTTTTGTCAAACCCTAATCCGTCATTCTAATTTCATAATTCAACCCCTCCAATGATGACCCTTCTTTTCAGACTCTTGCTGATGAGAAAGCAGGTGAATTCCAGATCCCAACCAGTACCCCGTTGATCACATGGCGGGCCAGGTAAGACGCGAACTACTTCGGCCGGACGTTCGGAGCACACGAAGATATCCATGCACATAATCTTGCACGCAAAATCGGTTCATCTAAGAACAAGCCCTCGAGGCCATGACAAATTATTATAATGGTAAAATCTTCTACAATACTTGGCCAGGGTGTCCGCGACAGCTAACCTTTTGGTGTTTCCCTCCACCATATCACGTGAATTAAGGATAGTTCACCTTAAAAGAGAGATTTGTTAAACAAGAGTCTCAATCCATCAATTTCGGTTTGATGTTTAGACACTCACCATGCGCATGGTAAAATTTCTATTCTAGAAATCAATTTTTCTATTTCTATTCTCCAAACGAATTATCCAAAGAGATGTGCGAACGAATAAGAATTCGTTTGACAATATTATAAAATTTCTCCTTCCCGAGAAGTGGCGACCGGCGGGTGGCGGGCGACAGCGACGGCCAGCGACTGACATTAGCGACGGGCGGGCGGCGGCAACGACTAGTGAGGATTGGCGGCGGTCAACGGCAGATAAGTGACCGGCAAGTAATAACGAGAGCGAGTAATGAGATAAGTTTTTATTTCTCATTTTTGTTCTAGAAATAGAGAGTGAAAAATTTTAACTTCTGATTTCTGCTCCAAATCTATTTCTGGAGTAAAAATTTGTTCCAGAAATAGAAAAATGAAATTACGTTACTAAACGAATTTTTATTTCAAACTTATTTCTTGAAAAAAAATAGAGAAACAGACAAGTGGAAATGATTTCATATACACCCTCAATGACTCGAAAAGCCCACCACCACTCAGTTGCCATTCTTGTCCCTAATGAATGATAGGCACTCTTACGGCACAACAAAAGTCGCATAAAATATTATTTTATTTTACGTGGTTACAATTATGCATTGTAATAGTCATGAAGAAAATGTAATGAATCTGTAATGCCTATCGTTGTAGATAAGGACTATCCAATGAGCGAAGTTCCTTCACATTCACAAGTTTAGTTATCATGATATGTTTACGTCGTCTCGAAATCAAAATATTTAGAGATATCGACCGTAGAATCAAATGATGTTGCCGTTTCACCGGAAAAAAGGAAAAACCAAAGATGGGTCAATCTTCACTCATAAAAGAATGCAATTAATAATCTCATGCTCGTCCAAAAATTAGAAGATTCTTTTTTTCAGCAGATCCTCTGGCGAGGTTTGCTTCAAAAGCGACGAGGCCCTTGCGCTCAAGCAACGTTGTTGACTTCTCGCGATAACAACAAGGATTGTGCATTTGTTTCCATGTAGATGAGAAATCCGAAAGAGCTAGGAACCATGCTTTTACTGGACATGACGTCTTTGATAAGGGAATTAGAATGGGGATTGTATTTATATCCCTAGTACTTTTTTTTTGTTGGTCGGAATATCCCTAGTACTCGACGTACCGCCAAAGTTGAGCTACAAAAGTCAATCGCAGGAGTAACAGGGTACGCCTAGGTAACATTGTTCAGAGCAATATTCGGGTCTGACCCGATGGGCACAGAGGAAGATGGCCTGGAACTTAGGATGGTCAAAGTGAGCCCAGGTCTAGTTCTGTATTCGGCGCCATAACGGTTCAATAACTGTCATTGGCCTTAGGGTGTGAGTTTCTCATGTTTTTGTTAAGTTACAGCGACCGTCCGAGACACCCGTAGCAACTAAATTTAGATCGCAGCATCGAGTCTCTCAGATCATTGGACTTAAAACACACCGGAGCATGACAAGGGAAGCACGAACGGGTCGAGGTTGAGATGAAGTGGCGGCCGGGTCATTGTGCGGGGGAACGGTGGACAAGAGATGTTAGGCAAAGAGCTCACGCTTTCGCGAGAAGGGAATGGTTTGTGCGCAAGAGGCATGTTTAAGAAAGAACTCAAAAGGACTTCTCTATGCCTCAAAGTTTCGAAAGTGGGGTAAAGATAACAAGAACAAGCTTCGGGCCCTCCTCGACCGGTTGAACAATTTCTGTCTCCTCTTTATTAGGTTTCACGTCTCTTGATCCCGGGTCTTCATCTCGACCCCAACCCAACTGGCCATACACCAGGCCGCAAGCCTGGCGGCGACCAAATGCATACTGTGGTAATACCACCGTTCACTAGCATGACGCAGGATAGCAAGCAGTCGCCTGATAACTGGTGCCCCCCTAAACTTCCGGGGCTGGCATTCTTTCTTGAAGGCCAGTCCGTGGTGACAACAGCAAAAAACGCATAATCTCTCATAACATGAAAGATGGGCCAAACCGTCTCAAAATTTATACTTTCAACAGTATTTCCCATGCACACCCACACCATGAACTAGATTGGGACTCACTAATCCGCTTGCAGAAATATTGACAAGACTCAACAATAATGTCCAGGATTTACATCGCCGCGCAGGAAAAGCTTGACTGTACTCAAGTGAATCTATATATGTGAGAGAGGTTGTCCGGGCAGCCACAGTCGATAAAATATCAGGGACTAGGGTCAGCTGCTCCTCAGCAAAACCAAGAACACAAAAATCCAGAATATATCATAATATCAACCCTTTTTACCCCTCTAGACATAAAGCTCATCGAAATTCAACTTCCAAGTTGCATTTCATGTCGATGTGCTTCTATTTGGAGCATGTGAGACGCAAATCCACTACATAACAGAACACAAAAGCTTGGACTTAATAAATTGACCATGGCAGATTAAGTACCTCACACCATGTAATGAGGGTGTTAAATCCACTGAAGTGAGACAATCTCGTAAAAAGGGCTTCCCAGTACATGACACTACCCAATTCCAATCACCATAGAACAATTTCCAATTAAAATCGTCCTGTTGGCCTAATTCTTTCACTAGTACACGTCCACAACCCAGAGAAAGGAAGAAGAAGAGACTCCACAACATAGCAATAGTGGTGAAGGAAAATATGATCATGCAGTGCCTGGAAGTAGTGTTTTCTTATCAACAGATTAAGATTGATACCAGATGAAATCAACAACTAATTCAGATTGCATTATGGCAACTTATGAGCCTCGAGCTGAGAGGTTATCAGAATATTGGAACTTGAACAATCCAAGCCACACAACAAAACAAAATAAAGAAACTGCTGCCATTACGCAATTGGTGCTTCATATGTCAACAATCTGATGACTAGTATAATTGAAGCCACCCAATTACACTTTGAAACCATCACTGCTGATTGTATTTTGGATGTGACGAGTCACAACTATGAAACACAGGCAACAGTGTTAGCCCAAGCCACGATTCACCAAGAAAACGGTCTTGTCAACCCTTTACAATATGGGCACCAAGAGGCAGATGGGTAGAGAGGGAACCTGACTAAAACCACTGGTCATAGCTGATATAATTAAACCATACTAGATTTAAATCTAGAACACAAATCTGCATCACCAAGGTCCAAAGTCTCAGTATAAACTCTTAACACAGGATCGAAAAAATATAACCAATAGGCAAATGCCACCACCATTATAACTTCCCATAAGTGCCCCAATTTCCATCAAGTTCTTCCAACAATCTCAGCTATTTAGGGTCATGTTTCGCCCATCTTAAACCATGCACCTTTGGTTTTTCTAATCAATTTCTAAAATCGGAAAAAAAAAATTCCCAAATGTCTATATATGGTGTGTGTGCGTGTCGAAAGGTTTTGAATGTTTGATGATATAAAGTCAAATTTCAAACAATACAAGAAAAGAAAAAAGTGAAAGTGAAAATCACTTCAAACAAACCCTTCTCTGCATGTACTAAACAAATGACATCAAACCCTGGCATGAGCCACTCTTGCAAAATAACAGGGAAAAAAGAAGTGCTATGGTAAAAAATCAATTTTCATTATGCATCAACGTTGCCACACAAAAAACTAGAAACCCACAAATGTACTGCCACAATTACATCTGTGTGAAGACATCTGATGATAATGGTAAATGCACAATAAAATTTCTGATACCGAAAAAAAAAGAAAAATACATTGTACAGATGCTAAAGCATACAGATTCCTCCGCATGGTGTGAGAATCGGAATGGTTTGCATTCAAAGAGTTGAACTTTTCATGTCATGATTCAGAAGCTTATTTCCATCAGTCACTGTATCACCGCTTTGTGGATACAAGCTTAGAAACTGTCTGCACAAATTTCCAATTGCACAGCATAAGGCTCTAGCTACGTGTCCATTTCACCAATGACAGGCTTATATACATGTGCAATTTCCAATTGCACAGCATGAGGTTTGATCTCTGAACTACATCCTAAGACAGGCCTAGATAAAATAAAATTGCACTGCACCAAATTAGGGACTTGTCCCTTGTGAAAGGACTTGTGAAAGCATGATCACGCCACAGAAAAGGAGTCAGTAACCAGGATTAAAGCCTCTTCAGTATTCATAATAATCTAATAGATACCTCAAGTGCATGCTATCATAGTTTGTTATTGTTGTATGTAACTTCAAATGTAGCTTCCTCGTTCTGTCGTAGACTTATGTGTAATATACCATGCCTTCATCAGGAAATCCCTCACTAAGAGATATGATGATGAGGAAAAAACCTGACAAGGCAAAAATTTTAGTTCAGAACTCAATTGCAATTAAGAGATGAAAAGACACGCATGAGGGCAAAAAATAATCAATCCAACAAGAACACCATTACCTACCATACCAATTTGTTTTTTGGTATACAAGAATGGCGAAAGCATTGGAGGAAAGAGCCTCACTCAAGTCTGAGAAAAATTCAATCTCAGAGTTGTATCCAGTTTGGCATCTATCCTGCTATTATCCACATGCCCCCTGATGAGAGTATTTTGTGGAGCGAGTGGAGCAACTATAGCCAACATGTCACACAAACATCTAATTATCTCTCCATCACATATGTGCCAAGGTGTGCACACTCGGTGGGTTGGCCCCTAGCAAGCGGACTTAGCTTTTTGGAAAAATGCATAGAGCACAAAGAAGATACCAGCTTCCCAAGGAAATTTTTCTTCTATCCACATCAGGTCCATGCATCAGATCGTTAAAGTTACATATAGGACAAGAAGCTCATACATAACAAAAGTAGCTCAAGAAAACCAAAGGAAACTAGTAAAAGCCACGCTAAAATGTCAAGGGAATGATGAACAACTAAATCTTATGATAAATCCTCCTCTGTCCTAGCCTTTGTCCGATACTGCCGACCTGATCGGACCAAAGAGTGCTTTTTGTCAACTGCTTCTTCCACTTTATCTTCCTCCATTGCACACACTTCACTATCTTGGGCATCCACAGCAGCGATAACAGGGGTTACTTTTCTACGTACTGCATCTTTACTTGCATCTTCATTATCTAGCTTCAACTCCACACCATTGTCTAATATGGTACTGCCTCTTTTCCTCGGGATGAAAGTGACTGATTTAGGAAGATCTACAGGAGAATCATCTGGACATGCATCTGTGGATTTTGACTTCCTCACCATGTTCAGAAAGTCCATATAGGCTTGCCGGTTAGATTGTTCATCCATGTCAGTCGAGGAATCAAATGTATAATGTGTATATCTGGAAGGGTTCTGCAAATAATCAGGAACGGCAGAAGAAAAATCTCGAGAAGGCCTGATTACTCCATTTTCACTGATGGATGATTCTCTTCCAGAAAGATCCATCGGCACAAGTTCGGCTTCAGCAGATGCTTCCTCAATCGATTCAGGATCAAACCGAACACGTTTTTGTGTTTTCGAATCACTTTGACCATCCTTCCTCTTCAAAATAGATTTCACATTGACATCACCTTCAGATGTGTGAACTTGGGAATTAGCCACTGAATGTGCATTTTCCTCAGAGACATGCAGAGAATCTATCTTTTCAGCTGCTTCTGCATCTTCCTTTAATCTAAGTGTTGCAGCCATGTGATCAGCACGTGGGTCCCTAGCAACATCGCTGAATGAAGTTGGAAGCTCATCATCATGGTCAATGGATATGCCATAGTTTGTCATATCCTTCATATACAAGCGGTCTCCAGCCTTCTCTCTTCCAACAGCTAATTTATCATACCGATCCTCCTCTTCCTGCATAGTAAGAAACGATTTTGAATCATTTAACACCAAAAAGGGGTCGCCTGAGAATCAGCATAGTACAGAAACGAAATTACAAGGACACCCAACAGATGAGGTTGGAAAAAAAAAATGACGGATTTCAATTTGGCCAATAATTGCATAAATCACAAAATTCTCACAAAATGCTAGAATAATTCACAGAATGATATTTTCAAACCACATTGAATGTAAAATGACAAGCATGTATAAAATGTTTTTCAAAGGTTTCTTTAACAAAGTCCTCGCAACTTCCACCAGCAGACATAATGTACTGTTTAGCGAACTTCAAGAATAATTCAGTTCAGCCTTCTAAGTTTCCTTCAACAAGTGCAGGCAAATTTCACTCCACGAGGGGAGAAAAGAAACTGTTCATCTCACCAGAATTACCTGTCTGTGCCCAACAAATTTCTTACTGTAATGAAATTCGAAAGTCTCAGCAAATAGTTTTGGGCTCAAACCATTTCTTTTGACAGACTGAGTGCACAATGACAACACATTGTATATGCTGACAATGCTCCAGATACATGACAAAGAAGAAAAGCACCAGCCAACAGAAGATTTTACACAGCTTACAGGTGCAACACGTATTATCTTCACCGCCACTGATTCGAACCATGAAATAGAGTAGAGTATCTTCACCGCCGTATTTCAAATCAGGCAAATAGAACATCACAACAAAACCTAGTCTTTGTCAGCTCCAGTGCCTCACCCACTCCACCACAACACGAAT
The DNA here is from genome assembly GCA_014182845.1 of Corymbia calophylla. Lineage (NCBI taxonomy): Eukaryota > Viridiplantae > Streptophyta > Magnoliopsida > Myrtales > Myrtaceae > Corymbia > Corymbia calophylla. Next base: position 12,328,531 of record CM024701.1, on the reverse strand, counting down.
TCAAACATATCCACGAACACAAAGTACGCCAACAAAAACCCAAGTCATAAGCATCTAAAATCATTCCGCTTACTCCTGCTGACGCAACCAATTCCTCATATATATACTTATGATTTTACCAATCGCACCGGCAATCTAAAGTCTTCCCGAATAAAATCTCCATAACGATTCACCATACCTCATAGTCCAAAGTGCAATCCCGCCCGATGGAGGACTTAATCTCCCACTCCTCGTCGTTATAGTCGTCCGGCTTATCAGATTGGCCCGACGACCGAGGCTCCTCCTCCTCCTCGTCGCCGCCGTTGTAATCCTCGAGGTCCTCCAGATCCCTCTCGAGCTCATCGCGGAAATCCCCCCGGCTCCTCCCGGGCTCGCGCCGCCTGCCGCCGCCGCCGCCGCCTCTCATGGGGCCGAGGTCGAATTCGGGTTCGGGGCTGCCCTTGTCCCGGTTCCACTCCTTCCTCTCGACCTCGCCGTCGGTGAGGCACCAGAGGGAGCTGAAGGACGACGCGGCGGAGGACTGGGGCGCCGTGGCGGCGGAGGAGGAGGAGGAGGAGAGGGAGCCGAAGAGGCGGTCCACCCGGACCTTGAAGCTGTCTTCCATGGCGGTGCTGGCGTAGGAATCCTGCTGGTCTACAGAGACAGAGAGAGAGAGAGAAAGAGATAGAGAGAGAAAAGACGGGTGGGGTTGCTTTATAAATGGGATTTAGGGGAACATTTTCTTATTCCGAAACTACCCTCGCGGGCGCACGCTTGAGTACGCTCGCACGTGTGTGCTGCAGAAACTTCTGAAACGCGCCTGTGTGCTGTACAATTTCCTTTTTTCAATAAAAACTCCGGATTGGATCCAACACGTAATTCAGGGATTAATCTGTACAATACTGACTCCCAATTTTTGAAAACGAGGATAAGATGAGTCTATCCGGTTTTAAGATCAGTTCGAGACTAATTTATTTTTTTTATTTTTTTGTATCTTTTTAAAGGATAAACTTGTTATTGCGAATTACATATCTATTAATAATGCAATATTGATAAATATATTATAAAATAACAATAGAAATTTTACCCTTATTATAAGCAACAGACCATAAAAACAAATACGTGAGGCAAGTGAATAGAGGCAAGAGAAGAGAGGTGAGCAGGCGAGCAAGGTCAAGGTGAGTGAAGAAGGAGCACAATTTGACTTTACGAATTTAAGGTGGGGATTTTTGTCATTTAGGTTTCGTTCATTTCACGGAAAATATGATGTTTTTGGAAAATATTTTCTATAAAGTCATTTTCCAATAAAAGGTAATGATTTTTCGATATTCAGCTGAAACTTGAAAATGAAATAGAAAATAATTTTCGCTGTTCAGTAAAAAAAATCTTTTTCTCCATGTTGTCTTTTTTCAATTATTTTTTATTATTTTATTTTTTAAAATATATTTTTAAATTCTTTTTCTTTTTCTTTTCTTTCTTTTTATCTTCTTTTTCTTCTTCGACCAATCGCTAGCCTGTGGTGGGGCTCTGCCTCACCTGATCTAGAGAGGCCGAACTTGCCCAAGATTAGGGAGCTCTCATCGAGTTCATTGAATTTGACGAGGCTCAAGCTCACTTGATAGACTCGAGTAAGCTTGGGAAAGGTGAGGCGTGAGCTCGCCTAGCGCCAGTTGCTAGCCGTTGCCATGGTTGGTGACAAGCTAAAGAAGCAGAAGCAAAAAAAATAATAATAAAGGAAAGAAGAAAAATAAAAGGAAAAGGTATTTGATGAAGAAAGTGAGGTGAAACAAGGGCTTCGTTCGTTTGGCGAAAAATGTAACGTTTTTGGAAAATATTTTTCAAGAAACTATTTTTTAGAAAAATGTATTTATTTTCTGGTATTCAGCTGAAAAGTGTTTGCTATTTAGTAAGGAAAATCTTTTCCTTTGTACACTCTTTTTAATAAATTTTTATTGTTTTATTTTAAATTGATTTAAAATTTTTAAATTTTTAAATTATTTTCTTTTTTTTTTTCCATCTTCTTCATTTGGCCTATTGCTGGCCACGGCGGCAGTTGGCGACCGCCAAATGAAGAAGAAGATAAAAAGAGAAGGAAAAAATTTAATATATCAATTTTTTAAAAAGGAAAAGATATTTGGTAAAAGAAAGTGAGGTGAAAAAAGATATGAAAAATGTTTTCCCTTTCTCAAAAGTGGAAAACATTTTCCTTTAGTTTAGAAGACATTTTTCCTTTGATGGAAAATATTTTCCTCAACCAATTCTTTTTTAGTGAAACGAATGTCAAAAATCCGGAAAACGTTTTCTTTGAAGTTATTTTCTATAAAACGAACAAATCATGATATGGAAAATATTTTCCTCTTTATCAAAAGTGAAAAATATTTTTTCTTATTTTAGAAGACTTTTTTCCATTGATAAAAAATGTTTTCCCTAATCAATTGATTTTTCGTAAAATGAACACCAAAAAATTCGAAATTTCTTAAAAGTTATTTTTCGTAAAAGGATCATAGCATTAAAGAAAACTAGGATGTATACCCAAAATTTTTTATTCTCCCTCATCTTTTAACTTCCTGGGAGATTTCAATTGAGCCCTCAGTAAGACGTGCGCTTAGCCTTTTGCTTTCATTGATTAGTCATAGAACACACCAATCCTTCACTCGTTAATGAGAAGAAGCATATCTAGGTAAACTGGCTGTATTTCTTTCACGGAAAATTAATTATTTGAAAAATATTTGTTTTAAAAACAAATGCTTATATTATTTACAAAAGTGAATGAATAAAAGATAGTTTTATTGTTTACGAAAATATTTAGACATAAAATTATTATCAAAAATGAAAATAAAAACTTCATTAACTAACTATTTCAAATAATCAATATTTAGGAAGATGGTTTTCAAGTCATTTATTTTCCGTAAAACAAATGACGCATTTTAATATCAAATAAAGCCTTGCCAATTCTGTGAATATGAGATAAGCAGTAGGAAAAGCCTCAGGATTGCTTGCACTCAATTAGTCCAAGGATGCAGACCTCGTCATGCACCTAGACATACAAGTCCATTCTTATAAACCATTGAGTTAACATCACAGCTTCACAAGACATGGTTTCACGAACCGCCTTTGTTATTACTTTCTATTTCTTACGTGATCGTTACACTCTATGGTCATTGTCATGTCCGACAGCCGACCGACCGCCTTGGCCTCTGCTAATATCTCTGATCCCCCGTTGCACCTCCAAACTCAATGTGACGAAGAGAGAGGGAGATCGTCCATCTTCATGCAAATTCCTGCGTACTCCTTATTTTCCCTAAGGATCAAAGCATTCCAAAGATTAAAAAAAGTTAAAGAAAGAGGAACAAATAAAGAATGGCAAGCCGGACAGTAGCATCACCTGAAATGAATTTTATTCAAGGAACGACTTCTTAAAACTTAAAACTGCAAAATGCTTTAAGTATGAAGTAATAAACTTCTAACGCGCTACTTGTCTCCATAAACAACACCTAAGGCGGCAATGTTGTGACCAAATCGGAAAGACGTGTAAGGATCCTGTCAACAAATAATCCCAATGTGCACGGATAATCAATAAATGGCTCGAAAATGACGTTATTCCAAAATGCTTAACAGCTACCCCGAAGCATAAGTTAACGAAACCCATTTTACATATTTGAGTTTATGAAGAAAATTATAGGATCCCATTTCTAGAAGAGATAAAACCATAGAAAAGTGCGTGACAAATGGGTTATGTTTACTTGGCTGTTAAAATGTTTTTCCATGTTGAAACGAAACTCTATTGCATGATTTCCCCCTCAAAACTGACATTACAATGAAAGCCGACAGAAGAGAACAGATCCGGATGGAATTGAACCACCAACCTCTCAAGCCTCCTCCTCCTCCTCCTCAAGGAGAGAAGAGGCTCGAGCGCTCTTAGCCTCTTTCGAGCTCACGGATCTACAAGCCCCGCATGATCACCATGGATATAGGTAACGAGTTTCCATGGTCCCCCCACCGTCGAATAAAAATAGATTCCGGTCCACTAAAATCCGCATTCATAGTGTAGTGTTTTGTTGAAACAAATTTGATTAATATCCGGAAAAGTCCAATAACGTCTCAAATTATATACGAGATGTGCAAAAGCAATCCCAAAAAGGTCAAAAAGGGAAGAAAAGTAAATCATTTATCTGAATTAACGCATACTGATTAGAACTCAATTGTTAGTTATCGTCGTCTAATATATGAAATGAAAGTCCATAAAACTATTAGACAAACTCAATGCTAAAGCCATCGACAAATAGTAAATAGGGTGTCCAAAAGCCAACCCATGTAAACACTGAATAATACAATATCATTAACTACTTTAAATCTATAATATTTTTTATGGAATTCAAGGAATACAAATTTGTTTTTTTTTTTTGTACACATTTCGCTCTTATCTATGGAATTCAAAAGAATAAAAATTTGGAATTCCCATTTTATTTTAAAATTCTATTAAATAATAGAATTTGTACTAATTATAGACTAATTCAACATGGAAAAGGAAACATACTTATGCAGTTTTAAAAAATGCAAATTTGGGTCTATTTCGCTATAAAATTTGATTAAATAATAAACATTCTAATTAATTATAGAAATTCAAAATGAAAAAAAAAAAAAAAACACCCGCGTTTCACAAGCCCCGTGACTCCAAGAGACTTCCGAACCACAATTTACCCAATTACTCGGTACAATTGTGCGCTCCGTCACGAGACACGGGAGCCACAATTACCAATTAAAATTATGCTCGATCATTTCTGCCTCAAATTACGGTTCACTCATTCACCTTTTCCTTTTGACTTCCATTCTGCACAAATGTTACAACTCCCAGCCGCCGGACCCGGATCTCATCAGATAACCTTGAAAACCTTTCAAAAACTATAATCATAATATATGATAAAAAGATATTTCCTCGTTCGCAAGAAATCATACGATTTTGAAAACTCAAAAGCTAAGCAGGAGGGACAACCCAGTCAAAAACCGAGCATGACCAACGCCCCATATATTATCAAATGATGAGGATCGGCCGTTCCAAGAAAAGCTATGGATCGACCTACCTACCAAAGCATATAAAACACACCTTCGTTAGCGCGAGCAGGACATCAGATACGTAAAACAAAGGCCAGTACATAACGACAGCATCTCTAGAAAATTCCTCACCATCTTACCTCGGATCAAGGCACGAACCAAATCTGGAACAGGGGCTTGTGAACATGTAGCGGAATCGGTATTTACATAGCCACCGGAAAGAGCATGGCCACAGGTCGAACGTGAGGACAGGGACAAAAAGGCATCTATTCCTTCCTTTAGCCTTCACCTTTGGTACCATTCAAGACGACAACCCTCGACTATATTCATGTGAGAAACGTACTCTTCTAGGGAAAGAATAATTCTACAAATTCGTCCAGCTGTACGAGCCATCAAGCGGCGGAATCACTAAGATTGAAACAGACACTCAAAGAACCAATCCTTCAAGCTGATCCAACTGCCAACGTATCATTATTCTAACAGTGCATACGTGAAAAATGATCTACCAAGGACAGAGCAAAAGATACCATTTCAAATGGACGGCAGTGGTCAATCCAAGATTAGATAACTGGAGCATGGGCAAATATCCTGCGAGATTAGCCCAGGAAAGAAATACAACTTGCACCCCACACCAAGCAAAGACCGTCACCTCTCAATCCGCAGCAACAGGAATGTTAAATCAGCTTTTCCTCAATCCTCTTTCTTCACTTCATCAGCAAAAAGGATGCGACCTTCCGTGGCGAGAAGCTCTACATCTAGGTGGTTCATCACAATCCATGAGGGTCTCCGCATCGCACAAGATCTAATTGGCTCATCACAATCCAGAATTCATCCTCGTGGCTCTCAGCATCATTGATGACCAAAAAGGCCGAGGAACATATACAAGGAGAAGCAGTACTTCTGATACAGTACCCTTAATAAACATACCCTTCTTAATAAAGGGAAGGGTGTCATCAACTTGATTCAACTAAGATAAAGAAATCAACCACAAATGGAAAAACATACCACCATACAGTGAGAGACAATCCGGAAAAGAGATGCAGGATCAAGAAGTCATTCTCTGGCGGCGACAATTAATCGAGGCGGTGTTAATAGAGGCAACCGATAAGTCCAGTATGACTAAATGATTTTAGTTCCTGTGTGCAGCGTATTTGTATGCACGGAAGGACAGATTCCAGAATATGAATAGACAAAAACCCATTGATTTTAAACTACAGATTTTCAGAAATACATACCGAGTTAATCGATTTTCACTGTCTCGTGACGCAAGGGATGAAGGGCATTCTCCAACTTAAGTGATCTAAATTGGAGTTAGACAATACTATACAACACCAGTAAACAATAACGATAAGGTAGCTTCGCCGTTGTGAACTTGTGATGCTCAAATCATATCAACAGGGAATATACTTTCAATTGACAGGCATATAACGTGCTTCGATGTGATTGTGCGCTTTAAATCTCTTCATATTAAAAAAAAATTAAACTTGTGCACCACCTTTAAACCTTTGTATCTCACCTTCTCCGCATCAGATTCATTAGGCAGATGAGAATTGCTTTCCCGGTTGACGAAGCTTTGGATGTCTGACAATTCTTCCGATCCTAGATGGGATGGAGCGAGCGATACGATCAAAAGTAAGCGGAAGCGGAGAGCGAGCAGAGACAAAGCACGCAAGAACAAGAGCAGACGCAGAGAGAGGAGATCCCGGGCAATCCCCGTGCGATCTCCCCTCAAAAACCCCGAAAAACTCGTTTTTTCATTGACTTTCGTTGACCTGCCATGCGAGCGCACCCATCATGGCAAAGGCCGGGATGACAAAAGATCGATCGGAACTCGTCAGCCCCCGTAGGCGATCTCGTCCCGATCTATCTCATACATCCTCCCAAATCACGATCTGACAGTACCTCACTCACAAATCGAACACGTAGCGCAAATACATAGTTTACAGCCGTTGCCTCTGTCCAGCAATCGACGCTCGGAAGTCTCTCCCCTCTTTCCACAGCGACCGCCGCCGGATCATCCTCGCCAAGCACCCTGAGCTCCGGCTGAGCTCCAGGCTCGCAGAATCAGCTTCCGTCATCGCCCACACACAGCTAGAACCAGCCGGATCGGGATCAATACCGGCCAAAAAACGGACGAATTCGTGAAACCACGGATCAGAGAAGCAAAAATCGGATGAGATCTCGAGCTGAATCAGCAGAACCTTACCTCAGTCAGCTAGGGTTACGAACCTCGAGGCTTCGAGCAATCGAAACCGCCATGGAAGCGAACCGATGTATGGATTTCAGAGGGAGAAACGACCATGGAGAGGGAGGAAGGGAGGAGATGGACCGAAGAACGCACCATCATCGGAGGCGCAGGACAGGGTTTGAGCTCATGGCGAGTCGGGTTATAAAGAAAAGCTGAGGGCGGTGGACGGTCGGGATTAGAGATGACGACGCCGTGGACGGTCGATCTAAAGGCCTCGTGGCGCGTTCCTGGCCGTCGTCTAGTTGGATTGGAGAGGCGGTGGATGACGATCATGCTGTGCTGGCTACAGGGTGTACTTTTCGGACTGCTTGGTTATCACGCAGGAATCCTCGGGGCCATGCGGGGAAGGCACGCGGAAGGAGACGACAAGCAAAGGTTAGGCCGGTGGGACCCGTCCGTTTATTTTACCCAAAAGAAAGAAGGAGAAGAAATCAACAATTTGAAAAAGGTTCACCTTTTCAATATTGTTTGTATCAAACGAAAAACAAATGAATTAATAATAAATGTTGACAAATAAACGTCGACCTAAATAGCTATTGATAACGTAAATAGTTTTCATAAACTAATTCTTTATAGGAGATACAAATGATATTTTGAAAATATTAAAAAAATTTCCAAAACATCAATTTTCTATGACGCTGACAGGCAGGCCGGTTGTAATGGGTGACCACCACGTCCCGATCGGATGGCCTGCAAACCATCAAGCTGGGTCCCATCAGAAGGAGGTCTTGACTCTTGACCCAGGATGCCTCAAGCTAACCAAAGCGAAACACATTTGCAGGTGTCGTTTGATGGGATGATATAAAAAGCATGTGAAAAAACATGACCGACCGATTACATCGCATCATCACTATCACATAATACAACCACAACACAAATCACGATTTTTCTTCCTAGTCGAATCCAGATCTGGGTGGACTTGAACCACCATCCTCTCAACCCTCGGGCGAGGCTCGAGCGCTCTTCCGGGATGAGCTTTCAGATCTACTAAGTAGAGAGAGACTCGATTCTGTCCCCGCTGCAAGCTTACAACTAATGATATAAATGGATAACAAACGGTCATCAATCCTCATCTACACAGTTTAAATACCCCGCTTCGCGATTTCTAGCGATTAAAGAGATTGCTGGAAAAACACGTATTTCAGACTTGGAAGTCGCTGAAAAGTGAAGGCAACAGCTGAACAAGAATGCTAGCTAAAAACTCGGGAAAAAAATTACCTAAAAGTAATTTGTCCTCCGGAAAGTAACAAAAGTAACAAAAACAAAAAAAAGTTCTACTCAACCTTTCCAATTATCTCATACCATACAAGATAAGCAATCCGCAAGATTATTCCCATCATCAAAAGTGAACTACAAAAAGGTACAAACTGGGAGAGATACTCCCCAATTTAAGGTCACACTAATGACAGATAGTTTATGTGAGAAGAATCGACAAAGAAGTATGCAATGCACGATTTCGATGGTATAAAATCTATTAAGGTAGCTGGAGCATTCAGACTTCACAATCTTTATTGAGCACATGTTTCCACATCAGAGCCCTCTAACCAGGACAAGCCTCGACAAATGAGAGATCACGAAACTAGGGGATCTGGGTCTAGCACAAGACGTTCTTTGGAAAGACGCTAGAACTTCATGTATCATTTAAAAGTTCTAGCTACTTTACATGACAACATCTATGTCGTCAAAAACAAAATTGAGCTGATCTACATTATGCAGAGGTCAAGCTTCTGACTGCTCGACAGTGGAAACAAAAAAGAAGTACAAAGCTAAATGGTACATAGAATTATAGAAATCTGATTGCAAGAGAAAAAGTAAGTAGAGATCTAATTTGCAACTCCAGAAAGCAGAGAGGTTAAAGTCATTCCAAATACAACAGATGCAAACTGAATCATGTGTGGAACTCACACAAAGGAAAACGCAGCCAAAAAAAGAATCAGGGTTTTCAAGATCACTTACAAGTACATTGGAAGTGCTTCATTCGGAACGGAGTTGCACAACAATTAAGACATAACCTTCACAATCCAAGCAGCCCAACATCTCACAACCACAGGAACCAAAACAAACAGACGGTAAATTTACCGCTGTAGTCCGGGCTTACGCCCCTTTCTCCATGGCTTTGCAGAGTGAACCTGCTCAGGACAAGCCTGGATCAAGATGACAGACACAGTTCCACTAGTATCACTCCCCAGACTCAAAATGAAACAACTGAATCATAGACATTTTTCTTTTTGCAAGTATAAAAAAGGACTTGATCAAATTTGAGGTATTGATACCTTCACGAACTGAATAATGCACATTTGTAAACATCAAATGGCCACAACCAACAGACAAAAACCAGGTGCTTCATCACAATGCTGCCCAGTGCCCATGGCTTCGCTTCTGGAACATCCTAAGTCAATCTTCATCACTCAAGCACACTCCAGAATTACAGAGGACTCCCAGCCAAGATAACAACGATGATTGATATCTCATACTGGTGACGAAACAATGATGAGGACAAGTGAGATCAGAATTAGTCTATATTTAGTTTACAAAACAAAACCAAAAAACCATTCAGTTTTTGAAACTGTCTTCATATTTCGTTATTAGTGAAAACGAAAACAGAAAGCTTGTTTATTAGTTTTCCCTTATATTTTGAAACAAGTTTATCTGATGGAAACAAATATTTTTTTGTGCAAATAATAATTTCCAAAGCATGTTTCAATACGATGTGTCCAGAATTAAGAAGCATACTTTCATTTTATTATTTATTTTTCAGGTGATAATCAGTGAAAATCATTCTCAAATAAAGATCAATCAGAAAACAGACCGCCTCACACCAAGCATGCCCTCAGATTCAGAAGATTCCTCTAAACTTCTGGATATTAGTAATCGACAGCAGTGCCAATGTAGCTAGGATGCTCCATTAAACAAATGGAATGTCTACCCGGTACCCATTTTCAATTTCACTACCAGAAAGAAATACGCAAGAGATTCAGGTTAAGGAATCAAAGATTATCATTCCGCCTCTTCATCGAATAACTCGACCATAATGCAACAATGCCTCCAACACAATGAGTACCTTAGTACATCAAAGCACATAACAATTAAAGCATCAAAAGGGTGCTAAATGACTTGAGGTCTCCACTAATCTGATTGACATTGCAAATACAAAAGTGGAACAAACAATCCAAACCATTCATACAGTAAAAGGAAAACATTTGACGTCAAGTGAAAAGAAGAGAGAGAGAAGTGGATACTGCACCATGTGATAGTAGCCTTGAACACAAATGAAAGTAAATCAAAAAGGGAAAAACATTATAAAAGAAGGGGGCATATAGTTTTTTAAGGATTTATCCATCTAAAATAGCAAATCATTAACAATAAACTCTGACTAGAACAGACCATGCCTTACAAAACAGTTCCCTTCAGATGACAAACTACATCAAACAGAAGAAAATTCTTAGCTGAGGGAAGATGATAACATGAGCAGAATGTTTACTACTTAGAAGCCTCCAGTCAAGTGATTAATGTGCAAATCGCAACATAGAAAAGTACCACGGCCATTTCCAACATACAACTTGAAGTAAAACGTTCTCAGTCATCAAAGTCTGCCAGCATAAAGTTGAACATAATGAGAGTCATCCAGCGGCAAGGGATAATTCAGCAACCACATGACATCCAGGTTTGCCACCATAATGTTGATTGAACCGACAGCCAGCCAGCAGCAGGGGGTACTTCCACTTTTTCAGTCTTCATGCAATCAGCAGCAGGGAGAATCTAGCTGTCCATTTCCCTACTTCAAGGAGATTGCTAATATCCAATAACCGGTAACAAATTTGCTTTGAAAGCTCTGGTGCATTGGCAACTTGCCAAGGAAACAAAGACGATACAAACACCATGGTCTTCGTCACCCATAGAGAACCGGTACATCTGCTAGATTACATGACTGCCAAACAAGCACACTCTTCATGCAGTAGCCCAGCTTACAGAACTTAACTAGGAATAACTCAAAACACGCAACAAAAATTGGTGTTGCTCGATCAAAGGTACAAGATCACCAACCAGTTGACAATGTAAATGCTGACCATAAAATAGTTTCAGAAAGGTTGCGAGATATTGCAATTTGATGTATCCTCAGAGGATATGCAAGGTCGGCACAGAAACCGAGACACCGAGGCGCAAAAATCAGATAGCCTCTACTGTTAATCAATAGTTATATTGTCAATCCTATTTGTTTGCTGCCATGTTATCAACATAATGTTGAATTCAACAGAGGTATACATAAATCGAAAAAAGACTAATTCACGATGCCATTGATGTAGCTATGATTTAAGTGCAATAACAAAGAGCGATACAACAAATATTAGTTGCTCTTTTTTCTTCTTATAAAATCAGAACAATTATGCCAATTCTGGTATGATGACCACGAGCCCTAATGAGCAAACTTGACTATTCGTTTAATTCTAGGAAAAGTAAAATAGGCAGTTGACCTAGATAGAGGTAAAGGGGCGATTGATGAACCTTCTAAATTAACTATTGATGAACATACTACTTCCGCATTGTAGTAAGCACTTATGTCTGACCTTTTGTTAATCAGAACATGGAGGTAGCTCTTATGGTTGTCCGGCCTATTTCCAATGGTGCTAGACTTTTCTTGAAAGCCCTAGAGTATTTTTCATAATATCTCCAAAGACGGTAAACCGTCATTAAAATTTACACTAATATGGTTCCCAGATCCTAATTATTTATGGAATTAGTTGTATGAATTATGCCAGTTCTGAAACTTGCATATACTCTGAATAATTCAAATTTGAACTCGATGCCTAAGATGACCTTAGTACCTCGAATTAGAGCATCAGCTTCCGCGGTGTGGAATTGAGGATAAACGCTTTGCCTGCTGATGAAGTTTCGGAGTCTTCAGATGCAGCTTTGCGAACATGGCGGAAGGATTGTGAAGAAGGGCAAATCGGGCTCAGCGAAAACACGGGCAAAAAAAAAAAAGGCACATGAGAGAGGAGAACCCGGGCAATCCCCGTGCGATCTCCCCTCCAAAACCCCCCAAAAAGTGATCTCTTATTGACTTTTTCGACCTGCCATGCGAGCGCACCCGTCATGGCAAAGCCCTGGATGACAAAAGAACGACCAGAGACGCAGTCCCTCTCCACCTGAAAAATCAGGGGAGCAGCTCTCGTCCCCGACCTCTCTCATACATCCGCGTCTTAACAAACATCACCACAGCCTCACCAACGATTCCAACGCGTCACGACACAGACAAGCAAGTTCACTTCAGCCCCTGGCTGACCTCGCCACACACTCCTTTGGATTACACACGGCTACGACGACATCATGAACTAACCGTCATGAAGCAACCTAGCAGGAGCTCGTTCCGGGCGTCGCAGCGGCCACCGAGAAGAAGCGAGATCGCCCGCCGTGGAATCAACACGATCGAGCTGAAACTCGTCCTCACACATGCTCCGCAACCAACGAAACCTGAAACAGACAGCCACCACACCAGCCTGAGCCTCAAATCGGACGAGAACAACAGACGGAAATGGAACCGAAGAGGAGGAAGCTGAAAAAGCTCACCTCAGCCGGGCCGATCGACCTCGATCTTCGCAAACCAGCTGCTCCGAGCTGCCGGAAAACCGCCATGGAACCGAAGATCGAGAAGCGATCCGCGCGATTCAGATGGCGAGATCGGCATCGATCGATCGAGAGTTCGAGAGATCGAGCTCAACCAGAGGCGCATCGGAGACGGCAATGGCCCAGGAGGAGCGGGCGAGTCCGCATTCTCATATAGAGCTGCTCAGGCGATGAACGGGCAGGATCGAAGCTGGAGAAACCATCGACGGCGCTCGGGGAGGCCACGTGGAGGAGCGGGTCGCCGGTTGTTTATTTGCAATAATGCGTTGGTGACAGCGAAGGTCTGTGTACGGTTCCTTGCTTCCGTCGTCGTCGTCACGCGCGGCACGTGCGGCGTGCGGATTCCTTTCCAGGTCAATCACGGCACGACCGGTCGAAACGGGCCTGCGCGTGGACCGGGTTTAAAAATAATGGGCCGGGCCCGGTTTCGGCCCGGACAACAAACGGCCTTCGATAGCAAGTTAGGTCCGGCCTTCGATCGAAACCCGATCCGACTCTATCGGTTGATTAGAACTGCTTGGCGCCATGTGCTCTTTCGCGTTCCCACGTGCCCTCTCGAAGGGTCGAAATAGTCACACGTGACGTCGTTTTCGTCGTCCGACGACTTTCCAATTCCGACCCCGACATTGCATTTGCAAGAGTCAAGACACGCTCATTATTCTAGAGAGTAAGTGGCCCACTAGTGTAACTCTCCTCACACAGTATACACGCATATAATAGTTTCTCACATTGTTGTGAAGTGTTATCTAAGTTAAATGAACGTTATTAATAGCTTCTTGCATCACTATTGAAAGGCCTCATCTTTATCACAATGATGAGCATCGGCAAGCTTATACATGAGTAACTGATGAATATCATCACATCATGGTATCGAAATACTTTTGACATAAGCCAGAGGATGGTGATGATCCTGACTTGGAAGAATAGTGTAAAGTCGATGAGCTTAGGTTCTTACTTCGACCAATTCACTTGAATTAAATTCAATCCAAAGTTCTTTCACCATATGATATATATATCTATCTTCTCTGCGCTACCGCCTTGATAATCATTTCAAATTGAAAAAATATCCACGCCCGTGCTCTTTTTCTTTTAGAGAGTTAATCTCTTTACGGAAGAGCTTCTTCTTATCCAGATGGATAATTGAAATAGGATGAACCTTTTTAGCTTTAATTCGAGACAAGACGTCCGATAATCAATGCACATACTCGAGTTTACCCCACCACCGAACCCTATTGAAACCCAATTCGACCTAAATGTCCTGTTATTAGGTGAAATTCCCGTTCCGTTTTGTTGGATTCAAAGAGGCCAAAATCGGGTCACATGAGAAAAACCCTGTCGGAGGTTGAAGACAAATCTCCAACAAGTGCATTCTAAAGTCCAACATGGGGGGTAAGACCACAGTGCACCCGTGTAAAAATTTTGACAAAAGGGGCGTCCACTTTTAAAAACATTCACACGCGACACGTTCACTTCGAATTGATTAAAAAAACTTTGGCAAAAAAAATAATTAAGAAACTGCATGATCATGATAGATATATGGACTCAACGTGGATACACTTATGCTTCATCCGTTTCACGAAGAGTGAATGAACTAGAAAAAATTTTACTTAAAATTTAGCTGTTTTATATCCATTTAAAATAATTAATCATTTAATTTTTCTCGAAACAAACACACCCTTATCATGACTGTAATATGTTCATGAGTTGCCTTTTCAAGTCAATTCGAGCAATAATAGCAATATCGACACTAAGAAGCTCCATCAATTCAAATAGCTCTCTAAGAAGTTCGACTTTTGAGAACAAAACTTTAAATCCACCCCAAATCAAAGGAAATGTTTCTACATCTTGACCAATCTCAATAGTCAAATGTTGGGAATATTAGGATTGATTAAGACATTAGGGAAAACACCCAAAGGGGTAAAGGATTTCCATTCTAATTTTCGCACACTATTATGGGTTCCAATGTATAAAATCTTGTAGCACTTACCAATGATGTCCTACTCTCTCTTCTTTTTTATGAAGAGAATGAATCTTTTTATCAAAGAATCTATTGGACCAATGATATGCAAGAATCTTTTGGGTCCGCTAACCATCCATGGCCAAATAGTTAAAAGCAATTTGATAACTTCAACTCCATTAACAACCACTTATGACCTACCCCAACCTAGAGTAGCTAAGTGGGGAAGTGATTTTTTTTTTTTGAATTCTAAATAATTGGAATTTCCAAATTAATCCCTCGAATACATATAATTCATAAGAATATGTGAGTGATTCATTATTTATATTTAAATTTTCTTAATTTCTTTTGTTGGTCAATAACTATAAATTCCAAGAACGCTTCAAAACAAATTATGTTTATTTTATCACCTTCAATAGTCATCCAATAAAAGTCTATATAAGCTCGGTATACCCTTCATTTCATAAGAATTGAGAGTAAAAAAAGATAAAAACGCAATTACCTATAATTCCAAAATATCGGTAGTACAGAAACACTTGGCAGAAGGAAAAAAGAAACACTAGTACTCGCCCACAAACAAACATTATAAATTAAACTAAATTAAAATTATTCAGACCCAAAAAAAAAAAATTAAATTCAGCATTAAGGAGCGAGTAAGAGGCCAAGAGCATCATCGCTCAAGAGGAAGCGCTGGTCTGGTGCCGCGCCTTCTCCTTCTCCTTCACCTCGCTCCCCTGCGTCTTGTCGTAAGCTTCGTTCCGGCAGCCGGCGACGGCGACGGCGACACGAACATGAACACGAGTCAGCATCGGAAGTTCTCCATGAAACGTATAAAACAGTAGAGTAAGAAACTCATCGAGGCGCCGCTCCTCACCGGGATGGCTCGCGTGGATGTCTCGGTCGACCTTGATGTTGTTCCCGGACTTGCTGCCGTCGTAGATCCCGCCGAAGCCTTCCTCGTCGGACCTCGTAGCGTAGCCCTCCCCGAACGAGTGCGCCATCGCGTCCGGCCTTCCGACGCATCCATCCCGACCCGTTTGAGAATAATTTACGAAAATGAAAACGCGAGAAGGACGAAGAAGAAGAAGAAGGAGAAGACGCTACTGACCCGGTTTTGGCCTTGGCGGCGGCGGCTTCGTGCTGCTCCGGCTTGCGCTGCTTGTCCATGTGGCGAGCGGCCTCGTTGGCGAGCGGGCGGGATGCAAGCGGAGGAGGGCGGAGGAGGGCGAGGGCGGCGGCGGCGGCGGGCGAGCGGCTCCTGCTGTTCCTGGCGAGTGCCGATCTGACGGCGGCGAAGTTCATCCTCTCTCTTCACCTTCGAGAAAGCGCGGACGATCGGTGGCGGGTTGCGTCTCGAGGGGAGGCCGAGCCTGGATTTATAAGCGGAAATCGGCCGGAACTGGGTCAAGCTGGATCCGATTCCGGCGAGCTGATTTCTTTCGCGGGGAGACGCGTGGCGAACGTCGGGGGGCCACGTGGCGCGCGCGCGAGAGGATTTCGAAACTCCAGAGGATGACGTCACCCTCGCCAAGCCCCGGATTATTATTGCATTTTAAGTTCGACGGATATTTAAATTTTAAGGAGCTGATCGAACGGCTGGAGTGTTTCGATCTGATGCGTCGGATTTATGTCCAAATTCGCATACAGTCCAATACAATTCGATCCTTAAATTTATAATTTATCCAATGTGGTTTGTAAACTATAATCCAATATACAAATAATCATTAAATTTATAATTTATTCAATATATATTCAATATGATTCATGATCCGTATAAAAATGTTTAATATTATCATTTCATTAATTCAAGACTAGACTAAAGACTACATTGAACATTTTAAAATAGTTTAGAAATTATATTGAACATGTACAAAAAGTTTAAGGATTACGTTAAACAAATTATATGTTCGAGGATCACATTACACATTGAATTCAAATTCATGGATCATATTAAATAAATTAAAATTTTATGGACTAAATTACTTAGTGGGGCAAAGTTCAGAGATTATATCCGTCATTTTCCCTTTTCAAAAGTACTTAAATGGGAGATTCCATAAAGACCAATTTGAATGGGTTATGAATTTTGATCAAAAAGGCCATACACCTACCCAAAAAATTAAAATTATTGTCTTGGCAATTTTCGGTCAAGTTACTTCAACAAGCATCGATTTTAGCTCGGATCTCAAATTTAGCCTAAACATTTGTTTTGATAGCGTAAAAAAGCACCCTTTATAGCCCGTCTTTCAATTCCGACCCGAAATTTTTCTTTTTCGAGTCTTGTAAAAAAATATCAATTTTCAATCGGGGCTCAAATTTAGAATGACATTAGCCTATGTCGCGAAGGGAGTTAGGAAATCCCCCCAAAAATGGTTGCTAAAGGCCAAAGCTAGTGGACTCCAGCCAGTCCCTCCTACCCTCTCCCGCCGATCAAAATTGACCTCACCTAAACAACAATCCGATTTCGTACAGTACACTCTCCTCTCGAGTCCTTCGGGATTTATCGTGTTCCAAAAGTTGGATTTTTCTATTTCTGGGACTTTATCTCAATGAATAGAAAGCCATATATATTGGGCGAAAAACCAAGAATTAGTCCTCCGAGTTGGAATTGTTGTCACATCCCGAGATCCGCATTGATTGATAATTTAGTCGTCTCCTAATTTTAGTCAGGACACCAAATTGGGTAGGCTCCACTGCTCTTAGGAGGTCATGACCACATTAGCCTATACTTATGCTTAAGCAGACCACCAAATAATGCAAGTGAGGGGTTTCCTTTTCCCGATAATTCTCGAGCTATCAGAGTTCGGTTCACAAAATCGATTTACTAAGCAATGTGGCAAGTCCCCGCAGGAGGACAGCCATGACATCGACCGGCATATCGGTATTTGCAAAAAGAGTGGCTGAAATGCAGACCCGGGTTAATTTTTTTTTTTTTTTTTCCCACGGGTTACCTAATTCCGGAGTGCCAATAATGGAACGAGAAGAGGGAAGGGGGGGCCCTATGGATTGCCGAAATTTCCAAAGTAGCCCAAAGTTCAAACCTAGTGAGAGAGAGAGAGAGAGAGAGAGAGAGAGAGAGAGTTCTATCTTTTCTAAATTCTTTGGTATAGTGACTTATGACTAGGACCAGAGGACCCCAAAATACAGGGTTAGTCCACATGCCCACCTGCTCTGTCTCGCACTTCTCTCTGGGACTCTGTTTTTCCCCCCTTTCTACTTCATGCTCTGCCCCGGTGAAATTTTGAATCCTTGAGGCCTTCCGAAGGTGGGTGATCTTAGGCATGGAGTCAAGACATCCAGGTCCCACCCCAGAAAGAGATCGGTTCCAGAAGTTGCACTCCGTCTCTGTAGGAGACGAGAGTTAGAAAAAGACTCTACCCCGAACTGGTTTTACCATAAACATGGGATGCGAATCCGAGTTCCAAACTGGACCCGAAGCCTCGGATGTTTTTCTTGATTCGACGGGATTGGGGGGATCATCGTTGCTCGACGAGCAATGAGATCATTCGGGTATTTTGAGAGATGCCCTGCATGTGCGCCATGCACCAACGACGCCAGAGTGCAGTGAAAGGAACTTCCGTGAATTGGAAATCCTTTGGTGAATTTGCTTTTTTCCTCGTGGCATGACAGTATGGAAAACGCCCGGTGTTTTCTCGATGGGGCGTCGTTGACGTCCGACCGATGGCCTTCCCTTTTCAAGACTCGACACTCCATCGACATGCTCTGGCGAAAGAGAATTAAGCAAAAGCCTACAATGTCGATACGGGACTTCCACGAAAATCAGAGACGATGCGGAGCGAAAGGGACAAGCACTAGGATCGCGATTCACGACCGAGGAATAGAAAGTGGCCCCTGCGCATTTGGCAGAGAAGATTGGCGGGAGGGAGAACCGAGAAACCATATGGCAGTTTCGACTGCTTTTTCCGTTCATAAGTTTCTAAAGGGAAATCGATTCCCAAAAGCCTTGTCCATCAACAGTACGATTCGAGAAAAAGCTATTAATAAATCTTGGGTAAGTAAAACAGAGCTCAGCGAGAACATCTAATGCTCCAGCTCTGCACATGAAATGAATATGCCCTTCAATTGAACACCAGTTCGAGACACCTGAAGGACAAGGATGCTCCAGTGCTCATGGCAACTCCTGACAAAAACTCAATGTAACATGGCAAATTCTCCGAAGAGAAAACGACCGAGGCATGGCAATTCCACCGCAAGAGGCCTCGGATTATACGTCTTCTTCAAGAACTCTCTGAATACTTTCTTTCTTAGCAAGTTAACAACCACAGACCTGGTATCAATCAGTATCCACCATCTGCTGACTTCAATGTTTCAATCTAATGTACAGAATTACACTGAGAGCCTGAGCCAAAAAAGAAGAAAAGAAAACCTAAATTCAATTCTTGGGTACACAAAGTCCCCGTTTTTACATTTGCTTTCTTCACCTACATTAACCCAAAATCCCAAAACAGAGAAGAAGTAGAACAAGAAGCAGAAGAAGAAAAGCAAACTAGAGTGTCCCATAGGCAAGTAAGGAGAAGTAAAAACTCGAGCTAAGGAAGGAACAACTTCTGCAACTAACCAAAGGACTGAATCAAAACCCAAATGAAACAGCTTTTGATTTCACACCTCAAGGATGATTAGGTTTCCACGCCTGAATCTGACTGTAAGCTCCTGAACTAATTCACCCGCTCTAATCAAATTTCGGATCATCAAACCCATTACCCAGAAGATATATCAATATTAATTACATAGAAAATGTAGAGCAAGAACAAAAATTACCCATCTTGAGAAGACTTCGCTATATACCCACCATCGAAGCCCCCTCCCTCCTCCCCCAAGAAGAAAGAAACCGAGAAGAAGAAGAAGAAAGGAAAAAATGAAGGGGGGAGACCTCCATCAACGCCACGAGGAGACGGTGAGCAGAGGCAACTTGTTCCAGGCTAGGGAGAGAAACCCAGGTGGGGAATCCTTCAGCGAGTACAGGTCGCTGTACTTGTAGTTCCACAGCAGTATCTTGGCCTGGCTCACCGCGTAGTGGCTGAGCGGCACCGCCTCGAAGCCGGCGCGCTCCATCAGGACCCTCCATTGCTCCTTGTCCTCCATCCGCTCCCGCTCCGTCCCGGGGCCCTCCGGCCCGACCGAGCGCGCGATCCTCCGCCCCAGCAGCAGCCTCTCGACCTCCCGCCGCTCCAGGTATTCACGGCTCATCGGCTCGAGGGACTCGAAAACGGCGGCGTAGTAGGCCAGTGCGTTCTTGAACCGGGCGGGGTACGCAGCGCGGTTCAGCGACGCCTCGTACTCGCCCAGCGTGACGATCTTCGGGCCCAGCGACTTGGCCAGCCGGAGCGCGGCCTCGACGGCGGCGGAGGTCTCGCCCAGGAGATTGTACAATTGGAGCATGAAATTGACGGCCAGGTCCTCGTCCGGGTCGACCCGGAAGCTGGAGGCGTCCAGCGAATCGGTCGGAGTTAGAATCGGGTCGAACTCGAAGTTGAGCTCGAGGAGCTTCGCGAACTCGCGGAGGCGATTGCCCGTGGCGAGGAGCGAGGACGCCGGGTTCTCCCCGAGGGCCTGGGCAGGGATGCCGGAGATCCGGATTCGTTCGGGCTTTCCAGTGGAGCGGGTGGCGAGGGCTTGCAACAGAGCCGCCCACTGGACTCCCTGGACTATCCCGAAGTCGACGATGTGGATCTTGCTGGCCTTCTCGGTGGCTTCGAGGATTGCTTGGTTCGCCGTCAAGTGGGCGAACTTCGAGTACGGGCAAGCGTCGTTGAGGGCCTTGTACGAGAGCGTGAACTCCTCCGGCGATGTCGATGACGCGATGGGACTCCCTTCGAGGGAGAGCCGACTGTGGAGGGCCTCGGAGAAGTAGAACGCCACTCTCTCCGCCGGATCTCCGCGCTCGGACGCCGATTCCCTGAGTCGAGCCAGCGTCTTGGCGGCCAGCTCCGGGTCGGACTCGCTGACCCGGGCGCACTCGAGGAGGGCCTTGAGCAGCGGCTGCGACGGCTCGGTCTCCACCGAAGCGGAAGCAGAAGACGCCCCGACCGCGGCCGCGGCGGAGGCCGCGTCGCCCTTGTGCTGTCTCGGCGGCGACGCCGATACCCTCGCCGGCTTGGAGTCCTCTGCAGCCGCTGCCGGCGGAGGTGGCGGCGCCGAAGCCGCGGCAGCCCAAGTGGGGCTGACGACCCGGTTGAGGTCCGAGCTCCCGAGCCGGCTCGGGCAGGCGGCGAAGGGATCGGCCGAGTAGAGCCCGAAATCGGGCGCGGCATTCTGCCACGTGTCGCAGGCGGAGGGCAGGTTGGAGCTAACGGGCGTCGAATCCCCGCTTCCCATCAAGCTCTCCATCCACTCGTCGGAGTCGAACTCGCCGCCGCCGAACCCGCCGAAGCGGAAGCCCCCGCCGCCGGATGGGTGGTGGTGGTCGAGGCTGGGGAAGGGGAAGGCGGGATCGGACCCGGAGGCGACCTGGAAGGGGTCGGGGAAGGCCGGGGCGAAATTGGGGGAGCTGGCGTTGGAAGGCTGGTTGGCGGCGGCGGAGGCGGAGGCGGAGGCGGAGGAGGCGGTGGCGGACCATGGGCTGAGGGAGAAGGAGTTGATACCCAGGAGGAGGTGCTGGTGGTGGTGGGGGTGGGGGTGGTGGTGGTGGGGGTGGTTCTGCTGCTGCTGCTGCTGCTGCTCTTGCTGCTGCTTCTGCTTGATGACTTGCTGGGCGATGGCCATGAGGTTGCCGCTGTCGGCGCACATGTACGCCATTCTCCTGTCGTCGTTCTTCTTCTTCGCCGGCCGGGAGCGCTGCCAGAGGTGCACTCACATCACAGTGGAAGCAGCAGCAGAAGGAGAAAACGACGACGTCAGTTCGCGCAGAGAGAGAGAGAGAGAGGGAGTGATGTGCAAACGGTCAGAAGCAAGATTTTAGCTTTAAGTAGAGAGAGAAAGCGTACACGAGCGGAGCTGGGGAGAGAGAGAAAGTGGGGATGAGCTCTGATTTTTACTGCAGCTAGAGAGAGAAAGAGAGAGAGAGTAGGTTCGGCGAATGGAAGGGAGACGGAGAGAGAGAGAGAGAGAGAGAGAGGGAGTGCAGCCAAAAGTTCCCGAACGGGCGTTGGGCCCCACCTGCTGCTCCTCTTTTCTTTGACAGGAGACGGTGTTTTTTCTTTCTTTTCTTTTCTTTTTTCCTTAAAAAATGTCAGGGTTTATCAGAAATTTTCGTATTTGATTTTTTTTTTTGACGCTGATCCGTAGCTGGTCGTTTATGACAATCTTGTCCGCTATAACGGGAAGTTTCATGAGTGTTTTAGTACGCCAGGGCGAAACCACCTACCATTTTCACGGACCTCCGTTTTGACAAAATATTATTATTATTATTATTATTATTATTATTTTTGTCGAAACAACAAAATATTATTCACGGATCGCATAAATTAAAATTCTACGATCGAGGAAAAGACCGAAACGTCCCTCCTTATTTGGGCGATTTGGTTGAAGTGGTTTTTTCTTTTTTTAAATCTTGTTTTGGGGGTGGGGGGGGGGTTTAAGATCAAGAATTTGCGATTTAGAGATGGTTTTGTGAGGTTTTGGTATGATTTTATGAGATTTTGGTTGGATTATTGACTGTTCAAAAAGTTAAGCTGTTAGATGAATACGTTATTTAATATTTGAATATTCTAATATGTCCACTCATGCTTAGTTTAGTCGGATTTTTTACTTAGTACTAAGCGTGAAAATTTAATTGAGAAGACAAATGAAGCCTAGAAAGATTCGAATACAGGACCTTCAGCTCTGATACTATGTGAGATTTTAGTAGGACCACTGCCGACTGCTCTAAAAGTTTAAGCTATCAGATAAATGCGTGGTTTAATATTTAAATATTCTAATAGGTTTCATTTCTTTCAAAAAGAGAGGGCCATTTTCGTAAATAGGGACACGGGGATAATTGATGCAAAGTGATTTTCTAAATGGAAAATTTAGCAGCATAATTTGGTACTGTTAAAAAATAAATGCGTGTAAATAATAGTGGAGCTAAAGGGAAGCCATGCGATTGGTATTTCTTTTCAAGGCAAATCAAAGAAGGACGAAGAGATTCATCAAGGAAGAATGATGCTATTTATGATAGGATATATTCGACGTTGAATGTCGTTTCCAAATTTGCGACACATTTAATTTAAGTTTTTTGAAAAAAAAATTACTCTATGAAGATATTTGTCAAAAGTATGGTGATTTATCATCACGGGCAACCACATTAATTATGGTCGAATTTTGTCCATTCGTGAACGTAATCACAATCCTAGATTCATGTACCATTCAAATGTCCTTTTGAGTTCGAACTTTTTTGAAAAGACCGACTCAAATGTGCGTGACATATCAACTTACGAAGTTATGACATGGAACGAAGCCAAGAGACTTCCACCGAGCCACCCGAAGATTGACCTGTAGCGGACTTAGGCCATAGTGATAATTAGGAAGGCTACAAGGCCTATAGGCAAGGTTTGTCAATGCTAGGCACAACTCGTTAGCATAACTCGAGGTAAACACGTGATGCAATTTTAATATAATATGATATTACACATATAATCTACACAAATTAGGTTTTTTTGTGAGTTTATAAAGTCAAAATTAACATATTTTTGATAACACGAATTACATACATGAATAAGAAATGATAACGCAAGATGCCAACCCTACTTTTAGATAGATGCTCGGGCTAACCAAATAGGCACCGAAGCAATGTCCAAAATTCCCCGTCTTAGGGATAATATCTATATTTGACTGTTATTAGTTTAATTTGATGATAAGAGATCAAACCTGTATCAAAATTCTTGAGTTTAGCTGTTTTTTTATGAGGTTTTTAGTCACGGTTGCAAAAGTATTGTTGATTAGGTTTTTTTTTGTGAGTTTAATGGATGCAACCTGAATGAAAATATATAAGTGATTCGAGTGTATTTTGTAATATTCATCACATCACTTGATTTTTTTTATTAGAATCTTTCGATACTCACTGTAAAATGAGAAGAGAAATACACTTCGTCATAGGATGTTCCTTCACCTTGTAAAGTTATCAGTTTGGTCAAGGGTTTTCATCTAGTATCGTTGGTCTTTGCAATATTTTTTCAAGGACTATCTCCTTGTGTGTATGGTAGAATTAGTTCCCTCGCGTTAGTCTATTCTTTTCCAATGTAGTCTAATTTAACACTACACAAGATGCAATAAGAGTTATAGCAACGATAAAATCCCATTACGACATAGTATGGAACTCACGATTTTTTTTAAAGTACTACTATAATGTAACATGAATTATAGATGTAGACATGACATGTCGATTGTCCACTCTACCCCCTCCCCCTCTTGAAGATGAATATGGTACACATACTAAGATTCACCCTGACTATCGAATACGGCAGGCCTCACCTATAAATGCGATGATATAAATATATTTTAGTACATGCACTTAAAAATGTAACTAGTCAAGTCAAATCCGTGAAATTTTGATAGAACCGTTGCCAGTTGTGTGGTTCTACAAAAATTCAACGTGATATTAAAGCAAGAGATTTTGAGTTTGAATTTTTTGATACTTCTATTTGCCTCCCTAATGAAAATAAAGAGATCAAATCAAGCACGAAAGAGACTGATAAAATATTTAAATATCACTCTATACCTCATTTTAACAATTTAAAAATTTAAAATAATCAATAATGATCCTATAAAAATCTTGTAGAATCAAATCGATAATGAAGTTTTAATCTGACTCAATTCGCATATTCAATTCTCGAGACTCGAGTCCTCCAATGACTATCAACATCTCGGCTCGAGCTCGACAAGATCGCATCGATTGATGAATGATTTCGAGGTCGGGCTCGAGGTCGAAGTCAAAAAGATCGAATAATGCCGAGAATAGTATATAAAAAACTCTTCAACATTTCAAAAAGAAAAGCCAAAAAAAAAAAAAAAAAAGAAAAGCTGTACTAAGTTAACCAGTCGCTGACGTGGCGCCTACACTCCCGTGGGCCCCAGGAGGCTTCCTGACCCGGAAAGACCCATCGGGCGGGGCGGAGAAGTCTACGTGGACCGGCTTTTATCTCCCGCACTATGCGGGGGGGACCTCCTCTCGGGTGGGCCCCGCCCTCGCGGCGGGGGAGGGAACGAAATCGACACGCCAGGGCGGGCGTCGCCGTCAATCTGACGTCATGCCACTGTCGCATGTGCCCCCCCCAGTCAATCCGAGGAGCGGCGACGTGAAATCTCGGCCGTCGGTTCCCGGCGGGGCCCGCGGGGTCGCCATCCGCGACGTGCTGGGCAGATGGGGGACCTCGGGCACCGCACCCAACCGGGTTAAAAATGGATTTAACTTTTACTCCGGGATTAGACCCGGTTCCTTTTCTTTTCTTTTCTTTTTTTTCTTTTTTATTTTTTTTTATTTCCTGTCTTTTTTCCTGACAAGACGGGATTGATTTCCAATTTTGACCGAACTCGATTTAGAATTTAATGTTTGAATGAGGGAAATTGGTAAAATCGGTGCGGTCCTTTCTTTTTGCCTTTTCAATTTTAATTCGACATTTTCCTCTTTTTAATTTTTTCGGATGACAATGACTTATCCAAAGGGGTCGTTAAGGTACATTTATTTACTTTGCCCAAGCTATGATGAATTTCGTACCTCTCATGATAAATATGTCTAGTTTGGCGCTAATCGCACCCCATTTTGTCATAATTCCATTTACCATAGACACTTTGCTATATATTCATCATCTCATAGCATATCGATCGTGAATTCTTAAAATAAAAATTCATTTGATAATCATATAAAATTTATATCTTTTGATGACCGAACCCGGTTAATAACGAGCATGCTATGTAAAGCGTTTTTATATGTCATTTTTATCTTAGGAGCAGAAGAAAATACAAAATTTTCACTTTTTATTTTTGTTCAAAATATCTTTGGAGATGAAAATTTGATTTCAAAAATAAAAAATAAAATTACATTATCAAATAAATTTGCGTTCCCATCGAGAACGATAGATATGTCCATAAATAAAATTGTTATTAGGCGCATCTAAAATTTCGGTCCGCATAGGTGACCGCGCGCTCCATTTTTCTTGCGTTTGACCCGTTTGTCGTTTTCTGAGGGACGTGGTAAGAAAAGAGATTGGGATGAGATGGGATGAGATGAGGCGAGAAAGGTTGGATTGAAAGGCGAGAAAGTGGGTGGGGCCCCCCGGTGACGTGGCGGAGTAGACTCCGGTCGCCATTCTTTTTGGGCGGTCGTGGGGCCCAGGCAGGCCGGGGACCAATAGGAGGGACGGGGACTGGGCCCCCACCCCGGAGAGGGGGAGATATAATGGGCCAATCGGGGCCCGACGGGCGGCCGAAGCAAGGAAGGAAAAAGAGGATGGCGGGGGAGGATACGTTGGACTGAGCGGCAGCGAAAGCAACGACCACTACCGTTGGGGGCAACTTGGCAGCGACCCGTGGTGGTGGTTGGTGTCTTCTCAGGTCAACCCAACCCAACCCAACCCAACCCAATCCCAAAAAAGAAGAACAAGAAAGAATCGCTTGAATCTGGATTGTGCGTATCTCAGCAACCATCCTGGAAGAAGGAGGTAGTGAGTTTGAATTTTCACATTCTCAAGAGAGATTAAAATGTGAATAATTGAGTTTTAGGTGTGGATTTATCATAATTGGAGAGTGAAACTTGGAGTAGGATTGACAAAAAGAAAAAAAACTGAATCATGTGAGCTTGGGTCCATGTGATCTAATGGTCCATATAAATGCCGGCGGTAGCACTCGTTGATTGAATCAAAGCACATTCTGAAAGAGGTTTTTTCTGATGTGGGCTAACATTAATTGAGATTGAATTTGCCTTTTTACGAGATTGGTTTAATATTGTAAGATATAAAAAATTCTTAACTAGTCTAATACAGGGTTGGCTTGTGTGGGTCGAATAAAACCTGGCTTGTGGCTTAAAACTATTTAAATAATGCTTAAATCTATGCACAAAATCATTTGGGTGGTCCCAGGGTTGAGAAGGGAGTGGAGGTGAGGAATTCGGTTGCTGCCTTCCCCAGATGTCTTCACTTTGCAAAGAGATAAAACAAAAATCAGAAAATGAATAGAGAGTTAGAATATGACAAAAAAAAACAACTAATACACAAATAGCCTCGCAGAGATAGTATTTTTAGTATTTTTCTGAACCTTGAGGGTGAAAGTTAACCTCACATAAGCAGTCTTAGTGAGGTAGTGATATCGAGGCACCAACGTGGAACAATCAAGTATCGGACTCATAGCGATGTTTTGTGTGGTGCTTTTGGGAATAAGTGTGGAATTCCATCATTAATGTTCGAACTGTCAATCAAATTAAGTTTTTGATGTTTCGGTTTCGCAAGTGGAAATCCTTAGTGCTTTTGGTCATTAATCAATCGAGTTCTCGACATTTCAATTTGATTAACGGCGCCTTTTGCTGTACAGAAAAAAATAAAAAAATAAAAAAGGAAGAGGCGCAATTAAATGGTAAGCACGCCGTTTCGTCTTTTTCTGTGACCGGGCTTCCCGGTCAAGTTCCCGCCATCCCCTCAAAGATCATCCACCGATACGTCAGTTTCTCGACGAACTGACGTCATCCCGTTCGCATGCTGCGGCCCGAGGTTTTCCGCCTTGTGCTGATTTGCGATCGAGAGCTTACTCAATTGGGGATTTCAAGACTAATTTTAAGGATATTTCAAAGAGATAATGATGCGCGACTTTTCGTGTTTCGATAGAGAGAGTCGCGATGTTGGTTACGTAAAACATGACAGCATCGAAGAATAGGCCGACGTTAGAGAATCGTGGATGGAGATTTTAGGACTTGGTAACACGGTTTATTTTTTCGAATATCAAGAGTTAGTTAATTAGGTTAAAGCGTTGGGGACTCAACTGGCCAATTTGCTGAAGCATTCGAGACTGATTTTGGACTTATTGCATGGTTCCGTGTTATTGTAGATGAAAGATTGTCTATTTTGGAATTTTGGCATTTCATTAATTATGATCTATTATTTTCAGTGTGATCGTTGTATGGAATACTTTCTCCTGTACTAGTGTATCTATCGGCGAGAATTAATATCATGCAAGGTGATCATTACAAATCACATGGGAAAATTGTCTAAAAAATCCTAAATCTATTGTAATTTTGATCAATTCAGTACTAAACCTTTCAATTTTGCTAATTGAATTCATCTAGTCAATTTTGACTGGAAATCACTGACTTGAAAGTTGGTTGTCCTACTTGGTATCGTTGGTACTAACACAGACAATTTTTGTATTTTTTTAATTTTTTACTTGACCCTCGCCAACACAAAAAAAAAGTAAAGAAAAAAGGAAAAAAAAAAAAAATCTAAAAAATTCTACGTTAGCATCGACGGTGGAATGTAAGACGATAAGCGTTTATATTAGTGATTTTCAGTCAAAATTGATCAAATGAACTCAATTGGCAAATTGTTAAAAAGTAGGACTCAATTGACAAAATTAAGAGGTTTAGGATTGAATTAGCTAAAATGCAATAAGTTAAAGACTTTTTTAAAATAATTTTCCTTCATAGCACATGGTTGGCTTACTCGATGTGTGAACGGTTATGACAACAATATCATCTCCCTTAGTAGTTATTTTTTGAGTCTAATGCTTCACGACGTTATCATGCGTTGACAGTGTCATATGATTGTCACGTAACTGACATGTGTCGCATCAGCTTAATATATGATGCAAGCTCCCATCGTTGCACATCAGCTCCTTAAATCACCGCGATTGATTGAGTTATGCGATGGATGTTCGCAATTTGTTATAGGCTTCAATCAAAATCCCGAAAGTTATTAATTATAATTAGGATTGTTTCATAGTGAAAAAGGTCACATTAAATGATTTTGCACCAATAGAGGATACAATGTACAAATAAAGCTATCATCAAAACAATGGAGTTCTTTGTTTTTGTGGAAATTACACAAAACCTTTCTAAAGTTCGAGGTTAATACATATTAACCATCGAACTTTCGATCGGTACGCTACGTTCGTAGTCATCCCTATGCTATTTTCTCCGTTAGCATATGTAATGCATATTATCTTTAAGGGGGTAAAAGTTCATTTTTCATGTGAATTTTTCATGGGAATTTATCTTTTGATGAAAAAGATAAATTAAATAATATCTGAAAATGTAATTATCAATGATAATCTCACAATATGATAAATTAAATAAGGGTCTCAAACACATCATTTCCGTTCATTAGTTTTTTTCGGTGTTTTGGTCGATCGGTCATTTTTTACATTAATTAACCAATTAAAAATACATAATGGGTATCCAATTTTGTCATTTGACCTATTTTATCGATGCCTTTTCCTTTTTTTTTTAAAATTCATTCGTGTTAATTATTTTCCTTTAAATATCTTGTTTAGTTTTATTTAAGTATCTATAAGCATCAAACATTAACAAATCTTTATTGTTTAATGTCATTCGGTATTTACTTTTTCTATTATAGGTATTTCAATTAACTCCATTTCCTCCGGCTTTCTCTATTTTTTCCATTTTGTAATAGCAATGAAAGGTAAAAAAAAAGATATGAAGATGCACCTTTACTCCTTAAAAACCATGTGCATCGCCCCCAATTTAGTACCGAGGGCTGATGTGTACTGAATCTTTCTTTCATGTACACGGCGAGAAAAAGATTTAAATTCACAAACAGCTCACGAGATGAGTCAATTTTTATTTATTCACTAAAGCGAAAAACAACGGCCAAAAGCAGAGTTCACGTCTTGGGCTGCAAATCAAGCTAGCAAGAAAATCTTTTCCAGTGAAAGCAATTGGAAAGGAGAAGATGTTCAAGCATTTGCCCTGCAATTACAAACAAAAAGAAAAGGAAGAAGGAGGAGGGGAAGGAGGAGCAACAGCATTGGCCTACAGAAAAATATAAAAATAATGTGGGGAGGAGGTGTGAATGGATGGAAAGAGGTTTGATCTGGAAAGTAAATCTGCAGTCCAATCAGTCCAAGGAAGATTAGATTTCTGGAGATTAGCAGCAGCAATCTCCATGCTTTTTCCTTTATTTGTCCAGACTTCCATCCTCTCCCCCTCTTGATGTTGAGCTAAGTGGACAGAAATTAAAAGGGTCTTAATCAAAAAATCCCATGTTAAGAAAAGGGTAAAGATTTGACTAGGAAAGATTTGCAAGAAAGAGAGAGAGAGGGATGGAAAAAGGGGCTCCACTCCAGTGCTTTGATTTCTTTTTCTAAAGGCCCCCCCTCACTCCATCAGCAACTTGCACCTTATCTTTCCCCTTTTTTGTCTAACATTGCCTCCTCTCTCTCTCTCTCTCTCTCTCTTTGTCAAACGGGTCTCAAATTCCAAAGTGTCAAGTCATCAATTTGTCATTCACACTTGGGCGTGATGCACATTGCAAAGCTTCTCTGTATCTGTCTCTGGAATGAGGAATGATTCATTTCTCTTCCAAATGTAAAAGACTGATCCTACCGACTGGATTGTAGTTTCTGAGATGTCAATGAACAAGACGTACTAATCTGTGCATTGCTCGAGCTCTTGGTGGCGCCCGTCGCCGCCTCCATGGCTGCTCGACGTCCGATGCGATTACTGCTAAAAAATTTGTCTTTGGGAGAGAGTTAAACCGTGATTTATGGCATCGGGTATCAGGGCTTTCTTGACGAGATTATCTTTTGCCATTCGTCCTTTTGATTTTTTATGCAACTTCCTGACAAAGTTTGGCCACGCCAGAGACGCGAGGGAGAGTCTTGTCTGCCGCAACATCGTTTTCAAACTTGGAGTAGAAATTAAAAACCACGAGTTTAGTCAATCGGTCAACCTATTTCCCTATCTATTCGTGAGACTACCGCCGTGTAATCTTGAAAGGAAAGACAAACGAATAATTATATTTAATGCAATCTATCATGCCAAACAGATCGAGACATATGATCTAAACATGAGATTAAAATAACGTCGTTTTGTTGTCGTTCGCTGTATTAATTATAGGAGACATAGTGTTTGAATAAGTGCGAACGAGCTTAATATTTAAAAATTAAATCACGCATTCATTTAACAACTTAAATTTTCAGAATAGATGTTAATGATTTAACAAATAATTCATATGGTTTCCTAAATCACTTAGCTGCCTTCATTTATGCGACTCTATGTGTGTGAGAAAGATTACTTAGACACATCAAAGAACTAATTTTTTTTTCCCTACAACATAACTAAATCTCATTTATAGTATGATCAAAGTATGATTATATGGGACCCTTCTCATGTAATTATGCCTCCTTGCTTGCTACAATATAATTTGAAATCCCTGTTAATGCAATCTTTACACGTAATGAATAGACGTTAGTGATCTAACAAATAATTCATATGGTTTCCCATATCACTTAGTTGCCTTCATTTATGCGACTCTGTGTGTGTGAGAAAGATTACTTAGACGCATCAAAGAACAATTTTTTTTTCCTATAACATAACTGAATCTCATTTCTAGTATGATCGAAATATGATTATATGAGACCCTTCTAATCTAATTATGCCTCCTCACTTGCTACAATACAATCTGAAATCCCTGTTAATGCAATCTTTACACATAATGAAAACAGATTAACACGAAAGGACCCTGAGCACACCAAACCCAATATCGCATCCTCGCAAAATTGGGGAAATGATTGACGAGAGAGGGAGAGGGAGAAAGAGAGAAAAAAACAAAGAGCGCCGGGGGAGGAGGGGGGGGGCTCGAGAGCTAGCTGGCAAACAATGAAAACACGACACGATGCGACCGGACGCACATATTCGACGTCGGAATCATGGCGAAGAAATACGTTGCGAGTGCATGAATCCCATTAGATGTGAATCGAGACTTTTGGCAGGGGCGAATGGAAAAGGGCCATCCGTATTGTGAGGCGAACAACGGCTGGTCGGAGGTCAAACGTTGCCATCGAGTGCCGGGGAGTGAAAAGTCCACGGGGCGCAATACATTGTGCCATTGACCCTGAGGCGAAAGCGAGGAGGGCAGCCAAGCAGCAGCAGCAGCAGCAGCAACAACCCCAGGAAAAGAAGTAAAAAAGGAAAATAGCGACAGCGAGGCGGGCCTCCGGACGTCCATCGTGTGGGGGAGAAAAGACGTTTTGCTTCGATGGTGGTAGTGGTAGTGGTGGACGCTGTACATGTATCCCATCCATATCTCTCTCTCTCTAACAATTCACAATCGAAGCACAGTGTCTATTAACCAGGGATTACTTAGTCGACGGGTCGATTACTAAATATTGTGCAAAGCATTGATTGGATTCAGCAGGAACCTTTTGAGTTCTATCATCTCACTCCAGGCACGAGAGATCATTATACCTGCCTACCTATCTAATTATAATCCCTTTCGGAAGAAAAGGATAGGGATTTTATCTTTCTCTTGGCAGCCCCTTTGTTCTTAGATATAATATTTGAGAATACTCCGCATTTTATGTGGTGGAGTTCAGACGAAATTCCTCCCTTCCGTCTCTCTGACAATTCATGATGGAAGAGAGGAGAAAGAGAGAGGCTAGAGCACGCAATTTTGCCAATCTCTTTTTTGGGAAGTTCAACGTGATTGTTTATTACGACATGGACGTAGTCATCGGTCATGGGGACAATCATCAGCCGGTTTGATTCATCTTCTGATTCCGACGTTCCATTCTTGTCCCCCTGCCGGACCATGATTGTCTTTGCTGCACCCAGTGGGTCTGTTTTCTTCCCTTAACAAAGCGAATCTCGCCCTCTCTCTTTAAGGATTTTCGTTTTTGTCCAGAACGTTTTTAATTTCTATTAGGAAAATGCCCGACATTTCGAATCTTCGTATCGAGTGTATCTTGAATCTTTTGACACGGTTTTGCTTGGGCGAGTTTCTGTCGGATTACTTTCCATGTTCGATTTTACCCTTCAATAGAGTAGATAAGAGAATACCATAGGGAGAATAGATTAAAAGATGTGTAATTCAAAGCAGAACATTTGTCTTACTTCACATAAGCCGTTTATCAAACATATCTTTAGAAGTTGAAATTTTCGATACGACAAGAGAAATGAAAATTAGGTTCTTCTAAAGGAACACAGTATTCATTGCGATGCTATAAATTCTTTCAAGACTAGAAGGGCAAAAGGTACTTGGCAGGCAATTTTTGGAGGGAGTCTAGTCATAGGATGGATTTGACATGATCTCAAGAGGTGGTGATTTATTTCCATAAACTTAAAAAGGTAGGTGTAAGATTACAAAAGATCTAATGCCAATTGCCATTTGGCCTTTTTGACTTTTGGTATTGAGGACTTGGCACTCGAAATGAAAGAATGAGATATCCCTACCCTAGCCGTCTAATTATGTTCTATCTAAGAGGCAAACTAAGACCCTAGACAAAAGTTCAAATGTTGCAAAGAACATACGACAATGACCTAGGACAGATCAACTCCTCAGAAATAGCATAATAACCTACATCTCTATAATCAGTCTTTCGGTCAGCTGTAATATGTAATCTTGGGAAGAAGAATCTGAAACGAGCGATCTTTGAAAGAGTGTCAAGCCACTTTAAAGGATCAGAAAAGAAGGAAAACGAAAGGGTGAGACAGGTGGAAATTACAATTGAACTAGAGTTTCAACAAGCGTTTACTTCTCAACAGTCTTTGAGTTGCATTCGAATCATGTTTGACATGAACAGAAAACTTTATCGACTTGGCTCGATTATGAGGAGGGCATGAACGCAGAAAATTATGTCCACTATAGTGCTTGATAAAATAGAACCTCAGTGCAAAAGCTTTGGTGCAATTAAGCATCTCAGAACACAAATAGGATGCAGCCATCATGGCTGAGGAACATGCAAAAGTTCGTTGAGAGCAATCATAGTATCTCACTGCCATCGACAACCAATATGCGCCACAGAAACACTGCACATTCACTACTATCACATCAGCCATGCGTAGAAGGAATTGCCAACTTACAATAATGCAACAACTTGAATTTCCAGCCATTCCGGCATAGAAAGTGAACATGGAAATGACTATGAAAATGGACATTCTTAACTTACCAAGTACAAAGGCTTATTTTCATGGGCCTACAATTTCAAACATGCAACAATAACATTAGAAGAGATTTGGATGGCTAAGGTGGGAAAACCCCCGAGAGTTAAGGACTAGTGTCATACAATACTTTACCCATTTCAGACCATTAACAAAGATAAATATTTGCCTCCCTTGTTCGAATGCAAAATTTAATCCGGCAAAACTGTAGAATGCAACAGTCAATGCCGAAATGCTGAATCAGAAGCAATTTATTGCAATCTACTAATGTCCTTGCATGTTATTCGTCCATATGAACATTCTCTGGCCACCATCCACCACCCAAATCTTTGTTGCCTTTATTAGTACACCCGAGCTTTTGGTGGGAATGACTCGATCTCATCGTCCAACGTATTCATATGAACTGGTCTGTAGTCGAGCCGAACCTTCTCATTTTCCCAGAACCTGCAAGTTAAATATGAAGAGACTGCGATCAGGAGAACACACAAAAGGTACATCGAGAGACTGGCACCACAGATTATTCTGCTCTTTTGGCCCAACAACTCAAGATTATGAGGAGATGGAGAAAGCATCCAGCCAAAGTTTAAATGAGTATGAAAGAACAAGAAGCTCCACGACATGTACTATCATTCATGTTTCTGGAGTTGAATTATGTATTTAAGTAAACAAATGAAAGCAGCTAAATGAGCCTTTGACACCTTGATTCCACCCTATAAGAATTGAAATGATGAAGGGAAGGAAAAAAAAAAAAACACAGAAAAGAGAGGCCAAAATCTAAATTATGGTAAACAGCAAAGAGAATCATATTTCACTAAACCAAGTGTGTGAATAACCACACTTAATGCGCTGGTGGTCAACTCAGTGGCTTGATGATCCTATGTTCACAGTTTCATTCAAACCCAATCTCAGGACAGATGCAATAATGCATGTACTGAGAAAAAAATAAGATGCTATAAATGAGGAGGATATTTTTTCAAGATGAAAAAAACTGACTTACCCCAAAGTGTGCTTCATCCAGCTTACATCGTCTCTTGTCTGCAAAAGCAGTTGAGCTCACTTTATTACAAATAAATTCAGAGGAGCAAGATGAGCATCCCATAGAAGATTGAAAAGGACAACTAACCGTGAAGTCTTCACGGGCATGGGCTCCTCTGCTCTCTTTCCTGGCTTCAGCAGAATGCATGGTGATACAGGCATTTATCAGAAGGTTTTCCAACTCCAGACTCTCAATCAAGTCTGAGTTCCTGTAAAAGAATTTGAACTCTAAGATTACTCCAAAAGGTAGAACCCACGAGAAACATTTGTTCACTAAATGAGGATGGTATTCTCTACCATATCAAACTACGGTCCTTCAATTGCACATCATGGAAGCTTTCCCATGCCTTGTCAATTAACTGACAACCTGGAAATACAAATAGAAAGCAAACCATTAAGGCGGCAAAAAAACAGTCATAGATTAGAGAACATAGCCTAAGAAAGAGACTGCAGAGTCAGCACTACCAAAAGGCCCGTGCAACCATTCCAATTTTAAGTAGAACATAGCTAAGTAGATCCTTAAATTATCTCCTCTTCATAACCATTCAAAGACCATGCTTTTACAACCTATGGTATATTAAAATTGCCTATCTCAGCACAGTCGAGAATCTTTGAAGTTCTAAATCCATTTCCCAGCAAATCTTATAATAGCATGATAAAAGAGAGCTCAGTTTGCATGCTTTGCTTTTGTCTCAAAAAGGGAATTTGCTTACCTTCTTCCAAAGTTTCTTGAGTACGGAACACAGCAGCATTGTTTTGCATAACTCGTTGCATATTCAACCGAATTTTAGACGTCGGAAGCGAGCCATTCGAATTTCTGATCTTGTCCAGCCATGCAATAGTCTTCTCAGCAGCATCCTTTTCCAACGGTTGTTGTTTCTCCCCTGCAAATTCATAGTCAGTTAAATTTGTCTAACATAATTTGCAACTTCTCTCACATAATCTGAAGATCAAACTTGCCTGGCCTATGTATTTCGGCAACTCTGTTAGCACAAGCTCTCCCAAATACAACAATATCAAGAAGAGAATTTGCACCAAGCCGATTAGCACCGTGAACAGATGCACAGGCTGCCTCTCCCGCAGCCATGAGTCCAGGAACTACCGCATCGGGATCGTCACCTTTGATTGTGACAACCTAGGGTTCAAAGAGTGCAAATCAGCAAACAGCAACAGAACTAATGTAATTGAAGTTCACATATTTGTGGAGAATTAACAACTGATGGGAGTAAAACATGAAGTCAATTACCTCTTTACTCCCATCATCTATGGAAATTCATCATTCATCCAC
Organism: Corymbia calophylla; assembly: GCA_014182845.1. Lineage (NCBI taxonomy): Eukaryota > Viridiplantae > Streptophyta > Magnoliopsida > Myrtales > Myrtaceae > Corymbia > Corymbia calophylla. The sequence continues at coordinate 12,292,314 of CM024701.1, read as the reverse complement.
TTTTAAACCCTGAACGTAAGATAGTGACCTCTACTAAACTCTCAGATTCAAAACCAGCATATTATGTCTGGAGTCTTCCATTAGTTTCCCTACAGCCTATCCCATCAAAAAGCTATTCACATCCTTGTACATTTGCTCTTTGAATGCATAAATAACGAAATGTTTGATTAAACTAGTTTGCATAAAACTCTGATTGACTAGGGACCACTTTTAAGTAATTTAAAATCGAAACCTGCCTACTCATCAAATAACCCAAAAGATGATGGGAGCTTTTAGAATGACCTCCAAACTGTTTATCCAAAAACAGATTACAGTATTCCAGTTATAATTATATGGGGCCATCTGAAATCCTCTCCTGCCATTTTTAACTTCAACCGTCAAACACACTTAAGACAGTATAACGCCAAGAGCTTTTTCTATAATATTATTAGGATAACAATTATCAATAATCAAGTAATCAATAGAGAGACTCATCTTATAAGAGATGTCACTTACCTCTCCATGATAATTAGTGGGAATACCACCCATATTATAATGCACAGTGGGTAAGACAGGGATGGGCTCTTTTGTCACGTCCACTCCAGCAAAGATAGCAGCAGTTTCAGAGATACCGGGAAGTCTCTCCTTCAGTACTTCGGGAGGTAAATGGTTCAGATGAAGATATATGTGGTCCTTAAGAGGTCCTGAAAAATAAACAGCAATTTTTATAGCAAATGGGACTATATTAATAAGATATTCACATACATGTTCATTCCAAAAGGTGTAAAAAGGGCTCTGAAACATAATGCAAGGATCTTCACGGCAAAGTAAAACAAATTAAAGAAGAAAAACGACAACCACAGAGCATCAACACTCTCAACAAAAATTATTTGAGCCAATTCAATTAGAGCATAACATACCAACACCACGGCCTTCACGTATCTCCATGGTCATTGATCTTGAGACAACATCTCTTGACGCAAGATCCTTGGCTGTAGGGGCATACCGTTCCATGAATCTTTCACCCTCACCATTTCGAAGGATACCGCCCTCTCCTCGTGAACCTACATCACAATAAGAAATGAATAAGAAAACACAAGCTAATCAGTAAAGTTGAAAAAATAAAAAAAGAGAGAGCATTTTATGTGAAATTTATGCTACTCAAATATGCAGAAATAGCAAGAAACCTTCAGTTATGAGGCATCCGGCACCATATATTCCAGTCGGGTGAAATTGTACAAACTCTAAATCCTGTAAAAAGATCATGTTAACTAATAAAGAAGCAGAGAGGTTATATGGAAGACTAATCTCAAGTAGGGAAGGCAGAAAACAGACTTGAAGGGGAAGTCCAGCCCTTGCAACCATAGCATTGCCATCTCCTGTGCATGTATGAGCTGATGTTGCAGAAAAGTATGTTCTACCATAGCCCTGAAGAATCAGAATAAGAAGTGAAGAAATCTACTTGCTTCCCATTTTAAAAAAGAGATCATGAGTTTGACATGGTACCCCTGTGGCCAGAATCGTTTGAGCAGCCTGGAACCGATGTAGTGTCCCATCCTCCATATTCAAAGCGATCACTCCTTGACAACTGCCTGAATAAGAGTTTCAAGAAAAAATCCACTCGGCTCAAACTTTCAAAGTAACTGTCTTCACAACTTCACAACAAGACAAGCAAATGGAAAAACAACAGGACCATAGTGATGGGCAGCCTATAAACTACTGCAGCCTTATTACACAAGGAACAACAGAGGATAATCCAAAATCCTATTAGCTGAAAAATTTCAAGTAAGAGGTTCACCCAATGTAAGGATCAAATTTTTCATATTCAAGCAGATCTAAACTGATCTCAAGAGTCGAAAACCAAAACCTCAGTCACTTTTATTTTGCATGAAGGGCTAAAACCCATTCATAATAACAACCAAAAATGCTGGCTGACACTTCAATTAACACCATTCGATGCGCAATTTTATTACCACCTCCTATAACATCTTTCTTGAAAGTGATGCAGTAGCACAATGGATGTCCAGATCATTCCAAAATAATTACGCTCATAACTCCAAGATACTTTAGCCACCTAAAAGGAATTATGAGATAGGTATCTAAATTTCATGTAATTTCACTAAGCTGAATATCTTAACCTGATGGAGGTACCATAATGCATCAACTCACCATCACTATTCATTATTAGATCCAAGGCAAAATATTCCACGAAGAACTGCGTATTATGTTTCATAGCTTGGCCATAAAGGGTGTGCAACAATGCATGCCCAGTTCTGTCAGCTGCACATGCACAACGGTAAGCCTGTCCACCTGTGGTAGAGGCAAAATAGAGTCTCAGGTGAATTGTATTTTGCATTAACCACAAGTACTTCCATTCTGCATTCATCCCTCTCACCTTTTCCAAAGTCAAGGCTTTGGCCACCGAATGCACGCTGATATATTTTTCCATCTTCAGTTCGTGAAAACGGTAGGCCATAATTCTCAAGCTCAATCACTGCTTTTGGTGCCTCTCTACACATGTACTGAATTGCATCTTGATCACCTACACAGACTCAACATTGATTAAATACTGCAAAACATAAACACTAAGTATCCAATAGTACAGTAGCTTTCACAAGAGTCTATAGTCCATTCGAAGTGCCTTTGACTTATATCTTTTACCCTGGCATTTAAGACTTGATTTCCTTCAAACCGAACACCCCAAACCTTTAAAAACCTTGACATAGGGACTTTCAAAGTCATTCGAAATTGCAAACATGTCAAATCTTTTCGTTGTTTTCTTGAAAGGTAGAATATGTAATTTTTTTATTTTGGCAAAAAAGTTAATAAATTACTTAAAAGGCCAGAACAAAAGGACCCTAAAATGATTAGCCATTAGGACACTGGCCCATGTCTGTGTTGTATATAGGGATCTTTCCCAGTTTAAAAACCAGGCCTACCCTCCCATTGCAGACAAATAGAGGAGAATAAGTATACATAACCAGATGCCCAGTACAACTAGCTTATCAACCACAAAAGCGATTTTTGAAAAGACGGGTGTTTATGTCAAGATTGTCAAAAGCATCGGGAGCAATTTAAATGGAGACAAATCATAAGATATTCATGATTCTGTGGTCCATTTTTAACTGAACAATAATAAACCTAAATAAAGTAAAATCTGATCGTGAAAAGCCTACCTAACCAGTCGCTCCCCTTGACAGTATCATACATGTGCCACCTCCAGTCATCTTCACTCATGTTTCCCAGCGCAGCATTTATACCACCCTGCAAAGAGGTTTCCCTTTAGCTTCTAAGGAAAGTCCAAGCTATCCAAAACAATTTAAGAAGGTAAGAAAAAGTAGATGCGAGAAAAATCAACATAATGATTCATAAGGACTATAGGGAGAAAAACAAAACAAACTAAATGAATAGGCTAAAGAAAAAAAAATTCAAACAGAGTTGAAAAGTATAATAGTGCTCATCAATTAGGTCAAAAGGCCATTGAGTTTACTCAACCCTAAAACAGATCTCTTATTAGGACGACAGCTAATGACTTAGAAAAGCACCCATTAGAATAGTTAACTGTACAGCACAAATTATCATGTATGACCACCATCTGACAGAACTTTAAGTGAGTTGTGGAATAGTTAAGGCTTTCAACTATGGCTGTAAACCTTGGATATTGCCATAATTTTTGGCATGTGGAATCTCATCTTATTTCATTATAGACTGTGGCTTATGATTGATGATAGGGCCTCTTTGTTTGCTATTAAGCAAAAGCAAAACGTTCACCCCAAAATTTAAAAAATTATCTAAACTTCCAAAAGTTATGAAGTCACCATTCTTCTCCTGTGAAATCTTCAGATGTCTTGGATTAGAAAAAGTCGAAAGTGTGTGAGTCACAATATTTTAATTATGCAAAATGCAAAAGTCAATTCAGACACGCCCTAAATCTTAAAACATCAAATCTTTAAGAACATCTAAGTCATGTCAATTTAAAGTCATTTAAATGTTTTATAGTTTTTTGAACTAAGAGCCATAAGCCAAGCCAAAAGCAAGTGACTTTACAGTATCAACATCTTACCTAGTTCCTCTGCATCAATGGTTTCTAGGATACTTGCCGAGTATTACATGTTTTCCTGGTTCGTACATTATCGATTTTCATCACCTAGTAGGAACCAAGACTCGATCTATTCAATCTAATGCATGGCGTCGGCAAGCTTGATGCCATTATGTTGTCAAAAGGTTTAAAGAAATAATTAAACAGCTTGATGTTAAAACCATTTACAGAGCACTGTTGATAATATCTGCCCATTGTCATGTATAATCAGCAACATAATGAAAGCTGGAGCTCCTCGCACCTGAGCAGCAACGGTATGTGACCGGGTTGGAAAGAGCTTGGTGATACAAGCAGTGTTGAAACCATGTTCAGAGAGTCCAATGGCTGCTCTCAACCCCGCACCTCCAGCTCCTACAACAACGGCATCGTATGTATGGTCGACTATGGTGTACTGCAACAAAAAAGTGAAGCACTGTTTTCACCTCACAGAAACAATCAAGATTTTGCCGCAATCAATTAACTTTGGCAACAGGAAATACAGCATGAAAAGAGGGAAATTCAACTCGATACTTAGAGGGAGAAATCCATTCTCCTTGAAAACCCAAAGAATGCAAAAAGCTAGAGCCTTCATTTGTTATTGCATTTAAAACCAAAAGGTAACAAATCCAAAACTCTCGAAAGGGTAGACAATACCAAGGAACGAGAAAATCCTGAGAATCGGGTTCCACGCTGCTCCCGACGAGCCGCATCAACAACTCAGGAAGACACTCGAGACTCGAAAGGAAAAAAGAGCATCTCGACCATCCAACTTACTCCCCATTTAGCTAAATCCAAAAACGAAACCAGCTCCTTCCAGAAAAACCCCAAGACCCTAACACCAAGAACCCGCCATCCCCCGCTCCTACGGCTCACCAGACAAGGACAACAACGGTCAAAAAAAAAAACTCCAGGCGAAGCAGCCCCCAAACCACAAACAAACGAAGCTCCGAAAACTCAAAAACCCCCCGCGGGACCATCAAGCAGCATCCCAAAGCTCTAAAAGAACCAGCGGCAGCAACTAATCAAACCCAAAATCAAACGGGGATTCATCCCAAACCAAACCCAAATCGCGATCGCAACCTAGATCCTACGACCCCGCCGAAGAAATGAAGCGGGGGAGACTTACCGATTCGGAGGAGAAGAATCTGGAGACGCGAGATCGGAGGGAGTCGACGCCAGCGGCGGCGGAAGGAGCGCGGAGGCCGCGAGCAATGCACCGCCACATCTCGGTTTCCCTGCGGGGGATCGAACCAGAACCACCACCACCACCACCTCCGGTCACCGGCTCTCTTCCTGGGGGGGAGCTCGCTTGCTCGCTCTGCGGCAGGCGATGAGGGAGAGGAGAGGATGTACCTGAGAGTGCTTTAGTAAAGGTGGGAGATGTGACTGGGCTTGCGGAAAAATGGAGGCGATTTCGGGGACGATGGTGGAGTATCCTTTTTTTTCGTCCTTTTTTTTAAATATATATTTTTTGTTTTCTTATTTTAAGTAAAAAGAAAAAAGGGGGGGAGCCAAAGAGAGAAAATAATACATCAAGTTGAGTTGGTATTTTGGCCAAAAAAAAAATGTTGAGCTGGGAGCGAGAGAGAGAAAGATGGAGGATGCAGAAAAATATGGGTTATTAGTGACTAAATTGAGCATTTAAGCAATAATTTAATAAATAATTCCGATCGAATTTAAGATTTAAGGATCACATTACAGGTTGGGCAATTCCCTTTCTCTCGATAAGACTGGTTTTCACCTCCGGCTAAAACTACTGGTCATACGAAAATCTCTCTTTCTTTTTTTCTTTTTTCCTGGTGGAAAGAAAAGGAGAAACGTAAGATAATAGAAGAAATTTTTTTGGATTGTGAGCAAAAGCACAAATGGTGTAATTTAATTGGGCGGCGCAAAGGATCCGTGTCTTATTTGCATGCTCTGTGTAGTCATCTCTAGTCGAAGTATAGGAGCTTGAAATCAGTCGGCCAATATAGTACTCGTTATCATCGATCCCTTTATATTCTATAAATTCGATGATTTCAGAGCTCGGATTGATGCTAAGTAGATACCGTTGGTCCCTCACTCTTATGAAGTCAACTATATAAATATTAGGATCATACATGCCATGTCTTACAAAACAGGACTTTTAAACAAGCAATGTTTCATTAGTATTATAGAGTTCAACATGACTACCACCTAATGTTAAGGTTCGATTCTCCTTTCCACGCGATTTCTAATCGAGGGTACGTTCATTCGAAGGAAAATTATAATTGGGGAAATTTTTTTGCCACTTTTCAGCATTTGAACAATGGAAAACGATCAATTTATGAAAAACATCTTTGATGAATTGGAAAAGACATCTCTAACTCACCAAATAAGAGAAAACAATCATTTCCTTTAAATCTGATGTTCCATGTAGAATGCTTCTCGTTATCGTGAAGTTTTTCCGTGAAATCGACCGGACCGATTCGCCGTGCTGATCATGATTCGTTAACGAAAAGAAAGAGAGATTCAAGAGGCCCAGATGAAGACACGAAGCCCGGGGTTTCAGGACAGCGATGGCCGGTCCAATGAGAGCGCGGGACGCTGGTCTTAAGAAAGACGTTGATGCCTTCGGAGCCGATGGTGCAATTCTCGGATGGAGAAGTGGGCCACGTGGCCCTTGTCGTTACCGCTAGCTAACCCCGAAAAAGAGTCCCGTCTCCTTGTCCTTCCTTTTCTTAGGACTGCTTCGACTCCACCAAATTCGCTTTGTCTCGTGTCGTTGGAGACCGACCATCTGCGTTCGCGTGTTGGGATCGTGTCGTGTCGCAATCCGCGACATGTGAAATTCCAATCCTTACCTAATGTGATGGGTGTGACCTTCGTAACTAGACTTACATTTAGATATCTTAGATGTATTGTGTTTGAGCACAATTAACAAGTTGGATCGTTTAATTAAGTGCATTTAAGTACAAGACAAATGGATTAGAAAAGTTAATCGCATGGATGTTGTGTTCATTTTCGTGTATTGATGGGTTCATGACAAGAAGATGATCAATCTCGATCTAAAAACACTAAATTCCTTATCGGGTATGTAACAAATAAATAGATTGCATTGAACCTGTCGGCCCTATGTTTCCTTCCGTCGATTTGACGTAAAATGATTAGGAAATCACAAATCTCTAACTCTAAATTTTTGAACTCCTAACTTCTTCCAACCTTCACATCTGACCATGATTTTTTAAACTGGACGATGAGCTATCTTTTTTGGGAATCATTGTAATGGTACCTCAAGGTGTAGGATGCAGGATGCTTGTTAGAAAAACCAATCCAACGGCTCAAATTAAGATGTGGAGAGAGACTGTACGTATATAAAAAATATTTCCAAATGACTTGAGATATTTCAACACCTTTTCTTACGTGCAAGTCAATATAAATTTGATTAGCAAGTTTGTGAAAAGGGTAAAATTTGATGACGAAGGAAGATCGCTTATATATAAAAAGTATATAAATTCAATTATCGAGCAGTATGAAATATTTAAATTAGATCAATGTTGGCGCAATCGATGTAGCTTCAACGGCACGACATGGGGAGGATTGCTGGCCGTGGGTTGCACATAGGGGTGTCAACGGGTCGGGTCGGGTCTTGATGTTACTCGACCCGACCCGAACGATAAAGGTCATGTCATTTGACCAGACCCAACCCGAAATGCATAAAATATGAAGCAAAAAAAATGGATCGGTTCGGGTCGGGTTTCGGGTTTTTTATTAAAAAAATATTACAATTTTTTAATAAAATATGATAAAGGAAATTCGAATGCTCTTACGTCGCGAGGCCTTGTCCAACCCGTCCGTGAACATCTCCATGGACAGATAATTTTTTAATAAAAAATATGACAAAGGGAATTCGAAATGCTCTTCCGTGACGCCGCGAGGTCTCGTCCAACCCATCCGTGAATATCTTCACAGACAGATAATTTTTTAATAAAAAACATGACAAAGGGAATTCGAAATATTCTTACGTGACGCCGCGAGGTCTCGTCCAATCCGTCCGTGAACATCTCCGCAAACAGATAATTTTTTAATAAAAAATATGACAAAGGGAATTCAAAATGTTCTTACGTGACACCGCGAGGCCTCGTTCAACCTGTCCGTGAACATCTCCGTAGATAGATAATTTTTTAATAAAAAATATGACAAAGGGAATTCGAAATGTTCTTACGTGACACTGTAAGGCCTCATCCAACCCGTTCATTTAACATCTCCGCAGACAGATAATTTTTTAATAAAAAATATGACAAAGGGAATTCAAAATGCTCTTACGTGACGCCGCGAGGCCTTGTCCAACTCGTCTGTGAACATCTCCACAGGTAGATAATACTCCCTCCTTTAAGTTCTGTGTTGGCCGCGAAAAAGAAGCAAATCATATGGAAGATGGGGAGAGAGAGAGAGGGAGAGGGAGAGAGATTGATGGGGGCCGACCTGAGGGGCGACGGCGACGAACTTGTGAGACGAGACATGCTGGATGAGTTGCGAGTAGAAGGAGTTGTAGAGGAGATAGCTTAGGTGGGTGTGTTTAGGTTGAAGCATTTAATGTATTTGGATGGAACAATGTTCGACCTTAACTCGATCCAAAAATATGTATTTCATTTGTGTTTATAATTGTTACCCGAACAAGATAAGACCAAACACGTACTCATATTTATTTCGTGTTCGAATCATATTCGGGTTGGGTTGGATGGGTTTTTTGAACACCCCGAATTGCACATGCAGCAAGAGAGACAAGGGTTGAAGATAAAGCTCAAAGCTTAAAAGCGAGTTAGGAAGTTTGATGCAGGCGGAAAGAGGCGGGAGAGTACGTTAAGAAACCAAGAAGGTGGGCACAAGCCAATTTCCAAAATTTATTAATTTCTCACGGCTGCTGCAAATATGAAGTTGAATATTCAGGGATAGTTTGGAGACTAAGGGTACAAATGGTAATTTGCCTAGCAGTAACTGATTTTATTATTTTATTCTCCGGAATAAAAGAAGAATATAAATCCGTTTGGTAAATTTTTTATTTTTGAGAATAGATTTGAAACAGAATGAATGAGTAAAAAAAAAATTACTTCTTTGTTTCCGGGAACAATTACAGAATCGAGTCAATCAAAATTTCATTTTTCTCTTCTTCTTTTTTTCCTTCCTTCTCTCTTCTTCTTCCATTGTTGCTGTTGTCGTCGGTAGTTACCAACAACCGGTTGGGCAAGGTTCGGTGAGCTCGTCTAGATTTGGCGAGGCCAAGCTTGCCTAGCAAAGGCTTGGTCGATGAGGCATGGTCTCATTAGGGGCCGGCGACAACGCTTCGACGAGGTCACCGGTCATCCCGAGGCCAGTGACTGGCTAAATCTTGAAGAAGAAGAAGAGAAAGAAAATAAAAAAGGAAATGAGAAACAAAGAAAAAATTAAAAGAAAATGGTTTGGATTAAAAATTTTGAGGGCGATTCCAAACTCAATTCTATTCTAGGAATAGAATTTTTTTAGCAATTACTAAATACTTTAAAATGTTCAAAAATTGTTCCCGGGAATAGAATAAAAAAACAATCATTTCTGAGCATAAATTATTTCCAGGAACAAAATTATTACTAAACGTATCCTAAACCTAATTATAGAAATTCGCCTCATGTACTGGCAAGTGAATGTAAATCTAGATCAATTTTTTCTTGAAAAAAATTATGTAAGTTTTTCTAATTTCTTTTACTGCATCTCAAGCAGAAATCCTAGCGTGCGTCCAAGCCCTAAGGTATCCTAGTTCGTAAAGACAGATGAATTTTGGAGTCAGTCACGCAGTTCAAGTCTGATAAGTGCTTGAATCACCTGGCTTTAGGAAGAGAGAGCTCCTACCAAAGAATGTCGAGATCAACTTGGATACAGTATTGAAGTAGCTCATTGCTCAAGAAAGACTAATATTATAGCGGTCTGGGTTATCCAAGCCTAGCGTCGGAAAACTCTTCCCCACCATTGGGTCTCAAATTTCCTCGGACACCTTGAGATTTATTATGCTAATCTCGTGTATTCCCATGATATCGGTTATTGAAATGCAGAGACTTTCCCATGTTCAAATCATCTGTCTATTTGAGGAAAAAAATCATGAAAACATTCTCAATTTTATTTTATTTTAGTGTCTCAAAATGTCATAATATCTTTACGTCATTGTGCCACATTTTTAGATTTTCAATATGGTACAATTCAAAATTATGCTTCGTTCGTTTTGCAAAAAATAGTTTTAGGGAACCATATTTCGGGAAGGTGACAATATTTTCCAGTGTTTTGTTGAAGTTTAAAAATGAACTGGAAATTTTTTTTCAACATTTGATATGAAAATTTTAATTTGATTTTTCCAGATAAAATTATTAAAAAATTCAAAAATTTAAAATATTTTTTCCTTTTCTTTTCTTTTTCCTTCTTCCTCAATCAATCACCACCATAAAGAACGATCGGCGATCAACCACAGGTGAGAAATGAGCTTGCCCAAAGCCAACAAGGTCAAGCTTGCCCAAGGCTAGCAAGCTCAAGACTTGCCAGTGACTCGGGCATGGCTCCATCTCTTTGAGATACACTTTGTAACAAATCTTCACTATATGCACCAAGCAATCACCTCAAATAAAAAATGCAAGGCCATCTTATTGTTGCTAGTGCAACCCTAGCCCGTCGAGCTTGATGGCCAGTTTGCACCTGTCAAAATGGGTTAAAGTTTTATTTCCCACATCACTCATAATGGGTTTAAAAAATAAGACAATTAAAATATATGGGTCTTAAATGGGTTTAGTTCAAATCCAATTACAACCCACTCTTTTTTTCCCTCTTTACTAAAGAGGGAAAAAATCATATTTCTTTTTTCTTTTCTTTTTTTCTTTATATTTTTTTTTTCCTCCACCTTCCTCAATCGCTAGCTGTCACGGTCGACAACCAGCCAAGTAGCGTCGAGAAAGTTCAAGCCCCGCCAATCTAGTCAAGCAAGCTCGGGCAAGCTTGGGCTTGCCAATGACGAGTGAGGCTCGAGCCTTGCCGATTTGGCAAGACTTGAGCTCGCCCGTGGTCGGTTGCCGGCCGTTGTCGTGGTTGGCGACCGGCCGGAGAAGAAGCACAAAGAAAAAAAAAAAGAAAAAAAAAAAAGAGAAATAATTAAAAATTATATTTTAAAAAACGAAAAAGAAAAAGAAAGACTAATTAAAAATTGGATTTTTTAAAAATAAAAATATTTATAAATTTGATTTTAAAAAAATGAAAAAAGAAAAATATTAAAAAGAGTCACAAAGAAAATTTTAATCATATTTTTCATATCAAATGGCAAAAAAATATTTTCTCATTTATTTTCAAATTTGAGGCAAAAACAAAAAATTATTGTAATTCTCTTGAGAAAATACTTCTTGGAAAATATTTTTTATGAAACAAATGAAGGCTTATTTTAAAAAAATTATAAAAATTGTCAATTAGATTTGTATTGCGCGAAGGTGTTTTAGCAATATCATATTTTTTTTTAAAACCATAAGTATAAGCTTTCTTAGATTTAGTTAAATGGATCGGGTATGGATTGGAAATGTGTCAAGTCGGGTATGGATCAAGAATTTTGCCCTACGATAAATGGGTTGATTTAGGTCAGACCATTTATAACCCAACCCAAACTTAACCCGATCCACCCGTTTGACAGATCTTAGATAGCCTCCTCCTTGATCCCACCTGACTCACATCCCGCAACCACCTCAAAACCAAGCCCAAACCTCCACCAGTGCTCACTTGATCGCCACAACTGACATTGTCACAATTCTCCACATGGACACGATTGGGTGAGAAGAGCTTGAATGTTCGCTGGAGTGCCAGCTCCACGATCTTACTATAGGCAAAGTTGAGAGCAAGGATTAGGGACTGGAGGGCCAAATCCGCGTCGGAGAGAGAGGTTGAGCAGGGGAAGGATGGATCGGCCGGGGCGAGGGTGGGGCCGGCGGTGGAGGTGAAGGGATGGTCTGGAGCTTGTTGAGGGAAAATTTGGAGGCTGAGATGATGTGGGAATGCATTAAGGAGAAGGGAAAAATGATTTTCTCTTTACCCGATTTTGAAGGTGTTTTTTCCATTGATCAAAAATGATTTTCTTGACTACTTTATTTTCTATGAACCAAACATTGAAAAATCTGAAAATCTTTTTGATAGAATTTGTTTTTCATGAAATAAACGGACCTTAATTTCTGAGTATTCTACGAAACCCCGCACAAAGCACGTTAAGTAAAGGAAACCTCGCACTTGTCGCGTCGCACAAAGCCCGTTCAGGACATTAACAACAGAAAAGATGAAATGAAAAGACCTTGATCACGACTATGTATAGGAAGAATCGGGCTCCGGTGGGTCGAATTGGATCGTTAATGCACTACATAGGCCCATCCAACTTGTAAATAAAAATAGAACATTATCAAGCCGGGGAGGAATAGACTCAAAACTAGTTCAAGGTAGCCCAAATGATTGATGGGCTTTATCGAGCCTATCCACTTACCATAAATGACGCGCCCAATTTTGCCGAGAGCCATGCTTTCCTCCATCTCTGATCGAATGAATTTTGTCTAACCATATCTCCGGTTGACAAATTATAGGTAAATGGGCATCACTAAAATTAAAATTGGATGACACCTATATTTGTAATGCTCTGATTAGAGGTACAGTTGGAGAAAATATTATCCGACTAGGGATGGAGGAAAACATTACCCTTAACAAAAGGAATACTTTTGTCAAACAAACCATGGTCGACAAAGGACAATATTAGAGCTTCATAAATATACTTATGTCAAAGATCATGGCTAGATGTAAGAATAATACTAAATAATCGATAGATTATGTAATCGACATCCATAGTTTGAATTAAGTTATGAAGTACCCATTATACGAATTGGTAGAAAGAAACATCCTCTCAAATTTATCGTGGCGACATTCTCCCTCTTTTGGGGTTTCCTCTTTCCAAAGCAACCAACCCCCTTTTCTGAAGCTATGTCCAAGAGGGAGAGAGCTCCCTCCCTCCCTCCCTCCCCCTATCTCTTCATTTTCAAGACTTTTTCAAGACCTCTTTGTTGATTTTGTGGATGTTGCTATCATTGTGGGTTGGATGATCGAAGGGTGAGTGCCTCAGAAGAATATGATCTTTCCGAATTTACTTGCTTACTTTGGCTCTAAGTGTTTGTTCTATACAATCAAGCGCTTCGCAAATCTTCGAAGCTCATCTGCTGCATTCGACAGTCGGCTTATCTGAAAGTGATTTTGTAGTCAACTACGATCTTTTTTACAGCTATTCTCTCATGATTTAGAATTAAATCTAAATTTGGGATTTACAAGGTGCTATCTGTGCTTTTTCAACCTATTAGTATTGTTGTTGTCTTTATATGGTGATGGTGCTAAGGATGCTGAACCTAGGCACGCATGCTTTTGGCAAAAGCTGTAGCTACTAGAGAGGAAATCTTGACGTGTACTCATTATTGATAATGATATGAGTTTTGGCCATTGGTTGTGCTTTGAAAATATGACCGATCTATTCTTGTGGAATGAGCGAGTCTCTACAAGCTATACTAAATCGTTTCATTTTTTGAATTTACATTGAATCGTAACTTCTTGGGATTAATTTTGTCTTGAAGTTATGTATCTCTCTTTTATGTGAAATAAAAATTTTCCTTCTGACCAAAAAAAAATAGTAGAGAAATAAGAGAAGTTCGTCATTGTATTAGTCAAAGTCCAAAAATCCTGAAGCTTGTCCGTGCGGGTTCACCGGAAAATTCGACCAAGTGGAATATAATTATTTTGTTTTCCTATCAATGTAGGGTCTCAAAAGGGATCCGTTATCAATGTCTGCACTAAAATAGTGTGTTCAAGTGGATAAATGACAAGAAAAAAGACAAAAACTTCATGATAGTCGGGAGATCTCATCCCCCTTGACAAGACCCCTCGAAACTCGATAGTGAAACTTACTCAATTTCAAATTGGAGGGAATCATACACCCATTCGTCTGCTTGTAATATTCCATCCTTTCGGGCCAGCTTTCGTTAGGTAAAAGAAGCTCCAAAAGACAGCCCACCAAGTTCCAAATCCTATTTCTGACCTAGCTGTGCGTGAAGCACTCGTCTGGTTGCAGCAGAAACACGATTTGGGGAAAGGGCAAGTACAAGGAGTTCGAAGTGTTCTGCAACTGCACGTGGTGTCTGATAGCTTCTCAGTTGTTGAAGAGATCTTGGGCTGGGCGGAAGTCTCCTAGGCTGGTCGTTCGGTACTGCTGGACTGCCGGGCTTTACTGGCCCAATTACCACATGTCTTGCTCCGGTATGAACCGAGGGAAACAAATCGGGCTGCGGATTGGCTTGCCAAAGCCCACCGTTCTGGGTCCCTTCCACTTAATTGGATTTCAATGCCCCCACATCCTCTTTCGCTTATTCTATGTTTGGACTATGACAACGAGTGTAATCGTTCTCTTTTGTAAATGGTAATGCACTATTTCTGACCAAAAGAAAAAAAAGTTCCAAATCCTGAAATCGGTGCACGAAGCAAAGCTAGATCAAGGGATCGATCCCTCCAGGAACTGCAGAAAGCCAAAGCGAACCTAACGTGCAATGCCCAACGAAGTGATCGCTCTCGTGGATCATTCCAAGAACACAAAGATTCTGTCCTGTTGGGTATTTCTCTCCGTGCAGGTACATGGATCGTTAGTGGCTGCTGAGCCGTACACCATCATGTGTGTTGAGAACAGATTGGAGGTCCAAGTTGTTCTTATCCTCAGCCAGCTAAGGACAAGAAATGTTGCGAAAGGGAGAGGACCCGGCAACTGGTGGCTTCGCTATCGCCGACAGATTTCCAAGGTCAGAAAGTCCCGAACCTTGCATTAGGTTCCATGAAATAGTCAGCTCCAGTAGTTCATGTCGTGTCATGCCAAGTTAATAGTTTCGACACCTTTTCTCATGCGTAGTAGATACACAAGGAATGATGAAGAGAACACGAACTTATGGCTAATGAACATAGAAAGATCACCGCTTCAAATGATCTGTTCTGATGGAGAAATACAAGAACATTATCCTTTTTCAAGCAACTTAACAACCTCGTCCTATGGCTCTTCCATTATTGGAACCGCAGATTTATTGACTTTGTTACAGAAATGGTTTGCAGAGCTGTCCTTCCAATTTCGCATTACAAGGATCATCCTTCATTTCGATATATCAAATCATGGGGGCGTCACTGACGATGGTTCGAGCATGGGACAGGGGGAATTTATTAAAATGGGGCCCGAAATTCAAGGGAAGATATCCATCGGCTGTGCCAAACAGAGGATGCTATGAAATTGTTTGGGAATGGCCAGGAAAAGACAAGGAGGACTCTCGACTCCGAATAGAACAAGACAGCCTTCGCTGTCCTGCTTTTGCTGTTTGATTGTTTCTTGCAAAGAAGCCTTGAGTGTCTCTCGAACACGAGTTCTGTCGGTTCTACTGATTTGGCGCAAGGTCGATAGGACAAGACATCAAATTCGAGGGGGGATACGTTCGTATATCGTATCTCTTCAAATTATTGGCACATCAGGCAGTTGGCTAAAGGATCTAGGTTAAGCATATCACTGACTTGTCATAACTTCATCAATATGAACAACTCAGTAATATTGCACATAACGCTTAATTGCCAAAACTCTCTCTCTCTCGCGAGCGCTTGCTGATTTTTTTTGTATCTGTTTGTGTGTATGGTGTGTGAATTCTTGAGCTTAGCGCATGCCTCCACACTAGCGATTTGCAACTATTGAGCCAGTTGTTTGATTGGAAGAGGTCATAAGGCGTAGAGGTCCTAGGCTTAGGAGACCATCTTGGTCATGGAGAGGAGGGGGGAGGGGGTGCTGCAACATGCTAATTGAACACGATATGTCAAAAATGAATGAACGAATAATAAATTTACATGGTTCTATCAAGGTGAAATTCTTTCAAGGTATCTTAGGCCAAAACTTTTTTAACCAAGACATGCCCATGCGGCACTATATGAGTTGGAATTACATGCCAGCCTTCTTTCAATAGATCACTTTGAATAATAGTTTAGCAAATCATTTCATCATTATTGACCATTCCATGCCTTATTTGACTCAAGTGTTGAGTCTCTAGAATGAGACATATAGATCATTTCAATATAACAACCGTTTTCAGCTTATCGATCCATCATTAATAGAGTGGTGTCAATTTCTAAATAGTTTGTGCATAGATGACCAATTTCGACTAAGATCTTCCAAGATGATAATCATCCATAATCTGGATTCTTAACACAAATACCTTGATGTCAATCCCATGACTCGATCACATGTCTTCTACATTTCTCACTCTTCAACCCATGAAACCCCACTTCTCAACCTGCAATGAATACGAGAAAAATCGGAACTAACATTCTCCCCCACCCCATTCCCACCGCACCCTTGTTGCGGCTATTATGCTGTCATCTTGCATTTCTCAACCATCATTGCCACTCCCTAGGTACTTAAATGGCAAACCCTTGTCCTACAAAACATGCCTCTTCACTTCATTGGTTATTCCCCTTGATCAATGCTATTTGCTAATCTCCAATCACTTGTACTTCCCTTGATAAGTGTCGCACCGAGAGCCAATAGTGCTCCCTCAATACTTTCTATTACCTACTAGGTCAATAGTGCGCGTGCACCTTCTTCTCTGATTTTTTTGAAATAAATCATGTAAAGCTTCTCAATTTTCTAATATCTTTTACTGCACCTCAAGCAGAAATCCTAGCGTGCGTTGAAGCTCTAAGAGAGATGGATTTTGAATTCAGTCAGACAGTTCAAGTCTATATAAGCACACTTCTAGGCTCAATTCATCTTGTCCGAGAAGTGAAAGCTTCTATCAAAGAATGTCGAGATCTACTTAACTTTGTATACAAATCTCCAAATAGCTCGTAGTTGGTTTGGGTTATCAAAGCCTAATGTCGAAAAATCCTTCTCACCTTTCAGAAATATTATGCTCCAAAGCAAATCTTTTATATTCCCATGATATTGATTAATGAAATGCGGAGACTTTCCTTATGTTCAAATTAACTATAAATGGAAAAATGACATAAATAGTCCATGAATTTTGACTTAATATTTAATACAATCCCTAAACTTTTAATTTGTTCAATGTTAACCTTAAGCTTTAATCAAGTGTGCAATGCAGTTTCTTAATTTTTAAATTGCTTAATATGATCCCTAAAATTTTTTGGTATACGTTCAATTTAGTCTCTAAACCATATAAAAATATTCAATGTTGCCTGGACTTGAATTGATGGAAGTATAATATTGAATATTTTCATATAGTTCAATGACTAAATTGAACATGTACAAAAAATCCAAAGACGGCATTGAATAAATTAAAAGTTCAGGAATTATATTACACATTGGATCAAAGTTCAGATATTGTTTGTACCATTATACTAAAATACATAATGAAAAGATTCTCAATTCTATTTTCTTTTACTGTCTTGAAATGTTATAATATCTTTATGTTAGTATGGCTTGATTCGAAATTAGTTTCACCTCGCGCAAAGCACGTTTAGTAAAAGCAAACCCTCGCACTAGTCGCATCGCACAAGCCCGTTCGGACGTCAACAACAGAAAATATGTAATGAAAAAGCCTAGATCACGACTATGTATGCCAAGAAACGGGCTCTGGTGGGTCGAATTGGATCGTTAATGCATTACATAGGCCCATCCAACTTGAGAAGGAAAATACAACATTAGCAAGATGGGAGGATTAGGCTCAAAATTAGTTCAAGTTGGCCCAAATGATCGATGGGCTTATGCTTTCTTCCATCTCTGATTAAAGGAAATTTCGTCTAACTATATCTCTGATCGGTAGATTATTAGTAAATGGGCATCACTTGAACTATAGTTAAAAGCATTTGACACCCGTATTCGTGATTCTCTTATCAGAGGTACCGTTGGAGAAAATGTCATCCAACTAACTATGGAGGAAAACATTGTCCTTAGAAAAAGGAGTACTTTGTTGAGCAAACCGGTCCATAAAGGGCACTGGTAGAACTTTGAGAATATACTTATGTCAAAGATGATTGCCAGACGTTCTTTCAAATAATGCTAATTAATTGATAGATTACATAGCCGACGTCCATAGTTCGAATTAGGTTAATAAAGTACCCATCTTCTGAGAAATAAACATGTCCATACAAATTGTTTGAGAAATAAGAAAAGTCTGCATCGTTGTACTAGTCATAGTTCAAAAATCCTTACATTAGTCGGTTCTGATTCATTCAAAAGTCCTGATCGAACCGTATCGTGTACAATTATTCTGCTTTCCCTATTGGTTTAGCGTCTTGAAGGACAATCCATTATTAACATCAGCACTGAAGTGTTCGCGTGGATCCAAGACTTAACAAGACTTCATGACGAGTCATGAGATCTCATCCCCCCTTGACAAACCCCACTTGAAACTCGATAGTGACGCTTAACTAAATTTCAAATTGGAAGGGAATTATACACCCATTGGCTGCTTCTGTTAGGTAAAGGAAGCGCCAAAATACACAGCCCACCAATGCAAAACCCACCAAAAATGTGCACCAATCTTCACACCACCTAGCCGAGAATCGAGCTCCGAATCCTAAATCGGTACACGATGCAAGCCAGATCAAGGGGATCTATACCTTCAGGAACAGCAGAAAGCGAAACGATCACTCTCGTGGGTCATTCCAAGAACACCAAGATTTTGTCTTGTTGGGTATTTCTTTCTGTGCAGGTGCATGGATTGTCAGTGGCTGCCGAGCCCTACGCCATGTGTGTTGAGAACAGATTGCAGGTCCATGTTGTTCTTATTATGAGCCATCTGAGGACAAGAGATGTTGCGAAAGAGAGAGGACCCGACAACCGGTGGCTTCACTATAACATTGCCGACATATTTCCAAGGTCAGAAAGTCCCGAATCTCGCATCGGATTCCATGAAATAGTCAGCTCCAGTAGTTCGTGTCGCGTCATGCGAAGTTGACGCCCTTCCTCATCTGTAGATACACGGAATGTCGACGATAACATGAACTTATGGCTAATGAATAGAGAGATCCCCGCTTCAAATTCTGATGGGGGAGATTCAAGAAGATCATCCTTTTTAAAGCAACTTAACAACCTTGGCTTATGTCTCTTCCGTAATTGGAGCCGCAGATTTGTCGACTTTGTTACTGAAATGGTTTGCAGAGCTGTCCTTTCAATATCGCATTGCATAGCATCATCCTTCAGTTTTATATATCGAGGAAAGTACACTACAAGTATCAAAATATTTATACGGCGTTTACTTTAATGCTAAGACTTTTTTTTCGTTCATTTAAGTACCACAATTTAAAAAAAAGTTCATTTGAGTGCCATTTTCGATTTGCCCGCCGGAAAATAATTTAATGGATTATTCAAATTGAGCATTTAAGGTTTAACAATGACATTACAGGCTGAGCGATTTCCCTCCTCTCAGCGGGATTAGTTTCCACCTCTGGCTAAAACCATTGATCATACAAAAACCTCTCTTTCCTTTTTCTTTTTTCCAGGTGGAAAGGAAAAGAGAAGCGGAAGATAATAAAAGGAAAAAAATATGGATCGTGAGCAAGAGCATAACTGGATATACTTAAATAGGTGGTGCGGAGGATTTGTGTCTCGTTTGCATGCTCCGTGTAATTATTCTGTGGTCGAAGTACAGGAGCTCAAAATCAATTGGCCAATATGGTATTCGTTACCATCGATCCCTTTATATTCTATAAACCCAATGATTTCAGAACTCGGATTAATGCTAATTAGATATTATTGGTCCCCTGCTCCCATAATGTCAATTATGTAAGGACTAGGATCATGTATGCCATGCCTCACGAAATGCGACTTTTCGACGGGCAATGCTTCATGAGTATTTTAGAGTTTGATACAATTGCTACCTATAACGTTAAGGTTCGATTCTCCTTTACATGCGATTTCCAATTGAGGGCTTGTTTGTTCGAAGGAAAATGATTTTTTAAGAAATTGGTTTGTGACTTTCCAGGGTTTGAACGATGGAAACTAATTGATTTATGAAAAACATCTTTGATGGATTGAAAACAACAAATTTAAATTAAGAAAGCCACTATTTCTAAACCACTAAGGCTGCACTTGGTTCAGCATTTGCAATGGGCTTTGAGTCTAATGCAAATACTGAAAGCCCAAAGGCTACTTAGGAAAATGCAATTGTGTTTGGTAAAAAAATTTTGCAAATGGACTTTGAGTTGAATGTGCGTTTGGTTAAAAAAATTTCGCAATGGGCTTTGAGGGGTATTTGTGTGTGTGTGTATATATATTTATTTAATTTTTAATTTTTTTAATTTTTTTTGGGAAAATTGGATTAAATCCTTTACCGGACTGGCGAAGGGCTATGGCCGCCGGTGAGGGTAGCGCGACCCAGCCAAGGGCCGCCGGAGGCCGCCCGACATCGGGCGACCCTCGGTGAGGGTTGCTCGACCCAAGCACGCCGTGACTCAAGCGGCGACCGCCTGGGTTTCGTGGCCTCAGGCGGCCCTCGCTTGGGTCTCGCGAGGGTCGCGCGACCCTCACCGGCGGTCGTAGCCCTTCGCCGAACTGACGAAGGGCTACCCTTTTCTCAATAAAAAAAAAAAATCAAGGGTAAAATCGAAAATATGAAGAATTTAGTGAGGATAGTTCTAGAAGGAAAAAATTAATATTAGCTTTCAACCAAATGTTGAAAGCCCAAAGCTAGTCCCTACTATCTTTGGGCTTTCAGTATTTTGAAAGTCATTTGGAAGCTGAAAGTCAGTTTCAAAATTGAACCAAATGCACTCTAAATAAGGGAAAACGATTGTTGCCTTTAAACCTGATGGGGGAGATACAAGAAGATCATCCTTTTAAAAGCAACTTAACAACCTTGTCTTATGTCTTTTCCATAATTGGAGCCGCAGATTTGTCGACTTTGTTACTGAAATGGTTTGCAGAGCTGTCCTTTCAATATCGCATTGCATAGCATCATCCTTCATCTTTATATATCAAGAAAAGTCAAAACATTCATACAGCGTTCACTTTGGTATTAAGATTTTTTTTTTCGTTCACTTAAGTACCACAATTTTATTTTTTTAAATATTCATTTGAGTGTCACTTTCGATATGCCCGCAAGAAAATAATTTAATGAATGATTCAAATTGAGCATTTAAGGTTTAAAAATGACATTACAGGCTGAGCGATTTCCCTCCTTTCAACAGGACTAGTTTCCACCTCTGGCTAAAACCATTGATCATACAAAAACCTCTCTTTCCTTCTTTTTTGTCCTGGTGGAAAGGAAAAGAGAAGTGGAAGATAATAATAAAAAAAATATATGGATAGTAAGCAAGAGCATAACTGGATGTACTTAAATAGGTGGTGCAGAGGATTTGTGTCTTGTTTAACATGCTCCATGTAATTATTCTGAGGTCGAAGTACAGGAGCTCAAAATCAATTGGCCAATATAGTATTCGTTACTATCGATCCCTTTATATTCTATAAACCCAATGATTTCAGAACTCAGATTAATACTAATTAGATATTATTGGTCCCTTGCTCTCATAATGTCAATTATGTAAGGATTAGGATCAAGTGTGCCATGCCTCACGAAATGCGACTTTTCGACGGGCAATGCTTCATGAGTATTTTAGAGTTTGATACGATTGCTACCTATAACGTTAAGGTTCAATTCTCCTTTACATGCAATTTTCAATTGAGGGCCCGTTTGTTCGAAGGAAAATGATATTTTAAGAAATTGGTTTGTCACTTTCCAGTATTTGAACGATGGAAAACTAATCGATTTATGAAAAACATCTTTGATGGACTGAAAACAACAAATTTAAATTAAGAAAGCCACTATTTCTAAACCACTAAACAAGGGAAAACGATCGTTGCCTGTAATCCTGATGTTCATGTAGAATGTCTCTCATTATCATGAAGCTTTCGAAGAAATCGACCGGACCGATTCCCCGTGTTAATCATGATTCGTTAACAAAATAGAAAGAGAGATTCCGGAGGCCGGGGCTTCGGGACAGCGACGGCTGGCCTTGCGAAAGACGTTGATGCTTTCGGAGCCAACGATGTAATCATGGGATGGAGAAGTGGGCCACGTGGCCCTTGTCGTTACCGCTGGCTAACCCGAAAGGGAGTTCCGTCTCGCTCTGTCCTTCCTTTTCTTAGGACTGCTTCGACTCCACCAAATTCGCTTTGTCTCGTGTTGTTGGGGACGGATCATCCATGTTCGCGTGTTGTGATCGTGCCGTGTCGTAATCCTTAACACGTGAAATTCCAATCCGTTTCCGGCGTGATGGGTGCAGCTTTCGTAGCTAAAACCTATGTTGAGGTATCTTAGATGTACACACTTATTAAGGTTGTCTAGTTAAGCATGGTTAAGTGCATCAGGGATGACCGAGTGTGACCATCACTACTAATAATGTGAGTTTCGGTAATCGACTATCGATTGTGCTTTGAAATTATGACAGATTCGTATTTGTGGAATGAGCGAATCTCTACAAGCTGTATTGAATTCTTTCAATTTTCGAATATGCATTGAACTATAATTTCTTGGGATTGGTTTTATCTTAAAGTCATGTATCTCTCCTTTACGTGAAATAAAAATTTTCCTTCTGACAAAAAAAATTAGTAGAGAAATAAGAGAAGTTCGTCATTGTATTAGTCTAAGTCCAAAAATCCTGAAGCTTGTCTGTGCGGGTTCACCGGAAAATTCGACCAAATGGAATATAATTATTTTGTTTCCTATCAATGTAGGGTCTCAAAAGGGATCCGTTATCAATGTCTGCACTAAAATAGTGTGTTCAAGTGGATCAATGACAAGAAAAAAGACAAAAACTTTATGATAGTCTGGAGATCTCATCCCCCTTGACAAGACCCCTCGAAACTCGATAGTGAAACTTACTCAATTTCAAATTGGAGGGAATCATACACCCATCCGTCTGCTTGTAATATTCCATCCTTTCGGGCCAGCTTTCGTTAGGTAAAAGAAGCTCCAAAAGACAGCCCACCAAGTTCCAAATCCTGAAATCGGTGCGCGAAGCAAGACAGAACAAGGGATCGATCACTCCAGGAACCGCAGAAAGCGAACGCGAACCTAACATGCAATGCCCAACGAAGTGATCGCTCTCGTGGGTCATTCCAAGAGCACAAAGATTCTGTGTTTGTTGGGTATTTCTCTCGTGCAGGTGCATGGATTGTTTAGTGGCTGCTGAGCCGTACACCATCATGTGCGTTGAGAACGGATTGGAGGTCCTAAGTTGTTCTTATTCTCAGCCATCTAAGGACAAGAGATGTTACGAAAGGGAGAGGACCCGACAGCCGGTGGCTTCACTATAACGTCACCGACAGATTTCCAAGGTCAGAAAGCCCCGGATCTCGCATCGGGTTTCATGAAATAGTTTGTGTCATGCGAAGTTATTAATCTTGACACCCTTGCTCATGTAAGGATACACAAGGAATGATGATGAGAAGATGAACTTTTGGCTAATGAACGTAGAGAGATTGCCACTTCAAATGACCGGTTCTGATGGAGAGATACAGGAACATTATCCTTCTTGAAGCAACTTAACAACCTTGTCTTATGTCTCTTCCATATTTGGAACCGCAGATTTGTTGACTTTGTCACTGAAATGGTTTGCAGAGCTGTCCTTCCAATTTCGCATTGCATAGTATCATCCTTCATTTCGATATATCAAATCATGGGGGCGTCACTGGCGGTTCAAGCATGGGAGAGAGGGAATTTATTAAAACGGGGCCCGGAATTCAAGGGAAGATATCCATCGGTTGTACCGAACAGAGGAGGCTATGAAATTGTTTGGGAATGGCCAGAAAAAGACAAGGAGGACTCTCGACTCCGAATAGAACAAGACAGCCTTCGCTGTCCTGCTTTTGCGGTTTGATTGTTTCTTGCAAAGAAGCCTTTGAGTGTCTCTCAAACTCGAGTTCTGTCGGTTCTACTGATTTGGCGCAATGTCGATGGGACAAGAGATCAACTTCGAGGGGGGATACGTTCACATATTGTATTACTCTTCAAATTATTGGCACATCAAACAGTTGGCTAAAGCAGTTACCGACTTGTCATAGCTTCATCAATATGAACAGTTTAGAAATATATGAATTAGAACCACATGTCAACCTTCTTTCAATGGATCGCTTTTAATAATAGTTTAGCAAATCACTTCATCATTATCGACCATATCATGCCCTTTCAATTTGAGCATCGAGTTTTGAGTGAGACATACGGGTCATTATAGTATAACAATCGTTTTCAGCTTACCATGTTTATCATTAATGTAGTGGTGTCAATTTCTCAATAGTTTGTGCATGAATGGCCATTTCCGACTAAGATTTTCCAAGATGATAATCATCCCTAATCTAGATTATTAACACAAATACGCTAACATCACTCCCACGACTTGGTTACATTCCTTCTACATTATTCACTCTTAATCCTAATGCCATGAAACCCCACTTTTCAACCAAGATGAATATGAGAAAAATCGGAACTAACATTCTCCCCACCCAATTACCACCGCACCCTTGTTGCGGCTACTATGCTGTCATCTTGCATTTGTCAACTATCATCGCCACTCCCTAGGGACTTACATGAATGGCAAACCCTTGTCCAACAAAATATGGCTCTTCACTTCATTGTTTATTTACCTCGATCAATGTTTTTTGCTAATCTCAATTCACTTATACTTCCCTTGATAAACATGGCACCGAGAGCCAATTGTGCTCCCTCGATACTTTCTATTACCTACTAGGTTTTTCCAGATCTTAACACACCGACGGAGGTTTTTGCTTATGATTGGAAACATGGCAACCAATCTTCTCGCGGCAACCACTCATAGAGGTTGATGAACTTACTCTGATACTAATTGTCAAGGGCCGAAATTTTCCTGGCTAAAAATAAGCTCTTGTTTTGCCCGATGAGTTAGGACATTAGGCCACCCTTCCCTCAATAGCTTGTCTCCAAGAACAGTTAGGCAAATCGCATCATTATATACCTTAGCACCAACAATGATCATCATCCATTCTAATATAACCAGCACAGATACCCGGAGCACTCCCTCTACCTAGTTATACCAATCGTTTTACATCTTTCACACTCACAGCCTACATCCATGACCCGAAACCTCACTTTTCAGCCTACATAGGTACGGGAGAAACCGCATCGTTGGCCCTAGGGAGAGCAGAGTAAGATTCCATTACATATCTACCGCTTTTATAGATATCACAAACGACTTTCGAATCACTAGAAAGCTCTCCTGTTTCTTAGCCCTAATTACACACACGGATTCCCAGATTAGCTAGCACTCACAAGAACCTCATGAAAACTATGAACCGGCTAACAAGCTAACCACTCCATCAGGTCGGATCCAACGTGCTAACGAAGAAAGTCTAAAACACTCGAAAATCCAAATCCGGACAGCGCCCCATCCGGGCTAGTGCCCGCCCTGCACAAAGCTCAGCCAGGGCAATCCTAGTCTTCATCTGGGCACTCGGGTTCGATCCTCCGGGTGCCCCCTTCTCTTCCGGTTTCCGCATGCAGGAACGGGGTCAAATTCGAGACATACCTCCCCAGCTCTCCACTCATTCACGAGCAAGAACACCGAAGGGGAGGGAGGAATGCACACGACTAGTACTGTCAATCCCAACTCAATTACTTAACATCGGTTCCCTTCGCGTCCATATACTCGTCCACAAAGTCCAGGTACAGGCACCACAGTCGAATCCGAAAATGGACAACGTGAAAGAAAAACAAAAAAGCTCATATCACATACAAATGAATAATCAACCTCTACATGGAGTTACCCATACAATAGTAACATTTACAGAGCAATGGCTAGAGAGAGAGAGAGAGAGAGAGAGAGAGAGAGAGAGTGGTGGGTTTTGGGGATTATGTAGCTCGGTGGGGATGTGGTCCAAAGATGCATCATCATCAATCATCAATCAACCCGCATGATGACTTCCCGTGTCTTCCCTTTCATCATGTGAGAGTGCTTTTCCATGTGGAGTCGAGAAACAACTCGCGCACACAGCCGTTGGAAAATCCAAAGAGCTCCGAAAAAAATCCTCTCCTCTCGCTCGCCAACTGTGAGGCGCTTTTGTTCTCTTCTCCATTCCTTTCCTTTCCTTCCTTCCTTCCTTCCTTCCTGTCTATATCCACAGCATGTGAATGCGGAATCAACCCACTACCCACAGAGCCTGAGGCTGAAAGAGAGACAGACAGAGAGACAGAGACAGAGAGAGACGAAGCTTTTTCGAAATGATTTCTTTAATGAATTTCCATTTTTTTTTTTTTTTTTTTGTTTTTGGTTTGGGTTGGGGGGGGTATTGGGGTTTATAGCAAAGTGTGGTGTTGAACTCTGATGGGCAAGCCTTTAGGGAAGTCAACGAATGGGTAGGCGAACGCCTCGTCGGGCTCGGCTAACTCCCAGCTGAAGTTCAGGACCAAGTGGTGGATGAAAACCGCCATCTCGAGCTTAGCCAGCTCGGATCCCGCGCAGAGCCGTGGCCCTCCGCCGAAGGGCATGAAGTAATTTGCGCTCGGGGGGCATGTCGAAGAAGACGACGACTCTCCTCGAGGGTTAGAAGCACATTTGTCCTGCATAATTCAGCCAAAGCATATTCACAATGAAGTACAACATAAACAAGGAGAACATCCGCATCTTTTGTCCTAATAACCTTGGAACCCTAGTCTTAACACATAACACAAGGAGTACATCAGGAAAATATCTGCAAACTTCCTTAAAACATGCAAGAGAGAGTGTATAACCAGGATTAACCCGGTCACCTCGTCAATATAACACATCAGAAGCCTAAAGACTAACAAGCAAGAATGAGAGCATCACAGCACGAACATCACATACGCGTATGCGCATCGATCACAGACCCACCTATTTGTATCGTGGTACTATCTCAAGCCTTGGATGAGCAGATGCTCGTGGCGTGTAAAAACAAGTGCGAACATGGGAAAAAAAGACCAACTGGGTCGAAGAACCAGACATGTCCATAGGATTCAATTGGCTGCATATAATAAATTCGCAGGTTTTCTTGCTTCCTTCCACCCTTTTTCGTACCGTGCTTTTGGACAGCGGGTGGGAGACCAATTCATGTCGACATGGTCCATCCACATTTATTGTCAATCGAGTACTTCGTCTTTCATCCGTGCCACGATTCCCAAAACTCTCATGATGGCAAAGCAAGTCCCTCCCACACGGTTCAAACCCATAAGAACATAGGTAGTACTACGTTAATTCATGCAACTTGCACATCGGAAGCAACGAGCGATTAAACTAAGATGCATGGATCTCACCAGTTCACCAATTCGACATCTTCTAAAGGAAGAGAAACAGCAAGTCATGAAGGTGAAGGAATCTTTGACTGTGATGGGGTTGGCAATAGAAAACAATTTGCCAACGCACGGAACCCCAAGATCCGAAGGGGAAATGAATTGAGGTCGGCTGAAGAAGGTGCAACCAACCGGGAAGGCGTGTCAATCATTGTGGACAATGATTCATGCCGTCGCTTGAGATTTCCAATTTGAATGATACAGATCTAGTTCTCAAGATCATCGAGTTGAAATGTGTCGCATTGCATCGGTTCCAATCAATGACAAATTCGATTTTATGTTCATGACATTCGTCGTGACATTGTGACTCCTAACACCTCTAGCAGATGATATTTATCCATATGAAATATCTATCGTATCCTAACTTAAGCAGCCCTAACAAATTGGCTACTATCCATCAATAAATTTATCAATCTCCCAAAGCGAAAAAGATGAGAGAGAGGAAAACAGAATGCAATCTAACCCTTGATTCGCATTAGAAAAAAAGTAATAGAAACTCAAATGTCATGTAAAGTTAATGAAAGATCTTTATGTGACATCACTGTCACATCCAAATCAACCGTGGCGACGGAACTCTTCTCCTTTTGGACGGAATAGGAATTTCCTAACAATAATTCACGTGTAATAGATGGACGGATCGATTGATTTTGATTAGACGAGACAAAAGGAACCTAGAAATTTCTGAATCTGCAAATGGGTCGTTGCGTGAGGCTTTCTAACACATCCCTTTTTTAGAGCAAAACGAAGGAATTTTCCAACCTTTTTAGGACCAGCTCCTCGCGGGCGGGCCCACCGCAGAAAAGATGGAAAGAGAAGGAGGTGCACGTGCACGTGTGAGGCCCACGACCCACATGGGCTTCACTATCTGTCCCAACTCCCCCATCGAATCCACCCCCCCGCACAGTCCACGCGCACGTGCGACGTGATCGATCCACGTTCGCCGTGTCGGGCCTGCCGTCCGTACGCAGCCCCCTAACGGCATGGGAACTCCGTCCGGTCGGATTCCCGGCACAGTTCGCCGTTGCCGGTGTCTTATGGTCGCATAATGATAGTAATTTCACCACTAATAGTAACTTCTTTCAAAGAAGAGAGAAGTTTAAAATGATTCATGAATTTCTTGTTTAAATATTTTAGAAGGTCAATTGCATTGGAATTCTAAGAAGGTTTATTAGCATTTTGCACCACACAAGCGTCCCGAGGCGATCCGGAGCAGATGGAAAGATCGGAAGGACTAGCAATGAAATCCCGCACCCCAAAATTCAATTACATAAGCCAACAAAATTCTTATTATTTAACTGAAAATTGGATTGAAGTTTCACACGTTTGGTGTAATGGACACATGTATAATCCAAGAAAACAGATTAATACATGACTAAACCGAACAGTTAAGAGATCTAATAGGTTTCAAATCATTTATGGGGATTTACCCATCACAGAGATGCACTAACGAAGACTTTTGGGGTTTAAGACAAACGAGACAAAAAAATTCAATCTTTGCCATCTAGTGACACGTAATTACAGAAAACACGAAAAGGGTCGAATCGAAAAACACCAACAAGAAAAACACAGATCGGAATAATGCAGAGAAAAAGAGAGAGAGAGAGAGAGAGAGAGAGAGATCAAATCGAAGAGCTCAACAATTGGTGGATAGCGATTGAAGACGAGATCCACTTTCGAAAGTTTCGCCCTTTACTCCTTGACTCTAACCCACGACCCTCGATTTTAACTGGGAAGTCCCTTCCAATTAGGACTCGTGTGAGAGATTAAGGAGGAGTCTGTGCAGTCTAAAATTGCTGTCTTGGTTTAATGATTGATTGATTGATCCAAACGCCGAAAAGATTGAAGCCAGGTCGCACGAGGGTTTAACTCATATGGGTGTGTGTCCCCATGTGCATCGTTTTTCACTTGTCTTATTGTATTTTTTCTCATTTTCAGGTCATTGTCTTATCTAATTTTTAATCTAATATTTCGTATGAAATTCTCTCATTAATAACCTCGGCCGACACCAAGGTTATATAGGGTTCGTAATACAAGGCGCCTAATCACTATGTCATGATCGATTCAAGAAGGAAATCAGAACTTAAAAGGGGTCCGTCTATTTGAGGATAAGGTGATGTTTGAACGATGAAAAATTAATCGATCTATGGAACAGGTGAAAGAGGTGAGTGAGTGAGAGGGGAACTGACCTGCCACCGCCAGGGGTCGAAGTGGTGAGGGTGGTCAAAAAGCAGGGGATCCAAGTGCACCGCTGCAATCACCGGCAGCACTTTCCATCCACATGGAATGTCATACCCTTTTTCACACACCACCACCACCACAAATTATTACAACACACATAAATACACATGAACCAATCCCCCACCCCCACCCAAAATATATATATATAAATAAATAAATAAATAAACATGCTCTATTTTTGCTTTCGAAATTGGGGTTTGAAAAAGGGTTGTTGACTATGATCAACGTTTCGAATATAGAATGTTTTTCCTAGTTATGAGTATCCGACATAAGGGTTTTTGACCATGGTCAGTGTTTTGAAAATCGAATGTTTTTCGTAATTAAGGGTGCCCGACATAACAGAGTTTTTAGAAGATATATATACATATACATATTTATAAATATATAATTTTGTGGGGAGTTGTAATTAGTACAGGCATGCCCTTCAAGGAAAAAGGGGATGGAAAGTCCTCACCTTTGTATCTGACATCTTGCAGCGCCTTTCTGTGCAGAAACCTCACCACGTTTCCCAGCCGAAGCGTCTCGCTAATCACCTTCGCATCCCCAACAGCAAAAAAGACATCAGCAACGCCATCATTCCCCATCATCAAAAAAAGCGAAACCGAAGTAGTCTTACACAAGCTACAGGATCCGGTCCCGAGTTTTAAACTTTCATGCAATAGCAAGCTTCTTCTTCTTTTTTTTCGATCCGATCAAAGACGGGTCATTCGGGTGGTGATTAGATTATCCTAATCTGGTTTTGAAATATCGTACTGAATCGAAAAAAGGGTTATGGTTATTTTACCATTCGAGTTTCTTGATCCCTTGGAATTTTGAAAAAGAGAAACGGTAGAAAACAGAACAATTCCATTTTGTAGTGGGAGAGAGAGAGAGAGAGGGGAACTTACACACTGGGTGAATTCCATCTTCTTGTAGTCCTCCCAGTTCAGCTCTTCCTCTCCAGCTTTCTTCTTCCCTCTCGCGATCTCAAGATGCTCTTCCTGGACAGTAAATATATATGCAGTGAGAAAGAATGGAATTTTCTGTGGTTTTCTTGAACGCTCGCTCTGTGCTTGCATACCCTCAGCTGGTCGATCGCTCTGGGGCAAGCCTGCAGGAAGAAGATGGCCAGAGCAATGGCGACCGAGGAGGTCTCGTGGCCGGCGAAGAGCAGGCTCAGTATCAGGTCCAAGATCTGCTCCGTCGACAGGTTGGAGTGCTTCAGCACCCACCCCAGCAGATCGTCGTCATCCCTCGTGTTCTCCCCAGCTCCTCCTTCCTTCATCCTCCCGACCCTCCCCTCCATCTTCTTCTCTATGAACTTCAGAATCGTCGATCTCGACTGCATAAAAACAAGAAACTTGGTAAAGGGGAAAAGCGGAAAGTGGTTTTTCGAGGCAATTAATGTCTTCGGGGGAAGCTGTTGCCCTGAGTTGGTTTCTTGATGAGGGAAGGGTAAAATGGTTCTGGGATTTTCACGTGAGCTCGAGATCGATCAAGTAAAGAGATTAATCGATGAAGGGACGAGGAGGTTTCGTTACCCGCAGCGCCTTTCGGTAGGCGGTTCCGGGGAAATTCAGCGGCGGAGACACCACGCCTTTCATGAAAGTGACGTACTCCTTCTTCAGCTGCTCTGTCTCCGCTGCTCCGGGGTCCAAGCTCATTATATTCTTCGCCATCAGATTGAACGTGAACTGCATCAGCGGGGGACGCAGAAGCTTAGACCCGACAGAAAATTCGGCAAAAAATATTACATGAATTTTCGTATACTGCGATGAAAATTAGTGAAAATCGCACGGCGCATACGGGGGAGAAGGGGACACGACTCCACTGGCCTCCTGAGATCCGTCATTGCTTCCATCGTGTTTTTCTCAAAGCCCCCGTCAATGTGCAGTGAAATTTATCAAACAAGAAGACTTGTTTCTAAATCAATCTCTCTCTCTCTCTCTCTCTCTCTCTCTCTCTCTCTCCCTCTCTTGCTCTTTGCTTGGGGTTACCTTCTTGGCTTCATCTTGAGCAGAGAAAGTGCAGTTCTCCTTCCAAGAGTTCAATACGAAAAGAGTGTTCTGCTCGACTTCCCTGAGCAGGACGGTCCTGAGCCTGGCGTGGCTGAGGAAGTTGAGGGAGATGATCCGCATGTCCCTGTGCATGTCCCCGACCAGGACGAGCATCGACCACTTGCCGAGGATCCCCCCGATGCTCCTCGGGTAGCTGCACTCGAACAGCCTCCCCTCGTTCTGCAGGATGAACCGGTTCAGCTCCGCGTCGGCCGACACGATCGTCGGCTCCCCGAACAGATTCGACCTGTATATCTTCCCAAACCTGAAACCCGAAAAAAAAGAAAGAACACGGAACACAAAACAGGGTCCCCTGTTCCCGTGAGCTCTCTTGATTGGCCTTGCGATGGTGATGGGTCGGGCTATCGAACTGATTTTACCTGGAGATGTGCTGGTCCATGAAGGCGCCGACGGAAGTGGCGGAGTAAGGCCTGAGGTAGGCAATGGTCTCGCCGAGGAAAGGCCAGCCGGCGAGGCCCGGCGGGAGGTTGAGCTTGAACCGGGTCTGGTGCTTCCTCTGGATGAGGATGGAGACAAGAAGCAGAGCCAAGATTGAGGGAAGGAGGCAGAGGATGATTAGCTCCGAGTCAGACATGGATGGCTGACTCCCCTCTCTCCCTCCTCCTCTGTCCTCTCTCTCCCTGCTGCTTGTGCTATATGGTTTTTGTGGAAGTTCTGCTGAGCTGTTGTTTTGGGGGAGAGAGAGAGAGACGGAGGCAGAGAGAGAGAGAAAGAGAGAGAGATGAGATCAGATATGTGCTTTCCGGAGGTTGTCCCTCCGTTGGAAAGAATCGTTCATTTTGTGTCCAAAAGTAAAGCTTGGGAGCTCTCGAGGAAACCAAAATTGTCTTTTTAAGAAGATATTAGGGTGCAAATGATAACATTTCTGTTTTAGAAATTATTTTTGGAATAGAAATAGATTTTTTTATTTTTATTTTTGAATGAGTTTCTGAGCTAAAAAACGTGTTTGATAATGATAAAAAATTTCTACTCTTGGAATAGAAATTCGTTTGATAATTAAAAAATTTTACTTTTCTAAGTGCTGGCGATAATGGGAGGAGTGGCGACCGGCGGCGAACGACGGCGGGCGGCAAACGACGGACGGCGACGGCGGGCTGCGGACAGCGACCGGCGACGGTGGCGACGGCAACAACCGTCGGGTGGCGGCGGTGGGGGTGGGGCAAAGAACCGGCGACCGACGACGGCGCGGCGGCGGCGGCGGCGCAGGGGGTCGACGATGGGCGGGGGTGGTGGTGGTGGTGAGCGGCAGACGAAAAAAAACTTTTTCGAGTGAGAAATAAGAAAGATAAAAACAATTTCGATTTTTATTCCGAAATAGAAAAGTAAAAAAATTTGTTTCGATTTGCATTCCAAACCTATTTCTGGAATAGAAATTTGTTCTAGAAATAAAAATGAAATTTTCTTTACCAAACGGATTTCTATTCCAGAAACAGAAACAAAATGGTTACCATGCGCAACCTAATAACGCATTCTAAGCGTCGTGGCCTTTATTTGCCTTTTCTTCGTGCCATGAGGTGCTTTTCACTTTGCTAATTTTGGTAAATTCTTCACCTAGACCCGGTTCCATGGCTTGGACAGAGCGAGCTGAACCATTAGGTATGCCAGATCTTGCAGCTCGGATTGTTTTATCATGGATGACGAGTTTAGATGAGGATTCCACTCGTGTTCAGTTTGATAGACCGCAATGTTCACATCGGGAAAATATGACCTGAGGAGGGGAAAGAAAATAAGCTAGATGGGAGTCATAATACTGATCTAGAGACTCGTTTTGAGCGGTCTCTCATGTCTAGATGGGAGTCCTTGCTTTCCATTGTTTAAGATCTTAGAATCCATCATTTTCACAATTTTGTGTGACTTTTCAATTTTTAGGGTTATTTTCTCCTATTGTTTTAATTCAATTGTCTTTTTTATTGACTGTGATTTTGGATTATGTAGGATTTATGGGTTTTATTATTTATATTGTAAGGTCTCGGAAAAATTTTATAGTAATTTTCAGAATACATTGGGAGTGTTTTCTCCAGAATTTTGCATGTGAGGAATTGTGCGCATGTGCGCATGCTTGTGGATTAATTTAAATTACATATTGCAATGCAACCAGGTATAAAAAACAAATCAATTTGAGGTTTAATCTGTTCGGTAATAGAAGGACATTACACCCACTCCTCTTATTATAGGACACTTACTTAGCCAATGTTTAGATCTATCTCTATCTTACTTGCCCTCGATGTTGATATGGTAGGCTAGTTAAACAAGTTGAGATTTCGATAAGCATTTTGTCTTAATCTTTGCATTCGACAAGCATTGACAATACATCAAAAGTAGGTCATTTTTTTTTGGTCAAAATAAGTAGGTCATTTGATCACATCATGATTGGCCATGTGAAAAATTTCTCTTAAAAAACCTCTATTTGAAGATGGGTCATGTTAATGAATTTCTTGGTACTTTGAAATTGGAAAATTCTCTTACCAAATATGATTAATAAATAGCCAAGACACTATTAACATCTTATTAAACAAATTGTCGTGGTAATAAAAACTTTATTTTTTGCGCTAAGTACACACCAAACAAGTACTTAGAAGAATTAAAATTATGAGGGCATGATGCTCTAGGTATCGTAGGCATAATAGGCTAACTCCTTGTTTGGCCAATGTTTACACACTTCCTTTAGATTAGCATCACAAGTGAGAGCTTTTGCAGCCCAAGTTTGGATGATGAATATCCACTCTATTTTCATCCGCTTTAGTCAAGTGCACTTGCAAATTAGTCACTAATTTAAAATATTATTAAAATTACAAAAAAGGTATGACAGTTTATACGTGGATTAACATATCAACGTTTGCATTTTGCAGAAGTTTGGAGCGTTTCAGACATTTAAAAAGTCATAATACCCGACCCATCAGACTTTGATTAAGTAAAAAAGTCTAGTTTTCTTAGAGCTCATTGCTTCCCATTGTTCATTATTATTTATTATCTTTTGCCCTTCAGATTACTAACAAAAGAGAAAGACAAGAGAAATATTATAAGATTAAATTATGATTTTTGGAAGGTTTGTGCCTATCATTGAAATGGCATTGCTCTCCTAGATTATATCGAACATTGGAAATACAGACTCAATGAGTTTATACCTAAGAAAATTTATCAATGTCATATTGGATCTACATCATTAGAATCGAAATTACTTACAAGAACCCACATGTATGGGTCGTATGTGATTATAATATTGTGGTGATTGCAGTGTTTCTCAACATGCGATTATCTCAATCCGATAGAATGAATGCGTCGTGTGTGTCTATATACACACACACATACACACACAATGTGTGAATTCTTGTTCTAATCCCCCTCTAAGGCTTTAACTTTTCCAAACATTTTAGGAAGTCTTTACCAGCTGCACCTGCATCACATTTCAGCCATCCATTTCTTTCATCGCATGTCAGCAAACCGTCACTCTGGGATGATGGGCTAACGGGACTGAATCTGAAGCAAATCTTGACACATTGGAGTGGAAAGTAAATGAACTTAGGTCGCTTTAGATTCACATGAGATCAAGGTTGCAGCATGTTAGAAGTGCAAAGCACAGGAAAATATTTTCCTATTCAATGTCAAAAGCTGTCCAGACAACTGAACATGAAAATAAGGTGCAAACCCTATCCCAGAAATTTTGGAATCTAAGCCTATTAAATATATAAAACTGCATATATCACCTAAGTTACTTAGATAATGCCTAGAATCATATGGAGAAGGCAATGAAGAAATATTTATGAGTTAATAATTGCCTTATTACAACTAGTCTCAAGCAGAAATATTGCTAGCAGAGGAGGCCATTGAGAAAAGTTTCTCCAAATTTGGATGGCAAAAACCTCTCTCTTGGCTCATTATCATAGGTGGGAGTCTCTGGTTAACACTAGAAATTACTTGGACACTTCGTCCTACCAACCATAGCTATTAGAATCGGTCAACTGGTTAATTCATATTGCACGATTCAATTCGATCCGAGTGATCCAATTGTTGGTAGTTTTATCTAGCCGATGACGTACTTTATTAAACTTTATGATGTATGTTATGTTTTGATCATTCCAAAATGACTGAAAAGTAAAATGTTTCACTTCACAATGCAATAAAAACCCGATAAATAATAATGGTTTGATTTGAAAGTCATCCTTATGTTAATAGACAACAGGAAATTATATCTCCTTATGCATAGGAAAACATCATTTGTACTCAAAATTATAATTTCTTTGTTCATAATTATGAATCTCCCTCGACATTTTGAATTTATAGTATATTTACACAATCAATCGATAAATATCTATTACATAAAATACTAATTTTACATACTCCGCCAAATTTTAAAATATGATTCGATTTCCGCTCTGTGACTTTCATATGTCAATTCGCAATATGGATCTCAAATAAACAACTATGCAGCCAACCTTCCAGATCAGTGAGTTACAAATATAGGCATTTCGTATTGAAGATGACTTGAAAAAAAGAAATTGCAGTCGGAGAATCAATCTTGAATTACCTATTAGGTTCGTGAAACACATTTGTTCTTATTTACTTGTTATCACTATGATTATTCTTTAAACACGAGACAAACATGTTACTGGTGAGGATTATTCTGCAAGCCCGGTTGCTCTCATTCCGACCTAACCTGAACGGCCAATCGAATATGTTCTCTCTCTAATCAAGCTATTATTGTTGTCATCTTCTTTCGTTGAGAGCCTTCTCTCCAACCGCAAGTTAGTCGCCATCTGTCCATTGTTTCGACTTCAAAACCTTGGAATCTAACAGATTTCAGACACAACAGGGATGACAACCAGTCGCCATGCTTGAATTACCAATAAGGCACTTGATTAGTAGTTATCATGACATCGATTGATTGAGATGGCACGAATTCTATCCGTCCTCTTCATGCTACCAAATACAAATGACATCATATTTGGCACTTCCGCCTCGATCGTGGGTCATGATTGCCTCGTTTCTAAGGCTAATAAGATACTTCATTTGCCTGAAGTATGTGTATAAATCCAGAAAGTGCATTTCCTCATCATGTGAAGAAGAACATACAAACTATATTATCCTTTGATTGACGTGAACAATTTTTGATAAGTTATCTTCATTATATGACTTTTAATTTTGTGGATGAGTCGAACTCGAAATCATAAGCCTGCTACAACATGTAGAGGCAGATGAATAGATAGACATGCTTATTTTATCATTACAACATTACTTCATGGAGGCAAGAACAATATCTGCATCCATGATCAGTTATTTTTGCTGCTATTTCAAATCTTCCTTTCATATAGAATTGTGGAGGCAGAAGCCAAAGCTATTGGTTTGGATATGTTCGGGTTTGGATATTCAGAAACACCCTCAATACAATAGCTTAAAATTATTAATTTATTTGACATTAATCTTATTATTTGCTGATTATAATTACCTAAATATAATTTTAAAATTACCAATTATTAATTATGAATGGTTCTTGGATATAATATGCTATTATTTAATATTAAACATATTATTGATGAATTATTTGCTATAATTTATAATCATTAAATAAAAATAATAGTCGAATAGTATGGTAGTTATTTATTATCTCTTAATTATAGTTAAAAATAGCAAATCATTTGATATTAATGATTTCTTTAATTACAGTTTATTAACTATAATATAACATTTTAAATAATTCTTATGTTAATAATTTATCTTTCAATTAATTATATATTTATTTGTTAATATTATGTATTTAGGATAAGGGAAGAATTAATGGTCATTCCAATTCTTGGACACCAACCGAACATAGGTTGGATGAAATCAAAATTGGGATAGGCTCGTTCCATTCTCATTACATCCAACGGAACGTGCAATTATAATGGTTATCACACAATTTAAAAACGATCAATCTTTAGAACCACAAAATCAGACATAAGCAACTCGGCTCATTCATGCAAGCTTAAAACTTTAAACAGGGAACTTCATTCACCTCGGTCGCATATCCACCGTGGTACTCGTGCGTGGAATTTGTTCAAATAAGCATCTTATCTTCTTTGTAATCCTCCAGGGTTTTATCTTGCTCACCATAACAAAATCAAAAGTTCCACTCGATTGGTGGGGAGAAATAATCTTCTCTGCTCTTTTCTCTGGCCATTTAGGAGGACTTTTGGGAGCCTTAAGGACTGGTCGGTGACGTCCTAGAAATCATAGGGCATCGAGGTCTCATGTCCACATTGAGAATAGAGTCTCTCCCTCTCCGAGCTATAGCTAGTCCTATCCAATGAAGAGGAGGGATCTTCTCTTTTTCATGGCCATGGGATCACTCTCATTCCCTAGGCGACTAGGGTTAAAAGACCACCTGTCCATTTTCATGCTGATTTCAACATCGAAGGTACTGCGTGAGGAACACTTGTGTCAAAAATAAAATGCTCTGGAGATCTCGTGCGACTCGTAGCCATCTAGATACCACACGATCGCTAGGTGCGTAAGTTGATCGTGGTGTCGTCCATGCTCAAAAAGACATGCCATCTTTCTCTGTTTAACGCAGCAAATGTCTGAATAGTCGCCTCTATTGCCTCCATTATTGGCGCATGTGCTATTTGAGCAGCTAGGGAAGATGCAAACACCTACAAAGAGAGCAAAAAAAGAACAAGGAAGTCTTCACGTCCCTTCAATTCCAAGTGAATGAGAAGAACTATACGGCTCTGATGTGAACGAGATATCGCGGGTCGAATCGTTTTGGTAATCGAGGTTTTATTTGTTCTCCTCATCTCTGAATTTATTTTTTTGGGGGGAGTTTTAGGGACATAATTTGTTTTTTCCAGTAGTCAAATCTTTTATTAGATCGAGATGCAAAATTTTCCTGATTTATTTGCAATTTAAAACCCTATTTCGATAGATTTGTGTAATAAAATGAAAAGGTATTGTCTACTTTCGCCTCACTTAGATCCCAAAGCATGGGCTCAATAATGCATCAACTGATCATTGAAATTGAAAAAGGTGATTAACTAAGCAATACATAGCCTGATACTAATAGGGTTGATCACTTGGCTCCTCCGGGTGCCTTCATTTTCATAGGTCTCAACTCTCTTCCTTTTTTCCTTCCACATCTTGGCATTATTGCTCTTCATGTGCACGCTTAATCTGCCACCTTGTCTTCTTTTCCCCACAACACTTTAACCAAAATACAACATTCGCTTTTGGCCAAAAGCCTAATCTTTCTCATAGAGCAATGGAGAGGGGGAGAGAGAGATCACCAACATGAGAACGCCACATTATACCCAACAACCTCCTCCATGTGGACTCGGATCATCTATCCTTTTTTTTTAATGGCGAGTTTGAATCGTAGCATATACGTAGAATTTTGATATAAGTTTTTATTATCCAATTTTCAAAGTTGGTGGTACATGTCTCGTTCTATGTATATGACACGCAGGGCACAATAAAAAGAAGATGATACATTAATTCTTGAGATGGCATATGAACATTTACATGCTTGATTTGGACGGTGACAGATCAGATGTTGAAACATCCATCATCTCACATTCTAAAAAACCTTGAGAGTCACACTACCGCTGAATGAGTTTACACTTAACGTGAATAGGGCTATTTGCGTGAACATACGATGATTAGCCAATCAAAATGTTTGGATATACATTTATGTTTAAAAAAAGAAAAAAAGTAAAATAATAAAAAGAAGATCTCCGCCTCCTTGTAATCCTCTCGTGCATCCAAAAGAGCGTATTCCGCGAATTTGAGCCGCTAAAGTTCAAAGATTGACTCCCATTTTCTATTCTCAATGAGCGGCCGAGGGTAATGACCAGTAGCCCTGCCTTTGTATAATTTTGGGGTCACAAAGCCATCTCTACTTATTGCACCTACTGAAGAAAAGTCGGGCGTAGCAAAGAATGAAATACAACGTGTATACATGCATGTATATTATCCTTTATAATAAAAAGAAATTCATATAATATGACGTGTAATTATTCGGTCCTTCAAGAGCGTGGAGTGAGCACCAGAGTAAAGGTACCCAAACAAGGAGCAGCTCCGTATAAACTTTTATGATAGTAGAAGGGGGAGGGGGGAAATGAATTCAATTGCACGTCAAATGAGGGGATTGCTCTATTGAATTATATATATGAAGCTGAAATTAATTTATAAAGGCCTTTTGACATGATGGCAACATTTAAAATTGGAGATCCAATATTGAACATGCTAAAGTGAGAGCTACACCATGACAAATAACCTTTGGAGAAAGGGCCTAATTATACACCATATGATAAATCATGATGTTTAATGTGGGACGGTTCAAAGTAAATAATACCTCGAATTAGTTAATTTAGGGACATTATAACATGGCATCAAAGCAAAGCCTCTTCTAGTAAGTGTGTGGTTCTGGGATTCGTTCTGAAGAGAGCAGAAGGTGATCGTCAAGCAAAGAGGGCATTGATAAGGAAAGACTACTAACAAGCTTCTGGGATGGCCAAGGGGGTAGAAATAAACCAAATTGCACACCTACAAAGGGGATAGTGTTCCTAAGGTATTTAATTGAAGCTAGAATTAACTGCTGGAAATGTCTTTTAACATAACGACAATATTTTTATTGAAATGAATGTTAAGTGTGCTTAGATGAAAGTACTATCAAGATAGGTGACTTTTTAGGAAAGTGCCCAAACATTTAACAAAGAACAAAATCATAAGGCTTGACATAAGACGAGCAAAATAAATAATATATTGAGTGAATTAATTCAAGGGTATCATACCATATGTTGAAAAGTTTACAAAGTTCAACACTTAACTATATGTTGATCATTTATTATTCAATCGGAGACATAGCAGAGAGTTCTATTGATGCATGATTCTTTACTAACACATCATGTCATACGATTTTGATGACACCCTCCAAAGGCGGTTGATCACGTGAGGTTTTGCATCTTGAATTTCATAAGATTAATGAAAAAAAAACATGAATATTGCAAAGAATCCCATTTAGATTTTTTACTAGATGGAAGATAAATATG
Source organism: Corymbia calophylla (assembly GCA_014182845.1). Lineage (NCBI taxonomy): Eukaryota > Viridiplantae > Streptophyta > Magnoliopsida > Myrtales > Myrtaceae > Corymbia > Corymbia calophylla. The sequence goes on along the minus strand of CM024701.1, from coordinate 12,251,597 downwards.
AATATAAGGCTAATTTTTTCTCTATATTCAAGTAATGTAACACCATGATATAATGAATTGAAAGGAGAATGGAAAAAAATATTTGAATCGGGATTTTGACACAATACTAAAAAACCCGTAAAGAACATGCATACCAAGATTCCCTACACAATGTAAACTCATTAACAAATGTCAAATAATCTGATCGATTTTCACTCCCTTAGCACGTGATGTTCTTGATGATTTATAATTTGGGATAATAGCTCAAAATCTGCCCAAGTTTTGGACCTGTCGCATGATAGCTCTCCAATTTTTGATATATTACAGATTTTCTCCTAAACTTTGAATTCGTTCATATAATGGTCAAGTACTACTTGGGTAGCTCATTTCTTTGATCTAAACAATTTCTCTATCTTTTTAAATGGTATTCCTCATGATAGGGTGATTTATTTAAGAAAATGAGCTAGTCCATTTTAAAATAACACTTAACGAGCTATAGATACAGAAACATTAGCACGTAGCAACAGATATCAAAGTTCAAGAGCGATGATTCGTAACTTTTCAAAGGCCGGGAGCTCTTTCGTGACAATGATAAGGTTTAGGAGAGCAACATGGAGTTTTCTAAAGTTTGGAGACACACAGGCACAGAGAGAGAGAGAGAGAGAGAGAGAGAGAGAGGAGCTATAACTAGAGAGAGGATAAAGAAGGGTGATGACATAATCACTCGTGCGGGGGAAGATAAGCCATCACCAAAGCGGGGGAACAAACAAGGAGGGCGATGACCGGTGACCTAACCGCTCGTGCGGGTGGCCAACCCCTTCTGCAAATGATTGCCACCACGAGGCGAGGAAGACTCACACGTGTGAGTGCGGTCGACAGGATGCGGGCAAACAGTAGGAGCGGGGAACATATTAATTGGGCACCAAACCCTGTACTTTATCATTAACGAGGGCTTCGATATGACAGAAAGAGAGAGAGAGGGGGGAGAGGGACAAGTCCTTTTACAACTGGATTTGACGAAGACTGGGATTTTGGTGCGAATCGATTTGATTGGATTGGATTGATGGATTGATTCCGCGCACAGGGAAAAGAAGCAGGAACTCAGGATCTGTCCGTTAATGAGACAAACAGTGAGCTTGGTTCGGGGGGCTCCTGCCCTAATTCAACAGTAGCCATGGAGATGTGCATCCATTGGTCACCACACCTTTTCGGTGGAGCGCTAGTTCTCTCAACACGGACGTCCTACCACCTTTCTTTCCTCTCGGTTGCTTTTCAGATCCTATCCCTCCTCCTCCTTCCTTCTTTTGTTGTTTTTCTAATCGCTACACGACAGTTCTAAACGTTTTGTAACAGGTTCTCGATGGAAAGTTGCGTTTCTGCATGTAACCAAGACGAATGTACACAACAATGTATGATACCATAACAACATTAAGGCAAAGAGATGCAGAAAAGTTTCAAGCAGAGCAAAAACTATCATATCAATCTCTGAAGTTAACCTAAAGATTCTAGTAACATAATGATATTTTAGTAAGTTACATACGTCGGGTTTGGGTTTCACATCTACAATATCCCAAACTCATCTCAAACCCTATATGAGTTTTTAGCAAGTTGTCTCAAATCTGTTCCGCTTTCAAAACCCGCTATACCAGCGCTCCTCATAGAGTTTGGCAGATTGGGCATCAGATTATGCCTGCCCCCGCTTCCATCCCCGTACATCCCACACTACTCACACTCAATATTCAAATGAAATTTGTCATTGGAATTTATATTTTCTCTTTCAACAAGTCATGTTAATTTACATTACCTTAGCATTATTTGAAACACGAGCAATTATTCATTAGGGTGACATCATGATATTAGACGGAAAGAGAATATTGAGTTTGGAAATGAATTTTAGCAAGTCGGTAGACCCAATGCCCTCTTGAACTTTCTTCTTTCTTCTTTCTTCTTTCGTGCCTTTGAGAGCGACCCTCCATGAGGATGTCTAAACAACAGTGCCATTAACTCCTGTACATGGTAAAGGGTTGGCCCCCCATTATTGCCCCCCGCGCCCCCCCCTCTCTCTCTCTCTCTCTCTCTCTCTAGCAGGGATCAGTCGGAGGCCGTCGGTCAAAGGCATTTAGTACAGTAGTCGTGATAATGGGAAGGGCACTGGATAGCGTGAAGTCAGATCATCATTACTCTGGTGATGCACGTGAGCGTGCAAAACCCGCGAATTCGATTTCTTTTTTTTCTCCCATTGTCTATGTTGGTTGCTCTTTATTTGAAATTCATAAACTCAAGTTAGGTCTCGATTGGCTGTACTTTTTTTATTTTTTACTTAAATCTAAAACTTATGATTATGACAAAGAAAGGAAATAAGAACCCGTAGGAACAACTACAAGTACATACTTTAGGCCAACACATATATCTATGTTTCCTCGTAAAGTATGAAAGGTAATTCAAATTTATTAACGTCTTCATTCTTCCAAGATAATTTGTTATGATATTTAAACTTATGCTTTTATCGAACATGTTATTCTATTTCTAAGTTGATTTATTCCATGGCAGTAGATGCAAGTCACAATGCGGGTTAATTTCAAGATACTAAAATTTTATTAGTCTCGGTGTTATTAGCCCTAATAAAATGTAAAAAGACATCTTCTTATCAAGTAAAATCCTAAAAATTCATTTGATGTTGCTAATAAGTGCCTCTAAGGCACTAATTAAGTAAACTAAAGGAAGCAGTAACTTTTTTCAAGTCTTTGAAAATTGAAGAAGCATACATCTAAAGAAAAACTCCTCAAATGGAGAATTTTATGTTTATGAAGCACATTTAATAAGACTAAATAAGTGTCTTAAAAACCTTTTCCCATTCATCTTTTTAAAAAATATAAATAGGTAGAGCCCGAAAATTATATCATTATTCTACTGATAAAACATGATTCATTCACCTTTCAAACTCAACATCCCACGGTCTCAAATATATTCATTAGTCCCCCTCTCACCAACCATGAGATTACTCAACTCTCTCTCTCTCTCAGAGTGAGGGGACAGTGAAAAGTGGTCCGTGCTTTTGGAGATCAGGTTTTGTGAGAACCATATGCAACGGTGTTACTAACGAGTGTTTTTTCAAACATTTCTTAATCATACCCATTGAATTTTTTAATTCATTGATCATAACAAAAATTTCTTAATTAGATATAATTACTATTTCCTAGATACTAGTAAACTAAATCCCTATTTGCAATTCCATCTGGGCAGTGTACTTGTGCAATAGATAATCCTCTTATTTATTATAAACTGCATTTGGACCTAAGTAAATTCTTAAACTATTTCGTTTGAACTCTGAAATGTAAAGCACAACGATATTTTTACCTTATTGGAAAAGAAAAATATATAACTTAGAAAAAATGGTATCAGGTGTGCGAGTACCAGTATGTTAAAATAAGGAATGCAACTAGGTTAGGCGCTCTCACTGGAGGGATTACCACTGGCGGTCCTCGCAAATAGAAATACCTCCAGAGGAGGAAAGACCGATGAAGTCGATCTCAATTTCGCTTCATTGTAAACTCATAACCCTCCAATAGACCCCGAGTTTGAGGTTGAGTAGACTAAATCCCTGTTTGCAGGTCCTCTGGGCAGTGTACTTGTGCAATATATAATCCTCTGACTTATCACAAACTGCATCATCAATACTGGATCTCGCAGTTTAATGGGATCCTGTCATGGACCACGGCGAAATTAGTCATGACTGCATGCGGTTTCGAAGCCATTGATGACGAATCATTGCCTCCCTTCCGATCTCCCACCATCCACCATCCACCATACAATAAAAATCCTCTTTTTTCTTTTCTTTTTTACACGAGCCACGCTCTCCATGCACGGATTATCTGTAAAGACGCTGATAACAGCTACATAATAAAATACACACTCTCTCTCCAAACCCTAACCAATGTCGAGACACTACGCCCTAAAGCATTGGCGGACACGGGGAGGACGAAACCCTACTAGAATAATAATAATAAAAGCGTATGGCCGAGTTGGTGGAGAACGAGATGTCAACGTTCAAGAAAACAACAGAAGCCGCTCGGTCCCGCTCTCCACCCTTGACTTGAGAGAAAGCAAAGGGAGTGGCCTCAGGGAATTCAATCATTGCTCACGCGCGGTTCTTGCTTGGGGAAGATTGAAGAAAAGCGATTCTGTGCTCAGAGGATTAAAGATCGTAGCAGACCGAATGATGATTTCTGGCCCGATTTTGGAGTCACTTCAGTCACAATCTTTGACCACTGCCCATCACCAATGAGCTCTTTGTCCCTGCAGATATTCTTTTTTCTTATGGGGGCTTGGGAACTTGATGCCTATCGAGATTTATATACACAGCCAAATTGGCAGGTTCAATCTATCTGGATAGTATAAAAGAGACTTGGTATCATCTTCAACCTCAAATCTTAGAGGTCGTAAGAAGTGATTTCTGTATTTTACCTGTCGATTTTATGTAATTTTATAGGGATTTTTTCACAAAATAAATGCTCGTACCTAAATTTACCTATGATTTTTCCATAATTTTTCTTTTGCAATAAGAACGATGTTTTAAAATTTGAGGGGAAAGGCAAAAAGATGAAATGACAATTTTAAAATTGTCAAAACATAACCATCATATAATTAAATATATCTATGGATTCTAAATTTTAATCTAAATAGTCACCATCCATAACAATTTAAATTCATTATGTAAAGTGAATTCATTAATTATTCTCCATTTTTTCCACACATATGTATGTGTGCCCATTTTACCCGTTAAAAAGATGAAACTTTACATGAATCGAGCAATTTGCATGTATTCATGGATATTAACTGGCGAAATATTTTGACACATTAGCTTCTCCACCTCTATCGTGAACGTTTCGCCTTTATAGCAAACATAATTACACAAGTTACAGCCATTAAACAATTATAATCTTACATTCTTTAAACATAAAATTCACTAATCTTTAATATTATCAAGCGCCATGGGTGGAGCTACATGGACGTGAAGAATCACCGTCTGGATACCGAATGAGGAGCCCATCTGCAAGCCATCATCTAGGCAACACAGGCCTACAATACTTTCAGCAGATTAGTAAACAACACAAAGAAAACGTAGGAAAACACTATAGGCCTCTTAGATTGCTCATTAGAATATACATGTGCATGTATCTACCCAAGCAACAAACTTTGTAACCTTCTTTTTGTGCTTAAATCTTTTTTACAACGAGCCTCAAAAAAGCAGAATCCATTTGAGAATCCCGAGCTCAAAAAGAAAAGGATTCAACTCAAGTCTCTCTTTTTTTCCCCTTGGAAGTAGAAAGGAGAGGAAACCAAGTAGGGCTCCCTCCTTTTCTTTTGTTTCCTTCTTTTTCCCTTTTGTGCTTTCGGCTACGTTTACATCAAGCTCACCAGTCCACGCTCTTTTAGCTGGTTCGCATTTGTATAGCAGCAAGACATTGCAAGTCAAAACGAAGCACTTGATTTAAGCAGAAGAGATCATGATTTCATTGACAATTCGTTTGAGATGAGAATGAAGGAGAGACGCATCTATAGTTGATATATTTTCATACTTTACTTCATGTGCAAGTCAATGAATAGAGGAAAACTTTAGCATAAGGTACCTCGTGAAAAACGGCTTTTTCTTTTGTGGAGTTAATCATTAATTTTCTTGAAAAGGAAATGAAACTAGGTTTATATTCAATCAGTATATATATCACGCTTGTAGAAGTCTATCGCATGTAGACTTTACAGATATTATAGCGTAATTGTCGAAAGGGAAAATTTCAGAAAGTATCACCACATTCCATTTTTCATATCAGTTGACATCTTGAATTTTGAAAATCTACAATTAGCATCACGTAACATTTGGTTTTATTTACAGATTTGCCATTTTCCTTCCAACTTTGCTCCTCCCTTTGTTTCAAATTTACCCACAATGAAAACCCACTTGCCTAAAACCTGAACCACCCATCCAAATTACTTGGCCCCTCTTTTCCCTGGCACTGCCAATGCTCGCTACACCATTGCCACCAACCACCACCTCTAACTGAGCCGTGACCCATTGATCAAGCTAGCATCGAGCTTGACCCAATCTAGTCGAGCTTGACCTAAATTCGTCAAGGTCGACGCGAGCGGAGCTAGATTTGAGCTGGATGTGGCCGGAGCTGGACCAAATTTGGGTTGAGCTTCCTTGCCAGAGGAGATCGACCCTTGGTCAATGCCGGCTATGGCCAAGAAGAGAGACATGAAGGGCCATAGTGTGTGTTTGGGCGTGTCTTTTCTGTTTGGATATTCTTTTTTTGGAGATTTTACTTGGGCTTGATGGATGTCTAAAGGACAGGACCGTAAAAATGGATGGAACCATAATATTCTAGAAATTCGCAACGAATATATTACTCTTAAATAATTGCTTGAAATTGACTAATTATACCACTGTTAAGATGAAACTTAAAAAATGTATTAATTTGGAAGTTTGAGTCTTAAGATATAAATTTATGTGGCGTCTTGTTTATAGAAAAGGTGAACCCTACTGATTCGCCATTATCAAGTAGATTTTAGGGTATAGCGTATGTTTGTGCATGTGTCTTTTAAGTTTGGATTTTTTTTTTGAAGATGCAAATTTTAGGTGTCAAAACTCGTGAAGCAATTTGACATGTAATTGAAAGGTGGATATCATTTTTAAAACTTTGTCTTGTTAAAATGGTGTCAAGACTCAAATTTTTTATAAACATGATTATCTCTCGTCGATACAATCCTTAAACGAATTAATCAGTAAAGAACCGATTGATAGTGGTTAAGTATTTGGCTTGGATGTGACGGATAATGCATTCAAATCACGTCTCTCACTTGGGGTAATTTCTGTGGAAGCCACATCCTTCACTCTGTCGGTAGAGCCTTATTTAATAGTGCAAACGAGGGAGTTTATATACATATATTCGTGAGGGTTAGTCGAAGACTAAGGGAAAATGTTAACTCGAGTTGTTCCAAATTATGTTCAAAGGAAAGTAGACTACTCTAGAGTTACATGTCTATCTTAATCAATATAGCGGAAGCAAAGTACTTAATCGGGATTTTACTTGGGCTTGATGGATGTCTAAAGGACAGGACCGTAAAAATGGATGGGATCATAACATTTTAGAAATTCGCGACAAATATATTACTCTTTAATAATTGCTTGAAATTGACTAATTATACGAGTAAGATAAAACTAAAAAAATGTATTGATTTGGAAGCTTGTGTCTAAAGTCAGAAATTTATGTGACGTCTTGTTTGTAGTAAAGATAAACCCTACTAATTCGCCATTATCAAGTAGGTTTAAGGGTGGGTGTTGAAGCTTATACGATAGGTTTTAAGTTTTAAATTTTGGATTCGATAAGTAAAGTGTAGATTCTAAATTCTAAAATTTTGGAATTCCTTTCAGTACAAGATAGGTTTTAGGGTTTGGGGTCATACCATCTTATACCCACTGTGCATCCTGTATTCTATATAGGGTACCATGTGGAAAGGTACAAGTGCCAAATTTATTATTTCTTAAATTAGCTATATGCATAATTAATTTATGATTTCTCATTTGGCAATCATCAACTCCCTTAGAAAAAAAACTCTAACCCACCCTCTCTCCGTCTCCCCCCACGCCAAGCTTAGCTTGACTATATTTGTTTATGAAGATATATTTTGTTCATGCTCTTGGTAAAGTGTGAAAGATTTTCCATAAATTCATAAATTTAAATTATGGGTGATAGATTTTCCCTTAGAAAAAACTCTAACCCACCCTCTCTCTATCTCCCCCCATTGGACTAGCGAGGGTGGCTTGCCCGACTCCGACGCTAGCAAGGGTGGCCCTCGCTAGCTTCCCTCCACCGGCCATAATGAAGGGAAGACACAAGAAAGGGAAAAAGAAAAAGAAATCCAAAAAAAAGGAAAAAGACAAAAATGCCTTTCAATCAAAAAGTTATGAGGTAAATGTCTTATATGAATATAAGTTCAAGATTTTTATATCACAAAAGAAAGTTCGAATAAATGTGTCACAATGAACATAGTTTCATATTTTAATGTCACAAAAAAAGTTCAAAATAAATCTGTTACAAGTGACATAATTTGAGATTTTTAATATTGCAAAAAAAAGTTCAAGGTAAATTTATCACAAGTGGGATGGTTGGATTTTTTATGGTATTTCTCCTTTTATTATTATAAGTGGGAATGCATGACAAATTGAGAGAAAGATTTAGCATGCTTTATTGATTTACCAGCCAACGCTTTATGGAGTGTCAAAATCAAGTTAAAAATGTAGCTAGCATGGTTTTATCAGTTTTCACATTACATCAGCTTGATTTCATTCAACCGTGGTACTTGCAGCTTTTACTTTTACCTTTCTTGCCAACTCCTTATTCAAGATTTCTTTTTTTCTTTTTCGGGTAATGTTGTTTAAACGTCTTATTATTTCCACCATTTTAATTGTTCAAGTTTGAACGTGTAAATGAATGTTCGAGCATGCATATTATAGTATCTAGAATATTTTTACAACTAGATTGTTATGTGAATTGCATCTACTTATAATTTTTATCATCTCAAATGTCCCTTGGGCAAAATTTCTTTCATTTTCATAGCATGAATGGAACTTAAAGCTAGGGTTTTTTCAACCTATTAGCCAATATGACTCGTAGGAGTGGAGATTTAGTCTCCATTTGTTACGCAAAAAATAAATGATTTAGGAAATGTTTCCTTACAAATGATTATTTATATCGCTTGAAATAATTAATCGTTGAAAAATATTTTTATATCGATAACAATTTATGTTTAAATATTTTTATTAATAATGAAAATAATTTTCGTTCATTTATTTTTTAAAATAATAAATGATATAAATAATCATTTAAAGAAAGTTATTAATTTTAAATGATTCATTTTTTACAAAATAAACCGACCTTACTTTTGATAGTGATGGAACATTTAGGATGCTACAGCTCAATGTCATTGGTTTCAGCCTTCCTATCATGTTCAGTCAATAATTTAGACACTGATCGGAGGCTTCATGATGATGGTAAAGCTAATAAAACCCACAGGACAAAAGGAATAATTGAGTTCAATAGCCTAAGGTTAGCAGGAAAAAGTGCAATTGATTCGCCAAGAATTTCGGCTTTTTTGCTAAGACTGAGTTGTATTGAGTGTTCCCCATGTCTTATCATCTCAAAAGAAATAAACCATTGGCTCCTAGTGGCGTGACAACTAGGCCTACGAGCTTCTCCTATTAGAAGAAATTTATCTTCTTGGGTTAGTGGATAATTCGTTGTTTATTTGCTAAAATAATGACGAAAAGAAGGAGAAGATGCCCTCATATTTTCTTCTTCTCTTTTTGGAGAGGGCTGCTTGGAGTACTTTATGTTAAATTTGGATTTGATGTCATGGTTATCTAGATTTTATGCTAACAACAATATATTATTAGGCTTTGTTATTGGATGTCATTGTAATCTTTTTGAGCTGTTCCCTCGGAATCCTACAAAGATTACTTTCGGTATTATTCAAAATGTAATGCGTGTTATAAACTAAGATCAAAGTGGTGAAGCGGGTGTTCTAAGAAAACCCTAGCATGGGCTTTTGACCTTTTGCTTCTGTTGCTTCCATGTGTGTTTCCTCTCCTTCAGCTCTGGATGTGATAGGTCCTGTGTACAGGTTTGTTAAAATAGTAACCCACTTTTACCACAGCTTTCCTGTAGGTGCGGTTGATGTGGAACGAAGTACCCACTTTTACACATGTTTCCATTGAGGTGCTTTATGTCAACTATGCACGTATGTTTCGATTAAGTGTTGACTTTACTATGTTTTCCTTGTAAAGTGACTTTTCAAATTCACGGAATCTCCACTCACATTAACCTTAAGATATATGTCCGCCGCCATGTAAATAAACCCTTACCCATAATTGGGGATCAAGCGGTATGCATACATCCATAAAAATGTAATCGAATCAAAAGGTTAGGGGGCCTCATGTTGGCAAATTTGAAAAAGAATATTTTTATACAACTTCGGCCAAAAACCACTTCGTCTAAATATTCAATTATTTCTCATATGAGACTCATATGATGCTCCGCTTGGAATCTCCTTTCATTTGCTAAAGTAGCTGTTTTGAAAGTAGCACATAAATTCCAAACAATCTTCCTTCTACAATAATTCCTTTCTCCTTCTATAAACACTGAGCAATATCTTATTGTTAACTTAAATTAGGTTTCTAATCTGAATGTTGATGATCAATTAACTTCTGCTTGTTTCTTCAAAGCATGCAGATAGATTTGTCAATTGGAGAAAAAGATATTAGAAGTGCCAAAATTTGTGTATGATACTCACTTTAATGCCAAAAACTTTTTTCATATCACTTAAGTGTCACTTTATAAAAAAAATAAAAATCATAACTTAAGTATCAATTCCGATATAAGTCACCAGAGATCTGATGTAATCATATTTTATTAATTTCTTAATCCTGTATGGCTCGCCGGCATGCCTAGTCAGCATATAATCTCTAAACAATGTCATATAGACAAGTTGACAAGTCACTATTTAAGTGTCAAAAATTATAAATATGAATTGTTTGAATACCAATTATTGCTAAAAATGATTACCTAAATCTAGTCGTTATTAAAAAATGATCACTTCAATGTCAATCTTAATTAAAAAGTAATTATTGGGCGATGTCATTTTAAAAAAGAATGTTAATAAAAGCCAAGTAATTAATTTATCCAAAATTTCTCACTAGAAGCACTTAAGTAATTGTTTTTTCTTCGATTTGACAGTTAAGTACTCCGGCGAAAACTTTGGGAGAATTACCAAAAAAAATCATAAACTTATTGTAATTGTGCCAATTTAATCCTAAACATTTTGTAATTGTACCAATTCAATCCATTCAGCCAAATTTGGCCAATCAGCACTGACGTGGATGTCGGCCAACAATGGCCGTCCGATGAATGCTAACGTGATAATTTTTTAATAATATTTTACATTTTTTCGAATTTTTATTACTTTTTTTCTTTTTCCTTTTCTTTTTTATCTTCTTCTTCTTTGGCTTCTTCTCCCTTGTAGTGGCTGGTGAGGCTTCGACAAGGCTCGTCGATGGCCTTGCCCATATCTAGGCAAGACGTAGGGCCGCAGGCGAGGCCACCTTCGCCCGCAACAAGGCCAAGGTGAGGCCGTTGATGAGGGTGGGCGAGGGCTATGACCCTCGCCAGTGGCCCACAAGCCCCATGGAAGCCTTGCTGGCCACAACGGGTAAGGAAGCCAAAGAGGAAGAAGGGGGAAAAAGGGAAAAGGAAAAAAATTAGAATTAATAAAAATTCGGAAAAAATATAAAATATTATTAAAAAATTGCCACGTTAGCATTTGTTGTATAGCCGGCGTCCACGTTACCGCCAACTAGCCAAATTTGGCCGGATGGACTTGTAAAAGGTTTAGGACTGAATTAGCATAATTGCAATAAGTTTAAAACTATTTTGGTTATTCTCCCGAAAACTTTTGGTATTAAAGTAAATGCTATACACAACTTTTTACCTTGTTAGCGTTGACTTCATTTTGATTTCCATTCATCCTATTTATTTGATGTAAAAAGATAATTCATTCAAAATAAAATGGCAATGTGCCTTTTCCTTAGAAGGATGGTGTTGCCAAACTGGGTGATACCCAGGCTCGAAGATGCTGATGTTCTGTGGTGTATGTACCTCTTTACGTAATTAAATTTAATGGCTTCTATGGCAAGAATCACACATTGCCCATGTTATATTAATGACTCGTCGAGCATTTAAAATGACGGGACGACGGTTTAAGCAGCATACGCAGCAAGTGTTTAACAGAGATTGAGCATATTTCTTATCAGGATGCGACGATGCATGCTTAAGTGCATAAATAGTTTTGGAGCTTTGAGATGCGTAGAAGCATTAGTTTACCCTCAAATCTCATCTTCGATGCCAGAACCCAACTTGTATTCAAGAACTCGTTTGGGAAAAGCACCTCTCAACATAGATATGACCGCCCCTACCTTTTCCTTCACATGCACGTACACATGCCTATAGATTCTGTGCGCACTGCTGGGGCCCTATTGAGCAGCTCTAGCATCTCAGCCATATCGCACGATTACTTGTTTAGGTAAAGAATCCGGGGGACGACCTCGATCCTCGATTTTTCGCAATTTCTAAATGTGTATGGCAAAACAAAGCAGGTTCGATCCGATTGGATGGGGAGATGTTTTTCGACCTAACCAGAAAGGCAAAGCTTCAAACCCAACACCAAACAAAAAGGACTTACATGCAAAACCCAATAAAAATGAGACAGATGACTTCGGTCTGTAATAAATTCGATTAGGTTTCAACAGTGACATAAAGTTTGCACATACAAGAAGTTTAACGTTAACTTGTGGACTAAGTAGCCCTAAATCTAACGGCACACAAGAATATAGACAAAGAAAAACCTGCCTAGCCTTTAGTAAGAAGATACTAAGAAAAGGTTGTGATTTGGTTCGATTTGATTAATAAATTGACAAAGAACAGATACATCAATGACCTAAACGCAATCCATAGTCAAACCGTAACTCAATAAAAGGAAACTTGTAGGTTTGGCTTGGTTCGGTTTGATTTGGATTATCAGCTTCCTTTTTTAAGACTCGTATAACAACAGCCTGAGGTACATTCACGGACTGCTGCTGATCTTTCTAACCTATAAATTCATTGGCCCGCTACAAGTATACCGTATAAACAACATGCAATGTCGACAGACCGCTCCAGCATACAAGTGGTGATTTCCCATTGCCGAAAGCTGTCATAGCCAAAAGATACCCTGTTCTGGTCCATTAAAGCAACGGTATGAATTGGAACAAGCAAAACTTCAAGCGACCGAAGCCGTAGTCAAAGAATAAAGAGTCATTATGCTGTATATATCGTGAGACCCATGTTTGTAAATGGCATGGAATGACCACCCTCTCAGACTGAAGCCGTACTCAAAGATCAAAGAGTCATTATGCTGTACATATCGCGAGACCCATTTTTGTAAACAGCATGGAATGACCACCCTCTCGATCGAGACACCCATTCTCCTAAAACTTGACAATCATGCAGTATAATACTATCAACATATGAGCCGGATGGTCATAAGCAATATATTGGCCCAAATGATGCAACCCGAAAGGGAGAAGTGATCATTTTACGAGTAATGAAAGGGACTCTATCGCTGGCCAAAAGGAAAAACTAACAAGCCAAGCAAAGATATAAAACAACAAAAAAGACAGAAGGGCTTAAGAGAGCAATCATGGAGCAATATCCAGTCCAACACAGCTGGTGATTATGTTAAAACTAACGCCATCAAACATCCAATAAAATTCCGCATTACAAGACTAATAATACCAAGAAAGCTGGAATAAGAGTGTCACGAGGCAATCATGTTCAGGCAATCATCAGCACATGCACATTTCTCCATCAACCAGCACGAAAGAGCTTATCTGACCAGAGGGCCAGAAGTCCCATTATGTGTGGTAGACATTATTCAGTGGGACTTATATTTTTGCAGACTCCTTTTCTTCTTTCTTTTCTTTTCACCTAAATTATAACTCAGCTGATATGTGATATGTAAAGGAAGACGAAGGAAATGGTCCAAAAGGGGACCATGACAGCCCAAGGGGTCTGCGAACCATCATGGACTGATATAGGAATTTTTGTGGTCTTCAAACTGCTGACTTCGTTGACATTTGTATGCTCTGAGAGAGAGCGAGGGAAGGAGGGAGGGAGGGGAGGAAGAGGTCTAAATGAACAAGGTTGCTGATCCAGAAAGTATCAAGCAGCATGACCTTATTTGAAGTTTGTCAGTCAATTCTTTGCCTCAACAACACAAGAAAAGATCATTATCTGCAAATATACCACATAAATAGACTAAATGCGACATGCACATCCAAGAAAGGATAGCGATTGTAATCAGTGAGTACACACAGGTCTCCAATGACTTAAGGCCAATAGTAGATCTAATAAAAGCTACTGGAAGCCGATCTTCCGATGGCTCAGTGTTGCTGCCAGCATTTATCATCTATATCCCCAGGAAGGAACAGATATGTTGCCTTTAGCCACTACAGCAGTTCACTGAAAGACCCACCAAAAGCCCAGAACAACATTAGCCTTCAAAAGGCACACTACCTTCTCTGTATCTCATAGCAAGCTAGTCAACATCAATAATGAACAACATTAATTATTATTATCCGCATAGCAACTTCAGTACTGATCATCTTCACAACCTAAGCTACTGTGCATGCTAATTTTTTGCTTCCTTGCATGCAAAGATGCTCAACAACTGATAAAATCTGATGACAGGAATCAGATTTTCTTAATTGGGGAATAACTTTAATCAGTTTTTGACTTGCATGTTGGTCCTCTTCTATGTTGACAAATAGCAAAGGGTGAATGTTATGCCTTCCAAATCAGCATGATCTCCAGACACAACTTTGTAGGCAAGTGTTATGCCAACTCCATTAACAGAGTACTTACTCACGAAGTTCCCACAACAAAACTGATTGAAAGATAATAGGACATTGCCCAGTAGACTTCACAAGAGATATGGAACTGAGGGAAGCACAATAATGAAGAGAAACCCAGGTTGTACCAAACTCTGATGGGCTATATGAGATGATACGCGAAAAATTCAAATCTAGCTCAGAGAGGCAGGTAAAGTTTGCTCACTCTGATCAGTGAGCCAAGGAACTTCCTTGCTATAGCAACACCTAGGCCAAGTTAAATGGCTTCAACTTTAGCTGTTAATTGCTCCAAAAACCTCACAAAGACAATGAATAGAATAAAAAGTATCATGTGACTGGAGACTGAGTTTGTACAAGCAGCGAGGTTCCAGGGCATGCAATAGAAATGAATAGACAGAAACACCTAAACGTCACCGATGTTTAGGCAGGTATGGCAAACATTCCAGCCCATAGCTATAGGAACAAAAGCCCAGCAACAGACCAAACATCCAGGGGGTAATTGAGGACAGGTTACACAACAGCAATGGCCATGTGATTGGACATATGCATAACAGCTACAAAAGAAGACCAGATAGGGAAGTAAAGAAATCACAATGCTTAAGCTGCAATAACACAGCAACATTGACTATATTGTACATGACTGGCAAAAGGCAACTTTGTCTACAGCTACAAGGGCATCATTAATCCACTCAAATACTGACTAAACAACTTAGCAGTTTAAATCTAGCCAATGTCTAATTTGATCCAAGACTATCATCACGTGATGAGAGCTGTGCATTCCACTGGTTTAAAGAATATGCTTCCATCATTGGATTACAAATTTCAGGTCAACGATTTGTTTTTCGACATATGCCTAGTAAACAAACTCCTCTACAACAATCATGACCATTTGCAACTGACGTCGATCAAATCAAACCCACTCTTTTTTGTAAAAAAGCATGCAACCTTTTCTGCTATTAAATGAACTAACTGAATTGATTGAAACAACAACCTGCACAGCTGCAGTACTAGGGCAGCACGAGATGGACCAAAATAGATGCAATTTATGCTTTTTAATAAGAAAAATAGAATGGGTAGCACGCAACACCAGAGGTTTTGTGAACCAATCCAAGTCTGAACAAAAAGAATGTAGCAAAGAAGAGAAGTATCCAGTGGATGAAGCATTGATAATCCCAACAACGGGTAGCAAAGACCTTACTCCAAAATGAGTTGGTCCAATCATTGCCTCAAAAACATTAAAGCAGAGCATTACCAGTAATGAGACCAAAGTAGAATGGAATGTGAAACTTGTCTTTCCAGGAGACAGAGTGCAACAAACATATTCCCAGGCATACAAATCTCAGACTACCAACAGCAGGAGGAGAAAAGGAAAAGAGATATTCAAACCAATAATAGATAAATGAATGGATGAGAAATTGGTCTTAGAATGACTAGTAGTCACTGAGAATGTGTGTGTGTGTGTGTGTGTGTGTGTGTGTCATTGATTAGTCTTTCATAAGAAGGCTTGGCAGAACATTAGCCTTCAAACAGGACAAGGTTACTGGTGCTAAATCTGCCCCCTTGGTGAAGTCTCTTAGGATAACAAGCTAATTTAACTACCCAGCACAAAAACTCATGCGAATTATCCTCGAAGAACTCTCAAGCCATCAAATCATCTCCAAATCCTCAGCTCCCTATGCATGCTAAAATGAAGAGCCTATGCATACAGGAATAATCCATATGATAAGATGAGATTCTGACCAGGGCATTGCAAAAGATATGATTGTTCTTCTTCCTTTCCGGATCAAAAGCAATTCCATTTGGTGACAAGAGAAAGGCATATAGAAGCATTAAAGGTGCCACAGAGGGCTCCTATAAAGGAGAAGAATAGAAACGGAAAGGTGATACAGCGAAGCTTAATATCGAACCTGTTAACTAAAGCAGCCTAGGCAACTCACATGTCAATTCTCTCATAGTATAGTCTTAATTTCTATGTTCTGCCTTAGTAGCATCCCTTTCATGTGTTAAATACATGCAAAAGCATTTCACACCAACTTCATTGAGAGATTACTCATGCATGAAGTCCTAGAAGATGTAATTTATAAGTCATTAAAGTACTAAGACAAGATTAATGGGAACTCATCCATAACTTTGCTTGTATATGGTATTTACATGAAAAGGAAGCATGACGAATAAGAGAAGATCAGCATGTGTCAAAATTTTATGGGATGAATTTGGGTTACAAAGAATGATACATGAAATGGTACCATCTATCTCACAGCAGTAGGCAAAACTCCGGGCCCCGCATAAGCCAATTTGCTCGAGTCAATGGTGAGTAACCAAAACTCCTTGACCAGGTTAGAAGATTTCATGGCAAATAACTCACAGGGACAGAGGTAATCTTTTCTCCTTTTCTCTGGCCAGAGCATGCCTAGATTTTCGGAGGCATACAAGTAGAAAGCTTCCGAGGCACGCGGTCAAAAAGGAAAGCCAGGGATGACCATGACGAAACGTCAGATATGTCAGTCCGACAAGCATGCTAAACACCACAGCCCAAAATATAGCTACAGCAACATCAGCCCTGCACGAAATTTCACACAACATTTTAGCTTTCGAACACATTTGACAATTCCCAAATTATTTCCAGACAGGCATCGTCACGGCAACAAACATCCGATCACAGATAGCCATGGCAATCCCCAACCGATAAAACTAAACAGGACCACGCAAATGGATCGCGATCCTTGAGCTATCATCAGAAAGCAAAGTCCAGGAGCAAGCAACTAGACCGAACTGGATCCCGATGACACATAATTGATTCAGAATCATATTGAACGGCGAGAGCCGCACTTCAGACTAACTTTCTATCATGTAAAAATTCACAGATATCGAGCTCATTCAGGTGCTTTTTCGTCCAACGTCTCTTCAACGACCTCTTCCAAATAGCGACCAAGGGCCACCGGAAACGTTAACACTTCACCGTCGCGGACGATGCCGATCATCTAACGCGCTCACTCACCGAACCAACGACACCGCATGCACCACGAACGCCTCATGCGCAGCAAGCGAGAGAGAGAGAGAGAGAGAGAGAGTACCGGGTGGAGATGTGGGGTTTGGGAGAGAAGAGAGCGAGGGGAGGGCAACGGCGCTGGGACCGGATCTGGTAGTCTCTGAGCTGCTCGACGAGCTTCGAGCGAGTGATCATCTCTCCCGCGGGAGGCAACCTCGCTTGGCTCCTCGGCGTCGCCTCCTCCGATCGGCGCTCCGGCGACGGCGCCGCTCACCGATGCCGACGGGGCCGCGCGATCGATTCGATCTCCCCCCTCCTCCGTCCTCCGGAGCTGGAAGCCGGTCCGAGCCAGTGCCTTAGAGAGAGCACCAGCGACATCACGTGGCGTCCCCACCCAAAACGGTGGCTAATGCGATCGTGCTTCGATGCTTGTTCCTAATCTTTTGTATTTATAGATACCGGTTAGCGGAAAATGAGAAATTAAGCTAAATGTTGTTGAGTCGTGAGATTTTTTTTTTTTTATCAGTCCTGCTTTATTGTAATTTTAAAAAGACTGGTTTTTTTGCATCGAAAGTTTTCACATGGGCTTAGGGCTTAATTGCATCTTTCGATAATGTTTGAGGACCTAATCGCATGAAATAGAGACTTTAGGACTTGACTAGATATTTTACGACTCGACTCGATTTGTATTTTGCACATGATTTTTAAGACATTTTCGAGTTGATATTTTGCCTGGTTTAAACAACATGAGGACTTCTAGAGTTTTAATCAACTCGTGAGTACCTGGGCTTCTTCATTAGCCGAGTGGGCTTGGGCTGGATAATGCCCAACGCCCGTCACCAAATGGTTGGCCCAGCCTAAGTGCCCCAATGATCGAATCTACTATTCACGAGGGATGTGCAATGGGAACCGTCCGGATCAAACCAAACCGGCCAATTTTGGGTGATCCTAGAGGTGCCAATCTAGTCCCAAGTTCCTATTTTTGGAACCGGTGATTGATTAGTCCAATTCCTAGTTCTAAAGTGAGGACATGACCAATCGAATTGGACTGACCACTCGAGGTTGACGCTTTTCCCTCTTACAACCTCGCCTCATGCCTCACTTCGAGTGGGCCACTCGACATCAACACCTTTCCCTCTCACGATCTTGCCTCCCACCTCATTCAACATCAACACTTTTCCCTCTCGTGGCCTCATCTCACACCTCACTCAACGTCGACGCCTTTCCCTCTTGCCTCACGGCTCACTCAACTCCAACTGTGCTAGTTCAGTGTAATGACAACAAATAATTTAACCCACTAAAGTCCAATTCCCTCAACAAATGATTTAGTCCACTATAGTCCAATTCCCAGTTCTAAGATCAACCAATCCAATCCCCAGTCCCAGAAATTAGGAACCAATTCTCCCAATCCAATTCCTAGATTTTGCATGGGACTAAACCGAACTGGACCAAAAATCAATCACCCCTATCATTCAAGGACCATCATGCAAAAGTAGGAAAGTCTTTCTGCACATATTCGCTCAAGAAAAATTTGTGATCTTTTATGGAAACGTGCGATCCCTACACTGTCAACTTATCGTGTTCGGGGGTGAATTTCCAACCAACTCGGTTCCCGGCAAGGAGCATCTCATTTCAACCCTTTTGAGAATTGGACCGGCTTCACATTCCAAGTATAAAAAGCCGTCTGTAGAGAACCAAAACCGAAACAAGCAAAAAGTATGACATCTTCAGGTAACCAAGTAAACACAATTTTCAGTCAGGAAATGGAAACTCGCTGCCTATGCAAGCAAGCCATATCAAACTCACGTGCAGAAGTCAATAATACTAAGCACTAAGCAAATACAGATAGTGGGAAGGTCAGCAGACCAGAATTAATAATACCTAGGCACACTATAGTACCAAGATAACTATGTTCCAGCACCATAAAGTACCTCAAGTTCATATAAGGTTTGGTGCACGATGTAAAAGCGACCCCTTCAGAAGCAATTTACAAAATTCAGCTCCCTTTCTGAAAAATAGTCTATCGAAGACATTTACAAAATGAAAGAGAGCTTCTCCTCAGGATGCTTTTTCTCCATTCGACCAGTTCCGGCCCAAGTAAGAGGGAGAACTGCCTCATAAACCTTCTAATGATATCCCAAAAAAACACAAAAAAAATCCCCAATGTGCTGAATAATTGAAGATATGACGAGGTCTCACTCGGTACATTTTAGCTGTTGAGTGTCGAAAGCATGCCTCCAGATGCAGTTGGTATCACCACCTCCCAACCGGGTCCTTTATGAGGCATTGCACTTGCTGCAGCAGCATTAGATTTCTCGGCATCGCTAAGCAGACCAGCAATCAGATCACTGCGGTCCAAGATCCTCTCCAGATCCTCATCGCTAATATCCGTCTGTATCATCTTATCTTCAGCAGTCTCTTCTTCTTGGAGCAATGCCAGTAGATCCTCTTCCTATAGTTTCAACAAAAGAGCACAGATATTAAATAAACCGCGTGTGATGCGGCCAACTGCACTTTAATCAACCAACCAAATTTCAAGCAGAGCACAAGCAACTCACAAAATATTCTCAGACACAAAGAAGATCCACAACTTTTTCTCATCCCACCATATATGACTTTCTAATTGAGCAAATAACATACCTCCAAGGTAGTATTAGGCTTGTTTCTTTCTTGGTGAAATTGTCCTTTCGCAATCACCACGTGCTCCAACTTCAACTTACTAAAAGCCCTCTTCAAGATGCGGCCCTGGAAATAGATACTATATCTTTAGTTCTCAACACTAAACAGAATCCATCTGCCGCTCAAAGAAAAGATCAGGGACAGGCGGCTGATATCTAACCTCTACTGATTGCGCTGTCGCAAGCCTGTAAACATGAACAGGCTTTGTTTGACCTATTCTGTGACATCTGTCCATAGCCTGCAAGTCCATTTGGGGGTTCTGGTTTGCAGAGATAACACATTTCACATTAGATTCAGAAATAGCAACATCCTACGTGTTGAATTAACTGACAAGTGAGCAATGGGAGGCAAAACTAACAACAGCAAGAGAAATACCCAGTCGCTATCATATAGAATGCAAGTGTCAGCGGCAGTGAGGTTTATACCCAGTCCACCTGCCCTAGTGCTGAGGAGAAATATTCTGTAGATGCTATTCACATCGTTAAACTCCTCAATCTGTGAATGGAGCCTTTTGTCAACAGATGATATCTAAAGCTATTACTAACCAACACTGAAGCAGGAAATTACCAAGTAAAACAGAAAAATGCTATAATAGTTTAAACTGTAATTAGCAAAGCTGTCACTAGCAATAACAACAGTTAAGTATGTGAGAAACCCAGACCAGGTAGGCAGATGGCAAATCAACCAGATCAGACGATGCTAATCATATTATTGAGACAAATGTACTCAACATGCACCTTCTATACAACCAACATTCAATTTGGCTGGCTGGCTGGCTAATCAGGTATTTTAAACGGAGGAAGTCAGTTCAGGGGTTTGATAACCTCAGGCCAGCTTAATCGTAACTTTATGTAATCCTTTTACAGATTACCTAACAAAAGTAAATGATTTGCTTGTAGAATGACAAAACAAATAGCACACTGGCTGGAAGATGCTATCAGGTCCATTTGCAGAGTATAGATATGAATTTCTAGTTATTATACCATGGCCTTAGCCAGCCATATCATAACTTTGTATAATCATTTTACAGATTACCTAACAAAAGTAAATGATTTGCTTCTAGAGTGACAAAACAAATAGCACACTGGCTGGAAGATGCTATCAGGTCCAGTTGCAGAGAATAGATCTGAATTTCTTGTTATTATAACATGGCCATAGCTAGCCATTTGCAAGAAAAGCACAATTCAGTCAGAACAAGTCAACTAACCAGCTCAATAGATTGCACCTGTCAGACTAACTGTAAAGTCATTTATCCTGACAAAAGTTCAAACTACAGCCAGAGGATGGAATAACAATTGCAAAAGCAAATCTCAGAAGAGTATGTCATCCTGATGAGGATGGACAGTTGGTGTTCACACCCATTGAATCCACTAAATAAAGCTATCTGTTGGTGTAACAAGTGGAGGATCACACCCATTGAATTCACTAAAATTTGATGCCAATTTACCACACAAATGGCAGACTGAATTAGGTGAGAAATTTAAATTGGGTCACTTGTCTTGTCCCAAATGAAAAATATTCATATAGTCAGAATGCATAAGAGGCAAACCTGTCTTTTCCTCTCATCTAACTTGACATTTCCATCTATTCGACAGACTTCATATCCTTTTTCACTGAAATAGTAATCCATTATATCGAGGATTTTTGTCCACTGAGTGAAGATCAGGACCTAAAGGCAAATGTAACATAAGTTGCCAGTTTGTTAACAAATGATAGAAAATGTAACAGGATGCAGACCATACTTTATGCTTGCGTTCAAATAGCTTTCCCAACAATTTATCTAGCAAATGAAATTTGCCACACTGTTCAACAATCTGTTCGACCGGTGGATAGAGATCTGATGCAAGAGTAAGAAAGAGAGATTTGTCAAGCAAAGCTAGGAAACTGCCTATTTGTATCCAAGGCAAAAATAAAGAAATATACATGATCCATTAAAAGCTGACTCTAAAAGATCAGGATGGTTGCAGTTCTTGCGAAGCTGGATCATCAGATTATTAAGTTTTCCCTTCATTCCACGTCCTGCAAGTCCAAGAAACTTTTATCAATGAGGAAAACAATGACCCAAAGAGCATAGTAACTTAAATGCCAAGTATTTCTAGACAGTAACAGAAGTCACTCCACAAACTACTACACATGATTCAGGCTCACACACCTATTAACATAATTTGAGAAGGAATAGCAACAGTCAAACAACAACAAATAAATCATCTGACAAGAGCTAATCAGATGTGACTAAAGCAAACACTTCTTGAGAGGCGACTCTAATTATCAGCAAAGATTGTCAAGAACAAATAAATAACCATACCAAGTATAGTTAACAAAGTGGAAATAGATTAATGCTGGCCAATCAGGCTTACCACCAAGCACAAGCATGAATGATATTTCAAATAGATATCAGATAAAAAGTCCAGTTAATTAAAATGATAATACATCATTCAAGGAAAATTTCAGGAGAAAAAACACTGCTCCACGTGAATGACACAAGACCTAGTGAAATTGGTAGGAAAGAGTTGGGCTGCCATTCATATTTTTCTCCACAAGAATAACATGACAACCATTAACAAACAAAGGCAACACAAGGTTTCTCCATGATACCAATGTCGACGGTTTCCAGCAAGTGATTCTCCAAAGTCTTATTTATCAAATGATCCTGAAAGTTCCTCTGATGCTCAGTCATAGTGGCATATAAGATAATTTCCTTTTTACGAGGAAGCATCTGCTCAACATCAGCTTTCATTCTTCGGAGAAGAAATGGACGCAATATAGCATGGAGTTTTGCCACCACCTACAAGAAACAAGAAATACTCACAACAATTATGAAAAAAATCCCCCGAAGTAGATTCATGCTTTCTCCAAAAATACCCACTTGAGCCCTTCTTTTATCTTCCAACTCTTCCTTCGTTGCTGCATTGCTATACTTTCCTGACAGATCAAACCTGGTTGATTCATGACATGCATGAGCCATAAGTTAATAATATAAATATCATCACACTAACCATAAAAACTACTACTATAATTACACTAAATGCATCCATAATTAGTTTCAGCGTCATATAAGTTTTAGGGCAGCCATTTCTTCATTCCAATATGGAATTCTCCACACTATGCTTATATGATATGCATAAACATAAACCCAAATTTCAACTCCTAAGACCTATATCTGGCCCTTACTGAAAAAAAAAAATGACCAAGTTCACGGGCACAATTGAGCTCACCAGTTTCAGACTGGCATTTTTTCTGTTGGATACAGAGCAACATAGGTAAAGGAGAACAAACAAAATGTACTTACCAGGATTCAAATTCTTCATGGGACGAGAAAATATCAGGTAGGATAAAGTTGAGTAATGACCATAGCTCGGCTAAATTGTTTTGCAAAGGCGTCCCAGTTAATAAGAGTTTATTTTCAGTACTCAAGAACTTCAACTGCTTCAGCAGCTTGCACTGTGAATTTTTCAACCGATGCCCCTGAAAGATTTTAAAAAGGATTAGCAAAGAAAAATCCAGCTGGATAGTTCCATTTCATGAGTCCAGTGATGAAATAAAAGCAGCTATACAAACAACTAATCAAGTTTATACCTCATCCACAACAATGTATTTCCAACTGTAGTGTCTCAAACATCTTTTTGCATCATTCATTGCAACCTCATAAGATGTGACAATAATCGGGAAACTGGGTCCAACTGCTCGAGGCATATACTTGCGCCGCAACTCGTCCCTTTGTTTCTTGTCACCATGGTATATGATCGCTTTCATAGAGGGAACAAACCTATATGAACGTCCTCAAGGAAAGCAATGTTATGCAACCGGAAAGTAATCATGTGGATCCAGTCCCACTATCCAAAAGTGAATCATATTACCTTTGAATCTCATTGACCCAGTTGGACAAAGTAGAGAGAGGAGCAATTACTAAATATGGTCCATCCAACCCCTTCCCTTTTAAATGAGCAAGGAAACCAATGGTCTGGATAGTCTTCCCAAGTCCCATCTGATCTGCCAGGATTCCATTCAATCCATTTTGCCACAGTGAGATTAACCACTTCACACCTTTGACTTGATAAGGCTTCAACTTTCCACCAGTCAACAAGGGTACAAGTTTTTGCTGCTCTTTTTCAAATATTTCTCCCTCTGTCAGATTCACATCTTCTTCATTTGGACCCTCTTGCGATCTCGTCAACATCGCAGCAACCGCCCTCTTGGCCTTTCTCTGAAAAGCAAGCCACCGCATCCAAAGCAACAAAAGTCATTATAGTGCCTTATACTAGCTAACTCTTTAGAAAGTACATGCAACAGCGAATATTCATAATTGATTGGCTGAAGGTTGATAGCATAAGAAATTCTTCTCTAAAATTAAAAAAGAGGATAGTGACTCAACTTTAAAAAAAAACAGAGAGAGAGAGAGAGAGGGAAACAAAGTATTGGAATCTGAAAACAGGAAAAGGTTCATACATGGCAAAGAAATAGAAAAATAGAAGCCCAACACTAAAAAGCATCAACATTCATCAATTGATTAGTGCAAGATTGTCTAAAATGCTAAGAATCACCACAGTATAATAAAATAATTCCAATTTGAAACAAGAAAGAAAGGAATAATAGGTCTTCACTTACAGGAAAAACCAGGAACCCAGACAAAAAGGACCTCAAGTTTAAAAAACCATACATTGCATACTCATTAGTTAAGGGCCTGATTGCATACTAAGTAGAAGCAAAAGGTATCATTCTGCTCTCCCTTTAAAATTTAAAATATTATCCAAAATTCAAAAAATTATGAAAAAATTATATGTAAATCTACATGTCGACATTTAAATGTCAGTTGGAAAAAAAAAAAATTCAAAGTAGGCCAATTGCAAAATTTAGATTAAGCAAAAAAAAAAAAAAAAAAAGTCTATTCAAATTCACCTTAAAGAAGAAAGATTTTTGCACCTAGTACCATGTCTTCCGTACAGACATTAATTAAATTGAAAAACCAGAAAGCATCGAAAGATAGCTTTTGAGTGCAGTTTTACTTCATTCACATGTATCCTCCATAATCACCTAACTCTGAAAGGTAAAATTCATTCTAGATCAATACTAGAATTAAATCTGAGTGTCATTTGTCATTTCTTCTTGCTAAACTTCTTTGATTAGCTCATTAATAGAATACTACACTATAGCTTGCATGACCCAAATTTAGAGAAATAAAAAAAAAAAAAAACCATTTCGCAATTTACTTAAGAGCTCCCGACAGTTACATAATGTGATATGTCTGAAAACTCTGCATCCACATCACTTAAGAAACAACATAATGCTCACCTGATTGTATATGGCTTTTCTTTTCCGACCACGTCCTTTCTTTTTTTCAGTGCTTTCACTCACTTGGTCCGCTTCATTCTGCATGTGCAAATTAAATATGCCTTATGATTTCAGCCAAAAGAAATAGACCATCCCAAGGAAAAAGTCCAGGGTAAAAGAAGTAAAAGACTATACAAATGTGATATCATCCATTTTCTCCAGCAAAAACTCAGTGTATAGCTGTGTTTGTGTTAGAAGCTCATCAAGTTTAGTAAACTGGTTGTCATCCAGTTCCGGTGGCTCTCCAGAATTATTTTCTCGTTCTACATCTTCTTCTTTCACACGTGCATCCAGCAAATTTTCTTCCTCCTCAGCCATGGCTTTTGAAAGAAGAGAAGAATCTCCATTCTTCGCAGTTAAAAGTATCTCTTCTTCCAGCTTAGGAACCAATTCCTCTGTACAATTGCCCTTCAAGTTCCCAACATGAAACACATTTTAGACAGAATTACACATACTTCATAAAACATTAAGATAAAATTGAACCAAATGCCCAATCTATCTCACACCAAAATGTGAAAATTTAGGTGCAACATATCAATGTCTACAGGTACATCCAGATACAGATATAACTATCTGTGTATACAAATTATCATTTAGTAATGACATTGACAAAGTTCTTAAAAAATATCTAGTATGAGCATGAGAGCTTTAAGTGCCATCGGCAGCTGCAATTTAGCAACACCAGAAGTGTTAAATAAGTACACGGTAAGCTAAAAACATTCAATCCTTAGGTTAATATCACAAGTGATCATCCAACTTTAGCTCATTTGAATTTTCACCAGTGACCTCACATCTGCATCATAGCGACCACCATAAAGAAATTTTCAAATATCATCACTCTGTTTTCTTTTATCCAAACAGCTTACGTTTTTCCTCAAATGGACAACCAAACATGACATGACATGTTTCACAAGAACCCCCTGACCACACATCGACCGTCTCATACAAAACAAAATTAGACAATGTCAGCAAAAACCCAGCATCGTGTGCCATGCCATTTAGCTAACGAGTAGCAACATGTGATATATAGCTCATCACATCATTTTCTAGGTTCAGTTGGATTTCCTTTTCTTTTTTTTTTGTGTGTACGCCATTTGGGCCCAAATAAACCATCTTCAATAAGAAATCTGGGTAAACTACTAATGGTGCCAAAAGATGCCACATCATCACAGCAACAATATGAGTAGTGTAAGCTATTGCGGCAGTCACCGATCAACCACTCGCACAGAAACCATGAACAAAACATGAAGATTAACCTCACAGTCCCTATACATCAAGCATTAAAAAGTCAGCACGAGCCCCTCATGCTCACAGCAGCTAAAACACCTCTAAAGTAATGATTCATACGACGAGCAACCTCGCCCTTTGTGTTTTTTGCCACTCCACCAAAAAGCAGAAGAGAGCCATATAAAAAAAACGCATCCTTTTTCATTTCTAAGCAAGGCAAAGAAAAACATCCAACAGCATTTAGCCATGATAAGAGCAGACAACTCAGAACAAGAGCAAAAAACCATACGTCTTCCCCGAGCACCGACGTCGGCGACCCTGCAGCGGCTTCCTCGACCTTCATTTTCCACCCCGCCGGAAACAAAGCCCTAGTGGGTAACGGGAAAACGGGACAGAGTCAGCAGAAATCGACGGAAACGAGCAACCGGAACAGAGACACCCCCTTCCCCCCTCTCGATCGATTCGTCCGAGGGTTTCCGCGATCCGCACACCCCACTCTCGAGCGCAAACACCCAAGATGGAACCAACGAGAGAGAGAGAGGAAGAGCTCACCGCGCTTTCAATGGAGAGAGAGAGAGAGGAGCTCGTCTTCCTCGAGGCGAAGGGTCGCGAAGGGGGGGAAAATGGAACGTTGCTGTGCTTCGGGAGAGAGGGAAGAAGGAGAGAGAATTTGACAGAGCGAACTGCGAAGTGGTGGGAGGGAGTCATGCCATAAAAGCGAAGCACTACTTAAAAAATATAATTTTTTAAACAAAAACATGCTTTTTTTATTTATTGATTTATTTTTATGATTTAATGTTTTTGGCAAGTGCGGTGTTTTTGGGGTACAGAGCGGATGGGAAGGGGGGTTTGGGCGGGAAAGTTGAGTTTGAGGAAGTGCCCCTGGAGATGCCCCTTAATTACGCTGGCGCCCTCGTAAAAGTTCGAGTTGACGACTTCACCCCCCGGCCACGTCACGTCAACAGCATGTCTCTCTGTATAGGAATTGATTTTTTTTTGTCCTCTACTTCCGTTCCCATTCTAATTCTAGCAGGGATGTACAACGACAACTCCCCAACCCGGACTGAACCGGCTGATTTTGTGCAGTTTCCAAAGCTGGCGGTCCAGTTCCCGGTCCGGACCGGACCGATAGTTTTTAATATCTATATTTTAAATTTTCTTAAGAATTCAAAAAAAAAATTCTGCAAAGTCTTAAAAAAATACAATTACATATAGATTAAAATGACAAATCGATAAAGTAACGTATAAATGAAATGGTTGTCTTTGAAAACGTACTTTAATATTAACAATATTTTTCACAAAAAAGAAAATTATCGATTCCACCAAACCGATCAATCGGTTCGGTTCCCGATTCCAAGACCAGCTAGTTAAGTCCACGGTCCTAGAATTTGGGAACCGGACGAATCACCCTTACATTCTAGTGCTTCTGGTCAAGAATGTCAATTTCTATCTACAAATTGTAATTTAAAAAAGAAATAATGACACAAATGCCTCTTGAACTTTGAATTAATGTTCAACGTGGTCCCAAAATCTTTAATTTATTCAATGTGATACTTACATTTTAACTTGATATTCAATGTGATCCTTCAACTTTTGATTTATGTTCAATATAATCTATAAATTATATGAAATTGTTCAATATAAAATATTTTATTAAGTCAAGACGAGGGATGACATAAAATTTTTGAACATGATGCATCACAAGTTCAAAGACTTCAAGTACCACATTGTACATTGAGTAAAGTTCAATGATCACATTCCAACATTTTCCCTTTAAAAAGAGTTGAGATTGCTATATGGAAATCTCTTGCACACTCTACATATACAAACTATCAAGTAAAATTAAATAAATCCAATCATGACTTCAATCTCGCATTTTTCTCACGAGAAAGAAAAAAGGAAAATGTGGAAAATGCTAATGTAAGCATTCGCTTTGCCCTGAGATTACACGTAACTCTAAGGGGCGATCATAATTTACAATATTTAAAATGATTGACAATCTGTAAATCATTTTACCCTTCTAAATTTGGATTCAAAATAATTGTCGAATATTCCCTTATACGATGATGGAAAGTATGTCTAAAACATGGATCGAAATCTTTACATATTATTGTATCCTTTATTAATTTAATTTCACTAAGCATATTACTTACTAATTTGAATTAAAAATTAAATCTTCTTATCTTACAAGTTAGGCAAACTTTTTTCAAGGGAGATAAAACCTTCAAATATTATCTCTCTTTTATAGGAAAGCTATCAAATAAGTTATAAAACCTTTTATATTATGCCAATTGAATTCTAAACTTTTCAACTTTACAAATTAAGTCATAAACATTTAAATGATTTGATAATTTTTTTCTTTTCCAACACATATTAGTCAAGAACTGTTGACATGGACAATTTTAAAAAATCGAATTTTTAATTTGTTTTAATTGTTTTTCCTTCTTCCTTCAATCACCATCACTGATGACCAGCCAAAGATGAGACAAGGTGAGGGTCAACCTTGCCGTCTTTAGGTGAGGCTCCCCTAGGGGGCTCAAGCCTCGCCCAATGAGGGCAAGTCTGGCGGAGGAAGATGGAAAAAGAAAAAAGAAAGAAAATAAAAAATATAAATTTATTAAAAAATTATAAGATAAATGTTTATATCAACGTTGGTTGTTGTATGTACGTATGTAAACGATTAGAGTTTATATTAATAATTTCCAATCAAAATTGAACAGATGAGCTCAATTAACAAAACGTAAAAAGATTTAAAAATGAATTAACAAAATTAAAATATTGAGCATTGAATTGGTACAAATGCAATATGTTTAAAACTTTTGTAGTAATTTCCTCCTCTTTTTACCTAATAAAATTTTCCAACTTTTACCATACACATCTCATGTGTTTTTCCCTAACGTTTTTCAAAAAATGATCTTGTTCAAGGTTATCTCAATGCGTTTATTAAGCAAATTTCACCAGGAAATATGTTAATTTCCCCTATACGCTGATTACACACGATAAAGAGATAAATAGTACAATTGGCAATTATGAACTTTTCTTATTTAGCTCTTCAATAAGTATTTTCTGAGCACTTTTTAACAAATCTATTTGAAAAGTACCAAAAGACCAACGAGTTTTCACTATTTTGCCACTTTTAATTCTTCATCTTTGGAAACAAAATTCTGCCCCGTGAACCCTTTGCAAAGCTAGACGTAACTGGACTACTATTACGCGGAGAAAAAGCCCTCCCAAACACCGTAGTGTCAAACTATACTTCAAGCCTCATGCAAAGTCTCCACCACCCTACCGCTGACTTTGCTTGACGCCACCTGAGCCCCTTGTTTTCGACTATATAAGGCAAACAAGAGCTCGAATAGGAGAAGAGCTAACTTCCTTCGAGATCAATCTTACTATAGTCATGTTCTTAAAAACCGTTATTGCGATAGGCACAACGTAACAAATATGCTATTCACTTATCATTTGAAGTGGATTGCTTGCCACTTGAAGTGAATTCCGTGAAATGTAAGCCAATCCGAAACCGATAAGTCAAAGGTGTTCAATTAAGCCAATAAGTTAAAGGTGGGGTTAATTCCAAAAAAAACCCCAAACTTTAGGGGGTCCCAAAAATACCCCAAACTTTTTTTTTTTGTCTCAAGAAAAACCCCAAACTTTAGGTTTAGTCCCAAATCTCGCCCGAACTTTTCTTTTGTCTCAAAAAAAACCCTAAACTTTAATTTTAATCCCAAATCTACCCCGAATTTGGTTTTGTCTAAAAAAAAGAGTCAATATCATGAAAAATCCCAAATTGGTACATATATGACAAATTTACTCAAAATTAATTTTTTGATCACCAAAACAAATTACCATCTATTAGTTTTTGTTAAATTTTATTGTCAAATTGCTAAATTAAATAACGCGTCGCAATTTACGGGTATACTAATTTGGGGTTTTACCCACCGTTTGTACTAAAAAAATCATCAATTTTTGACATATTCTCAAATATACCCCATGGTCTAGTCCCAACTTAGCATGTCATTTCCACATAGATAATAAATACAAATAAGCAATATGTCATAGAAAATTATTTTCAAAGTAAAACCATTTTAAGATATAAAAAATTAGGGATTACTAATATGGCTTTTGGACAAAGGCTAACGAGGACAAATTTAGGATTAAAGTAAATTTTGATGATTTTCTTTTTGACAAAAAAAATTGGGATAGATTTGGGAATGAACTAAGAGTTTGGGGTTTTTTCCGAGACAAAAAAAAGTTTGGAGGCAGATTTGGGACTAAACCTAAAGTTTGGGGTTTTTTTTTGAGACAAAAAAAGTTCGGGCGAGATTTGGGACTAAACCTAAAGTTTGGGGTTTTTTTGAGACAAAAAAAAAAAAAAAAGTTCGGGGTATATTTGGGACTAAACCTACAAGTTTGGGGTTTTTTTTGGAATTGACCCGTTAAAGGTGTTAGGTAGTCTCGAAATAGGCAATTCATGATGTGGTTGAATGGGATGCAAAGGCGGGCCAAGCAGCTAGCTTCTCGTTTTGAGATATTTCTTTTTTCAGGTGATCAACGAGTCCTCTCTCTTAGTAAGCGTACAACGGCGCAGTAAACTTAACTCATGCCCTTTTCATCAAAATTAATCGAAATGGCAATTTTGCCAATCTCTTTAATTAATGGGATAACAAAACAAATTCCCAGGTGTATATTTATAAGGCAAAAATTCATTATAAATGAAAATATTTCTCGAGAAATCATTTTTTAGGAAAATGGATAGTCTTCATTTATTTAGTGATATGTAACAAAAAAACATTTTTTAGTATTTAGATATTATTTTATAAAAATTTTAATCTCATAACTTTATTCTAAGGCTAAAAAAAAAAAACTTTTTAAAATTTTAACTTTTTTTATTTTTCCTTTTTCCTCCGCTAAACAAGCCACGAGTAGGGCTTGACCTTGACAGCCTCGGGTGAGGTTCGAGCTTTGCCGGGATTTGGCCAGCTCAACCTCCTAGCCTATGCTTGTGGCCGGTCACCGGCCTAGACGACTAGTGAAGAGATAAGCAAAAAAACAAAAAGGGAAAAAAAAAAAAGAAAATAAAGTCAAATAAAATATTAAAATATTCAAAATTTTGAGAGCAGCAATTGCAAAAGGTGTTTTCACCTCTTTAGATTCATGAATTCACTTTCATTATTTTACATATGAATATTTTCGTCAGATCAGAAAATATTTTCGATTGATCAGCCATTTTCAACAAACTAAAAGGATGAAAATCCAGAAAAATATTTTTCAAAAACACTTTCACTCAAACAAACACATCCGAGAAAAGAATGAACAGAAAGAAGGAGCTTCGCTTCGTGGGGCTGTACATGGAACTTCCTGATTTTTTTTTCATGAACTTCCAGAAGTGCCAGATCTCCTCTGATAAAGCAATGGAAATACGAAATAACTCGAGACCTTTAGCCGTCCTGGATAATGGAACCAATGCACATATCCTACACAGGAGTACACACGAATTCAAGGAAGGAAACCAATTTGCCCCCTCGACTGAAATTATCTCGTGACAGAATGCCCCATCTTCAGTTATAAGAACTCTACCTAAGCCCGTGTTCATAAGCCGACCGAAGTATCATGCCGAGAAAGAGGGCCTAACAAGCAAACGCAGAAAAATGGTATCGACCATTAAGATTAGTCCCCGAAACACGTGCCCAGGAGACTAACGTTATCCGCCGACACATCGACCGAGTTTGAAAATCTCTACACAATCCCAAGTGGAATCCCCAACACCAAAATCTACAGAAATTCAAACGGGTTTATAAAGCACCAGAAACCGAGTACCAGCTAATGTCAAGGTCCGAATTCTCGAGTCTTGGCCTGCGTGACATTATTAGGTAAAGAGAAAAGGTGAAAAAAGGGACATGTGCCTAGGATTCCATGCTCTCCAGGTCGTCGCCGGGCTCGGAGAGCTCCTCATTCACGTGTACCAGGTTGTTCACGTAGGGCAGATACCTCATCACTGTGCATCCTCCAAGCATCTGGTCCTCACCCAACATCCGAGTTTCTCCTGTGGAGACACGATGCGATATCACCACATTTCCTAGGCACACAGGGAGGATATCCCCGTCAACACAACCCATGAGGCGAACTTGTCTCGGGTTTCTAGAACATGCCTTTGGGATATAGATCCTACTTCTCAAGCTCATATTCATTCCGCCATATATGTGTATAGCAAGATCAGAGCCTTCTCTGAGGGCCACCATGTAACACAACTCCCCATGCATCTCGGTCAGAGTACCATTAGTACTGCATCCAACAGGTAATTGCATGATACTGTAACGCTCGATCCTCAAATTGAAGACAAGTATTACCCCGTAGTCAACCACCCAATAAACAGATCCATCCCAATAGTATCCATCACCAACGAATGTTGCATTCGCCAGCTCAAAGCAGATGTCAGCCGAGGTCCTCCAAGACCTTGACCTCGACGAGAAAATCTCAAATTCTACAAATCCCGTATCAGTAACCGGAACTGCACAAACCAGCTCAAAATTGTTGGAGAAGTTGAATGTCGAGGGCTCGAAGGTGAGGGAAACCGCTGTTCCAGGTCCATGATACAACCTCGGATTTGGAAGCATTTTCCACTTCTTTGTCACAGGGTTGCAAATATAATAGGCATCATCAACTCCTTGGACACAAAGCAAGCCACTACAAATGGAGCGGATATTGACGTGTGAGGGCATGAATGTAAGATATGGATCTGGCATGCCATGTGTCCCTGGGTCCAGAGGAATGAAGTAGCAATCATAACCAGGCTTCTGGCAAAAGAAGCCAGAGATGTGTTGGAACTGCATAGTTTGCTTGTGGGCTAAAAAGGGACTCGAAATCCATTGATTCCATCCTTTACTAACAGCTCTGAATCTGCACAACGATTTGGCAGGAAGCAAAGGGAGAACATGCTCCCTCACTACCTCTTCAATGCAAGTGCACCTGGGCTGCCTTATCCTTCTGGTGAATTGTGCAACACGAATCGACATTTGACGAATGAAGCGTTCAGGATGATCAATTTCTACCTGCAACCCAAAGGAAAGATTTAGTGAAATGGCACAGCTAGGAGATTCAATGATAAAGTTGTTCAGACACTCAAACTCACTCTCTCCTTTTACCATAAAGCTTCAAAAGGAAGTGCTGCTTAGTGTTGCAGTTAAATTAATGATGGAGTGCATCAGTTTAATCCTCACACAAAACTGCATGAAAGCAAAGACTGACCCACCCCTCATGTTATTAAAATTAATCCGCCAAAACTTTGATTCGACAACAACAGCAAACAGAAGCTAGCATAATGAACTCTAAAGCCGTCTCCATTTCCCTCATTGGTTATGAGTTCATATGGTGAGGATAGACTAAAATATGACCTTATGATGATAGTCATAGGAGAAACTGACTTAATTTCTTATGTGTTCATATAAGACAGCAAATGAATCCCAAAGACAAATATGCTTCATTGTTGACATGGTGAATGATTTCAAGAGAGCAAATGATTTCGAAATCCCATAGGGTGATGCGTACAGAATAAAAATGTTTTGAACATTACAATATCTGTCTCCGAATAAGAACCAATCAACAGAATTTCTAGTTCAGATATACCATGTCCTCCGTAAATTACAGTTAAGCTATTTAAGAACAGTCAAAACTTACCACATCATCAAGATGCAAGGACTGCATTCCTTGTCCAATTGAATCACTCCCATCAGAACAGTAATCCCAATCACTCATCTGTATCAATAGCAGTAAAGAGTAACCAAATAAATTACTTTGCATTCATACGAAAGAGTGCATGATTTAAAAGAAGCAAAGAATGGGCTACATTGTCAAGTACCATGGAATGATGCTTACAAGAAGATGACATCAATCTCTGTATCTGATCAACGGAGAGACTATCTATTCCGCAACAAAAGTATAGGATTCTACAGTCACCGAAACATACCTTATCATTCAGGTCCAAGGAGTCCATTTCTTTGACCATGAACCAACCACCACTCCCATCAGAAACATAGTCCATATCACTCGGCAAGCAAGTGTCTTCCAGCTGCTCCAGCATGCTATCCGACTCTGAGTCCGTCATCCCTGACTTGGTTGAAGTTCTATGAAAAGCTACATGTTAACATTGCCCATTTCAACAGTAATTATTTCACCACCAAAAAGGTCGAAGCAAGAGAAATAATCATCAAAGAGGAGTTGTCCACATGAAACTATTAACCGAGTTGCGTTGAGAAGGAGAATGCAAGACAAATCAAAAGACTTGATACATTGAAAAAAGGCCAATTAATCAAGGGAATTTGCATTAAACTCCCAATCATTTTCAAGCTCCACTTCCACTCGACCCACATAGCAACAATCTCTCCGTTCAGGCATTCTTAACTCAACTCAAGCACTCCCCCCACCATTCAAGAAAGATAAATTTCGCAAACCATCATATATTAACAAAAAAAAAAAAGCAATTTTTTTTTGACATCTTGATCAACCTTAACAGCAAAACCTAGTCACTACTCCCAAGGAAATCATCGCTTCTCTCATCCCGTAACACCCGCTGTAGGGTCAATCCATCGAATCTCGCACAAAGAAACGAACTTGAAATTCGAGAAAGAACCATCAACCACGAAAAACCCCAGAAAAGCCACTCGAGAGCGAGGAGAAATCCTGCGATTGTTGGCTCTTGATCGTCAAAAACTAGAGGACTCGGTCGAATTCTTTCTATCTTTGGAGTCCCGACAATCCCTTTTTCTTTCCTCGACACTCTTTACCGGCTGACCCGCAGTAATCCCCTCTGCCTCGAACAGGACTAACGCAAGCGAAAGCAGGGGAACGTGCCTACCCAGTTGCTTCTTCATTCAATGCGATGAAGCAGAGCAACTAGCCAAAAAGACATTTCCCTAGCCAGTCAGGAAAGCAACGGAGGAACGGTCCTAGCGGACGTACCGAGAGCGGCAGGGAAAACAGGGGAGACGAAAATTTACTACAAACCGAAGGGAGATTTCACAATAGATGAGCCATGATGACTCGTTAGCTGATTTTGCGGGATTCGGAGCTTGCCTTTTCCATCGGATTGCCCGTCGTCTCACGGATGAAGAGAGACGCGCGTGGCCACTCCAAATTGTACCTCGACTCACCTCGTACCCACCCACACGGTCAGTCAAAAAAAGCTTCTTTTTTTCTTTTTTTTCCAATCATGAACCAATCGATTCGTTCCCCACGAGAGAACCCATCATCTCGCACGGAGAAACGAACTCGAAATTCGCGAAAGAACCGCCGATCAGCGAAAACCCAGAAGAAGAAAAAGAAGAAAACCACTCGAAAGCGATGAGGAACAGGCGATCGAAAGACGAACCGAAGCGACGGCGAACGAAAGGCAACGGGAGAGAACGGAACAGAGACGTGGGGAGAGAGATTTTCGGGGGTACCTCGAATCGCGAGAGCAGCGGAGATCACGATCGGGTTCTGTTGTGGCGGAGGAGGAGGAGAGGGAGTTGGGAAGACCACCCGAGTCAACAGAGAGAAAACCCAGTGGAGAAGCAGAGAACTATGTGCGAGGAGTGAGCCAGAGAGAGAGAGAGAGAGAGAGAGAGAGAATGTTGCTTAGCGATGAAGACGATTATATCTTTATAAGTCAACCCGCGACTTTCCAGGTAACTTGCAAACCAAGCGGGTATAAGAAAAGACCCGGAGACCCCAAGTCTTCTTGCATGGATATGTCCCATATGTATAATGCTTGTGTAGGGGGGTTATTCCCATTTTCTTCAGAAATATATATCTATGAATATATATATATATAATATGCTTGTGTAGGTGGGTTGTTCCCGATATATAAACATGTGGAAAAAGTATAATGAAAATTTTATTTCTTTTCAATTATACCCATCCATTTGTATTTTGGCCCGACATGTCTCCCGAATAATTCTATTCATGATTCACATGCTAGATTGACATTATTCTCTTGGGAAGTAAATTTATTTTCGTGTCAATCATGACTTCGTATTGCATTTTTGAGAAATTCGCCGTTCAATTTGTCTTCCTTTGCTCGGTTTGGATGGTTGTCATGAAAAGTGCACATTGTTAGTTGCAAAATATCATGTGTATGAGAATAATTGAACTTTTTGAGATTTAGATTAGGAGTAGAAATTATGAGTTTGAATTCCTTATGATATAGATGGGTTTCGAAAATTGGTAGTCGGATTCGCCAATTGTATTATGTTAGATTTCGCAAGCAAATGATTTGAATAGCGATACATGTTTAATAGATTATATATTCGTACAGATTTGTTCCCCTTCAAAATATAATTCTTTTTAAAAGTAATTTTCAAAATATATCTCTATCCTAGAATTATTTCTCAAATTAGACTTTTGGCTGCTAAATCATCCGTAAAAATTGCCTAGTCATCGCCCTTTTAACTCACTTTCACCTTTCTCTTAAAATTTTAATGCAATTTCTAATACTTTGCATTGAAATACAAAAATGGGTTGCACGCAATCAACAGCTAAGTTCTATTTTTATTGATTTATTACGCCTTACAGTTAATTTCTGGTTGAGTTTAATAGAAATTTTAAGGTAAAATTTTTTTGAAAACTTCTTTGACAAATCTTTATCATCAGCTTTTTTGGCTAAAGTAAAATAACATCATGCTTCAAATTATAATTTTTTTAGCGAAAAGATATTTTAGTAGTTTTAACAGCACTTTTAACAAGATTAAAAGAGGAAAAAAGACTAGCAAATGCAAGTGAGTTGCGAGCACAAAATTGACATTTCAAAGATTAAAAAACCGTCTTATTAGAAAATTTTCAAGCAATGGAAAAAAAAATGGACGTGAGTAGGTCCTTAAAAGGTTTAATGGAAAAAAAATAGATGGAAGATCCGCCTTCGGGTGGAAGACCTCATAATGCCACCATATTCCCTCTCTATTGGGAAGACAAAAATAAATAGGGAATTAAGGGCCTTTTTAGTTAGGGAGGGTAGACTTCATTGCGATCTCTTTGGAGATTGTTTGAGAAATTTATAAGTAGGTATAATAGCCATCCTCGCTGGTGAAGGTGAGAATAGGAGGTGTAATCCCTCTTGTTAGGTCAACTTGTGCTTTGCATAGTGTCCTTTAACTGACTTGTCGACCTAGTATCTTTAGTTAAAGGACACTCTTGATAAAAAAATTACACAGAGAAATTAAATAGACTTATATGGAAAAAAAAGAATGATATTTCAAGGTATGAATTTTCTTAAGAAGTTTTGGTAGAATAAAAAAAATCAATATTAATGAAATAAGATATCATTCACGTATTTGTTTATAGATACAATATTTCCAAGATAAGAAATTGAGGATATACAAGAAATTGACCAACGAGTATTAGCCCATTTAATTGTCATCTCAAAGATCTATCCTTTACTGAGTTTAATTTTTGAAAAATGAGAAAGAGAAAGTGTTTTCAAATGCATCACTAATTGATAAAATTTAATTTGTCATATGCAAGATTTTATCTTTAATCAGTTTAAGTTTTGAAAGCGAATAAGGAGTGTACTCCCATTAGAACATTTTTCAAATTTAGAAACATTGCATCAATTACAGAAAAGAAGAAGAAGATTAATTTGAAGCTAAATAATCTCTTTTCTGAAAGTAGCTTAATAGCGAATAAAATATTTAAAAAAAAACTTATCAAAATATTTCTTATTTTAAATAGAAATTAGTATATATTTCCTTCTTTTGGTTATATGGAAGTTAATATATATACACACAAACGCACATGAGTCATGTTACTTCATAATTATGGTAAAATAAAAAATTCTTAAAATGAAATTATATTTAAAATAGAAAAAGCTATTTAAAGCATAACCTATTTACCCATTATATAGAAACCAGAATGAAAAATAAAATAGTTTAATTTAAAATATTAGTTACTTTGGTAATAAAATATTTCAGGGCTACCGTAATTTGTGTGCCACAACCATTACACTTGATGTCACTGATTTTGAAAAAGTCAAAAACAATCATGGTCTTAAGCTTTACTTAATCCAAAGATACTTTAATTAGCTAAGTAATGGATAAAGAATC
Source organism: Corymbia calophylla (assembly GCA_014182845.1). NCBI lineage: Eukaryota > Viridiplantae > Streptophyta > Magnoliopsida > Myrtales > Myrtaceae > Corymbia > Corymbia calophylla. The sequence goes on along the minus strand of CM024701.1, from coordinate 12,212,827 downwards.
AAAGATGGAAGATTTCACCATAAAAGCTAGGGACATCGCCAACGTAAAAAAATTAAAAAATGAGAGTGTCGTTCATATTTATAATCTATCATAAATTTAAAAGTAAAAAAAAAATTCATTTTACCTTCCTCCTCCTTTCATCAATAATGTCGTCAAATAAATCCGTAGTTCAACTTTTACATTTTTTAAATAGCAATCCATGTGTCCGATAGATATTTTTGTATTTACTTATCAAAATGTGCCTGATAGATTGAAAATGCTAAACTTGAGCAAGAAGTTTGACCAAAAAAAAAAAAATACTTGACCAAGAAGTTTCGAAGCAAAATCCACGAATATTCCACATTAAACAGGACACCCCTCTGACCGTTGACCCGAAAGTTTTTCTTTCTCTCTTTTTTTTTTTTGGCTTGACTCGCCTTATAAAATTCCACGAAATATTACCGCCGTGAAGCAATTTCCCATCATTTTCTGACCCAAAAAAGAAAAAGGAAAGAGGAAAAAAAAAGGCAGCAATTTCAATCATTTTCCTTCTTGCAAATCAAATCATGTTTGATTTAATCTGTGTGGCCTCTTGCCGTGATTAGTTCATCATGACGATGAACACGCGTCGATTGTATTCCAAAAGTCAATCTCGCACGGTCACGTGCCTTTCAATGTCCTCAATTTCCTCGTACCTTCCGTCCCCCGCTTTTCTAGGGACAAACTCGACTCGGTCTTTGAGTAGTTTCTGCGCAATCTGCACGAGACTTCCGCCGATATGGATTTCCGACATTGATGCATCGTCGGGCAGACGCGTTCGGACTTCAGGGCTTTGAAGTTTGAACAATCGACATTTGTGGAATGAATTTTGCTCCCCATATGGTTGGCAGCTGTTTCTAATCTTCTCTTATTATAAGAATACTTTTGACATGTTGGGTCGAGGAAAAATGAACCCCCTCACACGAGCATAGTTGGATGTTGATTTTAGATTGGTCCAATTGGGTCAGGCCACCACATAGATCCATTTCTTAACTTGTATTTGATAATCTAAGTTGTTGCGTGGGTTGGTTATATTTATTAAATTGGTCGTAAATGAGTTTAAGAAAATAAGACCTAAAATAATATGGGTGTTAAATAGGTTTATAATTTGTTTATACTGAACCCACCTTTATAACTCTCTCTTCCGCTCATTTGCTCTAGATTCTTACCTTAGTTTGGATATGAATTCTCACAAATTTGATTAAATATGAAAGTGATTTATTAACATCAATATGGTTACATTGGGTATGTGTTCGGTTAATAGATTTTTATTACATGTAAATGGATCAATTTGGGTCGAATTATTTTCGACTTGATTTGCCCGTTTGACAGGGTCTTTACTATAGATAGACGTGATTATCTTTCTTGTGATTAGCTCGCCCCCTTATATCATCAATATTAGATTAACTTGATAATTTGTACAATGAGCAGACTCGGATTAGATATTTCAGGCCTGAAAATGGGCCTAACCATTTCCATTGGTCCAAGCCCATCGAGCCCAGTTAACGTAATCAAATGGAAAAAAGTGCTCCAAAAAGCACAGTTTTACGTGTTATATGCTATGATATTTGATGCCCCACGTGACGTCAGCGATGCGTGTAAGATTGGTTGGAAAATGATAACATTTGTTTTATCACAGATTAATCGTCGACAAGACCCACGATAAATCAATGAACGAGGGAACAGTTAACAAGCATAGGGGACTGTCTTGCAATGACTAGTTCTTTTCCAATTCCATGTGCGACAACTACTTAGCATCGTCTCTTTAGTCGTAAATAATGAATTTTGGTAGGGTCCGAACAATCGACATTCCCAAATAGATCTGCCATAGAACTAGAAGGGAGGCAACTCAGCTGATCCGGGAAAATAGACATTGCCATGAGCTGTGTGACCCAATCGATTTGTCTATCACATTAGTGTGCCCGCATCTAGACGCGGTTGTCTTCTGGAGATCAGCTTGCCCCCTCATCCAGTCATCTGTATTTAGACTAGTTTCGATAAATCCTACTACGAACGGACTCGAATGAGTCATTTCGGGCTCGATCGTTTCCGGTCGATCCAAGGACATCAAGTCCTATAGCGGTAATTTAGTGTAAAGAACAAATGTTGTATGGTACATTTTAACGAAAAATGAACAAATGACAAAAACAATGGAAATGCGTACGTAAAAAAGGCTTTCGTCCAAGGGCCAATCCCAGCCACAAAGACACGATAACATCGAAGTGGCTTCACGTCCACGCCATCCCCGCTCTAAGAGAGAGAGAGAGAGAGAGAGAGATGGGCCTCAGCCGAAGCACTGATCGGCCGGCAACGGGCCGGGGATGTACCCCTTGTCGAAGAACTGCAGCGCGAACACGACGGCGATCCCCAGGAGCGCCAGGTACGACAGCCCTTCCACGGCGCCCAGGAGGCCGAAGGGCCCGCTGGGGAGGCCCGACCCGGTCTTGGACTTGGTGTAGGCCGACCAGCCTACGATCCCCGCCACCGCCAGGTAGCTCACGCCCTCCAGCGCGCCGATGGATCCGCCCGGGCCCGGCGGGAGGCCGCAGCCCGTCGTCTTGAGGGTGTAGAGGGACCACGCGATCACCGGGGTCGAGACCAGGCCCCCGGCGATGGCGGCCTTGCCGGCGAGGCCAACGTCCGAGTCCGGGTCGCTGGTGTCTTTGGCCATGGAGAGTACCCTGAATGGGGTAGGAATGTGGGTCTTCGTCGCGGCGGCGGCGGCGGGGTGAAAGCGGCGGCGTTGTGATGGCGGGATGAGCCGGGCCAGCGTCGGAGACAGGAGCGACATGGTTTGTGGTTTTCGATGGTTTGGAGAGAGAGAGAGAGAGAGAGTATGTTGGGAACTTTAGGAGCAATTACTGCTCTTGCACGGCGAGGGCCTTATCCATTCCGTTTGCTCCGTCTTCCGGTTTGTAAAGCATGTGGCATCATTTGCAATGGTAGGTCATTCTAGGGTGGAAGAAATTATGACATGTTCAAAAATCTTAAACATGTAAATTTATAATAAATTTATCATTCGTTAATTTTCATTAAATTTTGCCATTAAATTATCAAGTTTGATGACATGTGATAGTTAATGGGTATACTAATTTAAGGTTTTACTCTTCGTTTATGACTTTTGGTGATATTAATTCAATTTAATAGAAACTAACGGAGACTAAATTTATTGCAAATATATTTATTTGTGGGTGGAGGGTGTTTGGTGGTTAAAAACATTAATTTAGAATAAATTTATCACAAATATATCAATTTTGAATTTTACATAATATTAATCTTTTTTTTTAATAACATGTGGATAATCATTCAAGAAAAAAAAGAAGAAAAATGATTTGGACTGTTGGAGCTGTGATGTGGTTTGAATGATGGCGAGGAAAAAGAAAACGAAAAGAATATATTAAGTTTCTTCATGTGTTTGTCAATAAATATGAAGTAAAGGGTGAGAAAGAAAGAAAAAATTTATCATACAAAAACTCCCTCATGATCCATCTATTTTACTTGTTTTGATATTTGGAAACGATAATATTTTGTTATTGTTGATTTTTTACTAGTCATATTGACGTGGCATTTGACAATCACGCTCGTCTTTCCGTTAAGTTATATTTTTTTATTGTTATAAATTCTTTTAAAATCGATTTTATGATTATTTTATTCCTTTTTTTTTAAAAATTTATTCTTCTTCTCCATTGGCCACTGCCCACAAGTGAGCTCAAGTCTCACTTGACATTGGTGAGTTTGGGTCTCACTAGATCTAGTGACTGGGCGAGGCTCAAGCCTTGCACGAGGTCACTAGCAAGCCTTGCTTGAGGTCGTTGGCAAGCCTCGCTCGAGGTTGCCGGCGTCAGGCAAGCTCGGCCTCGTCACAAGCTAGCGAGGCTCGACCTAGTTAGAATCTGGCGAGGCTCGAGCTTGCTTGTGGCCGACGACCGGTCAATGAAAAAAAAAAAGAAATAAAAAGAAAAAAAAAGAAAGAAAAAGAGAAAAAAGAAACAGAAACAAAAAAATAATGGGTGTGAGTTGAGTTATTAATGAGTCATGAATGGGTTTGGGATAAAGTCATTTATGACCCATTTTTCAATTGGCTTTATTATAATAGACACGTGTCCAACCAATATTAAAATTTCAGCCGATCCATTTTCTACCCATTTCATTAAATATGGGTCAATGACCCATTGTGCACCCCTAGCCAACGCCTTATTTGCGGCTGCCATGGTGGTTGATTCCTTGAGAACTAGCCCCTGAAGGAGCCATTTTATACCAACTACTATCTTGGGGTTGCTGAGTTTTGAGCTTGGGAGGGTTATATTTCAGTTACACTGCACTGGCCAGGCTTTGGAAAAGGAAAGGGTAGATCATTGGCGCCTCATGAGCTTGTGCAGTGTGACTCACAAGCTCATTGCAAAAATCTTCTCAAATGGACTGAAGTCATTGTCAGATGAGCTGATATCGGTCAAGCGGGTGGCCTTCGTCTCTGACAGTGGACCACGGACCGAAACCTGGAACTCCCTTGAAATCGGGAATCGAACCGGCTACAGTTAGAACCACCCTGAAACCGAACCAGCCCAGTTCTAGGTAGGTTCTGGATACATGAGAACCAGGTTTATCTTGTGAAATCAGATTATTAACCTAGTGTCAACTAGTCTCTGGTCAGCCGAGTGAAAAGTGCACTCTAACCTCATACTGTGGGATCGACTATACGAGGTCGCAACTTTCACATTTTGCCTTTAATGCAAGGTGTCAAACTGGTGCTAGACAGGTGCAATCGTTGAACCAGCCGGGTTGGTCAGGACTCGAGTAGAACCAGCGGTTTAATGCATTAATGCGAGAACTGAACCGGCCATTGTCGGTTCCAAGGATCTATAACGAATAACTTCCCAGTTAGCCAGAGAAGTGGCCTCGAACCGGCCAACTCAGTCTGGCTTGAATTGGGATCAATGCTCACCCTTCGTAATATTGTTGCTAAATCCTCCCATTCAACTTCGCAGGAAATGCAGCTGATTGTGGATGAGTTCGTAAAGCGTCTGGACAGCATACAAGTATGGAAAATTCAGGTATTTTCCTTTTTATAATGATTATAACCGCAAGTACTTGAAGTTTCGTTCAATTAAGTGTCTAAACTATCTTATGTTCAATCAAGTAACTCAACTTTTCAAATGCAGGTTAAGGCGGGATGTTCGTTAAATAATTTGTCATGCTATATGATTTTGCTGACGTAACTCGTTTACTAAGCAAACATTATGTCATCTCCATTTAGGCGTAGGGTGACGACGGGAGAATCCTCAGCTCAACCTCACCTATCTACTTGACCTAACCGTCGACGCCTCTGATCGATCGGCAGAAATTGCAGTCCAAAGTTAGACTTACTCGACCAACTATATGATGAGGATTGTATGAGGAGGGTATTTGCAACATTCACATTCCAGCTACCTTGCAGAAACCGAGATCGATGAGATTGGGGAGAAATGAATTCAAACATATTCTGCAAAAGAAGGCTATCTTTGTAAACAGTTGCCTCTGACTCGCAAATGCATCAGGAGAGTTTTGGAAGGAGCTGTCATGGAGTTTGAAAACTCATGAGAGGATAGAAAGTACTTTCGGCGGCGTCTAGCAGCAGAGGCCGCCTTTGACAATGCATACTGGCGACGTCCCCAGTATGGCTGCTCCGTGACACGACGACGGAAACAGCAAAGCGGCCCGTGGTCCAAATCTTATGGCAATTGGCGGGGCGGTGGTCGAACCGATTCAAGAAATGGATGTACCCTGCTTCTTGAATGCCCTTCTGTTTCCTGTCAATGGCTTTCCCTCCGGCTTAACACTTGCATCCTATTTACACTCTGCTTTAAGCGCCGAAAGGTTCAAAGAGAAAGAACTTCTTCCAAAACTCTCATGAACAATTGATGAGAAACCCTTCTCTCCCCCCAACATCTACTAACAATAGAAATCAAAATCAACTCAGTTTACACTCCTCACCAAGAGAACTGACCTTGCTTAATGTCGGCCGGCGGCGCAAAGTCCTCGACCGACAACCCCCACACGTTGAAGTCCACCTCCTCGATCTTCCACGTCTCCTCGATCTCCCTCTTGTGGTTTGCCGACTGCTCGCCGTACCTGAACACCGTCACCCTCGTCTTCCCCCGGTGCGCGATGTTGATGCTGTCCACGTATCTGTACTCCTCCATCACCGACTCTGCGCTCGTCTCCCAGAAGACGTCCGCATCCTCGCCCTGGGCGGTCTTCATCCGGAGCAGCCGCGAGTCCTCGAACTGGATCAGGAGGCCCGACCGCTGGCTGAAGTAGCCCCAGATGGTGTGGTGGATGATGTCGAAGTTGGGACCGCTCTGCGCCTCCCGGAGCGCCGGGCTCGTGTCCAGCTTGAGGATGAAGCAGTCCTCGCCGTTGATGATCTTCTCGCCAATGCACATCGCGTCTAGGAACAGGTTCGCCGTCGATCTAGGATCCAATCCCTTCACACACAGGCAAATGAAATACTACGGTTAGCATCATCGCGACTAGGATAGGAGAAAAAACCAAGTATGGACATGAAATTATGTCTTGATGTTGCCGGTTGAGTGCGAATACGAAAGCCAAAGTTCGTCGGACAATCTAAACCACAGCTATTTACCGTACAAATTATTCACTGTAGATTGTTGACATTGATCTGTCCTGTTGATTTTGCCCGATCACTGTCCGAAACGTCATGAAAGGTAAACAATCTGTACCTGAAGGAATCGCCGCAAGGGCCGAGGAGGCCCTTTGGAGACGGGCGTCTGCTGATTCGAGGAGTGCCGCCACGAGAGCTCGCCGTTGCTGCCACAGCTGACCTTGCAGCCCGAGACGACGAGCTCGAGGCTCCAGAGGTCGGGGTTCTTCTGCCATAGCACGAACCCCCCCATCTCCTGCGTGCTCTGCGTCTCCACGCTTTCGTCCCCTTGGTGGAACTCCGACGCGCTTATCTTCACCTGGCCGGTCGCGCACATGCTGTGCACTGCGTTTACCGCCGCCAGCCCTCCCGTTGCCGCCATGTACTGTTGTACTATGTACTTCGCCGTCGATGCTTCCTGCGAAATGATGTACACGGGTTTGGTTGATAATTAGGATGCATGAGATCGCATGCGACTGTGAGTGATCAACGATCGTCGTCTAGTCCCGGCACCCAAGATGATCTAATGACATTGGAACAGTCACGTTTTCAATGGAAGTCCATCAATGTACAAAACCGTTGTATCATTATTTGATCTTTGTGATGGATAATGATTGAATCAGACAATGCAGCACTTGCTCACGTCACGATTAAAATGACTAGAATAAAAAGTTAGGTTTCATGTGTCGACATGTTGCGTTCGTATCTCCAAACGACCCGTCTAATCAAGTATACATATAGAGAGAGAGAGAGGGAGAAAGGCTCTCACGTACGATGGAGCAATCGCGAATGGGGCGGTTGACGGGGTGGTCGAGCTGGACCTGGAGGGGGAGGAGGGGCGACCCCACGAGGTAGAGGAGAAAGCGGAGCTCGTTGATGCGGGCGGCGATGATCGGGGACGACCACTTGTCGGATGTCTGGGCCTTCATCCACGTCAACATGTTCTGCATCCGGAGCGCGACGGTGCTCCCCATGCCCACGAACATCTCCTCGGGGATCGGCACCTCCAGGACCGTCTCGAGACCGTCTTCTCGGTCGATGTTTGGGCACAGCCTCCTCATCAAACTCCTTTGCATGTGTAATTCACCGTGGAACCCGAAACCCCCCTCCCCCGGAAAGAGAAATCAACAGAAGAAGAAGAAGGCGACGGCGATGGCGACGGAGATCTGTAATTATATGGAAAAGGGTTCGATGATGCGAGAGAGAGAGAGAGAGAGAGAGAGAGAGAGAGAGAGAGCGGGGGGAGGGAGGAGGTTATGGTGTTATGAAGTATGAATGTGTTGTACGAGGAACGTAGTCAAAGGCCAAGCATGCCTGTCTCTTGGAGTTATCTCCGAAGGTGTCTATGGAAGAGGGAGGGACATGGGAGAAATTTGCCTTGTTTTGATTTTTTGCTTTGATGCTTTGGAGGCTGGCCTTGGTCGTAGGTGTCGTGTGGGCACGATTAGTTCTTGCGGGAGTTTCTAAATTTGGGCGGTCCAATTAATCTGTTTTTTTTTTTTTGGTTCTTTAGTTTTCTTTTTTTGAAAAGAATTTCACTTTGCATAGTTAGGATTGGACTGTTCTTTTGAGAATTCCACGGAGATATCGGGTTGACTTTCATTTGGGTGGTTATTCATAATTGGAGAGCTTGACCGATGTCGACGAATTTTAACGGGTTTTTGGTTCGCTTTGAAATAATTGGATAATTATTAAGACAAGCGATTAGAAGAATGATCTAAAAAAGAAGTTGTCTTTGTCGAGATTTGCATCATGCCATGCTATCTTAAGATATGATTGTCAAATTGATTTGACATAGGAGAGGTAGAGCGTCCAATAAAATAATAGTTGATTTTTAATGAAATCTTGAATTTGGAATGAGAAATAAGAGTCACAACATACTCAAAATCCTTCTCAAGTAAAAAAAATGTGAATAATACAAATTATCATGATTTAATGCTATGCTTATTTCTTAAAATTAAATCATTTAAATATATTTTCCTAAAAATAATTATTTATATTACTTAAAATAATTAATCAAAAAAATATTATCTTCATTATTGATAACAATTTATGTTTGAATATATTTGTTGATGTTATATTCCGTTTATTTATTTTTTAACAATATAAATTCTCATTTAAAAAAATAATTTTTAAATAATTTATTTCAGAGCTTAAGCGGCGAAAATTTTCAAATTTAATATTCTTGATGTGTTGATTGTTCAGGACCCGTGCCCTCGGACGTTTGACCTTTATTGCCCCCAGCAGTGGGGACGAAGAAAACCATTTTTACCTTTTTCTAGAATAGGCTTACTATTGAGGACATAGTTGATTTGACGACACAGACTCCAATATATTCTCTATTTTATTTTCAGAAAAAAAAAAGAGTCAGTTTCTCTCCTTTGTTTTGGAGCTGATTCCATAAAAAAATCTCAGACTTTAAGTAAGTACAGTTCCAAATTTATCCCAAATTTTTTTATCTAAAAATATTCTAAATTTTAGGTCCATTTCTAAACTCACCTTAATTATTTTATTGAAAAGAAAGTCATCAATTTTTACTCTATTCCTATATTTACCTTGTTAGCCCTCTACCAAAAGTCACGATTAATCATCCCTAATTTAATGTCCAAAAGTCATGCATTTATTATCGATAGTTGGGATTGGACTACTAGGTAAATTTGAGAATAGATTACCAGTTGAAATTTTTTTTGACAAAATAAAATTTGGGACAGATTTGGGACTAAACCAAAGTTCAGAGAAAATTTAAGACTAAACCTAAAGTTTAGGGGTTCTTTCTCAAATAAAAAAAAAGTTCGGGACAGATTTGAGACTAGACTTAAAGTTTATAATTTTTTTTTAGAGAAAAAAAGTTTAGGGTAAATTTAAGACTGGATCTAAATTTTAGGGTTTTTTAGGAAATTGGCCCCTTTGTTTTGCCAATAGGTCAAGGATGAATAAATCGGTGACATGAAAACTTATAAGGTACTCATGATATTTGTTAGTCCATTTCAAATGAGCCATTAGATCAAGTAGAACCTACATGATTTAGCACTTCATGTGAAGTGGATTGACATGTGCTGGAAGTACCCAAAAAAATAGTCCATTGGCAGATATGTTGTTACGGGAGCACAATAAAACTTGTTACATTGATGACCATGGTGATCACCAAAAATGAACTCAAGTTCAAATCCATCAATATATTATTAATTACTTTTTAACACAAATAACACGTGTATTTTAACAATCTTTTCATTACGTGTGAGCTCGGTATTAGGTCTATATCAATATATCTTAACTTGATGCCCGTTTTTATTCCTAGTCTTTTTCTCCAAATCGCGCCCAATGCCCATTCTGGACACTGAGTTGGTCACTAAATTCATTCTTTAAGATATTTACCAAACATTGAAACAGATTGTGGGTCCACCAATCTACTATCAACTTTAATATCATTTGTTCAAAAACCAATAGATACTCGATACTTTCACTTAAGGAGATCGTCCAAAAGAGAGCCCTAATCTAAGCTTGTTAACATATCAGTAGACCCACATTCACTTAAAAACTTAAATCAATAAATTATCATTCAACTAAAATATTTTAACTACTCCATATCATACCAATTATCTTATGTGATAATTTTCTAACACAATTTATCTCAACATATGCCATTGTTGATGCACCATGAGTACAAAGGCACGAGAATTGATAGTGACATCAGGGCTTAAGACTTTATTTGGTAAGAATGTCAGGCTGAGGTAATCTCCACTCCTCTCTCTTTCTCCCATCCTTTTCTTTACGAGAAATACTAGGCATACTAAATAGAATATCAAGATCGAGACACTTAGATTATCTTGCGTGATATGAATGGATCTCTCATGATTCCGATTTAAAACATGAGATGGTGGATTCATTTGACATCCAATATGACGACATCGTCATCTGATAAATCAATTTTTGCAGACTTTCTCAGTATACCTAGCAAATCTTCTATGGCATACACCTATCTATGTGGTCATGTTGCTACTGTAGCTTTAACCAAGGGAAAACGAATAATCCACCTCACTCTTTATGGAGCCATTTCTAAAGGCACCGGAAGGGGGGCAGAAAACCTAAAGCTCATCTAAATGAAGGCCCTAAAATGCAACTAAGAGTTTCAAAAATTCAAAACCGACCCAAACGACAAACGGTCGGGATTCAGTCATAGGCCATGAGATTTAGTAGACACAAGCAAAATCTGACTGACTTGGGGGGTGATCAGAGAGCCAGCACAGTAAAGACAGAAGGGTGAAAAACCAAAAAGAGCCTTTTTACTGGCACCAAATGAGCATGCCTCTTCAAAAGGAGCGGAAAAGAGAAAAAGGGAGGAGAAGACAATTGCCTGCACAAAATGATTTTGTTTCCTTGGATGCCCCCAACCACATATTTTCTCCACATTTCGATTGCAAAAGGGGAGGAAAAAAAGCTTCTTTTGGATTGACTTCTCAATGAGTCTTCTTCACCTCTCCTTTGAAGAAAGAATCTAGTGTCTCTACATTTTCAAAAGCCAGGTCCCTTTTGAGTTGTGCAACATTTGGCTGTGGAATTGATGCTAGGGTTTGGGGGGGAATTAGAGGAGTAATGAAAGGAGCGGCCTTTTGGCTTTTCTCTTTTTGACTGCCCCCCGCGGATTCCAAAAGTTTTCAAAAAGAGAGTGATTTGAGGAGCCTTGAATGGGAAAAATGGGAATATAGAAGTAGAGCGATGTTTATATGTACCCGATTCATGTGAGTTTAGTACGTGTGAATAGCTAAAGCAGATGAGTCATTATGTTTAGCCCCAGAAGTGGACCAAAATGCATGGACCGATTGGTTTCGAGGCTGATTTTTGGGAGAACTTGTTGGGATTTCGGTTTTGCAAATCCATAACCGACTTATACCCGACTTGACTCGTGATTTCAAATTTTTGGAACCAAGACCAGGAGTCATAGGGTTGATTCTTGACTTGAGGCTGAGATAATTGAGGATCTCGGCCTAAATACCATCATATCAAATTGGTCCCATTGAGGGCTTGTTGAATCAAACAACTTTCATAGATAATAGAGGATCTCTTACTTGCTTTACGCAAGTTGAGATGTTTTTGGAGATGAATTACCATTACATAATCAAAGAAAAAATTATCTAAAAAATCTTAAATCTATTATATTTTTGTTAATTTAAGCTTTTTGATAATTTATCAATTGAGTTCATCCAATCAATTTTAACTAAAAATTTGTTGACATGAATGTGATGGTGCCATATAAGATGGTCAGCATTCATGTTAATAATTTTCTATTAAAATTGACCAAATTGACTCAATTGATAAATTATCAAAATGTTTAATTTAATTAAGAAAATTGAAAAGTTTATATTGAAGATGATAAAAGAATAATAAATTTAGGATTTTTTTCTTACAATATTTCTAGTCATCAAAAGCATATCACTGCCTCCTTTAGTATGAAGTTTGGAAATAAAAGAAGCGAATTTAATCTTTCTTTTACGTTGTTACCTGTGTATTTACCTAATCATTGATCGTTCTTGATAATCATCCATCCAAATTATCCGGGAGGAAAGCCAGAATATTCTTTTGGAAGTGAGAGCCCCATCTTTAATATTATAATATAGACAGAAACCAATTCTTTCAATGCCAAGAAAAATGTCATTTCACGATAAACAAAAAAATAAAATAAAATGGTTACGGCAACAAACATCTGACACATCGCCACGATTAAGGTTGGGCAATTTCTTTATTCTAACCGGTGGCACTAGGGGCGCTTGACATGGACAGAGAATGATACTAGCTTTCACAAGATATTTGATAAGTCTAAACGAAAAAGAAAAAAGATACTTGAGAAAGACGAAATTAATCCGAACATGATCAATTCGTCTCGACTATTAACCCAATGAATATGACACGGACCTCACATCATTCGACGGTTTTTCATGGCAGACGAGATCTGTACATTGGAGAATATATATCTATATAGACAAACGCTACACGTTAGCACTGCAAATGCATGGTACAACAATATCTGCAGATAGATTCCGGATGATGCATTGCAGTTGCACGGCTTGATTGAAGCAGCACTCTGTTGGGGCTTTCCTGGATTTGGCTTCCCTCCAGGAAGATCATGCAGGGATGAGGAATCGGCAGGACCCTTCATGCTTACAGACATATACAATTTTTTTTTTTCTTTTTTTTTTTTTTTGGGGGTGGGGGGGGTTGTCTGATATAACAAGACTTGTGATCATATCTAGTTGCATCAAATAAGGGCTAGCCACGTCTCTGCAAGCTTTTCTGCTGTTGCACACCAGATGGACTGGAGAGATCTTGTTGCTGCTTTCAGTTTCAGGTGCCTGCCTGACTCGTGTCAGCAAGGAGGAGAGAATCGATTTCCTTTTGGTGGAAAATGATGGCTTTGGAAAAGAGAGGTGTGCTTAGGCTTCCTTTTTCATTAATTTTCATTGATTTCTTTTCAATTATAGGTATTTGGTTTTTCCTCCTCAATTGTCTGAATCTACCCGTTACTTGAGTTCCTAATATACCCTTTATTAACCCTTCGTCCAAAACTTTATTTTGACAAATGAGAGATGAAAAACTCCGAAGCAAGAGTTGTTCAAGTGTCCTAAGCCGAGTATCTTAAGCATGAGTTCTCCAAATGTGAGAGATGGAAGTCCTGAGCGCGAGAGATTAAACACTGGGTACAAAATCAAAGATCTTCAAGTGAAAATGGAAGAAAGATTCTCCTAAGAGTATGAACGAGTGAAGAAAGCCAACCCTAATTGCTCCACTTTTTACCCAAATTTCAGATTCAATGAGACAATGTTTGGGCTAACATGGACATTGATCTCCAAAAGACATCTTCTCAAATTTGAAATATGGAGAAGAATTAGAGCAATCACGTGGAAATATCGCATTACCAAGGGTGATTTTGGACGGAGATTAACAATTTTTTTTTTTGGTAGATTTTAGACTAGACTCGAAGTCGGTGGTTTTTTGTGAATCACAAAAAAGTTTAGGGTAGAACTAGACCTAAAGTTAGGGTTTTTTATGAGACGAAGAAAAATCTAGTATAGAATTGGAAATAAAGTTAAAGTCGTAGGGTATTTTTCAGGGCAGTTGGGCATTCAAGATGTATCTTTTCCCAACAATTTCTTCGAACAAAACTGCTGCCCCATATTAATTCCGGCTAAAGTCTACAAGATTAGTTTACCCTCCGAAGGAATTTACTGCAACTTCTACTCTCTTTTTTTCGAGAGGAGAAGGGGGGGGGGATTCTTCTTCAGGAGTTCTTATAAGGGATACATAAATTCATAGGTTTTTTTCGAACGGAATCTCTAAGATAATTTGATGATCTCAAGAAACCGTTGAACCTGGATTCTCATTTTGAGGAACTTCAAGAGTTCTTGTCCCCATCTTTGTGGTGCACGTTCCAGGAATCTCGTTTCATTTTGTGCTATATAAGCATTTTTATTTGCAGTGAATCCCTCTGTTAAGTAGTCATGCATTGCGAAAACTGGATTTGTTATCTCATATTTGCTTTACGTGAAAAAATACCAATTGAGAGAGTTCGATGCTATATTGGAGCGCAAATTTACAAACCGTTTCAATAAGCTGCAATGAGATTCTTCATCAATGTAGATGAGGACAATTGCCATAATGGACTAAGAAAAGAAAAAATCTTCCACGTGGCCTTTTTTAAATACGAGGATAAGACTAGACTGTTCTAACCAGATTGCATGGCTATCCATTTGAAAATGCAAAACCCTGTTTCCTAATCTGTCTTTTGGGTGAAGGCCAAGCTTTGCCAGAATCCCACTTTTGAGATATGGGATGTTCTTGCATGAGAGAAGCTGGATAACAAAGAGACTTCTATATCTGTTTGCATCTATCTATCTCTGATGCTTCTCTCCTGGTCTCGTCTCTCCATCTCCTCTAAGCTCGAGCTCGTGGCCACGGGCATTGGACCTCAGAGCTTGAGCTCTCGCCATGGTCATGCCAATTCCAGCGTATTGTGCCCATGGCCGCGGCACAAATTTAGTGTCTCCTAAAGTGGGGAGGGGCCGCCGGCAGCGGTGGAGATGGGCGTCATCTGCAGGGAGGGCTGTGGTGGCGCGGGAGGTCGACAGCGGCGGTGGCAAATGGTTCTGTGTGGTGGAGGGGCGATGGAGGTTGGAGTTAGTGCAAAAGTCGGGTGGTCTAGGATTTGCAAAGGGGGCAATTTGGTCCGTCAATGCATGGATTTTGCCGACAGTACCAAACTGGTATTTTAGAAAACATGGAGGGCATGTTTTCGGCTAAAGCGTGGAAAATGAGACATGTTTTTGGTACGTTTCCTCTTTAGTATGTATAAGAAGTGTCTTAATGGCCAAAAAAACACGCATTCTTTCTGTTGGTATTTACCCTGCACCAGCAGCTTAAACTTGAATTGGACTGACGATTTCAATAACAAATGTTATAATACGGACTTAGAAAATACCCCGACGCTCTCTAAAAATAAAGGAGACGCAATTTGACTTATCATTAGTGCCATCATGAGGAGGCGCTCAGGACATGGTACTTTATCCCATGAGATGCACACTGGAAGCGAATCATCGACAACACAATTATGTTAAGACAACCAAACATAACCCCTTTTTCTTCCTAACTCGAGATCAATTGGATGCTCAAAGAATCGAAAAAATCCCATTAATATATATTTTTTAAAAAGAGAAAAAAGACTCATTTCCTCCCCTATAAAATGCACCTCTTTCTTCTTTCACCCCATCAACTATTCACTTACACGCTTCCTACACAGAAAAGCAGAGAGAGAGAGAGAGAGATGGCCAAGCGTTTGAAGCTCCGGATCGCCCGGGCCTTCCAATCCTGCCGCTCCAAAGACGACGCCTCCTCCCTCCCCTCCGATCCCGTCCCTTCCTTCCTCCGTCTCCCTCCGGTCAGCCCCGCCCTCGCCCTCGCCCCCGCCGCCGCCGACGCCGCCGCCGACCTCTCCTCTTCCCGCAAGCCCCGCCGCTCCTCCTTCCTCGACCGCCACATTCCCCCGCCCTCGTGCCCTACGGCTGCGGCTGCAGGTCCCGGCCCTCTTCCCGCTCCCGCCTCTCCGACGACGACGGCGGCGGCGGCCGCGCCGGGTCCCACCCTCGGTTCCACTGGAAACAAGAGGGGGGCTTCCACGTGATGGCCACGGCGCGCGACGAGCCCGCCCCTCGCAGGAAAATCTACGCCTCCTCCGCCTCCGGGGGCTCCGACGTCGACAACGACGGCGGTGGAGCCGGCGTCGTCTTGGCTCTGAGTCCCTTGGTGGAGAAAAAGAAACGACGCGCGAAGCATAAGAAGAAGAAAACGGCGATCAGGCTCCGGGGTCGTCTCAGCACTTCCTCGATGGACAGCGGGCTCTTCAGCAGCGAGGATCGTGGCGGTGGCGGCGGTGGCCCCGACGACGACGAGGAAGAGACGGAGACTCTAGTCTCCTCCTCCAGGAGCTTCTCCACCACCGACTCCTCCTCCGACCACGTCTTCAATCCCCAGCTGGAGACCATCCGCGAAATGCCGAGGCGGAGGAGGAGGAGGAGGAGGGGGAAAGTGTCGGCAGCGAAGGGGAGGAAGTCGACGGACGGGGAGGCGGAGGCGGAGGCGGCGAGGCTGTCTGTGTTCAGGAGGATGATGCCGTGCGGGGTGGTGGAAGGGAAGGTGAGGGAGAGCTTCGCGGTGGTGAAGAGGACGGAGGACCCGCGGGGGGACTTCAAGCGGTCGATGGTGGAGATGATCGTGGAGAAGCAGATGTTCGCGGAGGAGGACCTCCAGCAGCTCCTCCGCTGCCTCCTCTCGCTCAACTCGAGGGACCACCACGGCGTCATCGTGGACGCCTTCTCCGAGATCTGGGACGCCCTGTTCGGTCGGAGATCGTCGGTGGCCGGACGTTGAAGACAAGGAAGACGACGAGCTCGCAGAAATATTCCATAGCTTCTCTTTCGCTTTCTTCTTCTTCTTCTTTTCACTGTTCTGTCTAGTTTTCCAGCCAGCAGTAGTCACTACTTACTATTCACGTTGCAGATCTTCTCTCTCTGTCTCTGTCTCTCTCTCTCTCTTTTGGGTATGTTTAGCGGATTAAGATGGACCGTGTCTTTACTTCTGCTACAAGCGAAAGCGACGCTCGTTCAGGCATGGCGATTTCTTGCGCCTTTGCTGCAAAAGCTAGAAAGATCATTGTGTGCATTTTGACCAACTTCGGTCGACCGACGACGAAGCGTCAAAGAGACATTGACGTGTTGCCGGAGAGAGGACAGTGAGCTAGAAGGGCTCTTCTTCCCTAGTAGACGTCTAGGAGTTCTCCTGGAAAGAGAGGCCTGTGCAGGTGAACGGAGCGCCAGGCGGTGATGGGGGACGCCATGGATTCTGGAAGGGCAAAGTTCGAGGGAAAAAAGGTAAATAGACTGATGTAGGGAAGGGGGGTTGGATCGTCAAAAGGAGTCTTTTGATAGGATTTGACAGGAAGTAATTAATAATAGAAGTTGGTAACTTTTAATTCGATGGAGAAATAACACGGTCGGCATTATTATTATTATTATTATTATTATTATTATACCCATTGTACGGATTTCGTTTTTATGGAAGCAAATATTGAATTTGGATGAAAAATATGTGCTATATATTGTAATGGCAAGGTCCAACGAGAGTGGTAGAGAGGATCTAAACAATGAGCGACTTTTAGCACACTTCTAAGATGGCGAAGGGGAAGCGGCTGTCAAGTCAGAAATGAAGATGCTCTGCCCGCTGTGCAGCTTCTCTCTCTGCCCTCTGTGCAGCTTTTGCTTAAACCCTAGCCATGGATCCCCTCCATCTCCTCCTCATGGATGTCACGACCACACCCACTATCAACGATGATGCCTCTCCTCCCAAACACCTCCTCCTCCACTGCGTGTAATAGCCATATCCATCCCCTATTGCTCGGCCCTAGCTCATCCAAGGTAAACCCCTGCTGGCCCTTCAGCTGGAGGCGCCCCCTTTCGCTCGGCTAAGCAGCTTTGATCCCCTCCACCTCCTCTTCATGGATGCCCTGACCACTCCTACTACCAGCGAAGATGCCTCTTCGTTTCAGAAACCTCTTCTTTGCTGCGTGAAATAGCTGCCCTCGTCTATCCAAGGTTAACCCTTGCTGCCCCTTAGCTCGGCAAAGCAGAACCACCTCCCCAGGCATCACACGGCATCCCCCACTTCTCAAACGTAGTCCCCTCGACCCTTGAAGCCAAGTCCCCCCGCAGGATCATCATCTTTACCTTCGAAGATGTACAGAAGAAGCAAAGCACACTGACATCACCATCAATGGCAACAGAACACAACACCCTTCAACGACTGAAGTTCCCCTGCAACAGAACCAGATATCCCCGTCGCCCCATTTCATAAAAGGAACCCTCTTCTACTCGGCAAGGCAGAAACACTTTCCCAAGAACCAAGCACCATCTTTCTTGTCCTAATCGAAGCCTCCACGATCCCTGCAGCCCAGCCGTACTGCAGAATCATCATCTGCACACCCAAGAAGAAGCTGCAGCAGGAGCACAGCACCCCACCATCACCTGTAATGGCAGCAGAGCCGAGTGCCTTTGAACGACTGGAGTCCCTTTGCAACAAACTAGGTAACCTCCTGCACACCCAAGAACTAGAAATCAGGGATGAAGACTTCTCTGAAGCAAAACTAGGGGAATGCCGTTTTTCCCTAATGGCCCAACTCTATAGAAATCCCAGCTTCAATCACCAAGCTCTACTCACAGCGATGAAGAAGGCCTGGAGAATGGAAAACGTCAGTATGACACCCATGGAACATGGAGTATTTTGTTTCAAATTTAACAACGAGGAGGATAAACAAAAAGTGCTCAAAGGGGGACCATGGTGTTTCTCTAACCACCTGTTACTGCTGACAACGTGGAAACCAGGATACCCCCCACACTTTGCTACAAGTTCACGACATGTGCATTCGGGTGCGCATTTTGGGACTTCCCACTGAATGGAAGTCCGAGGGCCTCGTGAAGAAAATAGCCAGCAAGATTGGCAAAGTTACAGAAGTCAGAATAGAAGAAAGAGGTCCGATTGCTCAGAGAGTGGGGAAAGCTAAAGTTGAGATCGATGTAAATACTGAGCTGGTTGTAGGACAATCAACAACCCATGGTGGTAAGAAAATTTGGCTAGACTTTAAATATGAGCGACTCCCCTTCTACTGCTATTCGTGCGGAAAATTGGGCCACTACGCTAGCTCTTGCAAAACTATCCCGTATGTAGAATCAAACTTCAACACCAAAATGGGCAGCACCTATGGTAATTGGCTACGGGCTGAAGTGCAGGACCATAGTCCCTTCTGGGATGCTTTTTATGAGGGAAAAGGTACTGAACACAGTGGCCATGAATCGGAAATGGCCCAGGACACACAAGATAGGCATCCCCCCACGCTTTTGCTGACAGATGTAGGCATGGCAGACCCCTGCAGGGCAGGAACTAGCTTGGACCAGGTTCTTTCAAAGCCTAGCAGTGATCAAACTATTGTGGGCCAGCTACAACAGGCTGGCAGAGATGTTCTTCTGCTTCCAGCCCCCCCTCTCCATCAGGCCCATATGGGATTACACAAAAAGACAGACCTTAAAGGCCCAAAAACTGCTTCTAACAAGAAAAAGCGATGATTCAGCCCATATAGTCCCAAAGATATTAGCGTAAACTGGCTGGATGAATCGAAACTTACAGATACCCCTATAGATCTCCTTGAAAATGCCTATGACCGGGCTGTGGTGGTTGGCCCTAAACAGCCACAAGGTGATAGATAAAGATTATCTGTTGGAACTGTCAAGGGGTGGGTACACCCTTGACAGTTCAAGAATTGCAAGCCCTAGTGGCTTTGCATCGACCCACAATGGTGTTCCTGATGGAAACCAAAAATCAGGAACCCCATCTTCAAAGGATCAAACGAAGACTGAAGTTCACCCAATGCGAAGTCGTCAATCCAAGGGGAACCGCTGGAGGTCTGGTCCTATTTTGGGATGATCGGGTGGAGGTCCAGGTAGAGGAGCATTCGGAGCACTTGGTAAACATTAGGTGCAACAATCGAGAGGACGGTAGAACCACGCAAATAACTTTCCTTCATGCCCCCTACCGCCTAAGTCAGAGATTAGCCGTTTGGGACACTCTTCGCCGTATTAGCTCCTCCACCAGGCTGCCATGGATTTGCATGGGAGACTTCAACGAAGTGTTATTCCATTGGGAGAAGAGAGGAGCGTGCTTTGTTGACCGCTCACGCATGGCAGCTTTCCGGGGTCTGCTGAATGATTGCTCTCTCATGGATATGGAGAGCAAGGGGTGTTCCTACACTTGGTTGAATAACAGGGAAGGTAATGCTAACATAAAGGAACGGCTGGACAGGGTTCTTTGTACCGTGGAATGGCGAATTATGTACCCAGAAGCTGAAGCCTTTGCTTTACCAGCTATTGGCTCTGATCACAGCCCTATTCTCCTATCCTTACAAGCTGAGAAAGTTAGAAGAAAGAAAGAGTTCAAGTTTGAATCCTTTTGGCTTGAAAATGCCGAATGTAAGAAGGTCATCGAACAAGCGTGGGGATCAATACACCATCAGCACCGAATGCTCCCTAAAAAGATTAGCGCAGTGACTGCAGCATTAACATACTGGAGTAAGAAAGCTTTCCCAAATGGCCATCGGAGAATTACCCAACTCAAACAAGAACTACAAACCCTGATTAACAGTGAGAACTACCCAGAGGAGAGAGCAAGAGTCAAGGATATTAAAGTAGAAATTGAAGGCCTGTGGAGGCAAGAAGAGCAGTATTGGGGGCTGAGGTCAAGAATCAAATGGCTCAAGGGGGGAGACAGGAACACCCGGTTCTTCCATGCCACCACCATACAGCGCAGACAAAGAAACATGATCTCAAGGATTAAGACGGAGGATGGCAGCTGGATTTCTACACCCGACCAAATCAAACATTATGTTTTGGACTACTATCAACACCTTTATAAATCGGAAGGCCAAAGGGACTTCTTACCGGTCCTTGCTCAATGCAAACATGTAATTACAGGCGAGATGAATAGGCTGCTGGTGGATGAGGTCTCCGAGGAAGAAATAAAAACAGCAGCCTTTCAAATGGGGGCTGAGAAGGCGCCAGGACCAGATGGCCTCAATGGCTTATTCTACCAACGAAGCTGGGATAGCCTGAAGACGGACATCGTGCTGGAAGTTCAGGATTTTTTCAGAACCAATATTATGCTCCCTGAACTCAACAGAACCAGCATCGCCTTAATCCCGAAAACCCAAAACCCTGAATCTTTAGACCAATACCGCCCTATAAGCTTGTGCAATTTTGGGTATAAAATCTTAGCAAAAGTGCTTGCCAACAGGCTTAAGCCCATCCTACCCCTAGTAATTGCAGAAGAACAAAGCGCCTTTGTAGGCGGGAGATTCATTCAAGATAATATTTACACGGTCCAAGAGGTTCTACATCAAATACGCACCAGAAAGAGAAGAAGAAAGTTTCAGGCTGTCCTAAAATTAGACATGAAAAAAGCCTATGACCGTGTAGAATGGGATTTTTTGGAGTCATGCCTATTGCAGATGGGCTTCCATACAAAGTGGGTTGGGTGGGTAATGCAATGTGTAACAACTGCCGCTCTAAGCGTGAAGGTCAATGGCGAGAACCTAGCCTATTTCCAACCATCCCGTGGGATTAGGCAAGGGGACCCCTTGTCCCCATACCTGTTCATCTTGGTGGCAAATGTCCTATCTGGACTACTTGGGAAAGCAATGGAGGACCGCAGCTTGAGGGGGATCAAACTGAACAGATGGTGCCCTACCCTATCCCACCTCCTCTTTGCTGACGACTCCATTTTCTTTCTCGATGGGACGGTCCTGGAATGCCAGAATTTGGCCTCGATTCTACACCAATATTGTATGGCTTCAGGACAGCAAGTTAATCTTAATAAGTCAGGGATACACTTCAGCCGGGACTGTCCCCAGACCTTAATGAGAAACATGGCACAAACTCTGAGGGTACCGATTGCAACTCAAACAGGAAAGTACCTAGGAATACCCTCAGACTGGGGAGAATCAAAGAAGCATACCTTTGCTTGGATTATGGGGAGGGTGAACACGAAACTGGAAGGCTGGAAAGAGAAGCTGATATCTCGCGCGGGCAAAGAAATCCTACTAAAATCAGTGGTACAAGCCATACCGCAATATGCCATGTCAGTTTTCAAGATCCCTACTTCTATTTGCAAGGCGATTGAGAGAAGAATAGCGCAATTCTGGTGGAAAAATAGCATGCACAACGCTGGAATTCATTGGAAACGATGGGAAGACCTCAAGCTAACGAAGAGTGAGGGAGGACTGGGATTCAGGGACATGATAAACTTCAACACAGCTTTGTTGGCAAAACAAGTATGGAGGCTAAGCACAAATCCCACATCCCTATGGGGGCGCCTATGCAAAGGAATGTACTACCCATCCACTGATATATGGCATGCGGGGAAAAAACAGAGATCTTCTTGGGGGTGGAGAAGTCTATTAGCCGGACGAGATGCCATCTCCCCTGCTATGAGGTGGACAGTTGGGAATGGTTCGAATATTAAACCTAGGGAAGACAGGTGGCTCCCACACGAAATCATACATGGCCCAGCAAACCAGCATGAGCCCCCACTAGTTTCGGGGCTGATCTCTCTACCATAAGGCAATTGGAATCTACCTATAATCCGGGATCATTTCGATGAATGCACAACTAAGCATATTATGGCGACACCCCTTAACCCACACTCTGAACAGGACAATATAATCTGGACAGGAACGCATGCTGGAAATTACACAGTTCAAAGCGGGTACAAGACTATCCAATCGTTAACAGCAGACAAATCACGGAATTCAGCCTCAAGATCATACAACCCTCCTAACAGACTGTGGAAAATCATCTGGCACCTACACGTCCCCCCCAAAATCAGATTCTTCCTATGGAATCTGTGCAATTCGGCCATCTCAACAACAGATAATCTGTATAGGAGGAACGTAGTACCTGACCCCCTTTGTCCCCTTTGCCGAGGAAGCCCCGAGACCGTCGCACATCTCTGCTTTCGATGCCCCTGGACAAGTTCTGTCTGGTCAAACCCAAATCTGCCGTTTATGAAACCACAGCCCAACATCAACCGTATTGAAGACTGGCTACTGGACACAGAGGAAAAAGGCGGCTTACCATCGCTGGAAATGCTGGCTTCTGCCCTCTGGGAACTCTGGAAAGTGAGGAACGAAGCGATCTTCCAGCGCCGGGTTCCGCATATCGACGAAATCTTGGACAGAGCAGCAGCGTCCCTACACAGCTTCTATGCCTGGTCACCAGCAAGGGGAGATTTACGCTCTTACAGAAATCGACTGCAGCCGTGGAACCCTCCCCCGACGCACACCTTCAAAGTAAATCTGGATGGGGCTTACCTCCCAGGCGCCACAGCGGGCTCGGCGGTGTGGCTATGCCGTGACTCGGCCGGACGATTGTTGCACGGCGGGGCCCGATCGGTACCGGCGTCTTCCCCCTTCCTCGTCGAAGCTGGGGCACTTTTGGACGCCCTAGACTTCCTTCGAAATCGACAGGTTCAGAACCCAGCTGAGGGTTTTCCAATACCCCCTCTCCCAGGCGACGCCGTTTCAGTTGAGACTGATTGCCAAACATTAGCTGAAGCGGTGGCCCACCAGCAGGCTCTCACGTGGGACGCACGGCCTCAAATCCACCAGTGCAGGAATTTTCTGTCGTTTTTGCCCAATGTTCAGGTGGTCTTTTGTAATCGTGAGGCGAATACTACTGCTGATTGGGTCGCTAAAACCCATCGCAAGAACTGTTTGCCCTCGGATTGGGTCAAATCCCCCCCGGTTCACCTTTGGAACCTTTTATGTACTGACGCCCAGTTAGCGGGCCTCCCTACTTTGGGATAAATCAATGCAACTTCATTCTCGACCAAAAAAAAAAAAAAAAGATGGCGAAGGGAGCAGAATTGAACCGAACTGTGCATCAAATAGAGAGAGGGCGATTCTAAAATATATGTGAACCGAACTGTGCATCAAATAAAGGAGAGCGATTCTAAAATATATATATAAAAATTGAAATTAACTCATAGATATATCTTTTAACCTAATGGCAAGTTTTGTTTTGAAATTTCAAAATTAAGCAAATATTATTAGGATGGGTAACCCAACAAATAATAATATCTCGAGTTTTAAACATTCACGTCAATGTTTAAAACTATAACGTTCGATATAAGACGAAACAAAGTAGATAATATCTCGCGTGAGTTAATACAAGATATCACGTATATTTAGAAAATGGAGATGAGAAAATAATGTAACGTCACATATATTTTGGAAAAAAATGAGAAAATGATGTCATTATTTGTTAGGCGGTATGGACGGTCAAGGAATTTCAATGAGTGTAGTCTTCAATGGAAAGTGGGCGGCAACGATGGTGGTGGGTGGCGGCAATAGGAGGAGGGTAGATGGCTAGGGTTTAGGGAGAGACCCCTTCAAATGAGAAGTTAAAAAAGAGAAATAATTTTTATTTTCTATTCCAAAAATATAAAAATAAAAAGATTTTATTTTTGATTTTTATTCTAAACTTATTTCTGGAATAAAAATCTGTTCTAAAAATAGAAAAATAAAATTATTTTATCAAATGGAATTTTGTTTCAAAAATAAGTATGGAATAAAAAATTAGTTATTGAACAAAAATAGAATAGTTATTATGCGCGTCCTTAATGGCCAAAAAACATGCATTCTTTCTGTTGGTATTTACCCAGCATTAACAACTTAAACTCGAATCGGACTAACGATTTCCATAACAAATGTTATAATACGGACTCAGAAAATACCTCGACGCTCTCTAAAGGTAAAGGAGACGCAATTTGACCTATCATTAGCGCCATCATGAGGAGGCGCTCCGGACATGATACTTTATTCCATGAGATGCACACCGGAAGCGAATCATCAACAGCACGCTTAACCCGTTTTTCTTCCTAACTCGAGATCAGTCGGATGCTCAAAGAATCGAAACTATCCCATTGATATATATTTTTTAAAAAGAGAAAAAAGACTCATTTCCTCCCCTATAAAATGCACCTCTTTCTTCTTTCACCCCACCAACTATTCACTTACACGCTTCCTACACAGAAAAGCAGAGAGAGAGAGAGAGATGGCGAAGCGTTTGAAGCTCCGGATCGCCCGGGCCTTCCAATCCTGCCGCTCCAAAGACGACGCCTCCGATCCCGTCCCTTCCTTCCTCCGCCTCCCTCCGGCCAGCCCCGCCCTCGCCCTTGCCGCCGCCGACCTCTCCTCTTCCCGCAAGCCCCGCCGCTCCTCCTTCCTCGACCGCCACGTTCCCCCCGCCCTCGTGCCCTACGGCTGTGGCTTCAGGTCCCGGCCCTCTTCCCGCTCCCGCCTCTCCAACGACGACGATGGCGGCGGCCGCGCCAAGTCCCAGCCTCGGTTCCACTGGAAACAAGAGGGAGGCTTCCACGTGATGGCCACGGCGCGCGACGAGCCCGCCCCTCGCAGGAAAATCTACACCTCCTCCGCCTCCGGGGGCTCCGACGTCGACAACGACGGCGATGGCGCCGGCGTCGTCTTGGCTCTGAGTCCCTTGGTGGAGAAAAAGAAACGACGCGCGAAGCATAAGAAGAAGAAAACGGCGATCAGACTCCGGGGTCGTCTCAGCACTTCCTCGATGGACAGCGGGCTCTTCAGCAGCGAGGATCGTGGCGGTGGCGGCGGTGGCCCCGACGACGACGAGGAAGAGACGGAGACTCTAGTCTCCTCCTCCAGGAGCTTCTCCACCACCGACTCCTCCTCCGACCACGTCTTCAATCCCCAGCTGGAGACCATCCGCGAAATGCCGAGGCGGAGGAGGAGGAGGAGGGGGAAAGTGTCGGCAGCGAAGGGGAGGAAGTCGACGGACGGGGAGGCGGAGGCGGAGGCGGCGAGGCTGTCTGTGTTCAGGAGGATGATGCCGTGCGGGGTGGTGGAAGGGAAGGTGAGGGAGAGCTTCGCGGTGGTGAAGAGGACGGAGGACCCGCGTGGGGACTTCAAGCGGTCGATGGTGGAGATGATCGTGGAGAAGCAGATGTTCGCGGAGGAGGACCTCCAGCAGCTCCTCCGCTGCCTCCTCTCGCTCAATTCGAGGGACCACCACGGCGTC
Source organism: Corymbia calophylla (assembly GCA_014182845.1). Classification (NCBI taxonomy): domain Eukaryota; kingdom Viridiplantae; phylum Streptophyta; class Magnoliopsida; order Myrtales; family Myrtaceae; genus Corymbia; species Corymbia calophylla. The sequence continues at coordinate 12,186,970 of CM024701.1, read as the reverse complement.
ATCGTGGACGCCTTCTCCGAGATCTGGGACGCCCTGTTCGGCCGGAGATCGTCGGTGGCCGGACGTTGAAGACAAGGAAGACGACGAGCTCGCAGAAATATTCCATAGCTTCTCTTTCGCTTTCTTCTTCTTCTTCTTTTCACTGTTCTGTCTAGTTTTCCTGCCAGCAGTAGTCACTACTTACTATTCACGTTGCAGATCTTCTCTCTCTTTCTCTCTCTCTCCTTTGGGTATGTTTAGCGGATTAAGATGGACCCTGTCTTTACTTCTGCTACAAGCGAAAGCGACGCTCGTTCATGCATGGTGATTTCTTGCGCCTTCGCTGCAAAAGCTAGAAAGATCATCGTGTGCATTTTGACCAACTTCGGTCGACCGACGACGAAGCGTCAAAGAGACATTGACGTGTTGCCGGTGGCGGTGAGAGGACAGTGGGCTAGAAGGGCTCTTCTTCCCTAGTAGACGTCTAGTAGTTCTCCTGGAAAGAGAGGCCTGTGCAGGTGAACGGAGCGCCAGGCGCTGGTGGGGGCGCCATGGATTCTGGCAGGGGAAAGTTCGAGGGAAAACAGGTGAATAGACTGATGTAGGGAAGGGGGGATGGATCGTCAAAAGGAGTCTTTTGATAGGATTTGGCAGGAAGTAATTAATAATAGAAGTTGGTAACTTTTAATTCGATGGAGAAATAACACGGCCGGCATTATTATTATTATTATTATTATTATTATTATTATTATTATTATTATACCCATTGTACAGATTTCGATTTTATGGAAGCAAATATTGAATTTGGATGAAAAATATGTGCTATATATTGTAACGGCAATGAGGGTGGGGTGCGGTCATAAAGGTAGAGAGTGTCTAGATAAGGAGCAACTCACGGCACGCTTCTAAGATGGCGAAGGGGATAGGAATGAATCAAACATAAAGAGAACGATTCTAAAATACATATATATGAAAATTGAAATTAACTTATAAATATACATTTTGACATAACGGTAAGTTTTGTTTTGAAATTCCAAAATTAAGCAGATATTATTAAGATGGGTGATCCAACAAATAATAATATTGTGACGCTCGATATAGGATGAAACAAAGTAGATAATATCTTGAGTGAACTAATTCAGGGATATCATGTATATTTAGAAAAAGGAGATGAGAAAATAATGTAAAGTCACATATATCTTGGAAAAAAAAAAGAGAAAATGATGTAATTGTTTGTTAGACAGTAAGGATGATCAAGGAATTTCAATGAGTGTGGTCTTCAATGGAAAGTGGGTGTGGTTCACTTTTTTTTTTTTCTTTCATCTTTTTTTTTATCATTTTTCCTATGGCCAGTTGTACTCTTTTTCCACCTTTATAGTTAATTTGCAATCTAATGTTAAAGTAATATGTAGATCAAAGGGTACAAGGAAATATCAAAGGAGACTTTTCGCTTTCTACCTGATCCAAACTTTACAGCTCATGAAATTTGACTTTCTTCTTTAAATTCGAAACTCTTAGAACTTTCACAGCATTCAAACGTCAACAAGTAAATCCATACGTTTAGGAAAAAAAATTCATACGCAACTTCTTCGTAATTTTTTGAAATTTAATAATATTTTTAACTTCGAGGGGAAAAGCAAACGACTACATACATTGTATTTGCTTTCCGCTTCTGTCTAAATAGCACATGCCCTACCAGTACTGAATTTTCACGGAGGGAAGAAAGATGGCAGGGGCCCTCAAATGTTTGACTTTGACAAGCCACGGGGTTGACTGGGGGGCCCTCCCATATACCTTCGCCATGCTCGTGCACATGTCGATTTTCGTCCATGTCGGTCCGCAAGGTCTCAACCCCTTTAAGACAACAACATTAGATCGTGATCATTGTCAACGAGGTGCGTCTCCATTGTAGCACGTTACTAAAGGGGCCAAATCCCCGATCGATTTGGGTCCCAACCGAGGTGTCTATGCAAAGATCGATTGAGTCACGCCTCGGGTTCGGTCCCTGTCTTGGTCCCTGCCGTGCTGGGCAGGGCCTGCGATCACCGGTCCTCACCTGCCCAAATGCGCGCATTCCAAATGCATTTCGCCAGACTTTTTTTTTTTATAGAAGAGCGATGATGGGTGGATGCACTGTTGTAAATATAATAATAATATAATAATATGCGGAAATAACAGGATCTTGCAATTTACATCAACACGAAAAATATTAGAGAAACAAATGAGAAATAATAAGGACGTTAAAAATTTACGTGGTTCAGTCCAAGTATCGGTACCCACATCCATGGGTAGAGCCAGCAGCAAATAATCCACTATAATAAAAAAATCAGAGTTACAATCTCGCTTACATGTTCGAGTGTTTCCCAAACCTAAATTTAAACCAAACCCAAAATGTTTACAAATAAATAATATAAATTCATAGCACAAAATCACCGAGTGTTTAAGCCCTAACAATTCGATCACGTACAAAGGAAAAATAAGAACTCTGTTTTTTCTTGTATGTTTTGTATATCAACTACAGTTTCTTGGCTTGGCTTTTATTATTATGCGGCCCTCTCTGAAATCTTTGCCTTTTTATATTTAAGTATGTCAAATCAAGCACTACTAGGTTTCTTCTATAAATAAAACAGGAAATCCTTGTTTTTATCCTTTTGTGCAAAAGCAATCCTAATCAAACTTGGAATCTTTGAAAACCAAATTTGACTAGGATATGAAATTTTTTCATCAAATCAAAATTTTTTTATTGATTGAGTTCATGAAAATTCAAACTTGAGGCATAATTTAACGTGCACAACGATTCACCTGGCAATTTGTGTGACCTCAAGACCACTTGGCTGATTCCTAACCCGCGTCGCGCCAAGATCGGGGGAGTGCCCGACTTTGCGGGTCGGTCACACCGGTGGATCCGGGTCCGGATAAGAATTCCCCGTGCACCGGGGACGAGGGATAGGTGATGTCAGGTCGAGCTCGGCTGGCGCACGCCACATCTGTCTGTCAGTCTCCACTGGTCCATCACGCCAGAGCCACATGGGCCCCAGGGGAGAATGAAATTCTTACCGCAAATGGTCGGATTTCAGGGGCGAGCGAATGGATCGACGCCGCTCACACGGCATCAGAGATTCTTTCCCTGCCCACGCTCCCGTCGAAATCACGCCTCGTTTGCTTTTCGGCCTTTCTTCGGTTGCCTGATTGTGAGAGATTTCAGGTGTTTCCTCGGTGGACGCACTGTCGTTTTCCGCCCCCAAAACGAGTGCGTCTGCCGGTTCGGGAGGAAGAGAAAATGCACTCGTCGACTTTGGATGGAGGGGTACGCTTTTTCGTCCGGGGTGAAACTGAGCGATTAGCGGATTACCCGCTTCTGGTCCGATCGAGTTCGAGCTATTCGAATATATCGTCGATGCCACTGCATTCTGAAAATTTCATACAGGTTTCGACTCGAGGTCAAATAGGAAATTCGATATCCTGTCGAGCTCAAGTTGATTTTTTAAGGCCTGATGTATGTGTCGAGTCGAGACAGCAATGGCATGGAATTCATTAAAATGTTTAGGACAAGCTCAAGTCTGCCTTTTTTGTGTTTCAAAACCTTATATTGAGCGAATGAGACTGAAGAGAAGCAGACTTTCGGGTTCTGAATCAGGCATAACTGCCAAAACCAGGGCAAAGGCTACGAACATTTGCCTGTGTACCAAACAAAGCTCGAACTTTCGTAGAGCTCTCGGACCAACTGATGCAGCAGAGGACAGGCTCTTCGCCTTTAAATCCTTCTTTGCATCAAGCTGCACATCATATGTCATTTACGACCTTGTGTCATTTACGAACTTGGCTCACGTTCGCCGAGATTGGCAATCGTGTGCGTAGGATCTCGCACCTGGGTGGCTATGGAGGCTACACAACACACTAATTCGAGTCACCTCTGATGGGTCTTGATAGCACTTTTCTTGCAGATTGTGTGACCATATTCATTCCTCAGAAATGTTAACCAGTGAAGCTTTGCTTGCCTTCTTCCCTTGTGAAAAATGAAAAAGAAAACCCAACCAACCCACAGCAAAAATCTGACACCCCAATTTGCACAATATTTCTATATGCATTCACAATCACAATCACAATCACAACATATGAGTTGTGAGTTAGTACTGGAGAAGCTCATACTCAAGCTACTCATCTGGAATTAACACGCAGACTCGACCTAGTCAGTAGAGAAAGGAAAGCTGTCTCTCACATCCTACAAGAACAACAAGAAGCCACATGAAAGAAAAATTTTAGTTCAATGAGATTTGCTCCCTTCCCCTTTCAATCCATCCAGAGTCAAAGCAAAGGAGGGCTTTCTTCCCTTTTTGCTCCCTGACTATAGTGCATGTGTTCTGCAAGGATTTGGAACAAGAGGGCCTAATTTACCATAAACTGGTTCATGAACTTATTTACCTGTAACGGCAATCAAGAACTGGGTGTCAATAAACCTTTATTCAGTCCCAACAACCCAGTTCTGTATAATCTCACATGATCAGACTCACAAGGCCCTTATCTGCATGAAACTACTACATCAACATTTTCTTTAGTCGATTTCCAAAGAAAAATTGAAGTATCCCAGCAGAGAAGACTGTCAGTTATCTAATAAGCTAAGAGCAACAGGTCCATCGTGGATATTGCAAGATGATTGCATACTAAACAGTAAACAGCAATGGGTAGCATTAGAATGTCTTCAAATGATTAAATAACTCCGGACAGGTAAATGACAATCAGCAAAGGAACAGTGAACGAACTTTAAAAGTCTCATACATAAGCTAGCATCAACAAAATTCGCATGTCTCTAGAACAACTTGCATAGAGCCAGCCAAAGAGCTGTGGCGATACATAAGCTAGCATCGACAAAAATTCGCATGTCTCTAGAACAACTTGCATAGAGCCAGCCAAAGAGCTGTGGCGAGCTATAGCAGTACTATAAAATTTCAATCTTTTATGCTGCCAATTAATCAGTGAACCAACATAAAAAAATTAGATTCCCTTTGATGTGAATGATAGTCACTCACTACAGGCTCTGAGCAAGACAAAAGCTGACTTGAATCCACTAAAAATTTCAAAGACTACGAAGAATGACACAATGAATCAATGGAGAACAACCAATCCGACCACTATTAGGCAAACCTCATAATTTCTCCAGTACAATTCATCATGTATAACTAAAATCTTCTCCAGTTTTCGCCATTACCAGACTTGTGATCTTACTGTTCTGTGCGTCGGCATTCAATCTGATCAAGTCCATTCCAATGTAAAAGACGCTATCAGCACTCTGTCAATATGTTAATTGCAGTGAGTTTATGCTTACCCAGTTGCCTCTTCATCCTCTTCAAGGGTCAAAGACGCATCAGTGTCATTGGCAGCCGAAGCTAAGCCAAGATTTTCCTCAACTTTCTTCCACGCATTCAAGAAATTAGGAGGGAACTTCTTTTTTATGGTCCTAATCAATCCCTTCGCCTCCTTGGTCCTCTTCTTCTGCACCAATCCTTCGACCAAGCTTCTCAGCGTCAAAAAATCAGGAATCTTGTGTACCTTCACACTCTCCTTGAAAATCTTGTACCCCTTTTCATAATCCCCATTCTTGCAAAGATAATGTATCAATGTCCGAAAACTCGCTGCATTTGGCTTACACCCGTTGCCCTCCAACTCCTTGTAAACCCCAATCGCCTCGTCCATCATCCCCACCTTCAAATAAGAAGTCGTCAGGTAATTGTAGCTGATTGTGTCGGGCTTAAACCCCGCATCGCTCATTTCCTGAATCAGCTTCTTCACGTCCTCCGGCCCCAAGCTCTGCGCGTGCATAATCCTAACATTGTAAGCTGCAGCATCCAACACACAGCTCGCCTTCACCGTCTCGTCCCACAGCTCCTCCGCTTCCCCGGCCCTCCCATTCTTATACAGAGAATCGAGTATGGTCGTGATCGTGACGGCAGTGACCTCGATACCCTTCTCCTCCATTTCCTTCAAGACCTCGATCGCCTTCTCGGGCGACCCCGCCTCGCAGTACGACTTCACCAATATCCCGTACGACACCCTATCCGGCGACACCCCGTACTTGCCGGGCAAAGCGCCGAACAGCTCAGGCACTCTATCAAACAGCTTCGACGCATTGCACGCGGACAGAACAGCATTTAACGAGAGCACGGTCCTAGGCGTGCCTAACCGATCCATCTGCTCGAAAGTCCGCATGGCGTGGTCGAACATACCTGCGATCCCGTAGGAGCGGATGAGGGTGCAGAGGTAGGGCTCCTGCGTGATCTGGGGCTCCTTCTTGTGGGACTCGACGAGGGCCTCGATGTCGGCGAAGCGGCGGGACTTGGCGAGGCGGCGGATGGTGAGGTCCTGGGCGTAGCGGGAGGAGACCGGGGAGGAGTAGTGCTTGGAGACGGAGGAGTAGATGTGCAGGGCCTTGTCCGGGTCGAACTCGGACCGGAGCTTCGATTTGGCTCGGGATATGGAGATCGAGGGAGCCGCAGCCTCAGCGCTGGTCGTCGGCGGCGGCGGCGGCGGCGGCGGTGGGAGCGGGGGCGGCTGCGGCGGCTGCGGCGGTGGAGAGGCGGCGGAGGCGGTGGAGCTGGCGAGAGGAAGCCATCGTTGCCATGGGTTTAACGTAGGGTTTTCCTAGTAGAAGTGGAGAAATGAAGACCGGCGTCTGGTTTGTGGGCTTTCGACTTATCGAGGGAACAAAGAAAATAAAAAGAGAGAGAAAAATATGTTTTTTTTTTTTTTGGAAAAATTATAAAATCGAATTTAGTTGTCTGTTTTGGATTCGAGATCGAGTTGGACATGCTCGAGTATCTTCTCAATATGAGATCGTGCCCGTCATGCCTAATCAAGTTGTTATCCTTTTTTTCAAAAATATTTAATAGTAATGAACTGGAAACATAGTCTTTAAAATTACATACTATAGTCACATATTTTTCAGGCAAAATGTTCAAGTTCAATAAAGTCAAGCTCAGGCTAAAATCACTAGATGGTAATAGAGTCTAGTCAAATCAATCTGGAGGGTCTCGGTTCCATGTTTGAGTCGAGCTCGATAATTTAAGTTGAGTTTTTAAGGCGATTGGTCTTTTACTAATAAGTTCTGCTAAAGAGGATGGAAGAGTTCAAAACAGCATACGATGGAATACAGAGAACAGGAAGGGCTTGAAGGCCGTTCAAGCTGTGTCCCTACAAGAACCTCAAAAGCTTTCATGGTGAAAAGATCCACCCCGCACGGAGATCATACCATTCCACAGCATAAGCTAACCCCTGTGATCCGTGGTTATGCCCAGAACCAATGCGCCGAATTTCACAAACTCTCCTTCAAATTCCATCCCCCAAAGCATAGACTTTTGAATCTGCTCAAGATGATGTTAGAAGAGAGAATTTTTGCACTAACAAGTTTCAATATGCAACTGCAGCATTTTATATTTTGTTTAGGAGGGTTTACACCGACCAGACCGGGTGTAGCAAGCAGTAACATCACACATTGTCTCTCGACTCCTAATTGGAACAACTATAGCTGCATTAATTCAAGACATCAGGGCATGGAACAGGCATGGAACAGACTCCTACCAGATACCTAATTATCTTAAATACAGAAATATAGCTGCAGCCGGCCGGAACTAGCCTTCATAATCACCCTGTTCAAACTTGTTTTCCGGGTAGAAGCCAGCTTGAACAATATTTCCTGCAAATTTTCTTCCACTCAGGCCTGTGCGTGCCTTGGCAGAATCTTCAACATCTGCGTACACCATAAAAACCTGAAAGGAAATAAACATACAATTATTGATTTGCGGTCAGGTCTTTCACAGCAACAAAGCACTAATTTAATCAACCCCCAAATCCATCATCTCCTAAGTCTTACACAGTAGTAGGCACATTGTCTGTAGAGGATTGAAAAGAATCAGAAACTATTAATCATAACATGACAAGATAATTTGCAGCTTATGACGGGAGAGGATTGTCACGTGGTAGCAGATAACACCCCCCACCCTCTCCAAGCAATGTTTAAAAAAAAAAAGACAAGCAGAAAGACACAGCAGCACCCATGTATTCCCAACACCCAAAGGGAGAAAAATGCAGACAAACGCAGATACCCAGGGAGGAAGGGAGAAGAGCATTGCCCATAGCAAGTGGCAGAATTACCTTTCCAACACCTGGGGAAGGTTCTCCATCCGGTCTGGGACGAGGTATAACCAAATTCACCAAATTACCTGCAAAATAAGTACTATTAGAATGAAGAAAAGAGCTTGATTCCAAAATCTAGGTGAAGATAAAAGGCTTTGGAAACTTCTTTCTGAATGTTAGGCCCGATTCCTTAAGAAAAGGCTGTAAAACAGAGATACAGCACAAAAACAGAAGAAAATAGTTAATAGACTTTTGGCCTTAAAAACCTCAAAATAAGAGCAGATATTAACATGGATCATATAGATAGTTCTTACCAAACTTTCTGCCTTCTTGTCTCATATCCTCCAATATATCTTCATATTCCCCATCATCTTTAAGCTCATCCTCAGAAACTACTTGTGTTAGACATACCACTGTTGTGGCAAGTGCACCAGGTTGATCCATAAGCTTCTGCAAAATTTAAAATGCCTCAGTAATTTAGACTTGAGCATATAATCTTAACAAAACATATTAGAAAGAAGAAACCATCATCACACATTCAATGAACCATAGCTCAGTTAAACTCACAAATGCAAAATAAAATGTAAGTGGAGTTGACCCTGAAAAAACTTCCTATGAATATACTTGATAATATGTCAACAATGCTGCTATAATGTGACCACACGAAAGCACTCCTCAACACTGAATGTAAAAACCTTTCACCTGCAAAGCCATCTGCTGCTGTGCATGCAACTAGGGGTGAGCGGTTCTAGGTTCCTTATAGGTTTCGCCTGAAACCTAGAACCTATCTTTCGGTACAGGTTCTTCATTTTTTGGAACCTGAAACCTACCCGTTGGACCTGGGACTTGAAATCTAATCTAACAGGTTCTTTTTTTCCCCATTTTAGTTAAGCAAAGCGAAAATAAACACGACAATATAAATGAACATGGATCTTATTATTGATTGCCAAAGATCTATCTATAGCCTATTTAAAAATACTTTACATATGATACTTATCTAATACCACTGAATAGATAATGAAAGACACTTAATCCAAATTGTTCTCAAATTAGTCTCTCAATTACTTTTCACTCTTGTAACTATGCTTTCGATCCTTCCTGTCAAAAGACAAAATATAAAATTCACAACATAGAGGCAAGAGCAACATACAGAATACTACTAACAAGGATGGCCCAGCGCAACTTGCACTTCTAGATCCAGCTGAGATGAAACCAGCTCTATGTGTCTATGCACACCAATACATCATTCAAAAATCAAGCCACCACATGAATGCACACAGAATATAGTGTTTCTTCCAAACAAATCCTACGGACACTACTATCATCAGATGTTTCTCTTCATTCATAAGGGCGCATTAATGGGGAGTCACCCCCAGAGATTGTTTCATCCATATAGCCATACATGCCGATTAGAGCAAGCAAACTAGTAATCCCTGATTTTGCAGATGAGCTGTTCAATCTAACTTAAAAATTTCTTCAGCGTATCTCTACCATCACGAGTCACGGAACATGATAGATACCATCGCACAAACTCTTTAAAGTCAAAATACAAGAGGGACACAGCATATCTCTACCATCACGCTGCATCGCCGGTCTGCTTAGTAAGGCCTCATCAGAAATGCCTCCAGGGGGAAACCGAGCGAGCCTGGAGCGCTAAACACTCACCAGTAATCATAGTAGCTCTGAAAGCCAAAACTTTCCCAAAAAATAAAAAAAAAAAACAAGAAAAGGGACGAAATCATCAGCTGATCACCATCGGCAGCGGCATCGCGCGCCTTTGACGACGGAGCCACGAGACGATGCCAGAAAACGCCCTAGGGCGAGGAGAAATTACCTGCCTCGACGACGGCGCCGCGCTCCCTCGGGCGAAAGAGAAGGGCGTGGGCGAAGCGATCGAGTACGGAGATGGCGGAAGGGGAGCGGAGATGAACGAGAAATGATCCCTCTTGTCGTCGAGACAGAGATGAACGAGAAAGACGAGAACTGAGAACCGGGACTTCTTTTCATGGTTTATGTAAACATTGACAACAGCATCTCCTGTGCACATAAAAACAAAAGATTGAAAATCAGTACTGCAATAGAAACGTGAACCAAATGAATTATTAACTCAAGGACTTGAAATCAAAGTCCTCCTACCTGGACCTGCAGTGTTCCCTCCGATAGCAGCCATAACCTGGCTTAAAAAAAAGGTCGCAACCGAATGCATAGAAGGTTGGAAGACTAAATTATTTGCAGCAGCACCCAAAAGAGAGATGGTTGAAAAATAAAATAGAAGTAAAGCTATATGAAGAGAAAACCTGCTCATTTGCTGTAGGTGGCAGACCCCACCCCAACATACACCCGCCTAGCATGTCTAGTGGCCTGCAAGAACAGATTATAGATACTACTCTACAACAAGAATCGACATTCTAAATAGAGAGTAACAAAGTTTGTCACACCTGCCTGCTGCTGAGTCATTGCTTGGTCTGGCATAACAGTAAGAAATGCCAAACTGCTGCATGGAATGATAATTAACAGTGTCAATATCTGAGTGAAGTTAAATTCTGAGAGAAGGAAAATTTTTTTACCTGTCCAGCTCCTGAAGGGAACATGTTTGGAAACATCCCAGGAATGGTTGGAGTTGTCCCAGGAATTTGACCTGCTAGCAAGAGATAGGGAGAAATTAATTTCTTCTCAGAGCGGTCAAATAGAGTCCTTAAGCAGTCAATATTAAATAGCTGAAGTATTTATGTGGCTAAAACATCTTTCGCATAATCCTTTTCATAATCCATCATAATGTTATCCAATGTGCATTTATGAATCAAAAGAGAGAATACATTACTTATATATTAAACAGTTGTAAAGCTACCAAAAGAGGCAATAGTTGCAGGTGAAGACGAACAAGACTTGTCATACCGGTGAATGGTCCTCCTTGTACATAACAAGTTTTAGGATTTAATTGTATTTTTATAATAAATTTTACGATTTCTAGTGAACATATCCCAAAATAAAAAGCACAAAGGAAATTTAAATATATATAGATATATATATATATATATATATATATATATATATCACTTCATAATTCCTTTGAGCTCCATGAAGGATTAAATTGAATTAGCAATAGCTCAGCTCGATAATTACTCGAAAGTCAAGACCAGCTTGTCTAATTTGGAGTCGAGATCGAGTTAGATTTGCTCAAGTATCTTGTCGAGATGAGGTGTGCCTACCAATACCCAATTCAATAGGCCTACAAGCTTAGTCAAGTTTCTTTTCTTTTTCAAAAATATTTAGTAATTATGAATTAAAAACAAAAAAAATCACATCTATAGTCACAGATTCATACATATATACGCACACTGAATATGTTTTAGGCAAACTGTTCAAGCTTAATGTGGTCAAGCTCAGGCTAATTTGTCACTAGATGATAACAGAGTAGAGTCAAGTCAATCTCAATGATCTTAGCTCTGTGTTTAAGTCAAGCTCAATAATTTGAAGTTGAGCTAGCCGAGGAGCATAAGTTTTACCATTTGCCATTGCCATCCCCATCCCCATAAGGAAGGGTTTTTAAGGCGATTGGTCTACTAGTAAATTCTACACCGGAGGATAGAAAAGTCTAAAACAGCATTATGGAACTCACGGAACGGAAGGCTTGATTGCCGTTTAAGCTCTCACTCTCTCTACCAGAGCCAGAAAGCTTTCATGGTGAAAAATCCACCCAGCTCGCAAATCATACCATCCACGACGTTCGCCAAGTTAAACCCCGCCTAGTAAGATGGTTCGAAATGAGGAGCTCGATCCAGTGCAAGCTCAAGCCCAGAGCCGTGCTCCGAATTTCACAAACTCTTATAAAATTCCATCCCCCACGGCGTAAAGTTTTTGAATCTGCTCAAGATGATGTTAAAGAGAGAATTTTCGCACTGCCCAGTTTCAATATGCAACTGCAGCATTTATAATTTGTCTAGGAGGGTTTCACCAATTAGACCCGGTGTAGCCAGCAGTAATGTAACACACCATCTCTCGACTCCAAATTGGAACAACTATTAGCTGCACTAATTCAAGACATCAATCATGCGAACTCCTACCAGATATCTAATTATCTAAGATACAGAAATATAGATGCAGCCAGCCAGTGCTAGCCTTCATAATCACCCTGTGCAAACTTGTTTTCCGGGTAGAAGACAGCTTGAACAATATTTCCTCCAAATTTTCTTCCATTCAGGCCTGTGCGTGCCTTGGCAGAACCTTCAACATCTGCGTACTCCAAAAACACCTGAAAGGAAAGAAACATACAATTATTGATTTGCGGTCAGGTCTTTTACAGCAAGAAAGCACTAATATAATCAGCCCCCAAATCCATCATTTCCTAAGACTTAGACAGTAGTAGGCACATTGTCTGCAGAGGATTGGAAAGAATCAGAAACTATTAATGATAACATAACAGATAATTTGCAACTTATGACGGGAGAGGATTGTCACATGGTAGCAGAGAATTACCCCCCCACCCTCTCCAAGCAATGTTTAAAAAAAAAAAAAAACGGAAGACGACAAAAGCATAAAGACACAGGAGCACCCATGTATTCCCAACACCCAAAGTGAGAAAAATGCAGAAAAACGCAGATAACCAGGGAGGGAGGCAGAAGAGCATTGCCCATAGCAAGTGGCAGAATTACCTTCCCAACGCCAGGCCAAGGTTCTCCATCCGGTCTGGGACGAGGTATAACCACATTGACCAAATTACCTGCAAAACAAGTACCATTAGAATGAAGAGAAGAGCTTGATTCCAAAATCTAGGTGAAGATATAAGGCTTTGGAAACTTCTTTCTGAATGTTAGGCCCGATTCTTTAAGCAGAATGTGGAACAAGAAAAGGCTGTAAAACAGAGATACAGCACAAAGAAAGAAGAAAATAATTAATAAACTTTTGGCCTTAAAAAACTCAAAATCAGAGCAGATATTAACATTAATCTTATACAGTTCTTACCAAACTTTCCGCCTTCTTGTCTCATATCCTCCAATATATCTTCATATTCCCCATCATCTTTAAGCTCATCCTCAGAAACTACTTGTGTTAGACATACCACTTTTGTAGCAAGTGCACCAGGTTGATACATAAGCTTCTGCAAAGGTTAAAATGCCTCGGTAATTTAGACTTGAGGTTATAATCTTAACAAGACATATTAGAAGAAGAAACCGTCATCACACATTCAAAGAACCACAACTCAGTTAAACTCACAAATGCAAAATAAAATGTAAGTGGAGATGACTCTGAAAAAAAACTACTATCAATATACTAGATAATATGTCAACAATGCTGCTATAATACACATAACTGAAATTGTAGGAATTAGCCAAGGAAATTGAAATTGTAGAAAAATGTGACCATGCGGAAGCACTTCGCAACACTGAATGTAAAAACCTTTCACCTGCAAAGCTATCTGCTGCTGTGCATGCAACAAAACACTCTCTTGTTCAGGTTTTGGTTGGTTTGCACCCTGGTTAGCACGCCTAACAGTGAGAGTCTTGTCGCCCATTTTAATGCCATTGAGAGCTGCACAAGCTATATCTGTAACTGAGAGATCCTGATAAACGCAAAAAGCATAGCCTTTGGAATTTCCAGTCTCCCTGTCTTTCACTAGATCAAAACCCCTAAGAGGACCAAAAGATTCCAGCAGCTCCCTCACTTGCACTTCTGTAAAGTAATATGGTAATCCACCCACAAAAATGCGGTCAGGGCCTTCAAGCCCACCAGCAGAACCAGGGGTTAACCCAACCGCAGCAAGATTTAGATTAGGATTAGGTTGGCTAGGACCAAGAGTTGCTGCGAGGGAGGGGTTGTAATCACTAGGCCTCCTGACCTTCACAGGTGCTCCCTGCACAAAAATTCAAACTAGTTAAAGTTTTCTCAATCTAATGTAGATAAATGGATGCCATTGAAAAAAGGGGGCAGATCCACCAAAAGAAAAAAAATAGAATTATGTCAAAAATGTAATTGAAAGTACCTCAAAGATAATGCCATCTAAGGCCATTGCATTGCTTGCCTCCTCAACAGATCTCATTTCCACAAAAGCAAACTTCTTTTCATGGTTTATGTAAACATTGACAACAGCATCCCCTATGCACATAACGAAAAAAGGATGAAAATCAAGACTGTAATAGAAATGTGAACCAAATAAGTTATTAACTCAAGGACTTGAAATTAAAGTCCCCCTACCTGGACCTGCAGTATTCCCTCCGATAGCAGCCATAACCTGGCTAAAAAAGGTCGCAACCGACTGCATAGAAGATTGGAAGACTAAATTATTTGCAAAAGCACCCCAAAAAGAGATCATTGATAAATAAAATAGAATTAAAGCTATATGAAAAACCTGCTCATTTGCTGTAGGTGGCAGACCTCCCACATATACCCGCCTAGCATGTCTAGTAGCCTGCAAGAAAAGATTATAGATACTACTCTACAACAAGAATCGACATTGTAAATAGAGAGTAACAAAATTTGTCACACCAACCTGCTGAGTCATTGCTTGGACTGGCATAACAGGAAGAGTGCCGAACTGCTGCATGGAATGATAATTAACAGTGTCAACATCTGAGTCAAGTTAAATTCTGAGAGAAGAAAAAAAAAATTACCTGCCCAGCTCCTAAAGGGAACATGTTTGGAAACATCCCGGGAAGGGTTGGAGTTGTCCCAGGAATTTGACCTGCTAGAAAGAGATAGGGAGAGAACAATTTCTTCTCAGAGTGGTCAAATAAAGTCCTTATGCAGTCAATATTAAATAGCTGGAGTATTTCTGTGGCTAAAACATCTTTCGCATAATCCTTTTCATTATCCATCATAATGTCCTGTAATGTGCATTTGTTAATCAAAGGAGAAAATACATTACTTATATATTAAACAGTTGTAAAACTACCAAAAGAGGCAATAGTTGCAGGTGAAGACGAACAAGACCCATCATACCGGTGAATGGTCCTCCTTGTATATAAAAGCTAGAGAAGTCGGCTCACGCATATTGTCAGCACAGTGGGGCAAGTAGCCCTACATTGCCTTCTTAACAATGCACAAGACAAAGAAACAAACAAAACAAACACCAACACAACAAAAAACCAGAAGCCTCTCAGTTCCAGAAGTAACTTTACTAAGAAAGAAAAAATTCAGTACAACCCAGTAAGACCACCTAAAATGCTACATGGGTAGTAGAAATTTAACATAAAGAATAGCTTACCAAAATGACACCATCCTATTTGATAGGAACTTTCCACACTATATCAAACAAGGAGAAGAAAGAAGTTATAAGTACAAAAACATCATAAATTTTAAGACAAAAAACATACCAGTGGCAGCAACAGCGGCAGCGGCACCTAACATTGCTGAAGGAGGGGGCGCCATATCAAAACCACTAATCCTTTTGCTGAAAGCAAAAATGTTAATAGGATTGAAAAAGAAGCCAATCTAAGCAACCACAATCCACATACATCTCACACGGACATGTCAAGGAATCAATGTACATACATGGATGAAAATTCGTATTTGAAGAGCATTGATATCAGAGTTAAGATGATATCAAGAAATGTTGGTTATTCATTGGTTCTATTTTCTATAAAAGTTGCACCCTTTTAAACTGATGATAAGCGAATTAAAAAAAAAACTAATCATTTCCATGTTCACATAGTGATGGAAAAAGGAACATAAGTATTCCACAGCAGTAACCCAGCCCCATCATATGACAGATTTGCTTTGGCAACTTCCAATAGATGTTTCAGCACTCTATGGAATGAACCACCTTACTACAAATGACAAAAAAATGTCCCCATGACACAATATTATCGGATTATTGGACAGAGTTATGTGGCATGTAGCACAAACATAACTATTGTTAATAATGATATCACCCTACACCTAGAAATCAGTGACAAAAAGAAAAGGCAACATAATTCACAGGTACATTTTCAAGAAGTAGTGACATCAGGGCATACCTCTTCGAGCGGGAGCGAGATCGTGACCTTGACTTGTGCTCTGACCTGCCCTGTGATCGAGATTGACGCCGGTGCCTGTCTTCTCTATCTCTGTCATAATCTCTGTGCCTGCAATTAAGGTCGAAGAAGAGTTTTACACTTCCACAAAGAAATAAAATGTCATAGTCAACTAAATTCCAAGCACATTAGAGGGAAGGGAAAGTGTAGGGATAATAGCTAGGCTTGGCCTAATTCTCATCTTACGCCAAGTTCAAAGGGGATACAGCTGAAGGTGAACAGGAAATAAAGATAAACACCAAAGGGCTATTGCTTCTCTTTTACCTATCATAATCGTCATCTCTGTCCCGTCCCCGCTCCCTCCTCTCACCGCGATCCCTGTGGCGATCCCTGTGGCGATCACGGTCCTTTTCTCGATCGCGATCCCTATCTCTGTCCCTGCCCTTTTCCTTGTCTCTGTCTTTGTCACGACTCTTCTCTCTGTCTCTGTCCTTCTCACGATCACGGTCCCGCTCCCGGTCCCTCTCTCTGTCCCTATCTCTCTCCTTATCACGACCTCTATCCCTCTCTTTGTCACTGCTCTTTGAAATCTCCCTTTCGTAATCTTGCAAGCCGCGCTGCAAAAATTTAATTATATGTCAGCATCTCCTCAGAGTTAACCGTCCAAATGAAGTAAGATGGGAGTGTAACCAAGGCACCAAAATCAGAGAAACAAGCACTTATAGCAAAAAGATGAATCACATCAGGCAAATTACTCTAGAAGGCATAATTAGTCATCTAACTAAGTTAGAAATCAATTTCAAAGCCTGCTGTAGCATTATCCTTCCCTAATTGATGATCTAGCAAATGTCCTCAGGGGAAACCATGTCAAAGTATCGCAAAGGGTTCGTTTACTTGTTCACCCAAACAGCAAATCAGGAAAAACCTACCTTTTTCCGCCAGTAGAACAAACCCTACCTATTTCTCAGATTGGTTGTGAAGATAAACCAAGATCGACAACGTTCCCGATACACAAAAAAATTAGCAAAAGACGCAAAATTGACCCATCCAGCCAATAAAAATCGTCCCAGCAAGTTATCTACAGGAAATACTCTACCCATGTAAAGCTTTCCAACCAGCGACATATCGATCTATTCAAGCAAGCAATCCTCTAAAAGCGATCTCAGCAAATTCGACCTAAAATCGCGTCAAAAGACGAGACCTAACCGCGAATCGAAATATTTCTGCGCCGCGCCAACCGGCGACCAAACCCTAAAACAGCACCTCCATAACTCGATTGCAGTAAAGATCGACGCCTCGGAAGCAAAAGCGGAATCTGCGAGGTCACCTGAGATTTGGAGTCGCCGCGATCGTCGGCGCCGCGGAGAGGAGGAGAGCCGCCGCGGTAGCTGTCGAAATCGTCTCCATTCCCTTCGTACCTCCCGTCGTAGTCCGTCATCGCCGCCGGTGGTGGTTCGTCGACGACTGCGTCGTCCGGAGCGAGTTTCGATTCGGGGGACTGAACTGGCTCTGCGACTTCTCGCGTTCTAGGGCTTCTTGGGGTGCAGCATTCTGGATGCTTGCTTTATATACGCCCGTTGTGTCGGGGGCTCCGCCCCGGGGGATGAAACATTAGTCCTAAATTTTGACCCAATGTACTATATTACCTCTCAACTTTTAATTATTTAATCCAATCCCTAAATTTTAATCAATGTATAATATCATTTTAATTTGGTTACGTTGTTCGTTAATTTGAATTAATGAAAAGATAATATTGAACAATAAACATTCTCACATAGTCCAATGAATAGATTGAATATTTATGAGAAATTTAGGGATTACATTGAACAAATTAAAAATTGAAGGACAACATTACTAGTTGGACTAAAGTTCAAGGACCATATTGAGCAAATTAAAAATTTAGGGACGGCATTGCATATTAAGCCAAAATTTATGGACCATTAATACAATTATTCCAATTTGTAAGTTAGGTGGCTCGGTTGCAGATTTTGATGCCGACACCAATGAGCGATCAATTACAATTATTATTTTTAATGCATTGTGCGGAATTTTTCTAAAGTCGGCGATAGAGAGAATCGATTCTTTTTTATGATGGTACAATTATTAAAGTTTGTGTCATATAAACTCCTTTTGTGAGAAATATACTTTCTATCATCAAGTTTGACTTTTGCAGTAGCAGAATAATGGATTATCATAAAATCAAAGTAAGCACAAAATCATAGATTAAAGTATGCATAGCATTTTTATGAGACTCATTTTGGAATTATGATGAGTGACATATGATTAGCATCGTTGAAGGTGCACAATAGTGCTAAAAATTGATTAGCTTTCGACCTCTCATTGGGTCAGAAATATATTGGCCCTCGTAGCAACGCATCTTAGCTTTCCAATAAGATCGCACTTCAATCAGATACAAATTTTGTAGAATTCAAGTCAAAATGATTAGTTGCACAAATTGACATGAGCATAAACATATGCATAAATCTATGATTGAGCGTGGTTTTATATTTATGCATATGTATATAAAAATGAGCATGTATACATATATATATTTAGCGTGATAAAAATACTTATTATGTGATTTTTAATGACCTAATTTGGTATAGTGCGTGTGTTTATTGTGACAATCCAAATCTTAAACAATCGTTCTTCATGTATATAGAGAGTTCCTTCTTTTATCTCTCCCGTTGCAAACCCCTTTATTCCCCAAACACTCATCTCTTTTGAAGCTCTCTTATAGGCTCCCGGCTTCAATTTTTGAAGCCGGGAGCCTACTTAATCTTTGACTTTCTTTTTCTTTACTTTGATTGTCTTTTCTTTCTCTCCTGATCTCTTTGGGGAGTTTATGTGTGTGAATAAATTCCACCGGCAAATTTTGGGTAAAAAGGAGACCAATTCGGCCATTCGTCGGCCACTAATGAGATTGTTCGTGATGTGACACCACAAGCTTTAAGATTAGGTCGTTCCTCTCCTTATTCAAATTTAGGTTTAAATATGAGATTTTACTATCACGAATTTAATCTAGATATAAATTTGAGAGTTCCTTACATATATTTGATTTGTGTTCTTTTAACATATTAATGTTTGTGTCTTTGTATGGCGATGGTAATGATGACGTTGAACCTAGATGTACATCATAAGTCGTTGCAAATGGAGTGGGAGATCTTGATGCATATTTATCACTAAATTTGATAATTAGTCGTCGAACATTTATGGTGACAAATCTATTCTTAAAGGACGGAGTGTGCTTCTAACTGTAAACTGTGCTTTACCATTTACATTTTAGCATTTGCTCTGTTCCATGATTATTTGAAATTTGCTAGGCTTGAAAGCCTTCCATATAGCACCGAATATTATTATGAAAAATGAATGGAATTTTTCATTCAATGAAAAATCCTAATTAAGTAATCAAATTAAGCTAATTTTAGTTTTGAAATAGTTAAATAGCAAACCTTGTTTATGAAAAGCACGACACGGTCCAACTCCTGAAGTAGTTGAGTATAAATAATTTCATGTTTAGGCCAACATTCTAGGCTTTAGTTCATGTCTTACCTAATCAAATAGGTTAAGGAGGTATTTCATCAGTCTAAGATTTTACTAATCTAAAATGTAATTCCTCGATTCATATTATCAAGTTGTTTCTCCCAGTCTACACTCTCCCTCCAACCTTCTCTCTTAATGTTTCCTCTCTTCTGAAGCCACTCAGCCCTCTTTTCTAAAAGCTACACCCTTGAAAGTTTCCCTCTCCCTCTTTACCTCTTTGTTTCTTCATCTTTAAGACTTCTTTGTTAAATTCATGGACAACGTAGACTATATCCTGTTGGAAATTTCTTATAATGAGCTTACATTAATTAATCAATTTTCTATTTTAAATAATCGGGTTAATGGATATTCCAATATATTTTAAACCCTCAAATAATCTTATTGAATTGGGTTTTGGCATCTATTAATAACGGGCCTAGTTGATCAGCATAGTGTAGGCAATTGTGTTTAACTGAAGTCCGTAATAGGAGGGGCCCAGTTAACATACTATTGATTAGGGTTTGCAAGGTCCCTTCTCTAGCCTATAAAAGAGTAGGTTATACCTATCAGTTGCTGAATCTCATTAAAACTGTTATATCGAAATAGGTCATAATGAGGAAGATCCCAAGATTCCGATAAATCACCGACACGCATCGGTTGATGCATTTTCATCAAGCGAGACTATGGCTCAAACAGGTACGTTTTAATTCCGCTGTACATATAGGTTTTAGTGTTTTACATTCATATGTGGATTTGGTTGTTTTTTTATTAATTAGTTATTTATGTAGAGAAAATTTCTACACATCCTCCATAAAAGTGGAGAGGTTCATCCTTATGAGCTTTGAAGATCGAAGCGCAAGAGGCTCAGAAGAATTTGCTCGCTCGCTTTGGCTTTAGGTGTTTGCTCCAAAGAGTCGAGTGCTCCACAAGTCTCTGAGACTCCCTTGTCACTACCTTCGATAGTTGGCTTATTTGAAAATGATTTTATCTTCAATTGGTATTCCTTTTGCAACTCTTCTCTCCAAATCTAGAGCTAGATGTAGAATTGTATGCTCTTCTATCTTGATTTTGATATAGATTTGGGACTTACAATGCATTATACATGCTCTCTCAACCTATTGGTGATATTGTCTCATATGGTGCTGGGAATGTCGATCCTCAGTGCACATGGTCTTTTGGCAAAGCCATAGCTACTAGAGAGGAAAATCTTGACGTGTGCTCATTATTGATGATGATGCAATATTCAATAATCGGTTGCCGGTTGTGCTTTGATGCTACAACGGATTCAATCTTATGGAATGACCTAGTCTCTATCAACTTTACCAAGTCAATTCATTTTACAGATTTACCTACTTTTTGGGATTTGCATTGGACTGCAACTTTTTGGGATTGGTTTTTTCATGAAATTATGCACCTCTCTTTCATGTGAAATGAAAATTTCCTTTTGAGAAAAAAACAGTATTCATATTATCTAAATTAGAGCAAAAGAGAACACCCCGCATTTAAGAGATTTCAATTGTTTTCTTCTCCCATAAATATCCTCAATTACTTATCATACAGATTTTGCATCCATGAGCAAATACTTAAGATAGTAAGCCTTTATCTCCAACGAATTTCAATATTTAACTTTGAATTTTTTTATTCCATAACATCATTTTCTAAAAATATTTCAAATTTTTTGTATTTTATATCACCACGTATCCACTTCCCTTTTTTTAGTCATAACGTATGCACTTTCCTTACATTTGCATTTTTATTAAGATTAATATCACGAAAAACTCCAAACTGGTACATATGTGATAAATGTACCCCAAACTAATTTTTTAACCATCAATAATCTTAAACCGATGTATTTATGACTCACCAAAAACCCCAAATTAGTATTTTTGTAATAAATTTATCCTCCGTTAATTTATGTTAAATTGGATTAATATCACGAAAAACAACAAACCGATACACTTGTGACAAACAAAGGGTAAAACCCCAAATTGACACACCCATCAACTGCCACACGTCATCAAATTTAGTAATTTGACGTTAAAATTTAATGAAAACTAATGGAAGTAAATTTGTCATAGGTGTACTAATTTAGGGTTTTTTTTTTTAAATTTGGGGTAAATTTGTTATATATGTATCAATTTGAAATTTTTTGTGGTATTAACCCTTTTATTATTTGATTTTCATTATTTAATAACTCAAATATTTTATAATAAAGTGATATTGCATGATCAATTTTTTTTTGGTCGGTAATCATTAAAATTTCAAGTTCTTGGGTACGCACACTTATTACACCTCACATTTTGGAAAGTCCCCTTGAGAAAATATTCGATGATTTCAAAACTACCACATCACTAGTCTACGTGGCGCGCATGCTTTGCTCAAATAGTGCCACATGCCCTTGATGTGGAATTAAAAAATTGAGTTTGAAAGCCCTATTCTCTCTCTCTCTCCTACAGGCTTAGTAAATGAGTACACAAGTAACAATTAATGCATTGCTTTCTCTCTCTCCTCTATGTAGAGATGACCCCTTCATGATGCGGCCCCTCTCTTCTGCAACAAGGCCTCCATCTCCATCCTCTCTTCCTCTCCCTTCGTCCTTCTTCTTCGGCTCGTGACCATAAAGGACATCGGAGTGTGAAATGGTTTAAATATTGTCTAAGTAAACACTTAATGTGGATCATGGATAATGAAATGATTTTTAATTTATTTCTATCATTCTCCCGCCTATTCTTTACCCACGGCGGGTGTCCACATAAGTAATGTTTAGTCCCCATTACACTCCGACATGCTCCGATAGCCCTATCCGCTGGAATTTCAACTAGAGGACTTGGTTAAAAAAAATTTGCATGTACAATTACTTGATTAGAAAACCGTAAGTTTACAAGCACTTAATCAAAAAAGCAACGAATCTACACGACCAAAAATATAATTTAATAATTTTTCCGACTTTACACACAAGAGATGCAGTATATGAACATTATCAGAGATCATAACCATTGTTATTGATTTGGCAACGAGGCGTACACGAAAACAACGAATTGATTCTTCTTGTTTTCGGCTTTCGGGAGTCGGTCTAGATCGCATACAGTTGTTCCGGTCAGCTTTCGCGCACGCTTCAATTACTCCATCCCCCGGGTGTTGTTTACAAGGGCGCGCTCTATCACATCGGCCCGGCACACTCCCAATCCTCACTCACGGAGTGCTCCCATCAAAGCTCAGATCCGAGGCCACCACAGGGGGAAAAAAAGGAGCAAATTCTCTCGCCACCTAAGCCGACCCTCTTGCCGCCGCCGCGAATTGATCTCACCACGGCCCCTGATCAGCCGCATACCATATGTTTCAGCTTTCAGGTACGAAGGCAAAACACTAAAAATCTCTCCCGGCGAGGCTAAAGATGGGCCCTTGGGCAAGGGCGGATTCCGTACGTATTTGGGCCTCGATTTCATGGGCCGGGCTTCACTGCCCATTCTGGAAAAATCGGCCCATTTGAACAAATCCCCCTTCTTAATTTTTTATTTATAAAAAACAGAGCATTACTGAAAAATCGTCACATCAATCCAAAAGCTCCTCTACAAGAAAAAAAAAAAAGTATAACTACTCAAAATCCAAAAAACAAAAAAAAGCAAAATTTACACGCACCGATCGCGACTCGGTTCAGCCGACGCCGCCGCTGACGAAACTTCTACAAAAGTCCCCCCAACCACCCCGGCGCATCGTCGCTAATGAGCATCTGCCGTCCGAAAGCTCACTGCCCCAAAAAAAAAAAAAAAAAAAAAAACCAAAACTAAAATAAAATCAGATAACATAATATTATATTTATATAATAAATATAATAGGGGATGGGGGGGCCCACATGGTGGCTAAAATAATGGGGCTTTGAACGAGCATAAAAAAAGAAATGATATTTGGGCTTTCGGGAGAGAGGAGAGAGAGGGGGAGGGGGTGGGGCTCCCTCCAAGTCAATGCGGGAGGCCATGATGACTCCCGTTGAAAAGGCTTTGTGCCGGCCTTTTTGGTCGCCCCCATAATAATAATAATCCATCTCTCTCTCTCTCTCTATCTATCTCCTCCTCTACCTCCCTTATCCTTTCCTTTGCCTTTCCTTTCTTTTTCCTTTGCCTTTGCCTTGGGGACTAATTAAACTCCTTAAGTAAGCATCGCGATTAAGGTTTCCCTCCTCGCCCGCCCCGAACTCGCGCCGATATCTCTAGAAGCCTCGATCGAACCGGGGATAGCTCCCCCCCCCCTCCCCCTCGGGCCCCCACTGGATGAGAAAGCGCCGCGATGGCGTCGGTCATATGTCTTGCTCGACACGACATCCTTTGCTGGGGACTAATTATGTGGTTGATTAAGCATCGTGAATTAAGGCTCCCTTCGCGCCTCGAACTCGTGTCGATATCTCATGAAGCCTCGCTTGAATGGGTATAGCCCCCACCCCTGAGTGAGAAAATGTCACGATAACGATGCCGTCTACTCTTGTGATCATTAGTTGCTCTGAAATATGAAACCGGCAAAGGGCCAATATTTAACTTGGCTCGAGTTTTTATTTTTATTTTTACACCTTCTAATTTCTCGACGGCGGGTAAAAAGCTTTTGCCTTTTCTCCCTTGGTATGAAAACTGATGTTAATTTTAAAAGGGTTAATATGACCCAAACTTTTTTTTTGACCATCAAAAATTTCAAATTGATGCATCCGTAATAAATTTATCATCCGTTAATTTTCATTAAATTTTATTGTCAAATTACTAAGATAGATGGCATGTGACAATTAATAGATGTATTTTGAGGTTTTACTTTTCGTTTATCACAAGTATACTTGTTGGGCTTTACTCTTCATTTATCACAAGTATATTTGTTTATGATTTTTCGTGGCATTAATTCAATTTAATGGAAACTAACGGAAGGTAAATTTGTCATGGGTGTACTGATTTGAAAATATACCAACTCGAGATTTTTTCGCAACATTAATTACTTTTTCGAAAGATGCACAAAGAAAACTCCAACCTCATGGATACCAATTTCCAAGCGTGGGGATAAAATTTCAAGATTCCCAAATGGCAAAAGCCAAAAGATAAAAAGATAGAATGGAAAAGGGCAAAAAAAGAAGAAAAATTAGAATTGGAAGGAGATAAAAAAAATTTCCAACAAAAGTCGATCGAATGTCCACCACGGATCAGGTACGCTGAATTTGGGAGATAAATGTCGTGTAATGCCCCCACGTGGACCGCCGGACCTTTTTGCTATGGGGAATTTAGATGGCGATTTCTCACCTTTTTTGCAAAAGGTTCCTCATGAGCTTCGCATTCTATCTAATGCTTCTCTATACCTTTATAATACCCTACCTTCTTCTTTTTTCTTTTTTCAAATCGGACCTATTGAAGAACTAATTGGACTTTCGATTGAAAAACCAACAGCCGATTAAGCTAGGTTGATGCCGGATTGATCGATTTTTCTAACCGATGTAGTTATTAGATGAAAACCAGATCATATCTCAATCCTCTTTTCTGACTCAACCCATGATAACCAAATTCTGAATTCTTCCTATCCTTCCTATAATAACCCAAATCCCAAATTCAATCATCATCTTCTCCAAACACACGAACAAATGTGTTACCTTCTAAGCATGCATAGCGCGCAGTGCAATACAAATCGGAAAACACAGGTCATGATTTGTCATTCTTCCCGTCACACCCCAAAATTATTAAAAAGGGCAATGACACGGCCATCCTTTCACACAAATAATGTGACTTCAAATATAACTAATGACTTGATAACAACATATATATATATATATACATATCTATATATGTATAAATATGTGATTACAACATCGGAATTTATAAGCCACAAAAAAAAAATTAAACTAAAACTCAACCAACCCAACAACTAGGAATAATTATATACACAACTTCCATAAGCTATGCGAAAAAAAAAGAACAACTCCCAAAATTTTTCTCATTGATTGCTCTCGCCTTACTTGCTGTTAATCGAGAAATTTAAAATCATGAAAGACGAGTGGAAGGACGGCCGTATCATCTTTTTTGTCCGTTATGATTTAGGGCGTGAAAATTCCTTACAAAGGGAGGGACGTTAATGCTTTTTAGACGAACGAGTCAAACTGCATTCTTGCTTGGAAGAACTCAACGATCGAACTCGTAAGCACATAATGCGTGGCGCGAGTATTCCGTGCCTCTAGAAATGAAAGATAGACACGTTTTGCGCGATACCAAACTTGGTCGTCATTGATTAAAGTACGAGTCCATCGGCAGCCACGGTTGCCAAAGAATGACCCGATTTATTCGTCACGCATTCGTCGTATTATGGTTTTTCACTTATTTGGACTCGGCAATTCGAACATAAAATAAGAAAAAAAAATCACTAGAAACTGAGTAGATGAATGATGACTTACATTATATTCGACAAGTTAATCTTGTACCTTTTTAGAAGATCGTACGTACAGGATGTAAGGTACAGGATACAGGGTTCATTCCACATGGATGTCACCTTAAAGTTATAAAAATAAAATAAAATCTTATACTCGACTGATTTCAAAGTTTCAAAATCCCGCTGCACATCTTGGAACCTCCGCTCCCGCAGCTGTTTTTACTTTTTAACTATGGACTTTTTATTAGTTGTGCGGTCGCGATCAAGTTTTGGCTTTTTATGTTTATTGTCACATATTTATTTCAAATTTTTTTATAACATCAAAATCTCAAATTTATACTTATATAACACATTTACCTTAAATTTATATACGCGTTATCACGAGTTTTTTTCTTCTAACATCAAAAATCCCAAATCTATATCCATGTGACACATTTACCCAAAAATTGATGTTACAGGCAAAACTTTAAGATTTTTCGTATTACAAAAAAACATGAAGTAAATATATTATATGAGTATAAGTACAGAGTTTTTGGTATTAGAGAAAAAAATTAGAATAAATGTGTAATAGAGGGCATGATTTAGGGTATTTTTACGTCATAAAAAAATTTAGGGTAAATATGTCACGATTAGCAAATTTTTGGACTTTCGACATTTTCCCTTTATTTAACAGAAAACCAAACCCTTTACATATAAATATCGACCAGTAAAATCATATTTGAGTTTTGTTCATGACTTTTTTTTTTCTTTTGAAACTCAGAACATCGAAATCGAATTTTAAATGGACGGTGTCGATTCGCACCGGCTCGGGCTCTCTTTCGCTGATCTCTTCACGGTGCCGTGCTACGACATCCGTTTTTCCTTTGGCTGTAGAATGCAATGACCAGATCCAGAAAGGGGAACGAAAGGGATTTTTCGAACGGAGGATGCACGTTTCTCGCGTTGAAAACAATGAGCATTTTCCCCTATCACGGTCCCTCTGCCCAGACCTTTCCGTGGCTTTATCCTCTGGCTCACGATGGAGTGGCCTTGACAGGACCAGTGTCCATCGATCGTCGACAACCGGAAGCCGGGCTTGGACCGCCGACTGCGACGACAATAGACGTCGACAAGATGTAGGACCCCTACTGCAAAGCACGCGGTCCAAGTGGTTTTTCCCCTTTTACGAGTATGATAAGAATTTCCTCGTCTAGACATGCCGAATGACATGCTTCCCGTTAGTTAATTCTTCGTGAAAAAGTGCATTGTTTAACTTGGACGAATTGTCCTAAAGGTCCCAAATTGGTCGTGCAGAAGCCAATTTGGTCATGAACTTTTTAATTCGACCAATTTAATCATAAATCTTTGTTACCAATGTAATCCTTCTAGCCATTTTTGGCTTGGCGGTCTAGTCAGAATCAATTGTCTCATGTGATATGATCGGCAATGACGCGAACGATTTTTGTAGTTCTTTGTGATTTTTTCTTAGTATTTTTGTAGCCGTCCATCATTCGAGGAAAGAAAATAAGGAAAAAGGATAAAAGAAATTAACAAATTTTAATAACATCAAAGAGAATCATACACATCAGCGTCGGTTATGCCACGTAAGATAATCGATATTCACGTCGATAATTTCCGGCTAAAAATCGGATGGAAGAATTACACTAGAAAATCATTGAAATATTCATGACTAAATCGGGCACCGACTTGTCGGGTAACTTTCCTGTTTCAACCGAGTTCTGCCGACTCAATTAAAAGTGGTTCATAGTCCGATGGATAAGCTCCCACGGAATTGAATACCGTCGCCACGCCAGACTCCTCATTGATTTCGCTTCCCAATAGGATGAAGAAGTTGAACGCACCGCACCGAGCTCACCCACCAATCTCCTCTCTTTGACTCTCTTCAATTAAAAGCCTCTCGGAAGTTCCAAAGTTCCCTTCTCTTATCCTCTTCCTTTCCGCTTCGAAGCGGCGGTGGACGCATTGATGTTAGGGAAGCGGGAGGGGAGCCCCGACATGCGGCGGCCGGGCGGGCCGCCCACGTAGGCGTGGCGGTCGCCGAGGTGTCGCCCAAGCATCGTCATCATCGTCCGTTGTTGGAACCGGAAAGCATTGGAAAAGGGGGAGAGGGGGGTTGTGTTAGAAAGGGAAAATGTCCATCCAATCCTTTTTTTTCCAATGGTGAAAAAGAGTAGGGTGAAAAGATCATGCTTTTTTACTTATTGGGCAAGTTGAAAAAAAGAGATTTAGGGGGTAAGTCGAAGTCGTTAGGGAAAACTGCGGAGGTTCCTAACTTTTTATGGGTTGAGATTTGAGAGCGAGAAAGTTAATTTCCTCGAGCTCATATGTGTTGACACGGATGTTTTTGCTCGTGATTAGATCTGTCGGCAAAGGGCAACATGGGATGAATCTAGTTCGAGGGTTGGAGGGTCATGATAAAGAAACTTCACAACTTTAATACGAAAGGGAAGGGTAAGATGTAAGAATATTATGTGGAGTTTCATGGGATACATTATATTTTTTTTGCCAATAAGCCTTGCCGGCCCCTCAATTAGCCGCTGTAGATCGAAAAGGTTTAATGTCTGTACGGGGTTTACTTTTTTACTTATTCTAAATCTTGCAATTCACGTCACTCGACTTTTTTCAACCCGAAATTTTCGGAAAATTTTCATTGAAATTTAACTAAGTACTTTAAAATGCATAAAAAAAGCCAAAAGCACTTTTTTAGCTGTTGCTTAGATGAAAACAAACATACTCTTACTAAATTGGATTAAAGGAGTGGTTAGGGAAATTATGAAATTTTATGGAATCATCGTAAATTGCATAAAAGTTAGTGTTAAAAATCATGCAAATTTAATTGGAGATGCAAATATGATCTGAAAATATTCAAAATCAAGGACTTAAACTCTAATATCATGTGAGATTTTGTGGGATTATTAAAAATCGGATTAAAAAGTGATTGGGGGATACTAATGCATTTGGACCGATTGAATCGGAATTGCTCAGACTGGACCGAATTGGTTAGTTGGTCTAGTTCTCGGAGGGCATTGGTCCGATTCATTGATTCCCGATCCGTTCCTCGATGGGAGCCGGTCCTCCCGGTCCGGTTTCCCATTCCTAGGTTAGGATCGAGTCGGATCGGAGACCGAGGCTCTCAGAGCATACACGAGCTAAAGTCGTAGATTTCCGCAGCATAAAATTAAAAAATGAAAAAAGTAATAAAAAAAATTAGGTGAACCTCTCCATCACGAATCCAAACGCAGCGCTACACGACAAGACCACCGCCCGCGCGGATAGGACAAGAACGTCCGTTGCGGTTGCGGGTGCGGCGTGGTGAGCGAGCGCTCCCGACAGGCAAGCGACGAACCGTCTTCCCCCTCTCCCTCCCTCTTCTCGCCACCTTGTCCGAAAACTAGACAGACAAGTCTTCCTCTCCGAGTCTTCGCCCAATCATATGGTTAAAGCACGAATTTTTTAATTTACGCAGGCGACTCCAATCTCATCTCGAGCTCAGCTCAGCTCAGCTCGACTCCCCTCCCCTCGCCCCCTTCCTTTCCTTTTTCAAAAGGAGATCTCTTTTTACCCCCCGGGGAATAAAAGTAGGTT
Source organism: Corymbia calophylla (assembly GCA_014182845.1). Taxonomy (NCBI): domain Eukaryota; kingdom Viridiplantae; phylum Streptophyta; class Magnoliopsida; order Myrtales; family Myrtaceae; genus Corymbia; species Corymbia calophylla. The sequence goes on along the minus strand of CM024701.1, from coordinate 12,157,424 downwards.
CTTTGCTCGCGCGAGACTTTTCGGGGATAGCGAGCGAGAGAGAGAGAGAGAGAGAGAGAGAGGGACATGAGAACTCGCTCGGACCAATGACTGCAAGATCTCTCCTTTTCTTGCCCCTTGTCCCAAACTTGCACACATCTCTCTCTCTGTTTCTCTGTTTCTCTCTCTAGATTGCTGGTCTTTTGCTTAGCCTCGAACCCCGTCCACACACGAGTCTCTTGGTAAACGCGGAAAAGGGTATTCAAGAACACGCCCGGAAACCAGCCGCTTCGACACGGAAGGGGGAGCTGGGTTTTTTAGCCCTTTTCTTGATCGTTGAATTGGAGTTGGGGGGCGGCCGGGGACTTCGTGTCTGGTTGGTGGTGATCATGATTTGGGAGCTCTGCTTAAAGAGAAGAGACGAGAGAGCTTTATCTACCCTTTTCTTCTTTTTTTACAGTCCTGGGTTTAATCATTGAGTTTTCTTTCTTTCTTCTTTTTTTTTGGGTTAATGTGTTTGGAGCTTCTTTGGGTCAGAGACTTCATCAGAGCTGTTAGGTAGAAAGGAAAAAGGAAAATGGAAAAAAGGGGACGATTGACTGGTAGCTGAGCAAGCTATAGCTAGCTAGCAACAAAGAGCCGCAGCAGCAAGCTGTGTGACCGAAACCCTAGAAAGATAGGAACTTTCTTTTGCCCTTTTCTGTGTTGTTTTTTTCCTCCTTTCTTATTTTTCTTTTGTGTTGTTGGGGGGATTGGGAATTTGCCTCCAAGATAAATGAACTTGGATTTTGCTCCCTTCTCTTGTCCATTAGGTTGAAGCCAAAAGCCACCCAACACAGAGACCCGAAAGAATTTCTAGAGGCTCCTTAGATATGCCTACAGACCTGGACAATTCGTCCACAGCTTCAGGTGAAGCGAGTGTCTCTTCTTCTGGCAATCAGCCACCTCCGCAACCACCGCCGCCACCATCCACCACCAAGAAAAAGAGGAATCTCCCTGGAATGCCCGGTAATGAACTTTCAAAGATCAGAAACGCCCTGTTCTTTCATCTCCCTTCTGCTTCTTCTTGTTCTTGAAAAGGGGGGGGGGGTCTTTAATTTCTTCAATTTCTGATTGGAAATTTTCTTGTTTCTTGTTTGTTCCTGCAGATCCAGATGCAGAGGTCATAGCTCTGTCTCCCAAGACCCTATTGGCCACCAACAGGTTCGTGTGCGAAATCTGCAACAAGGGATTTCAGAGGGACCAGAACCTGCAGCTCCACAGGAGAGGCCACAACCTGCCGTGGAAGCTTAGGCAGAGATCGGGCAAGGAGGTGAAGAAGAGGGTTTACGTGTGCCCTGAGCCCACTTGCGTCCACCACGACCCCTCGCGAGCGCTGGGCGATCTGACCGGGATAAAGAAGCATTTCTGCAGGAAACATGGCGAGAAGAAGTGGAAATGCGACAAGTGCTCGAAGAAGTACGCCGTGCAGTCCGATTGGAAGGCCCATTCGAAAATCTGTGGCACCAGGGAGTATAAATGTGACTGCGGGACTCCATTCTCAAGGTTCTTGACTACAATTTTCCCCAAGGAAATGTCTTTTTTTTTTTGGGTTGAACAGTTGTTAGCTTTCTTGGGTTGTGAGCTTGTGAATTGAAACGGGCTTTCCCCCACTTTTCGTGTTTTGTTTTTGAAGGAGGGACAGCTTCATCACCCACAGGGCTTTCTGTGATGCTTTAGCTGAGGAGAGCGCAAAGGCTCAGACTCAGGGTCAGGGACCGGGTCAGGGCTCGGCTCCGGTTAAGCCTAACTTGGAGGCCGATCTGAAAGTCCAGAACCCTCCCTCTCCTCCTCCTGCTCCTCCTCAAACATCTGCTCCACTAGCTGTGCAGTCCTCAGCTGCTGTGCTGTCCACAGTTTTGGCTGATCAAGCAGCAGGTAAGATTCGGTAATAAGTCCTGGTTTTCGCTGCGTTTTTGGCTTTAATTTTGTCTGGACGTAGTTCTTTTTCGTCTAACCCGAGCACAAGAAAATCTTTGTCTAGGCTGGATCTTGGATGAGACATGATGGCTTCCTTTGTCTGTTACCGATCTTTGTTGTTTCTTGAAGTCTCTTAACTTGTATTTTATGTATCACGATTTGTAAAATGTTATTATTCAGCAAAAGCTTATTAAGAAGAAACCCTTAGCTTAAAGGTACTCTCTGACCCTTTTAGACTGAAAATCCAAAAGTAACCACGGGGATTCAAAAGCTAAAAAGATGGAATTGAGAAGTGGATTAGGGAAAGAAGCATAACAGTTGGTTTTGGCTTTTGGCTTTTGGCCGCTGAGTTACTTTTCTTCTTTATGGAAAAGTCTACCTTTTGCTCTCTGATAGACAATATGCCTTTTTGAGCTCTATGAGAAATTGTTTGACTGTTCATAATGATGTTGGATTCAATGTAGGGATGAAAGAGAACCCATCCCAAATTCTTGAAGAGCCACCAGTGACCAGCAGCTTAATAGGGAGCTCTAGCAGCAGCACCGGCTCTAGCAGCAATGGCAAAACAAGCACTAGTGTCATAGCAGGCTTGTTTGCTTCCTCAGCTCCGTCCTCAACCTTACAGCCTCTGCAACAGAGTACTCCCTACACCGACCTGATTTGTGCCGTGCCACCAACTGACCGCTCTGTTGACCTTGGGCCTGCCTCATCCGTTGAACCCATCTCCCTCTGCCTCTCCACGAATCACGGGTCATCGCTTTTTGGCAGTGCAGGGCAGGAGCGTCGACAATATGCTCCTGCTCCACAGCCCGCACTTTCAGCCACCGCACTTCTGCAGAAGGCTGCTCAGATGGGGGCAACTGCAACCAATGCATCGCTGCTTCGCGGGCTCGGGATTGTCTCTTCCTCCACCTCATCAGGGCAACAAGAGAACTTACAGTGGAACACTAACAATGTGGAGCACGAAAATGCCTCTGTTGCTGCTGGACTCGGGCTAGGGCTCCCTTGTGATGGGAGTTCAGGTCTGAAGGAACTGATGATGGGGACTCCAACCATGTTTGGCCCGAAGCATCCTACTTTAGATTTCCTGGGATTGGGGATGGCAGCTGGCGGCAACCCGAGTGGTGGTTTCTCGGGTCTAATGACCTCCATAGGTGGTGGTCTTGACATCGCAGCAGCGGCAGCGTCATTTGGCAGTGGAGACTTTGTCGGCAAAGACATTGGACAGAGCTCGTGAACTTAACCAGAAGTCGCAGGGAATTAGTATGTACAGGTGCATGTTGTCCTAAAAGAACCGATGTTGGTCAAGAAGCCACCTAAGATCCATCGAGCAAACGCTTCCCTTGGATGAAAAGCTGGAAGAAAACTGTTGATGTGAAAGATTCCATAAAAACTAGAATCTGGGGAGACTTCTATTTTTTCCCTGTGAATCTTTGGTATGTTGTTAGAGGCACGAGCTATATCAAATGTGATCAGATGATGTTTTGAGTTTGCTCGAGCTTAGCAGTAGAACAGCAGCATAGAACTTTGTGAGTTGAATATGGGTAGCTACATTAATCGTCTTTGGAGTTAATACATCTCGATGTATTAGTTTTGCCATTTCATTTGTTGTTCAATGTAAAGAAGCCTTAAAAATAGTGAAGATTTGTTGTTTCGCCATGAGTTATCCGATCGTGGATTGACGAAATCAATCTTGATATTGGCTTTGGCAATGCTCGACTCTGTTTTGGATTAGACTAGGCAAGGATGTGCTCAAGTGGAAGTGGATCATTACACCATACGCACCGAAATCTAAGTTCTGCTCCGATTGCGATGGTTCTAATCATGACGGTTTCACGAAAAGCAGCAAAATGGTTCCTTCGAAGTCTGTCCCGGATTTCCCATTTATGTTTTCAAGAGCCATACAGGATCTTGTTGCAATGGGCACACGACAGATTGGCACGACTCTCCTGGCTCTTGCACCAAGCGAAAAATCATGCCTTTACCATGAAAAACAGCAGCAGCTGAGTTTCCCCTTTTCTCTCGTCTATCTCCATGTCAAGGTTTGTCAAACGAAACCCCTGGAGCTAGACCAGGTTCCTGGTCGACAAAGATAACAAATTTTCATTTCTTCTCATGATTTCATTGGGGGATTTGGAGTACAAGAAGATGCCAAAGAAAGACTTGGTCTGGATTTAACCACGTTTATAAGGGTCGCTCTCCAAGATGATGAAGTATACAGCAGGGTATAAAAGAAATGAAACAGAAACGAATGAAGTTCACACTAAGGAAAAGAAAAACGTGAATTGGGTCAACGCGAACATGTTTTGCTGTGAGATTTCTTCTGAGTCGCTGTCCTTTTACCCAACAACTCCCCAGCTGCCGGACCAGATCCTGGGTTTTGCTTTGCACAAAATAATGATGCGAACGGAAGAAAAAATAGGTCGGGAGTCGTAATTTGATTCGGAAGAGGACCTACTTCCCACATGTTCGGTAATGTACATTGTTCCTTCTCTCTCCCACACACGCTGCAGCGCGAGCAGGGGACAAGGACAGAGTAGACAAATGCTTTGTTTTTGGATCTGGGTCCATCGTAGCCGTCGATTACATAAGCCCTGTATGTAGGTCCCCACGGACAACCATTGCGATTGCATCGAGTCCCCGATCTTGTTTATGGATATTGGTTCAATCTCCGGATTGCAAACTTGATGCCTCTTTTATTTTTCAATCCCCGAATCCTGATTATGGATCTCAATTCAATCCCCAAATTGCAAGCTCAATGCCTTCTTCATTCTACAAATTATGGATCTCGGTTCAATCCCCAAACTATAGCTTGATGCGTTTTTGATTCTACATATTATAGATCTCGGTTCAATTCCTAAATCTTGATTATGGATCTTGGTTCAATCCACAAACTACAAGCTTAATACAGCTTTCATTCTATAAATTATGATGGATTTTAAACTAGTTTTCAAAGAGAATGGATGTTAAGTAGTGACTTAGCACTCCGTTCACATGTTAGTTGGACTTTACACATGAAAAATTAGGGTAAAACATGAAGAAAGCCAAGGAAGAGCAGACCATTGATTAGAGCAAGATATATTAGCAACCCGTGTTGTTTTGATTCAGCAGCAGAAGGTCGCAAACTTAATGCAAAAATTAGGGATGAGATCGAGTTGAGTCGAGTAGAATGAAGTCGATATAGTGTCGAGCTCAAGTTTGACTTATTGGGATATTCATGACTTGAATGCTGAGCTCGAGATTGATCAAGTAAAAAAAAATCTTCACTCAAGCGAAAATTGATTAAAAATATTGAAAGACACGAGCTCGACACGACTCAATTCAAATGCAATCAATTTATAAAAGAACTCCAGCTCGAGCTTTGTCATAAATAAGCTCGAATGGTGTTGTCATCATGTTATTTTGTGGATGGTAATGTGTATGCTTAGTTAATAAATACTTGTATAGTAAAATAATGGAGATTCGATTAGGGTCGTGGCGAGCACAACCTCGAAATCAAACGAGCTTATCTCGAGTGCTCATCGAGCCCAATACAAGCTACTCGAGCATAGCTCGACCTCTTCACCCAAAAATTTCACTATTTTGTATGGAAAATAAAAAGGGTTTTACTAATTTAAAATTCCACTCTTGTACCAATACGTCCCTCAAATTATTTAACATCGCTCAATCGTTTTGGTCCAATTAGTAGCGGAAGCATGTGATATTCTAATTGTTGAATGAGCAACGAGCCATGACTACTCAATAAAAAAAAGTTAATATTACGAAAAACCCCATATTGATATATCAGTGATAATTTTACTCTAAATGACCGTAACACTAGTGACAAATTTATTTCAAACTGATTTTTTGATCGCTAAAAATCCAAAATGATATATCTGTGACAAATGGAGAGTAAAATCTCAAACTAGTGCACTGGTCAAAAGTCATGGGTCATGAAACTCAGCAATTTAATAATAATAATGAAAATTAATGGGGGTAAATTTGTCACAACTATATTGGTTTGTGATAAATTTATCAAAGGTGTGAGGTAAATTTATCACATGTGTACTAATTTATGATTTTTCGTGATATTAATCTATAAAAAAAAGGATTATCTCATAAATTGGACGTTCTCTACATGTAAAATCAATTGCTTAAGCTAGATGATATGTACAAATGAATGGAGCCATAAGGCATTAATTAAAGTTTCCTCATTTAATCACATAGGCCCAACAAATTCTGCCATAAATGTTCGTTTTTCTTTTTTTTCTTTTTTAATTTTTTTTGCATTTTTGATTCTTTGGTCAATCGGTTAGTCTATTCATATCAACAATCTTCGCCCACCGACTTGTCTATCCATCTATCTACCTATCTATTCTATTAAGTATTATTCAAATGTGACCTCGGGCACATTTCTAGAACTATTCTTCTGTTAGGTCTTAACTTCCACTTATAGATTAGAAAAATCACCAAAATGGTTAGTAAATGGTTAGTCAGGTGTCAAAATTTTAATATTTATGTCTTTCACAAGTTTACTATTAAAAAAAAAAAAAGATTTAGAAAAGCAATTGCTTGCGCTTTCTTCGCATATGTGCCAAGGTCTTAATACATCTGATGGCAAGGGTCTTGTTAGGGGACGATTCCAAGTACTTGTCAATTGTATTATTTAGTAAGGAAACATTTTGATTTTTGATGCGTGATTACATATGACATGAGAGATGAGACGTTGGAAGTGATGGCCTTCCCTTATTTGGATGATTGACAAATGCTCCAGATATACTCTTTATAGAAAGGCCGGTTCAATAAAAAACGAAGGACTCGTCAACATTGCCCAAATTTCAGAAATTACTAGGAAATTGTACATGAGCTTACATGCTAACGTGCGAATGTTGTGAGTGAGTTTTTGATATTTGGGATTAAAAGAAACATCGGTCATAAAATTTAAATTAAATAGGGTTAATACCACAAAGAACCCCAAATCAATACTCTCGGGACAAATTTACCCAAAATTAATTTTTGACCACAAAAAATCCAAATTGGTAAATCTTTGACCGACATGTACTAATTTGGAATAAATTTGTCATAAATATATTAATTTGAGATTTTTCGTGATATTAACTCAATTAATTATAAAGTAAAACATGATAATTTATCCCAAAGTACCAAAAATCACCATTACAAACCCACAATTTTGTTTTCGCGCCAACCGAAAATACTTTTAGCCTTTTTACTTGCATTTAAAGAGTGGAAAATTAGAAATTATCTTTTTTTTTTTGGGGGATTAAATATCCTCCCAGAAGGAATCTGGTTGACTTTGACCGGAGGAGCATTGATTGTGGTGTTTTCCGACTGGTGGAGGTTGAGTCATAATTGGCTTGCTGCCGCTGCTGCGCTGGAAGGAGGACCACTCCCTCCCTCCTCCGGAGCAGCGGCAGCCAAGTCACGCAAAAGAAAATAGGAAGGAAGGAAAGGAGGAAAACGGAGGTTGAAGCTTGCAAGGGTGGAGAAACCTTCTTGATTTCCAAGACGCCATCGTTTCGTTTCCTGCGTGGGGTTGACCGTGCTGTGTTGTGAGACGATTCCCTGGTTTGCTTTCGCTAGGGTCGCAATGGGGGCGGAAATATTGTCTGAAAAATCTCAAATCTATTGCACTTTTGTCAATTCAGTTCTAAATATTTTTATTTTTTGCCAATTGAGTCAATCTAGCAAATTTTAGCCGGAAATGGCAAACAAAGATGCTGACAATATCATCTAGGATTGTTGGCATCAACGTGGGTAATTTTTAACAATATTTTAATATTTTTTGAATTTTTATCATTTTTTTTCTCTTTCTTCTTCCTTTCATCGGTGGCCGGCCATTGCCGATATTTGGGCCAGTTGAGGTCACCCTTGTCTAGGCCAGAACGAGGCCGGCCACAGACAAAAAGAAGAAGAAATGAAAAAAAAATCAAAAAAATCATAAAAAAGAACAAAATTAATAAAAAATCGATAAAAATATCATCAAAAGTGTCCACATCGGTGTTGATCATACTGAACAGAATGATCGGCGCTCACATCATCAACGAATCGGACGAACTTAATTGACAAAATTTTGAAAAAAATCAATGATTAAATTACCAAAAATGAAATTGGTTGTCCCTTCTCCATCCACTTATGAATCAAGAGGAGGAAGGTAGGAGACACAGATAATATGGAGGAGGATCTTGTCATGATCTCAGCCAGAGCAGAGGGTCATGTCAGTTGCTTGTGGGTTTCCATTTGTGCGGGCATCCTTTGGCCTTCCATGATCGTCTTCTTTGACCGAAGTTGGCGTGCCATGGAGTCCAACCTTGGAACCGCCACAATTTAATGTGGGAATACGTCCATATGGTGGTGGTGGGTACCCCTTTAGTCAGTTTTTGGACCCACCAAAGTTTTTTTTTTTTTTTTAAAATTTCCTTGGCGGAATTTGGAGAATGGCAAATTGAAAAATGCGAAAAATTTCGACGACGCTCGAGGCACCTAATTGATGTTTTCAAATGTGAACTTCGCCCTCCGTCCGTGATGTACGAAAGTTGTGTCGCGGGGTATCGTTTAGAATTCGATTGACCGCTTTTAAATAGCATGCGCCTCGGTAAGAATACCACGTGAACGGATAGCGACTATTTCGACGAGGAATGAATAGTAAAATGGCTGGCTAGACGGCTACTAGAGAGTCAACAACAGCTCGTGAAAAGTCGGCTATCGGAACATTTAATTAATGAGGCATGGTTTAAACTTTTGAAATGGTCTCCCCGTCTTTTTCTCGATCGTCAGCTATGGGAAAGGTTTGAGTTGGCCTCACCCTCCTCTCCATTTGTCGTTGATTATATTTGAGCTTTTCTTTTCGTACTTTTCTTCTTTTTTCTTTCTCTCCCGGTCTCAGATCTAGAAGCTCTTTTCTCTCAATCTAATTTTTTTTTGTTGGTTTGTTCTACTCTACTTTTATTTTTACTCTTACTCTTACTCTTATTATACAGGGCGTGGGAGTCAAAACTCACATTTGAAATTAAATCGTCATCACTTCAACCCCTTAAGAAGGCAGGGATTTGAATCTCCTACCTCCCTTTTCCCATGTGGAAATGATGTCTACGAAGACAAACCTTAGTGGTTCCCAATCTAGTTCTATAGTTGAGAGTTTAAACACTTCTAATCTCTTTCTAGACTTAGGAGTTCTTCTCTCTAGATTTAGATCTTGGAATGTAATGATGTTTTAAGAAATTCAATACCCCTGTGTTTTGTTCGTGTACATGTCCTTTGTCTCTAGTTTCAATCATGATTTAAGAACTCTAGCGTCTTGCTAAACTATGAAGATATGCTCTTCCAAATGTTAGATCTATGCTTATTCAACCTATTTTGATTGTCCTCGTACAGTAATTGTGTAGAGGAGGCCGAACTTAGGCGCGCATCACCAACTAGTAACGCTGTAATTATTGAAGAATGAATTTTCGGTGTGCGCTCATTATTGACGATAATAAGAGATCCAATGATTGGCTGCACAGATTTGTTCTTATGGAACGAGTGTATATTTAACCTTGCCATTGTTCCTCCTTATTTTTTGGATTTGGCTTTGTTTTGTATTATTCCGACTTTTATTTTGTTTCAATTTGTTTTGCCATGTATCTTTTGGAATAATGAAAACAATTTCTTCGGACAAAAAAAGAGAGCTTTTGAAATAGTTGGTTATAATCCCAAAAAAAACTTCATAATCAACGCCTATTGAAATATCTTTTATATGACATTTTTCATAATTAGTCGACCCCTTTATCTAAGGTAACCGCAAATCGGCTGCTCTTTCTTCTGTCAATGTTAAGCGGAGTGAATCCATGAGGATCATAAAACTACACACGCGAACCGGACTCGACACAGGCGGATTGACAATTCTTCAGCAAGCAATAGCCATTGCAGACTCGCGTCTCAAGCTACGATAACGCGTCCGGCGTCGTGCAAGATGTCCCCCGCCTTCGATCCGAAGGCAGGATAATCACCCACACCCTTCGTCACGTGCTCGCGAGTTTGATCGTCGGCTCTCTCTAGCAAGAACACGGCGGCTAGCGGCCGGTCGGAGAAGGGCATTAGACGTCCATCCCTTTGATGAGCAAATGGGAGGATCCTCGTGGGCCTTTGGGATCAGGCATTACAAGCTTCGCTCTTTGGGTTTTTTGGGCTTTGGGTTTGAAAGGTTAGGGTTTGGGCTCCAAGACTTTTAATAGTAATTTCACCGATTACTATATACTTCATTTGTTTCGCGAAAAATAAATGATTTAAAAATAATTTTCCTAAAAAATGATTGCTTGTATCATTTGTAAAGATAAGTGAATGAAAAATATTTTTATCGTCCATAAAAATGTATAAATATAAATTGTCATTAATAATGAAAACGTTTTAAATGAAACGATCATTTTAAAAAAATATTTTTTAATCATTCAATTTTCGCGAAAAAAATGGAGTAGCTTTATTTTTTTGATTCAAGCAAAAATATCCAATATTTTCGTTAATAAATAAAAGCCATGAAAGCCATGCATCACGTGGGTGTTTTTGTGTGAACCAAGAAGTTGGGTGGGTTTCCCCAACTACCACGTTGTCTCTTCTTTTGTTTTCTTCCCTTTTGTCTTCTTTTGGCTAAGCACAGCTTTTATACCATCGAAAGGAAAAAGTTTATTTACTATGATCTGCAAATGTATATGAAAAAAAACCCTAAAGAATTCGCAAATAGCACTTGACAAAACGTGGCGAGTTATGCACGTCGATTGCTAGAAAACCTCCATGTTGTGTGGACACTCTCGACGTATTTTGATGTCGGTCCAAGGTCGACGCATTTGTTCTAGACCATAACTTATAGTTGAGCTCGATTATTGAAAATGAAACCCGATCGGAGTATTAGGAGAGGAAACCAAATTTGCCGCTTCATGGTCGGTCCACAGGGAAAACTTATTCTGAATAATTAATCTCTTGCGAAGCAAACGGAGCTGTACTTGGCGGGGAGTTTCTTAGAGAGATTGCATCGACTCAACTTGGCTGGATAGCTTATGATTCCGCGTACTCTTTTCTAATCCTATCCTTTCTCTACGTTAGAAGGATTAACACGGAAGAGGCATATGAATTATCCAGGAATTCCTAGAGAGAGTCAGAAACTTGCGGCTTAACGAATGGATGAAGTCCACACGTTCAAATTGGATTTTATTAGTTGCTATTCGGGCAAGAAACGTCACGTACCTTCGCACGATAACAGAGGACGAAGACCTTCAGGGACAAATCATTAGAATTAGGTCCCTTTTTTGGACGGACATCATTAATATTTTCTTTGATCAAACTTGTCGCACTTGCCCTAGAGTTGGAGTCTAGAGATGTCCGCAGGCAATTCAAAATGTGCGACTTGGGATAATTTTCTAGATGGTCTTTACTTCAGTTCCACAGGAGGATTTTTTTTTTCTGTTTCTATTGGGAAAAAAATGGAGAATATTGAGAAGGGGACTTGTGCTTGAAATTAGAGGTGGGCATGATGTCTCATTTAACCCGGACCTCGGAATGAACTGACTTGAACCAATTGATTCTAGGGAGAACCGGTTTGGTTCTCGATCCGCATATTGGCCCCAGAGGTTCTTAATTCCAAAGCCGGAATCGACGGTTCTAAGATAACTAGTTAGGTTTTCAAGTTGAACCGGTTCTATACTTGATTTGAAAGTGTCATTTAGAATTTTTTTTTTTTACATCCATCGACATAACCACTGGATCAAAAGTCTTTTTGTAGTGGAATGCCACAAATTTTATATTTTATTCTAGGAATCTGATTTTTTTACCAAAGACATAAAATCTGTGGAATTATAGGTCCCATTTTTTGGATAGCCATCATTAATATTTTCTTCGTCAAACTTATTGCACTTGTCCAAGAGTTGGAGTTAAAAGATGTCCGCAGACAATTCAAAATGTGCGACTTGGCATAATTTTCTAGATGGTCTTTACTTCAGTTCCACAGGAGAATTTTTCCTGTTTTTATTGGAAAAAAAATGGAAGGAAAAGATGGAAAATATTGAGAAGGGGACTTGTGCTCAAAATTAGAGGTGAACAGGGGGTTTGATTCAACTCGGAAGCTGGACCGAACCGGCTTAAATTGAACTAGCCAATTCTAGGTTCCCAATCTACGAACCTAAAATTGGCCTCGGAGCTTCCCGATTCCAAGGCCGAAATCTTCAATTCTATTTCGTAACCAGTCAGGTTTTTGTGTTCAACCGGTTCTATACCCAGTTTTGAAACCTCATTTAAAAAAAAAAACTTTTGCATCCATCAAGAATTGAACCATAGTCTTCACATGAAGAACAACAACTACCCATTGGACCAACAAATATCTTTGTAGAGGATTGGTTCCACTTATATATTTTATTTTTTATCAAATACATTAAATGGATTGCTTTCTAGGTAAAATTGGGAACACAACGAATTCGATTCCCAATTCCAATATTTTAGAACCAAGGGTCACAAGGTCGGTTCTTCACCTCTCACAAGCAAGAATATGAGCAGCGAACTCTCCCCATGAGATCTTTGACAATCTTGAGAGGGAGTGTCGGAATAGCCCCTACTTTCGTGTTAACCGATTCTAGGTTGGGAACCGGATCATCTTAGAATTGATCACCTTGCTTTAATTCTATACGTGAAAAAGTTACGCACATATCATTTAGGAAGACTTCCATCATAGTTCTTTTTTTAACAAGAAAAATATTCACTCGTGGATCCGACATGAATGTCCTAGCTTGGAAAAGGTTGAGGCATGTACTTGAGTTGCAATTTATAACACATACTAAGGCTAAATCGAGCATTCTATAGAGAATTTGATACAACATATCCAGTGAATGTTGGCAATTTTGAAAAAACAAGATATAAATGAGAATGAGTGAAAGTACAAAAAGAGTCGTTATTATATTGTATTTGTGTTAATTTAGTGCTGAGCCTTTTTAAATTTTATCAATTCACCTTACCAATTTTCTTTGGAAATCATTGACGTGAATGGCAACCATCCTACGCGCATACATGTGGCCCGACATGGACATTTTAAATAATATTTTAACAATTTTAATTTTTTTTGTTCTTTTCTTTTTTTATTCCTTTTCCTTTCATTTTGGTTGACAAGAGTCGTAGGCGATCATTGCCGGCCACTGTACAAGGGCTAGCAAACCCTGGCCAGCTGCTAGCTAGGGTTGTGACCCTCCAGATCTAGGTCGGGGTCTTTGCGGCCTCCCTCAGGGCCAAAATGAAAGGAAAAAAAAGAAAAAAAAAATATTATTACAAATTCATTTTTAAAAAAATATAAATTTTTTTCACATTAATGTTGATTATATTATGTAAGACGATTAGTGTCCACGTTAGCCATTTTTAGCAAAAGTTCCATTAGTTAACAAAGGTTCCGCCTGACCCTACTTGGACTAAATTGATACAATTAAAAAGTTTATGATTGAATTGATATCAATATCATAGATTTAGAACTTTTTTGATAGTTTTTCCTAATGAGAATGTCATTCTAAAATGTGCCCACATGTTTTACATCGTTTGTGCAACAAGTGTTTCTTTAACTATATGCGAAACAAAAATTGAATATTTGATCAAATGTTGTATCATCCAAAAGTTTGATTAATTTATCCCCCTCCCCCTCCTGTAAATTTGCACATTGAGTGCAAATTCATGGGATTCAAAGTATGGATCCTTTCAGTGCTTCACATTTTCCATTCAAACGTTTATTCTTTCCTAGTATAGTTTCCTTGAGTTTTATATTTATTGTATTTTTGTCAATAACTTCTTAGATAGCATATTTATCTATAGTTCTAATCAACTTGTTATTCGGTTGATTATGTTTCCATTTTTTTTAATCTGCTCGTTGAAAAACATCGATGTATGAGATGTCTTTTTTGATAATCTTGTCAATTCTCTACTTTTTTTTTTATGTCAACTTTTAGATTTAGGATTTTTCTAATCAAAAGTGCTCATGACATTCGCATGTGTTTGCTTCTTATATATTATTGCTTGCAATTGTACCCTTGACCTTTCGTGCTAATAATTAAAATTAATCATCACACAAAATTTAAAACCAGATGTTTACATGACAACAAAAACTAAATTTGGAAGTATAGGGATGAGTCATTTCTTTGAAATTACCATTATCTTATGGATATTATGCATATTAATTTCATTTATAAAATTTGATCCATCATGTCTTCACCAATATCTATTCCTTCATAAAATCTATGAGACGATGGATAGCATTCACATTTATATTTACTAATAAAAAAATATCTTTTGCACTAAATTTAAACGAAAAAATTGTCCAAAAATTGCCAAATCTATTATATGATGGCCTATTATGTCAATTTAGTTTTAAATTTTTGATGTAGTCATCTTGACCAATTATTCAGATAATAGGTTTATGACTGAATTGACAAATTTTCAAAAGATTTAGAATTGAATTGACATAATGAAAGGTGTATGATTAAATTGACAAATCGTTAAAAGATTGAGGATTGAATTGACACAATTGAAGGCCCTAGGATTGAATTGGCCACTATATAATAGCTTTAGGACTTGTTGGGCAATTATCTCAAATTTAAACCATAACAAAGCTTTAAGAGCTATGTCTAATTATGCATATATTCATAAGTTTTTGAGAAGGTGAGGATGTTATTAATAGTTACTGTGCAAATACATGGTTTTTAACACTTATGTAATGATTAATATTTAAATTTAGAATCGACATTATTTACTATCTTTTGATGATTGAATTTAAATATTTAAATAAATAGCTGAAGTATATGATTTTTAATATTATTTCTATGTAAACATGTGGTTGTGAAATCTTTAGTTTTATCATTAAAACATAGACATTTATTTGCAATTAAATGTATCGTCAATGCCATGAAGATTTAGTATAATATTATTCACGAAGTTAATGCTGCTAATTATACTAATCTATAAAGCCTTCGAACTAGTTCCAATCTAATTGACATTAGAAGATGTAATATCTCAAAGAAAGTTTAAAATCACCTTGCATTTTAAAAGATTTCTGTCAAAATATTTAAAATAGAGTGGAGAACTATATAATTTCAACAAAACATATATTAGCAATCGTACAGCTTCGATCATATAATTATGACATGTCGAAGCATAAAATAACTAAAATTGAAAATGATATTTGTGACACTTGGATTTAAATATAAGTCTAATGTTGTACTTAAATCTGTAATTTTATCACTGAACTTATTCTTGGATAAACCTTTTACAAAAGTTGTGACGCTTAAGTTTTAATAAATGGTGATTAATTCTAGAATCAAATATGTTATAAAAACTATCTTTGATGAATTTTTTATTATTCTTCCTAACGAAAGTCATACAGTTTTGTGGTCTTTATTCTTGATCATCTGCTCCTTTCTTTCTCTGAAAATAGGAATTTTTTCCATGATAGATACAATCATAGTACATAATACAACTTCGTTAAGCATTTTTTTTTTTTGGGTTTTTTCGTATGATGTAAATTGCACTGTTCTATAATATATGTCTAATTTCAGAATTAGGACGAATTTAGACAATATTTTCTGGAAAAAAATTGAGAAAGTGAATCAATGTATAAACATGAAATTTACGTTAAATAAAATTAAGCATCTCCCTTCCATTTGACATAATCATGTAAACATTTAATTACTTGGTTAATGAAGTTTCATTTGGAAAAAAAACATAAAATATTTCATATTGACACATGGCATCATATAGAAGGAAATTACTACTCCTGACCAACCATATTGGGTCAAAATAGTTACTAATTTTTTAATTTTATTCTAATTTAGATATTCATCAAATCAATATCGAAGAGAATCGTTTCCCAATATTCTCCGCAACTTTCCAAAGGATATTGCATCATTCCAACATAAAATACAAGAGGAGGAATATATTTGTATTAATCCTAATGTATCTACATCAAAAGTACGACCACCGGGAGATTACTTTATCTTTCGAAATTCGATACCTTCTCCGACGGTCCGCATCAGATACTATAAATACGGATGCTCAATTCAAAAGAGAGGATACGGCACAGATACTCGGAAGAAATTCGAAGAGGCATCAAAAGCTCTCAACATATTCGAAGAATGCAAAGAGTAATGAAATCCTGTACAAATTATGCTTCATAGCCCCGGTTGTCTTTGCCGACATAGTCCGGATTTCGACCAGATCAAGCTCTAGAGCTCCGGAGATTTCGAGAATTCAAGTTTTCCCATCACTTGATTTCGAGGTCAATTGTGAAAGCACTCGAGTTAATGTTTCTGCAAACGAAAGATTCGGAGCCACTTGAATTTCAAGTTTCAAAAATTAGAGATTGTACCAATCATTTATACTGTTTGAAATAATTAGTTAATCGAAATTTTATTTCCATTGTGGACAACAACTTATACTCTCACATGTACCAAACCTAGAGGATACAGGGTTTCTCTGACCAGATGGGAAAGGCGATTCACAACAGAATGTTGCCACGTCAAACAATTTGCCTCCCTCTCCTCAAGGTGTTGCCTTCAATCGGTAACACCGATCTCAAGCCGGACTTAATCCATAGTCAGGATCGACTCAAGCAAGAATGGTTAGATCGGTTCTACAGTACTCGACGTACTGTGAGTGAGCATGATAGAGCTTTACCAATGCCCACCACGAGAAAGACGAACTGGTCGCCGACTACACTGGTCGACCGAGAAACCTTTCATGTTTCTCGTAGAGATCATCACTCCGGCTCCTCAGCCACTTGAAACCTGCCTTCATGGCATGCATGAGTACAGAAATTTTGAATGGTTTGAAGATAAAATCGAGTGACAAGACTCCTGATTAGCATGCGCATGAAGGTACAATCAAGACCAGTTCAGTTCCATACTTCAAATGATTTGTCTCGAGGGGGACAGCATGCGGTCCTTGGTCGAACCTCGTCATCTCTTCATCACACGTTCGTCTTGGTCGAATTCCTCTCTCCGCAGCCAACCAAAAATGAACTACTCTTCCATCCTTCTTCACGTGCATTTCGATCTAGCTTGTCGACTATGCACTTCGCCACGAAATTGGGTACTGACAGTTTATGCGATGACTACATTTGTTACTCGAAGTTCGTATCAATTTTAATGTATTTTTTCTGGATATCCGTAGTGGTGTATCCCTAACTCTCAACTCGATTGACTTCCTCGAAACTCTCAACTCGATTGACTTTCCCGAAACTGCGTCGTCCATGTACATCGTTTGAACCTACGCCCTGTTCGCTAAATTTGTAGGTGCAAATTTCATGAGTGGACCATTACTTCACATATTATTAGGGAAGGGATTATAGCCCACATACTCGGTTTAGAAATGAAACGATTATTAAAGCAAGAAACACACTCAAGATAAATGCGCTACTAGCTACAAATTAGTTGATGATCACATAATTTTCACATCCTAGCCGGTCACCACGTTGAACACACACCGAGTTCCTTAGACAAAGAAATTAAAAAAATAATTTACACTAAGATTTATCACTATCTACATAGCCCTAATTAATTGTGCTTTGCACTAGCTACTACTACTCCATATACCCTAAACACCCAGCTCAACTCCTTTAAAATCCATCTCATTGGCGCGAGTCAAAAAGGTTCATCCAGTCCGTGCCGTAGACATTGTACACGTTCTCCTGCATGTAGAAGGCGTCCTCGTAGGTGAACTCCCCCGGGAACCGCCGGTCCATGTTCGCGTCCATCGACATTGACGAGCTCGGGCTGTTGCTTGACGCCGCGGGCCCGTCGGCCCGCTCCAGCAGCCGTTGGATCTCCTTCTCCGACTCGATCAGTCGCTCCTTCATGTTCAACAGCTGCGCAAAAGAAAACCCACCATATCAGCATAAGGCACAAATTTTGTCAAGTACAATTTCAAGGTGAAAATAGAACATTTGGGGGGGGGGGGATCTCATCCGTAGCATAGCTTTTGGAAAGAAGGGTGGGAGGGGACAAATGCGCTACGTGGGCCTTCCCCAAGGCCCAAGCTACCTTATACAACTTCGTACGGACCACCTCGGGTACTTATTGGCGTTTCTAGTGAGGTGTCGGATTGCCGTTCTTGGACCATTTTTCCTGTCGGGTCTGTCGTTTTCCTTCTCATTTTCTTTTCAAGAAAATGATGGGAATGTAATAGAAAAAGGAGGAGAAAAGGGGAGAGCGGAGGTGGCGTTGGCTTTCTTCGAGCCTAGAGTTCATGCACGTTCAGATGATGGTGGGTCATACCCCGTCCTCTCCTTCAGGATAAGGCCAGACCACCACCATCATCATCAGCCCAGCCAGCTTTCGTCTCAAGGAAGAATTTCAGTTTTTGTTTTTCTTATCTCGTTCTTTCCCTTTTGCAGAAATGGAGGAAGATGCAAGAATCGAGGGCTCGAGTTATCGCGGGAAGTTTTCCCCTGAAAACCCTCGTGCATGACAGAAACGAGCAAGCGCTCTCCATAGATATTCTCTCTCTCTTGCGTTGGACTCTCTTCTTGATGCGTAGGACTTTTCATGATCGCTGGACCAGTTAAAGAAACATGCGCGGTACACTCTAGTTTGGAGATCAATCCACTTCAAGAAACTAAATGGCATTAACCGAATTGTACCGCTAAGATGACGCTGTAAGCTAGAGAGAGAGAGAGAGAGAGAGAGAGGGACCTCGGACTCGAGCCGGCACTTCTCGATGACGGTGCCCTCATGCATGGACTTGAGCTTCGCGTACTCCTCCTCAAGCTTCTTGTTCTTCCACCGGGCGCGCCGGTTCTGGAACCAGACGGCCACCTGCCTCGGGTCCAGCCCGAGCTCCGAGGCCAGCCGGTCCTTCCTCTCCGACTCCAGCTTGTGCTCGCTCCCGAAATTCTGCTCCAGCAGGTTCACCTGCTCCTCGCTCAGCTTCCTCTTCCTCGGCCCCATCGCGCCGCCCTCGCCCTTGTTCTTCTTCCTCCTGCGCCGCGGCTTCGATTCTACACGCCACCCAAAAGAGAGAGAGAACAAACGATACCGTTAAATCAGTCACGTCCGGCTCCACTCCCACGCCGACCCCGAAAGTCCGGCGCCCGTTCTCCGGCGCCGCCGCCGAGGAGCGTGCATAGTACGTACCTAAACTATGGAGACGCATTAGATAGGGGGGCTAACCTTTGACGGGCGGTACGATCTGCGTGTAAACCCCCGGGTACAGCTCAGAGATTAGAGCCATATGATCTTCCAACTGCTGGTCGTTGTCCATGGTGATCCTCATCCCCTCTCTCTCTCTCTCTCTTTCTCTCTCTTTCCGTGCCTGCGGTAAAAAGGAGCTTTGCTGCAGCTTCTCTTTTGCAGGGGAGGCCTGTGCGTGCGTTTGTGTGCGCTTCTCTCTCTCTCTCTCTCTCTCTCTGGTTTTTTGAGTGGAACTCAAGCATTTGGCGAGAGCGACGAGGCTTTATTTTATAACGGGAAGGGCTGCCAAATGGGGCTCCGAATTCGGCCTAAATTATCCGGATTGCCATCGAGACTTGCGTGGGAGGGGAATTTGACGACGAGGGTGATGTCACCTCGCTCATATTTATGTCTGGTTTATTGAGACATAAACATCGTTTCTAACGTATTGCCCGATAACTTTGCCGAAAGGGAGCACGCATAGCGAAAGGGTTTGCACGTAGGAACGTGATTAGGACTAAACGGTTTCAATTTCTATATAGTTTTACTTGAAATCAAGAACTTATATGTTGAAATTGGTTTTTCAATTTTTTAGAATTTAAAACCTATCCTGCATACTCTAAAATCTGGAATTTAATTTGTTATAGGTTTGTTACAAGTTTCAGGGTCTACTCAGATTCTACTTTTATCATTAGTTAAACGATTGCATTGAATTATCATATTTAATAATTATTATTTGTTCGTACAATTCACTGATTATAACTTATATTTAAACACGTGAAAAAAATGAAATATTAACAAAATAATAGTTTTAGTCATAAAATGAAAGTTCGAATTAGTGGTTTTAGATTATACACTCATTATCGAATGTCATGAAATACCGCATGATTGCTCGAAAATTTAGGAAAAAAAACACGAAAATTTATTCCAGGTTCTAGGTTCTAAAACTCATCCATCAAAACAGGTTGTGCAATTTTTGGAACCTAGAACTTCCCGTGCATACTTTGGACTTTTGAACCTGATATGTCCCCACTGGTCTAGTCCTCAAGTTCCAAGTTTATCCTGAAATCATACCCATCCTTACACGAAACCCCCTCCCTCCCCCTCCATTTCGAGCCCTAGTCCTTTCGTGGGAAAACCATGCGAAGATGGTAATGGCAGTGATCAACGATCAGGGACCAGATTCATGCACCGATCATTTTGGGCAATATTCCTTTCCGCTAGTTTCTGTTTCGATTCTCTCTTTTGATCCGGAGAGAGCCGCGACCTGC
The DNA here is from genome assembly GCA_014182845.1 of Corymbia calophylla. NCBI lineage: Eukaryota > Viridiplantae > Streptophyta > Magnoliopsida > Myrtales > Myrtaceae > Corymbia > Corymbia calophylla. The sequence continues at coordinate 12,137,062 of CM024701.1, read as the reverse complement.
TGGCATATGCGTAGGTTGCTATGATTGAACAAAGGTGCGTGCTGGTGTAGGTTTCTTTAGAAGAAGAACAAGATCTGGATTTAGTTCGGTGCTTGTAATAGCAGGGCAAGATGCCCGACTCGTTTACATGAGGATTCTTTTCGTTGAATTTTGCGTGTGATCTAGTCAGAACAATCTGGATAAGATAGCTTTTTAAACTTTCCCCCAAGGGACATATGTGCATTGAACTCGTCAATATGAATAACGAAAAGCAGATTATAATGTTTAAGGATTAGGGTTTTTTAAACCGATCCCCTCGCTTCGAAATCTTGTGACCGTGATACTCGGAATGGAATTTCTCCTTACACCCAAAAGTCCTCGTTTTGTCAAGGTAGGGCCGTGATTCCACCGGTCGGGTCTCTCAATTGGCGAGTCATAAATATGGCAGTTGCTCACATGCGAGTTGTGGGTGATGCCCAATATATTCATAATACGTCGATGAGATTCGGTGAAGCTTTTTCCCAACTAGGCATGGAGGAGAATAAGGCTCGTCTAGACATGTGCAGACTCGTGCCACTCATGCTGAAGGGGGGAGAAAGAGAGAGCGCAACCATTCCATATTTCACGATGGCTCGGACGGATAGAACCGTGCAAAAATAATTAGAAATACCCACCACTCTCTACTTTTTTTTTCCTTAATGTTTTCGCTTAGAATATGAATCCCACCGTTTCATCACATCCCGATAAAAATTTACTACAGTCAATCTTGATGACAAGTTGTGAAGAAATCAAGGGGGGAGAGAGGCCGGCGGGGGTCAAAATTGATGTGGCGTGAGCCTAGGGACCTCATCCTATCCTTAGTGATTTGGATTAGGGGGAGGGGGTTAGGTTGATGATCCCAAACCTGACCACCTCGAATATGAAATAAACAAACAGGAATTGAGGTGGTCGTGGCCTCTGGATTTGAACACTTTAACTGGGATGGAAGAAACCTTTTGTTGTCCAATCGGGTGGTATTCCCTCTCACTTGCGCTATCTACCACGACCCGAGCCGCACTCGTTTTGTCTCAAATAGAAAAAAATATCTCGTATGCGTGGCTCGAGGAAGAGTAGAAGAACAGTTCTTAAAAAGACCTTGGAATATTGACCCTATTATATTTGGCCAAAGTAGTTCGTAGGGGTTAATGGGGGAACACGAGGCAAAAAAAATCCACTAGCCCATGAGAACCATAGTCTTTTACGCAACTTGGGAGAGCAATGGATAAGTTCGAAGGTTGACCCGAAAAGCTTAAGTTTATAGATGGAAGAGAGCACGTGTGTATGTGAAAAGTAGATCAGTTTCGCAGACAAACGATACGTGATTTTTCTAATACTACTTTTATGTGTAAGTTGAATTAGGAACGACACGTGTATCCCACTCATGTGCAAACCGAATTAAGAACGACACGCACTTTCGGTGAACAAGGGTTCACAAGTGCGAAATAGATTGGGTGCATAACCTAACTTTAGTTTGATTAAAAGCGAATGTATAAACTTTGTATATAAATGATGTGAGATGCTTTAACAAAAGGTGAGAAAAACCCCAAAAACTTAAGTGGGTTGTTGGAGGGAGATTACTTGTATATAAAGAGTATAAGGGGAAGCAAGATTAGGAATGAGACATAAAATTTGACTAATGAGGTGGAGACACATGCGAAAGGGATAGTACTTAGTTTTGATACCATGTTATAAAGTCCAACCCAAAAATTTAAATTGATAGGTGAAGAGAAATAACACATATATAAAGAGTATATAAGATATATAGTGAAGCGATGTAAGATATTTCAACAAGGCTTATTTGGCTTTGCACCAACATTTTACTTCGGGAGGAGAGAGTGAGAGACGTAATATATTGGAGGGCATTGGACCAAAGTAAGTTAGCGTCATTCTTTGCGTCAGTTGCTTAGCATCCGGGACCCTTTCCTCATGGTCGAAGTACTTTCTTTCTGGGCCAGGATTTGTTAATCACGGAATAAGTAAAGATTTTTTTTTTTAATCATGGGTTCAATAGGACTCTAATGTGGATTCCCTTTGTATTTTAGTGGTGAACAGTTCTTGCTGAACGTACTAGAATGCTTCGTGGTCCCCTACTCTTATTCAGGATTATTAAAACTATTTCTCTAGATAAGCGCTTTGATAGAGAACTACAGTTGCAATGTTATGCATCGATTCGAGGTATTCTTGTACACATCAAGGACCACATGTAATGCATGCCAATCTAGCACTAGAACGGGAGTGCGTGCGCATTTTGATTGGGTAAGCTCGAAAGCTTTATTTACACAAGTCAATTTGGACGTGATTAGATGATTCTCTTGAATCATGAAATCGGTTTGGAGGTAGCCTTAGACCTTGCCTTGGATCTTTTCTAGGGGATGAATCATGAGTATTGGAACGACCCTTATAAGGCTCAGAGATGTGTACTCCTCCATTCCATGGCTAGAGAAAAATTCCCTCCGACAAAACTTTTGATAGTCTACACACTATTTTGTAATTCACATACAAATTTATCATGAAAAAGAGAGTTTCAAACCGAAGGCTAATTCCTCTTCTCTCTCACTCTCCTAATGATATTGCCGCCTGCCATCGTCTCCTTACCATCACCACCAGTGATAACCATCCGTCTCCAACCACCTCCACCAACTCTCTCTCTCTCTCTCTAGTCCAGGACGAGTTGCACGGTGGTCGTGCCCACAATCTCAACCTTTGGCCAGGTCGCTCAAGGTCACCTCCGCCGACAGGGCGGCTTCGAGAAGAGTTCGTCTCTTCACATTCTATAAGCGCGGGTTTCTCCAATCCATAATCATTTTACCACCTAATTCAAAAGTTTAAAAAAGGAAAAGGATTGCCACGTTAACGTCCAAATGTCCAGTAGTTCCATTTTTCTTCCAATCACAAGGATGGTCTCAAGCAGAGCTGTCGAGCTAAGATTGGCCGAAGCACGTGAAGGCACGGTGCCCAATCAATTTTGATTTTTCTAACTTGGCATGTTCTCCTAAATTCGTGCTACCAATTAAAGAGGGTGCCAGTGTCTCTCCTCCTCGCCCCCCGCCCTTGTTTTCCGCGCAGTCCACTCACCCGTTTTTGGCCCCCCCTCCCTCTCGGCATCGGAGATGATCCAATCAAAGTGGACAAATTGTAAAAATCGGGGGAGTACACGGCTAGGGCTTGACCAGCTTTGAGGGGGAGGGAGGGGGAGCTTTCAATTTTCTTCAGACAAAGGGAAAAAGGCAATGCATGCACCGGTCATGTCTTGCTCCCGTCTGTCCTTTGCGAGAAGCTCGCTTGCCCGAAATGGACCCGTGGGGAGCTACAAGAGACGGGGAATAATCCACGTCCCCCACCCCCTACTCGAGTAGGAACAGGAATAGTGCCATTGGCAATTTGGCATCCGATCGAGTTTTGTAAGTCGTGCAATGCTCGACTGGAGAGGGAATGTTGGGGTTAGAGATGTGTTTTGGACCGTCGAGAGGGTTTTTGCACTTTTATCCATTCTGTTTTTTTTTTTTACTAAAGAAAAAAACCCTAGCGAAGATTAGCGGAGATAGCAATGGCGGTGGCGGAGGAAGTGGCAGGGAGGTGGAATGCACTTGAAATCGAACATCTGGCCACAAACACCTTGCAAAAGTGGCTTAAATTGTTCACAAAAAGTGCACATCGCCTGCGGTGGATGTCCTAAGCCTCGTGGCATTTATTGGCTCTGGTCAAACCCAAGTCTAGGTGTCCAGGTTTTGAGCTCGAATAAAATTAGGTTTTCAAGATAATTGTACTATGTGTTCTTCAAATGGTCAATACAAATGGATTAGATATCGTCACTTTATAGAGTAAAATAGTTCAACATTATTGTGAAAATTCATATTTTGATAAAAATCATTTTCCATGTTGTCTCGATGAAATAGAATAGTGATTTACTTTTTCATTTGTATAAATCACAAAATGGAGCTATGCAAGATTTAAGGAAAACTAATCAATTAAAGCGTGATAGACCAAAATATTGAAATCTCCCAATATTTTGTCAACTTTCTTTAAGCCACATGTTCCCCGTGCAAGGCTAATTGAAAATAATTGTCCTAGGATGAACGAAATTGATTAATAATTAGTTACTATTGATCTTAGTAGTTTTGTTATATAACGAGGAGCATCGAGACCTTTCGTTTTGAGTATTTCTCTTGTATATGGACAATCTGCCCCTTCTACAACCCCAGTGGGCTGCTAAGAGCGAGAGACGGTACGGCTAATTCGAATCGTAAGATTCGTGATGTATCCCAATCGAGTGCCGAACTTCTTGGAGGGTTTCTTTAACCTTACTTAAAAACTTGGAGGCACGAATTTTTTTGAGTGGCCTCGACTTCATCAGAATCTGGAAGACACTATCCTGTTTGCCATTATATTATTACATGCCTGCCCACCTGGCCAGTGCCGGATTCTTCAAATTGCAAAGCAAGCAAGCGAGCCATTTATGTGCTTTATCTGTCTAGCCAAAGTAGGAAATACAAAAAGTTAGAGACGTTCAGTCACATAAAAGCAAACTGGCATAGCTAGATGTGAGATGATGATTTTCCGTGATCGTCTCGACCTAGAAATCTTGAGTCTATAAGTCAATTTTGCTATCAAATCAAGAATCCCCGAAAATACCGATGATGTCACATGAGTCTCTCTGGAACGTATGTACCACTTGCACATCCGAGTTCTTGTAAAGACATTTGGATCAAATTGGTAATTTTTCTTTACCGTGAGTATTTCCATCTATTTTCGAGTATTCTTAATTTCTCTATGAGGCGCATCATTTTTTAACAAGTCATGAATTAAATGGTCATCGAACAGTTTCTTTTAAAATGAACTAATACTCAAAAAGTTCCAAATAAAATTCACAGAGTCCTTATAAGGGTTTCTTGATCAAGTAAGTGAATTTATTCTCGCCCGCGACCATTTTCATTTATACAGTGAAATCTTCAATCTTTTCCTAGAACAAGACTTCATTTATTTCCCCCTAACATTTGCAAGAGCTAGGTTGGACACGTAGTGCCTTCTCCTTACCAAAGAAAATCTCAGGGCGACTTGTGGTGTTGCCAAGATCATCAATGTACGTACAGTTACACGTACACATTCACATGGGGGATATACGGATATTTTGAAAAGGGGGGAGGGGGGAGATAGGAGTTGAATGATCCGAAAGACAAGACAACATAAGTCATCATGGGGTTGCGGCCAAACATCACATCCGACACACACCCACACAAACACAAACACAAAGATAGAGACCGAAGTGACCATCCCCCACGCACATCCCCACGACAAAAGCAAAGAAAGAAAGCAAGAAAGCAAGAAAGAAGTGGCAAATGCCTCATCCTCAAGCCCTACCGACGAGCTCGGACAGAAAGAAAGAGAGAGAGAGAGAGAGAGAAGCGTCGTTTTTTCTTCGAGGCGTCGACCAAAAAGCGACGTGATGGCGAAAGAGATGGACAGCTCCCATTGGCAAAGGCTTGGAGAAGAACAGGGGCAAGTTAAGGTCACATGGGTCAGCCATCACACGCGTCACGACCCCCACATCGAGCGCTTCATGGGACCACCCGCAATAGTCACGACGATACACGTGTGCCTTCCCCTTTGATGTGGACTGTTCGAGGGGTGGAGCCGGCCAATCGCGACCACATTCGGGCCCGTAACGGTAGCCGCCGGGCGTTGCCAAAACAACCCCCCCCTCCCCCCCCCGCCCCTCGCGAAAGGCACTTAGACATTCGTATTGATTTTCGTCTCTTCTCGATATTACCAACCCCGCTCAATTAGATGAATCTTGAGTTCATGAAATAATTCATTAACGTTATGGTTCGAGTAAAATATTAATCTCTGTCCGAATGAGTGGGCCAAATATGAAATTGTTTATATTTGATTAGATGGTGCATCTAATTCACACGTTGTAATTAGATTATTGATCACTAAGCAAATCCCATGGATTTGTATTATTTATGTGGCATGCATAATGAGATGTTGGTACGGAGAGACATTTGGACTAGTTAGGGAGATTAGCTAGCCACATGTAGAAGGCTCGCATGTGAGGAAAGAGCTCTCACGCCCGCGCACGTGAGGGTACATCAATGATCCAAGGATGCCGGTTGGAAGATTTGATAAAAGTTTGAACGGTTCTAGTAATTTCACATACCGATCACCACATCACCAATATATAGGCTCATGATGGAATGACTTGAGTTTTTCAGTAAACTCGAGTTTTAACATGATCTGTTAATGAGCTCAGGTTAGACTCCCCTTTGATAATATTTTCTGCAAGGGCAATTGACCTTCGTATCACGTAGCATCAATAACCTAAGACATCTATATGACATCGCTCACTTAATCAAGTCTTGTTGCTGCTAATATACGTGTTCGAAGATCACAAGATTAATAACGATACTTAAATTAGTGGGTAATTGCAAAACATTTCCATGCTAGATGCTTAATTTTCTCCATTCACTTTGAGCTATTTGCCTTTTTTGCTAGTGCCGTGAGATGCGAGGGCATTTGAATTTCGTCATTGTTGTTGCCTGTTAGGGTATGTTCTTATCAGTTTTAGATCATTAAGATGAGGTGCGTCCGAGAGCAACCGACTCCATCCCAACTCTTTTGTTTTCTTGCACTCTTTTGTTACTATTTGTAGCTATACTTCTTTGACCTAAGAGGGGTGACGGTCGTTTTATGAGAAATTTGCTTATCTTAGGAAGTCTTGTTAGGCCAACTTTCGGAGAAATAAAGGTCCTTCATGGATAATGCTGGATGTAAATGGCACATTTGCTCATAAAAGGAGCGAAATGATAACTCAAATAGATCTAGCAATACTTAATTATAAGCACGTCTTTTCAAGGATTAGAAAACTGATACGATTCTCTTGTTTCTCGTAATCTTGATTACATATATAAAGAGACATGCCGGTATAAATACGAACTATAAAAAGTTAATAAGTGGTCCTTTTGGAATAATACTTCAAATCGTTGTAGGACATGCACATTCAATGCTTGAAAAAACTCATGGAAAAAGTTTTCTAGTGATAAACCATGTAGACTCCCTAAAAATTTTGCCTTTAGATTAGTGACTGTTCCAAGTTGATAAACATGATCGGGATGGTTGTTTTTTGCTGATGGTATAAATGGACGTAAAGCCTACATAATCGGCGCAATGAGCTCGTTCATATGAGAAAATGCGAAGAAGATGATTAAACGCATTGGAGACGATTCCATTTCTATTCAAGAGTCGAGTCGATTTGACATCAATGTTCAGGCGAGAGAAAGAGAGAGGATGATGCAGTCGGGGTGGACCGATGTGGTTATCATTTTTCCTATGCGGGAATCATTGCCACCATAGTTACAAAATAGGTGTCGACCACTTCTTTATCCGGACAATGACCCAGGAGCATCATGCATAAAAAGTACAATAGGTCAGGTGCAGCATGCCATTGAAAAAATGGATTCCTCCATTTTGACAAAGGAAAGAGGATTGCAAAGGAAAAAGGAAAAGCAGGAGGAAGGTTATGCCCCTCTTCGTTCACGGGCACCACCCTACTTGACACGTGTCGCCTTGGGAGTAGCCAGATTGGACCCTCTTGGGAGAGCAGATTGACAAGCGCTGTGGTGCTAATGGCCATAGGTTGGAGGGTGGGTGATGTCTGGTGAGGACTGTCAGAATTTGCTATAAGATGGAAACCCCTTGATTTGATCTTTGATGCTTGTTTTTGTATGCAATTTGGCAAGCATGCAAGCCTTTTTTAGTCATTATAGGTATCGCCCTGTTCAAACCGATAACTCCTACGGACACTTGAGCAACAGTGTCCCATCTCTCTCTCTCTCTCTCTCTCTCAACCATTCTTTTATGTTTCTCTCTCTCAATCTTTCTTCATCGGCTAAGTAAAGGAGGGCTCCCCTCGAAAGTTGAGTCGTTTCTAATTTAAGTTGGGTTATAATAAAAGCAAAGAGAAGATAAGATCGTCTTCCAGAGAGTCTCTACTAGAGACCCTCCTTCTCTTTTAGTTCACCATGGTTTAACCCAAGATCGAAGTAAAGACAAAGGTGGAAAAGGATAAGGATGAAGTGCATGTGTGGGAGAGAGAAACGGGTGGTGGGGGGGAAGAGGGGAGATTCTCCCAAGCTGGCAGCTTAAGAAAACTGCAACCCTAACCAATCTTTATTGATGATAAAGCAGTGGAGGGATTGACCAAGAAAAGATGTGAGGCTGAAGCAATATGATGCGCATGGCGTGGGGGGGATTATTCCTTTGTTTGCTTTAGAGTTGTTTATAGAGCTTTCTTAAAGTCCTTTTCAATTTTCTTTCGAGTTCATTAGCGAGCTTAATGGAATAAAGTAATGGCTGTCATCTTTATCCCGACAATGCCAAGCCTTGTTTCCCCATCTTCCAACTCCCATTTGAGGTTGATAATGTGAACAGCCATTGGTGATTAGCTGGCTTATAAAACTGCCCCTGATCCAATCCAATCCGCTCTCTCCCCTTGATTAAGCGCGGTTTAGTAAATCCCTAAAAAGCCTAGTGACTACGCCCGTTTGAATGCCACCTTCTTACAAAACAGGCGTCAACAGGATCCACACGACAAACTAAAGCTGCTTTTGGGTTTTCTCAAATAGTCAGGAAAATTCTCATGTAGAGTGGTCCTAATGCTATGCCAGATGCAATGTTAGAAAGAGGCTCCTTGTGAGCATTATTGCTGCCTCACATTCTAGATGTTCTAAGACCATCGCCCCTCTCCATAAACAATGTGGCTCGACCGGTCCCCATCATTGGACCTTCGCTCACACACACATACACGCTTTTCCTTATTCTAAGCAGAACGTCTCTTTCAACTCCGGCGAAACTTCGCACGTTCCGCAGGAACATGTCATGTTTGCGGGGTTTATTAATTTTTCTTGTTCTTCCCAGTATTTCGGTTTAGCTAGTCAACTAAGTTGGTTTTGCCCCAGTTAATATGCTACTAATGTCAATGGGTTTGTGATGAGAGCACAGAGAGTGAACTAGAGCGCCCTGCAAAATCAATAAACTAATGTTCTCCCAATCTTCTTCTTCTTCTTTTTTTTCTTTTTTTACTCTCATCCAACACCATTATATTTAGGGTTTTGGGGACTATGTGTATATATAGTTAAATTAGGTCCTATGTATGCAACAAATGATCTATATTAGATTGGGGTGTGTGTGTGTATGTGTCTAGATACAAATGAGACATGATGATGATGATGATGATGATGATGATGATGGTGATCATTGTCAAGTGACGCTCCAGGTTTCCCTCCTCCCATCCCATCCTACCCAATCTCTCTCAGAGAGAGGGCACAAAGCACAAATAAAACTTCCTAGCTTTCCTCTAATTGCGTGTTCTCCCTCTTCACCAATCAAACCCTACCTCCTTTTGATTAATCTAACCCCAGTTTTGTTATGTCTGACCGCGACCCTTTCTTCCGTTCTAACTCGGGTTTCAAAAGCCCCTTGAATTACGCCTTAATTTAGGCCATTATCTAGTCGGGTCATGACTTTAAGTGCCCCATAAGCTCTCAGTTCAAGGGCTGTTAATTATTTTATTACCTATCTTTTCAAGGTTAAAGACAAACTGATTAAACTAAAACCCCCCTCGCAGGCACAAGTGGCCAATCTGTGTACAGAAGATGGCAGAGACTTAGTGCGTCCGTCAAGGCGATACCAAGGTGCGTGTCGCCAGTAAATTTAGCAGATGGTGGGAGAGATTGATAAGTTACAAAAGGACAGGTTAAAGAATGAGTAATGTTGAAGATATTTAGATTGGCATATATTAAATTGGTTCATAAACTAATGCGATAAATTGTGTGTACTTATTTATGTTGGTGAGCTTTCAAGTATTTCATAAGAACTCAACACGTCAATTCTCAAATCAATTTAATATATCGGTGTAGTATCTTCAAAATGATTTTTTAAGAGTACATCCCACGAAATTTAAGTTGGGGCGATGAAAAAGTCGAGAGGGAACAAATTAAAAACCTTATTTATAATTTTTTCTAGAAATTACCAAATTTCGTTAGGAGGTTCTAATTTACATATGGAAGGTGATGGTCACCATCCACCTTCCTTTAGCATGCTAAAATTGGCACAGCAAGTTGTCAAATTGAGTAGATGTTTAGTGGATTATATTAATCAACACGCAATATGACTAATATCAATTTCGTAATATTTTGCTACACTTGACATCATTTCATGTATCTTGTCGGCTCGTTTTCAAAGTGCCTAAGTTTTCAAACGATAATATCCCGCGTCATTGTCTTTCGGCAAAGATAGCACTCATCGAAACATGATTCCACATGGAAATTTTTTTAATCCATACATCAAATGATGGACCCGATATTAATTTTCCACAACTTTTGTGGAAGTTAACCCCCCAAATCAAACCATACCCCAATCCAATTCATGAAGTGGGGGAGAGAGACTGAGTCAAATTCCTCAGAAAGAGAAAACCCAAAAGGTGGAAAATAGTAGAAAAGGGCCTCCCCCCATCTTTCCCATTGGAAGGCAACCCCCCATAGCTTTCGTCACTTTCATCTTCGATCAATCGAGTTGCCATTATTATAAACACCCAACACAAGGAAAGACGCCACAAAAGCAGGGATCATTCCCAGCGCTCAAAAGCAAACAAATCTCTCCAACCCAGCTAAGTCAGCACTACTCTCAGGCCCCCCTAGATTAACAACTTCAAACCAAGAAAGATTCTCCCTCTGATCACAACCCTAACCAGAAGTAAACTAATCAAAACCCTAAGATCGTACGGACCCTGGCGGAACGACCGGGTCAGACAGACAAGTGGGTAATGTGGCGTTCCACGGTCCCTTCGTTTAAAGGGTCTCCTTTTATATTTCCTAATTTTTTTGGTTGGTGGTGGTGCGAGGGTCTAGGCTTTAGCTAGGCTGTCCTTTTGATTTATTGCCGTGCGACTGCATGGAACAGCCTTTTTTCTCTTTAGCACATGGTAAGCACTGTTTAGTGGGATTGATTAAGCAAAGGTTGTCGTGTTTTAGGGCGATCTTGAGATGATCTTGAGGGACACGCGTTGGGCAGACGGGCGTAGGGGCTACATGTGTCGAAAGCGGATGTGGATTCTCGCCTGTTGGAGTCTCCAGATTGATCGTTCAGGTGTTTTAGATCCGAAGACAGTGGCTGTGGGTAGGCGAAAGCCTTTCCTTCCCTTCTATTTTCTTTCTTTACTTTAATTGTTAAGGGGGGATTTGATGGTGGTCCAGAAAAGGAATATCTTCCCGTGAATTGGATAAGTTTTGGTGATATGAAGTTCGATTTATTTAATGCACGGACACCTTTCGCATAGCCATGTTTGAAGTTCCAACATTCACATATGCCTAGAGAGAAAAACTGAGAAAAATGGCATTTTTAGAGGTTTTTATTAGGTTGGTCATCGATGTAAAGAATTTTTTACAGGATCGCCGTCGGATGGGGCAGCAACCGTGCTAAATCTAGACAATAGTCGTGCAGCCAAATTCATCCGGATGTCACCCCCATCCGACCGAGGTGAATGTGTAAAAAGAGAGATTTGATACCGGCGGGTGGGCGGACAGAGTTGTTAAATCCGATTTGTGATCTCGTTCATGAACAGTAAGAGCAAATCACGATGATGACCTCAACCTTAACTTAATCCGCTTCTCGTCAGGCCCATCAGTAGCTGGATGTTTCAATCAGCGGTCGACAGCCTGGGCCCGAGTAGGAAATGGATTTTGCCTAACCAGGTGCAATGTTCCACCTTTTATCTTTTCATTGGAAGACAGCAACCTCCGATCGAAACGTCTTCATTCGAAACGAAATTCTTGATCAGAAGGACGCAAAGTCAAATTGGGCCCAGAACATTAGTGTGTGTCAGCTAGACCAAAGACAGACAGATAGATAGTGGGGGTGTGCTGTTTCCATTTTGTTTGGGCAAAAATCTAAATTCCTGTCGGGAGGTCTCTCTTAGAAGTTAAGTTGAGACCACCATGGAATCTAATATACGTGAATTGCACATGAGATGGTCCATGGTAACCTAAAGTCAAAACCTCGATAATTTTAATTTAATCGGAGAAATGTTACTATAAAAAAAATGAAAAACGAAGTTAATGATTTTATCGTTCCTACTTATGTCGTACAATTGGTATCCCTAAACTCGACATTAAATGGGTATGTCTTTACAAGGTATTTTATACAAGCTTTACTAAGCAAGACTTAGTTAATACAAAAATAACGGGTGAGAGACGAGGAGCAGCTAAAGGTGATGACAGAGGAATATATCACCAATCTTGACCAGACGGCTAAGGCCCTCAAAATTTTAGCCCATATTCGACCAGTTCCTGTGCCTAGTAGGTGAAAACATGAGTCAAATGTTGATAAAACCTGAAAACATGATTCGCCGGAGGTGCAACAATTTTTTGAAACTAGTCACTACATCCTAGCGAGAACAGTACTGTGATCACCCTCATACCAAAAACCCCTAATCTAGAAAAGCTTGAACAGTTTTGTCCTGTCAGTTTGTATAATTTAGTCTACAAGATAACTTCAAAAGTAAATGACATATTGATTGAAACCGTTAATTGTTGGTAATTTGTTTGTAAAACAAACTGAGAGGTGCCTTGTCCCACATTGAAAAGATGTGAGTGCGCACGTGGACGAGATTTGGCACTAACAATGATCATTCATTTTTATCTATTGAAAAAAAATTCGGATTTATTTTTATAAAAATTAACCATAATGTTATATTGAAACAAAGTCAATTTGTTCATGAAGAAGTTATGATTATTTATTATTTATTTATTTCGAATTTTATTTTTTCTCCCAACGGTTATCTTAGAATTTGTACCTATTCAAATATAACTTCTTAATCTTTGAAAGGTTGTGTCTGTTCGGATATAACTTCTTTCGAAGGGATATCTTTGTTAATTTTTTGCAATCTTTCATGAAAAGTTGCCTATGTTTTTATATATATGTCAGTTTTGAAAAATCATAAAAGTGTTCACAATTACTATTATTTTAGAGTCTCCTTTCAAAACTGCAGCCAATTGTTTCCAATTGTTTCCTAGAGAGACCCTGGAGAAATACTAGAATTGCTATCTAGTATTCTCATTTGAGACTTTGTTGTATCCTAGAGGATATTTGCCGGTGACCATTAGCAACTTTGTGGGGCAAATAAATCCTTAAAGAAAGTGATATCACGCCTCAAAGTCCGATGTGATTGCTCTATTGATTCGAACACACATTGATTTCATTGTTCTACCCAAGTTCAAAGACGATTTCCCCAACAACCGTGGCTGTCCACTTAATTATAGTAGAACATAGTGCATTTGTTAGTGGAAGGCAAATTGAAGACAATATCCTAATTATGCAAGAGGTTCTACATTAGCTGAGAATTAGATAGAGAAAAAGAAAATTTCAAGCTGTTCTTTGGACATGCAGAAAACTTATGATCTAATAGAGTGAGATTTTCTCAAATTATACATAATCAAGATGGGCTTATGTGAAAAATGGGTTAATTGGGTAATGTAGTGTGAAACAACAATGTCCTTCCATGTGAAATTCAATGGTGCACTCCTGTCGTATTTCAAGCTAACTCGAAGTATTTGTCAAGGTGACCCACTATCTCTCTATCTTTTTATTTTAGTAGCCAATGTGCTTTCACACTAGATGAAGCAAGTGACTATAACAGGTACTATTCGAGAAATTAAGTTGAATAGTAATTGTTCCACATTATCACATATCCTATTTGTAGATGATCTAATCTTTTTCATGGATGGTACTATCATTAAATGTCAAAATGTGGTTGCGGTACTACACCAACACTGCTTTGCATTTCGCCAGATTATTAATTTAAACAAATTTAAGATGTATTTCAGCAAAGACTGCCTAAATAATCTAAGAAGAAACATGTCTTCAAAAATGAGAATACAAAAAATGGAAAAGACTGAGAATATACTTAGGAATCCCGTCAAATTGGGATGTCTCAAAGCAAGAGACATTTGTGTGGATTCTTGCGGGGGTCAGCATGAAATTAGGAAGTTAGAAGGAAAACGTGTTGTCAAAAGTGGGCAAGGAAGCATTAATTAAGGCAATGGTGCAGGCTTTTTCCTAGTATGCCATGTCCATTTCGAAAATCTCAATTTTGATTTGTAGAGCCATTGAGAGGAAAGTAGTAAGGTGCGGATGCCCTAAGTACCAAAACTTCACACGAGTAGATACATAAGTGTCAAAACTTTCAAAATGTACATTTAAGTGCTAAAATTGGATAAGAAAGGAACACTTAAGTGCCAACAACAAGCCACATTCGATTTCTAATAGCGACGTAAATCGGTTTTATTAATAAAATAATGCATTGTTGGATTTCCGGCAAACTCTGTTGGAGTTGTCACTTAAGTATCCAATTTTCAAAAAAAGTGACACTTAAGGACATGCGGACCCTTAGAGTACCAAAACTTGGCGTGAGGGGACACTTGAGTGCCAAAAGTTTGGAAGGGTACACTTAAGTGTCAAGATCAAAGTAAAAAGGATCAGTTAAGTACCAACGGCGAGAAAATCCAATCAAAATGTTGACATTGCACTTTTCCGGGGAGTTGAAGACAAAACGACATCGTTTTGGGCGCTAACATGGCAAATAAGCCCAAAACGACGTCGTTTTGAGCGCTGACGTGACTAGATCAATCCAAAACGATGCCATTTTGACCTTAATTATATTTTCATATAATTATTAATTAAATAATATTAAAAACGAAATTAAAAAATTTTAAATTTTTTTTAAAAAAAGGTAGAGGAAAGGGGCTCCCTACCTATGGCCGCCACCCTATCGTTGGTGGGGTGGTGGCGATGGATGACGAGGATTGCCGACCCTTGCTTAGGCGCCACCGCCCCACGGCGATGGGGCGACGGCCACAAGCGGGGGAGCCTTGCTTATGTTGCTGCTGTTTTTATTTATTTATAATTTGCAATTTTAATATTGTTTAATTAATATTAATATTAAAAATCAAACTTTGACCAAAACAACATCGTTTTGGGTGAAGGTAAGCTGACGTGGAATTCCGGTGAGCTATGTAGATGTTAGAAATTATTAAAATAAGTCATGTCGGATTTTCGGCGGCCTTTGTCGGAGTTGGCACTTAAGTGATCCAATATTTAATAAAAGTGGCACTTAAGTGTACATTTCATAACTTGCACTTAATTGTCCCCTTCTGCCAAGTTTTGGAACTTGGGCTATTCTTTTCCCGACACTTAAGTGTACTTTTTGAAAGTTTTGGCACTTATGTGTCTATTCATGCTAAATTTTGGCACTTGAGGTGTACTTCTTCCACAAAGTAGCTATATTCTATTGGAGAAATAACAACAAATCAGTTGGTTTACATCGGAGGAAATGAGATGTTTTAAAATTTGAAAAGGATGAATAGAGGCATGGGTTCAAAGATTTATTGGCCATGTTAGAAAAACAAGCGTTATGGATATGGTAGCATCTTGAGATGCTTTGGAGTCAAGTTCTATAGGGGCTTTACTTACAATGAAATTTTGGCAAGCCAAAAAAAGATGTCATTAGTTGTGAGGTTGGCAAAGTCTTGTCACTTGAAGAGATGGATTTCTCCTCATTTTATTGGGGTTGTGGGAAATGGTGAGAAAATCACCATTAGAGAAGACAAGTGGTTGAAAAGTGAAATCATAGGTCACCCTACGACAAGAGATGAACTACTCAAAGTAGCTAGCTTTATTAAGAGAGTGGAAATGTAATGAACCCTTGTTGAACAATATGTTCGATGACTAGACAGCAAAAGAAATACTTGTGAATCCTATAGTTTTTCCAACTATAGAGGATATGTGGGCAACACCAAGTTAAGAATCAACAGAGTGAAAAGCGGGTATCTTAGCCAATAGAGAATCGACAGCTCCAACCCACACAGCAACGACATCCTCTTCTTACCTAGCCAAAGCGGGATTATAGAATTATATTTGGCAATCTAAAACTATTCCTAAAATCAAAATTTTCTTGTGGAGTGCTTGTCAAAATGCTATGCCATACACTAGATAATCTCTTTAAGAAAAATGTGATGCTTGAACCCATTTGTGTTGTATGCAAGCAATAAGTAGAAATAGTTGACCATGTTTTGCTACTATGTCCATGCCCATGGACATTTGGTACGATGTGATGCAACCCTGAACATTAGCATGAACATAATGAGGTTATCTCAAATTGACGAATTGTTAGTTAGAATAAAAGAAGATCCAAGAACCTTACTGTCTTTTGAACTTGTCAAGATAATTTTATGGTTTGTTTGGAATGCTCACAATCATCTCATTTTTAGAAAGCAAACCCCATATCCAAAGCTCTTTGTCAACATAACCATAGTTATATATGAGAACACGACATGTTGGATTGGTAATGCAAAGAAAACATTGTAAGACAAAAACCTATCCCAAAATTGTTGATGGAAACCTTTTGACTTAAGGACATTCAAGATCAACATTGATGGCTTATTTGTAGTTGATTCGTCCATGAGTGCCATTGCATGTGTCTATTGCAACTCCTATGGACAATTAGTAGATGGATTTGCAAAAATGGGGTTGTAAACTTAGCTGAACAAATAGAAACTCTGGTTCTAGTTGAAATAATAAGTTTTCTTTCTCCTTGGTTAGAACTCAAGTTGTGCGCGGAGTCTATTGCCAAGTACTTATGAAAATCATTCCTATGCATTGTTCAATTAAATTGGGAAGTACAAGCACTTACCTAAAAAGCTCATGTGATATTAAGGAGTTTCTAGGGTCTTATGTTAGCCCATTGTAGTAGGGATACTAACAAAGTTGCTGATTGAGTTGTTAAGGCCTAATGGACAAATAGGTTGCCTAGTAATTGGGAAACGTATTTCCCTCCAACGTTGGCCCACATTTCATATTTGAAACCAATATATGTTTTGGCTTTTCAATTAAATTCAAACAAGACCTGAATTAGAATATCAAGTTCAAATTGCAACATCATTGGTCCTAAATGTAGACAGTTCTTTATATGAAGGAAATTCCGTGTGATAATGATGACATGATGTAACCAATTAATCACAATTACCTCATGTGTCATGAGTCAGATTGAAGAGAGTCATAACCCTTTGAACAAAGTTATTGCCAAAATTCAAGACAAGACTCTTGTAGTTTGATGAGCGAAAGCACCAAATTGTGAGTTGAGCTCAACTTATAGACTTTTGATCTAAAGAGATAACACTAATTGAAGGCCTAAGAAGATTGCTCAAAGCTCTACTTTAGAGACATACATAACTCAACAAGTTGCAAAAAATCTACTATTCATCATCTTTCATCATTTTGAATGGTTCCTCCTGCTAAACTTAAACTTCAATTGCATTTAGAGGCATTGTCAATATTGTGCTTGACCCATCCTATCGGTGGAAAAGTCTAACCCACAAACCCATCATTTTTTTTTTCAAATGTAAGTTTATTTTCTAGCTTCAAGTGAATTTTTTTGAAAAAAACAGTTCATAAAAATATTGAATTTAAAGTGCTTTCTTTTCCATAACTCTCTGGTTCATATTATAACTTGATGGTAACGATGAGAGAGTTGAAGCGTCATATTTTTTTAATTTACGCAGATAAATAATCATTCTCTCTCTCTCTCTCTCTCTCTTTCTCTCTCATTAGGATTTTTCATTTGATATATGATTCATATATAAGGTTTTTCCAATTAAGACTTAGGAAATAACCATGATATCATACATGAATAATGTGGGGGAATAAATCAACACAGTAATCAATGGCTTAATAGTTCCTTGACAAATAGGTTAGTTCAACATCCATGGAACGTAGGCATGTTGTTGAAAATTCTAATCTCAGGATTAGCTTAGACAAGAATAGACATGTTAAGAAAATTAGACAATGTATCATGAAAATAAAACTATGTATGAATGACTTTGGCATTTGGTTTTCTTTCTTTATTGTTGATCAAAGCTGGTAAAACTATGTTGTTGCTTTACTGATATTCAGTTGGCCCATGATTTTAGTCTTGCTTTATTAGTTAGATGCAAGATGCTTAGTTTGAAAGAGTAGATTCATTGCACGTTCTTTAATTATTGACCATGGTTTGTTTTATTTGCATTTGTGTATTTATAATAATAATTATGAATTGATTCGGTGAAAATCTATTGATTTGAAAAAGATATATTGTTTCGAATGATTTTGCTAATTCTCTAACCTACCAATTTGTACTTATTTAATGTTATTATTTTTGTTTCCTCAGTAGAAATGGATTAGGATGATAAAGAAGAAATTTCTTGCATTCTAACATTAAATCAGAGGTTTTGTATATGTTGTATTAATTGTTGTGCCCATTGCCACTGAAAATGCATTATTGTAAAAATATATTGAAGGATTGTACATTTATTAGAAGCCAACTCATTTAGATTACGTTGACCGTCCCAATAACAGTAAATATAGAACAATTGATGATAGATTAACGTACATTTACTTTAATGTGAGTTGGTACATTCAATTGGTGAGTTAAAACAATATGGATTTTTAATTATTTTAGAACAAGTGGCAATGTTCTTACATATACTTTTCATGTGAAAATTTGTGTAATCAAGTTCAGATTTATGAGGTTTAGGGAGACAATAAGTAAGTATTTTAATTTAATTTTAAGTGCAAAGAATGTATATTGTTTTTCTTGTCTCACTTGAATAAGTTCTTGAGGAATGTACCAATAAGAGATGAAAATGGTTTAAGATATGTTTGTTTTGATATTACATGGATCAATTTAGTATTTTAAAGATAATGTTATTTTCTTGGGGTTACTTATGAGCATTAAATGGCCCATACATTAGGGTTTGTATTCAGGACGTTGATAAATTAATATATTAGAATAGAAAATGTAAAGTAATGACTAACATATTAAGAGTATATTTACTTGGATGGGAAGATTTGATACCGGATTCTAGAGTGCTTCAAGATGCTTTAATTAAACCAAATGATTTGAAGATGCCCATTGGTAAGATGAGTCTTTATAAATATGTTACATTCTTTGTTATGTTTGTTATTAGGTAATTATTATCTTGTGGTTACTAGATATACTAATGGTGTAATGACCTAATTCGACAAGGGTAGAGAGTGGTTCTCGGAGCTAGTGAATTTGGACAATAAGCGGTTCCTTACATGTTTCTAGGATGGTGAAACGAGCACGAATAAACCGAATTGTGTATCGATCAGAGGCAGAGCAATTGTGAAATTTATATGTAAAAATTGAAATTAACTCATGGAGATGTCTTTTAATGTAACAATAATGCTTATTCAAAGTTAAGCGTGCTTAGGTGGGAGTACTCCCAAGATTGGTGGCTTTCTAAGAAGGTGCTCGCAAAACTTTGAACTCGATATGGGATAGAGTAAATTGGACAATACCTTAAGTGAGTTAATTCCATGATATAACAAATGAGGAGGGCTTTCTTGCTTTATATAGAGGTACTTGATACCAATTATCTGAGTGGATAAAATGTTATTTGTCAAATTCCCCTAAAGAGTATTTCAAGATGAGGCATTTTCAAATAAAAAATGTCATAGAAAGATACTTTGGTTTACTTAAGTTATAGTAGGCTATTTTTAAGAGTCCATTTTTTTATCCAATTATAATGGAAGATCATATAATCATAACTTGTTGCCCTGTACAAAACTCAATAAGAAGAGAATGGCCATTGATCTAATTGAGGCATAATTATATGATGTTATTAAAACCATTGAAGATGTAGAAACAATTGATTCTGTTGAGTCGTTGGATCATTAGACGACATGGAGGCAAAAGTTGGCTAAGCATACATTTACTGAGTGGGATACAAGTTAAGGACATGAGGAAATTGTATGATTTGACATTATTAAAAAAATCATTTATTTCCCATTGTTGTGAGACTTGTGTTGTTAAGATTTTTTCATATTGGTATTAGGCATGTGTAACATAATATTGTTTTGTCATTGTTGAGACATATATTCCTTTTGTAATGTTTGAATTATGGCTTTATCATTTTCAAATTTTAATCCTATGTTATCTCAATCATTATATTTTCTCTTCCATATTATCATCTATCTTTAAATTTTCTTAACTTGCGACGAGATGTTTAGGAATTTTTAATCAAAGAGAGATTGACGTGTATGGACAATAGATGAAATACGCTTCTAGAAGATTATAAAGAACTAGTTGCGCAAGGAATGACAAATGATAATTGCTTCAAGAGAGGTTACTTAATTATATTAAAGAAGTGGTTTGAGGAAAAGTTCCTTAGTTCTAGCATAGAGGGTAACCATCACATAAAGTTAAAGTTGAAAAACTCAAAAAGGTTGTGCAATATGATATATCACTTGAAGGGTCAAAGTGGCTTTGGGTGGGATCATGAAATTTATTGTGTTAATATTCATTCGGAGGATGATTGGCAAAAATATTGCAATTCTTGTCACTTCTTCTCATCTTAATTCTATACTAGTAATTTTTTTTTAATAAAACAATGTATTTTCTTTGTAGACCCATTCGGGCGCTTCCTCTTTGAGAGGGAAGTTCTTCCCTTAATATGATCGACTAGCAAACATATTTGGAAAATACTGTGTCAAGGAAAACCTTAGTAAAGACCCTTCGGAGGCTCATGTAGATGTAGATCATGAAAAAAAGTGAGTATTATGATGATGAGATAAGTCAAGAACTTACCGTTACTATCATTTTCTCAAACACAAAATGATTTTGATCCTTCAAAAAGAAAAAATGGTTAAAGCAAGTGATGAATGAGTTGTTGGGTGGGTTAGTTGAGATTACAAGTACTTTTGACTCTTTCTCGGAAAAAGCTAATGAGAGGATGGAGAATATTACTAATCGTAGCGGTCATACTAAAGATTTGGACAATGATAAGAGAAAAATCAATGAGAAGCTTCTTTAAATGTCTCTAATACTATGGATAGATTAAAAATATACAAAAAAATTGTGAATGATCTTGAAAACATTCATATATTTCTTGGATTTCAAGGAAAAAACATGAAGATATTTGTGGAAATGCTTCTCAAAGAAATGAAAAATGAGAATGACTGATGAGCTTGGTTTATAGTTTCCGTGATTTTCAGTGAATTAGGTAGAGTTGGAGCAATGAGTTGTTATAAATTAGTGTAAATTGGAAGGGAAAGCTATGCACGTCTATAAGTAATAAGTTTATTGTGTAGTTTATGATAATGAATAACATCGAGTAATGTTCTTTTTGTTATTTCTTGGAACCATATGTTTTTTGAATGTGCTATTTTTGATAAAGTCTAGAGCATTGTTTATAACTATAATGGTATTTGAAGAATTATGCAGTGTTACAGTAATGGGTTGCGATGGATTTGTGTTGGTTGAAAGTTTGCTAAAATATCAATTTTATAGTCAAATATATGTTACTTCTTGATTGTAGGGAATAAACTTAATTGCTATGTAAATTCACATGGCTTCACAACTAATATTGAAGTTATTCCTCTGTCAATGGTCACTTTTAGTAAAAATTTCCATAATTGTACTTGTAAATTGAAAGGTATTTTTTTGCATTGAGGGTTGTAAGTCTTAACTCTTTTGAAGGTTTTCAAATATCATTGTGCATGGACGTACGGATCCCTGGAGTGCCAAAACTTGGCACGGGGGGACACTTAAGTGCCAAAAGTTACAAAATGTACACTTAAATGTCAAAATCGGAGTAAAATGGATTAGTTAAGTGCCAATGGCGAAAAATTCCGGCCAAACTGCCACGTGTCTATTTTTCGATGACTTTATTTGCTGACGGAGCATTTTTTTCAAAATAAAAAACCCATGTGGTAATTTTGACCAAAAAAAAATTGCCAAGTCAGACTAAATTTTTTTTTATAAAATCGATTTTATTTAAAATAAGCGGGGGAAGGGGGATCCCGGCGAGGGCTGCACAGCCCTCGCCGCCCCACCATCGCCGGGGTTGCCGGCCACTGGCCGAGGCCTAGCGATGGTGGGGCGGTGGCGGCGAGAGCTGTAGAGCCCTAGCCGGATCCTCCTTCCCCTCCCTTTTTTTTTAAATTAATAATTTTAAAAATCCACGCCAGCACAAAACGACGTTGTTTTGGCTGATTTTTCGCCAACTCAGTTTCCGGTGAGCCACGTAGGCAAGAAAATTAATAAAAAATTGCCACGTAGGATTTCCGGTAGGGTTTCGACGACTTGGCACTGAAGTGATTCATTTGTTTTGAAAAATGGCACTTAAGTGTACCTTTTGTAACTTTTGGCACTTAAGTGTCCCTTCGTGCCAAGTTTTGGCACTCGAGCTGTACTTATGCCTTGTGCATGAGAATGATATTATTATGATGACATGATGATATTATTTCATGGGCACTACGTGATGGCATAAATGGCACCAAATAACGAATAAGATATGATACAAAAATATCCAACTTTGAAGATTGACAAAACCTTCCTTATATGTTTATCAATTATGATGATAAGATTTCTAGCTTTGATCTTGGAGCATAAATTCATCGGATTATGCAATTGGTTTGTGTCGAAAAAATGGATTAATTTGAATAAATTTTTATCTAGAAGATATGCACATTAAATTGATATGAGAAGATCTCAAATCTTTGTAATATGCTTAGATCATATGAAACCCATTGACTAGAAATATGGCTTGAATTTCTTGCTATAATTATCGATTGTCTAGGAGGGATGTATGTCAATGCAATATTTCCTCTAATAAAGATTTCTAATCCATAGGACAACATTTGGAGATTAGACGCACTTTCCAAATGAAGTAATCAACTTATGAAAACCTAATCTCAATTGTATGGGTAGCATAATCAAAGGAGACTCTAATTTTGCAACCTTAGAAGCAATTAAATCTTCCATATTAGTTAAGTCCAACAAGTTGATTGGATGAATGATCTTCAGAGATTTTGTCCAATGATTAGCTTGCATATTGAGGAGTATAAAAGAAGATCATTGTGTTAAAATGAACCAAGTAAGATTTGAAGTCTACAAATTTCAAAGTTCAAAGAGAGTTCGATATTATACATTTGTCTTTCATGAGCTTAAATTTTGTAATTATTTTGAGAGGTGTAGATAGTTGCATAAGTATGTGCTTTAGTATAAGATAGTGAGTCTTATCTGCTTGGGTATAAACAACACTAGCTTTAGATAGATGCTTGGATATAAGCAGCATAGCTTGATTGCAACCTCTGATTAATTCATTTAGTAGAATCAAGTCAATATGTTGTTAGTATGGAAGAGTAGACACTGGCTTATCATAAACTGAACTACTATAATTGTTGTGTGCAATTTTTTCTATCATTTAGTCTCTTATTTATTCTGTTTATTGTATACAATAAAGTCTGATTAATGTATAGTTCTTCATTAGATGTTAAAAAAGATCTAATCACTGCGAAATTTTTATCAAACTTTGTCCTTTTGTGAAATTGAACTTGGTTGCTTTAAATTTCGCTTTAACTTTTTATAATCACTTATTCACCCCTCCAAGTAATAGTGCTAACCCTAACAATTTAGTTTTATCCTGATTAAAAATTTAGATGACCAAACTCAACCTTAGAATGTGGAGAGGGGTTTGAGCAATTCTAGGAGAATAAGGGTAGGAGCCGCTGGCCATAAACTTTTGGTGAAGCATTTTTGCATTAATAAGTAGTTATAAACATGTTGTGGATTTCATTCCATTTTGACTCTATCCTCCGTAACTTTTCAATGAGTTCCTAAATTTGCCGAAGGTAAACTAGACATAGACATCTTTAATATGAAAAATTCCCTAACTGTTGTAACCCTGGATAATTCTATCATTACTCAAATTCTTTGTAGGAGGTAACATGGGGAGGAATCTTCCCAATTATATGGATCCGAAACTTTGTAGCATGTCCATATGCAAGGACCGGGGTAAGTACATTATAAATGTCAAAACTTGTATGCGATGCTTACTTTAGTGTCAAAAGTTTTCGTCGGCTCACGATCATTTTCGTACTACTAGCGAGAGATTCTAGCCAAATTAATTACATTACTTTTATATTAATTAAAAATAAGTTGATGTGGCAAAAATTTTAAGAAACAATGCCATTACGTGAAATGGCATAAACAAAGTTATTTTCCATCCTCCTTAAGAAACAATGTCGTTTTGCCATCATCCGTAGACTATTTTGCAAAAATGACGCTACATGGCTCTTCCAGCCAAAACGATGTGGCTGAAGGAGGACTAAAACTAGGGCATCGATATGTTCTTCTCTCGTACGAACTCAAATCACTTGCTCATCGTTGATTGGCCACCATCATAAGTTGCGTTGTTGTTCGCTAGCTAAGTCCCTAACTCTTAGTTAGATTTGTCATGTTTTCTCCTTAGGTCAATTGGGCGGAAAATTTAGGGTTTTGATAGGCATATAAGGGCACAGAGGCAAAATGAAGGCTCGGCTTGGAGAGAAAATAGTAGGGACCTCATTTTTGTTTAATTAGTTGGATTGCTTTTGTGGGGACTGAATGGGAAAGAAAATGAAGGTTTAGCTCATAGGAAAATGTGATTTTTGGTATTAGAGCATGAATTGCAAGACAGTGGCGAGCTTTTACTTTGTTTAATTAGTTGGAGTGCTTTTGTGGTGACCGAATAGGATCAAATTGAAAAATGGGTAGTTGGGACCTCATTCTCTTTAATCAATTCGAGTGCTTGAGGTGACTGAATTAAATAAATCGGCTTCCTTTGTTTCTTTCAACAAAATGAGAAGGGTTGAGTGAATTCTTTAATCAATTAAATGTGCTTGCGGAAACCTTTATACAAAGTTGTTGATGATTCTATTATGTGATCCCAAAAACTAATGACCTTTTTTCCTCTTTAGATGTAGCATTAACATGGACGAAAATTATGTAGGTATCATTGTTTGCTTTGGTGGGGAATTTGTTATTGGCATCGACGATTGGGAATATGCTGGTGGAAATGAAAGCACTATCTATGTCAATATGAGGAAGCCATCAAATATTGATTTCGTAAGGGATTTGGTGTATTTTTTACTATGTAAAAATTGCAATATTGTGTTCTCGGGAAGGAATTGAAGGATGACTTGAGATTTTTTAGTGATAATAATCGTATTAAGGATATCATTTACCATTGTCTTCACGGCGACGAAACTAAGGTCTATATTGAGTATTATAGTGATGATGGGGATAATAAGAATGATGGAAATGATGAGGATGAGGAGCCCACTGAAAGAGGAGAAGTGAGAGATCATACTCAAGAAAGTAATCAGGTCGGGGATGAGTCTACGTTAGATGGGGGGCAACAAGAGAGACAAGTAAGGGAGGAGAGGGAGATAAGTCATATTGATAAATATCAGCAAATAGGGAGATATCCTGAACTCTTGGTTGAAGATATGGGTGAAAAAGACTTAATTGGATTAGAATGAGAAGTTGCTCTTTTTAGTGAATTGAAAGGTGAAGCTTTAGCAATTGTAAATTTTCTAAGTGATGAAGATGATGATAATCTCGCATAGTCAATACAAAAATAAAAGGAATTTGTTGGAAAAAGATTATACAGTTTTAGGAGAAAGACATGAATCTAAGCCAGTATATAAGGATGGAGCTCTAAATGAAGGGGTTGGAAGTGAAAATGAAGAAAGTTGTGGCGATAAAATTGTTGGTTCAAAGAATGAGCTCTGCAATGATGATAAAGACTTGTGTTTTGAAGAAAAAGTAAGTACCCTTACCACGATCCGATTGATAAACTTGTTTTGTCTATGGGCATGAAATTTGATAATGCCAAACAATTAAAAGAAGCTATTGTCAAGAACTCCATTATTGAACAAAGGAACGTTGAATTCATTTAAAATATGAAAGACTTCGTGAGAGCTAAATGCTCACAACTCAATTATCTATGGAAGTTCTATAACGTATTGAGTAAGGATGAGTCATTTTAGATTATGTCATTTTAGAAGGAACATATTTGCGCAATTATATTTGACAATAAGAGGATGTCAAGTGTATAGTTGTTGAAGCACTTCTTCAATACTATCAAAGTAATGCTCAAGATCAAGAGTCTTTAATTTCAGCTGTTAGTAAAGGAGTAGTTAGGAGTTAATGTGTCAAGGAATCAGTATAAGAGAGCTAAGTTGAAGGTGATGAAAATATTGATGGGTCGGTACAAGGAAGAATATGTGCATGCGTGGGATTATGTTTCCGAATGCTTACTTCAAAACCCATCTAATAGGGTATCCGTAGAGGTTGTAGAGAGGCCACTACTTAATTGTGGGTCTAAGTTTGATAGATTTTATATTTGTTTTGATACATGTAAATGAGATTTTTTGGTTGGTTTTATAAAAGTTGTAGGATTAGATTAATGTTTTCTTAAGGGTTTATGCAAGGCAAAGTTGTTAACAGTTGTGGGGAGAGATGCCAATAATCAAATGTTTTCGATAACTTGGGCAATTATCAAAATAGAGAATAAGGATACTTAATCCTAATTTCTCAAAAATTTAATAGTTAATCTTGAGATAAGCGATGAAGGAGGATGGGTATTCATGAGTGACCAACAGAAAATATTACCATTATCAATTAATTCATTTTTAATATTAATTACTTGCATTTTTTTTTACTTGTATTTGTTGGTTTGAATTTTTGTAGGGACTTATTCCTGCATTGTCTTAGTTGATGTCATATATTAAGCATAGAATGAGCACGAGGCAATATACGTAAACTGGGCAAAGAACTACAAATGAGATAAGTTGTAAAAGTAGTTTTGGCAAGTAGCAAAGACTACCAACATGGCTAAATTCAAATTAGCCAAACATAGGTTATTGTAGTTGACAAAGAAATGTTTTAATGCACTATTTCAAATAAAAGCTAAGCATTGGTGTAGAGCCTTTTTCAACGATGAATTTAAATATGATTTCATTGACAACCACCTTAGTAAATCTTTCAATGACATAATTTTAGATGTGCAAACCAATCATCAGTATGTTTGATGATATTTGAGTTATGGTCATGACTAGACTACACAAACAAAGAGATGAGGCTACAAAATAGACTAGAGAATGTGGTCCTAGGATTGTAAAGAGATTGGATGTGAACGTTGTAGCTAGTAGGTTCTTCCATGTAGTTTGGAATTGAGATTATTGAATATGTGATCATTTCAACCTAAATAAGAAAAAGTGTTAATGCCGAGCCTTACTTGGTAACTAAATCGAATTCTTTGTGCTCATGCCATTTGAGCCATTCAGCTGAAGCAACAAAATTTAGAGGATTACTTAGATGATTGGTACAAAAAAAGGTCATACCTTGCTTCTCATCAATTTATGATGTATCTTGTCAAAAGTAACAAATTTTGAGAGCCAAAAAATCATGAAGCCCCTCTACCTTTGCCACTAGAAAAGCAAATATGAAAGCCAAAAATGAGACGAAGAATGTAGGAAGGAGAGGCACCAAGTCAGAGGAAGAGTAGGATTGGGGTAAAGATGAAATGTTCCTATTGCCATAAGGAATGACATAATAAAAAAGATTGTGAGCTGAAAAAGTATTATCAACAATTAGAATTTGTTTCAAAGGCTGATTTAAGGCCAAGAATAGGGCCTATTGAAAAGCTTGCTATTGGCCCTACCGAAGAATGAACACAAAGCCTTGCTATAAGGGTTATTAGAGGGCCAACATAAGGCCTTGTTATAGGTCCAAGTGCAAGGACATGAATTGATACAAGCAGGATAGCAATAACAACAACTAAGTCAACTATTGAATAAACAAGGAAAAAATATATAGTAAGTTGTACATCATTGTGTTTGTCTTTTATGATTTAAAATTTAATTTTGTTATGTGTTTCTTAGGTGAGAAGACGAGTAATTGCATAAGTTGCACATGTTGCTTCTTTACAGGTTGTTGAAGGCTTACTAAAGGGCCAACAGAAGGCCTTGTTATAGGCCCATGTGTAAGGACATGAATCGATATAGGTAGGATAGCGACAATAACAATTGAGTCGACTATTGAAGAAATGAGGAAAAAATATCCAATAAGTTGTACATCACTATGTTTGTTTTTTATGGCCTAAAATTTAATTTTGTTATGTGTTTTTCAGGTAAGAGGACGACTAATTGTTAGGCTGCTTCCCTACAGATTACTGAAAGTGATGCACTATAGCGAATAAGAAAGGTTCTTGGAAAAGATTAAGGCAATATGGTTAAGGGATTTACATAAATGAATGTACTAAAATGACTATTTTGAATGTAAGATTTGTAGGACTTGTGTTTAATTTATGGTACTTCAATTCATTTAGTTGATAATATGGTTATGTTCTTTTAGTTTTGGAGAGATTCGGAGATGCTTATCTCTCAAGGTGGGCCAACTCAAGAGTCAAGGGCGCAGCCAAAGAAAAGTGCTCTAAAGAAGAAGATAATAGGTATAGCTCAAAAATAACCACTAACAAAGAACCCAGCACCAGTTCCATCTCAACCGACTGAACATGGGATCAATAGTGATCCTACACATGACACGTGCTAAAACAAATAGCAATTGCTAAGAATAAGGTGACATAAAGGCTAGTTAAAAAACATGCACATCCAATTCAAAAGAGTGTCCATATTATAAAGCAATTTAAAAATCCAAAAGGAAAAGGAGTGGGGGTGTTGTGAATATTGACTGATGGGAGGGTGCTGGACATTGTATATTCATTAATGAGGGATGCTGCCATTGTTTTTGTATGTGTTGGCTTTGACATATTAGGTGAAAATGGAACCTTGAGTGATTAGGGAGAGAAATGAGACATGGTTTTTTATTTATTTTATTTATAAAGAATCAATCAATGTTAATGGCAACAATTTTTTTGTTATTGTCTCTTGTCTTGATTTTGACTGGTGATCCAAATGAGGTTGTTATATTGTTTTAATTTTCCTCTACTAGTGCAACGTTGCTATGAGATTGATGTTGTTTTTGGAAATGATGCGTTAATATATTGTCATTAGTTGAAATTGTGGATGTTAGTGAATTTATGAGTGCTAGTTGTGTTGTGCTAGTGTAAGGACAAAATGCACCAGCACACCTTGATGCAATACTAGGTGCTGGTGCATCTTGTTGCACCAACATTTATATGGGTTAGTGCAAGAACAACATGTACCAGCAAGCCAATTATTGTAACAAGATGCACTACAACTAGTGCAAGTCAAGTGAAATATATTTGAAACTAATCTGTTCTTATTTTAAAACTTGTGCAGCATTAGAGATAACTTTTTAACCTTGATTGAAACTTAAATGATCACTTTCAGAAAAACTTGACATTAAAACGATCACTATTTAGAACTTATGACATTGAAATAATCACTCGTGAATTTGTTACCACCCCTTAATTTTGCCATGGTTTGTAGTAATAGTAGTATCAAATCAGCACACCACTACCAAACAAAAATTGCAGCAAATCATTATATCTGAAGCAAATCAAATATCTGAAGGAAAAATTAAGCAAACTAAATCAATATTGACAATACACAACTAAGCAAGAAAACTTTTAAGTGCTCACAACTAATGAATTCCAACTTTAGCCTTCCATTTCCACTATAAATCGCAACAAGACCTTTTGTTCCATACAAAATTGTGGCAAACTAAGAACACACTTTACTTGCAAATAACCTAATATAAGTACATAATCCATATCTTTGACTGTAGTAGACATACAAACTTCGTCTCATTACTCACTTCAAATTTTGATAAATTACACAAGAGAACAACAATACAATCAACACTCAATAAAAGTTTCTTTAAATTTTTAGCATTGAAACTTCCCTCTTCTATTGGTTGACTAGAGATGTTAAACCTTTCATTTGAGTTTGCATTGAGTCAACATCCTTCAAATCATCCATTAATGTAGGTGGAGGTTGATGTCATCCTTTTAAGTAGCTCCAAGAGCACCTCTGTCTCTCGATCGAAGAATTTCGCATTAACTCGTTTGAAATATTTGTATTGCGAGCCTTTTCTATACCTACTGTATCCATGGAATCTTATCCCTCAATTCAACCGAGTCCTATATGTTCTTCTTTGACTTGGTAACCCACAATAATAATAACATTCACCACCTAATTCACTTTTTTCGGAATGAAAGTGAGCTACTGTTGAAGCTTTTGCCTTCCATTTGCAAAATTGAGCTAATAAGTTTAGGGGAAAATCAAAGTAGGTGCTCAAATTGGCTGGTTAGGGTTTTCAACTTCTAGTTCTCTTTCAATTTGGGGAGTTAGGGTTCTTATTTGGGAGGAAAGACATCAAATGTCGTCATTTTATTGTTTGCATGCTAATTGTACTCTCCGACGAGTCACTTAGCTTCAAAAATTAATAAAAAAAAAGTGCAACGTTGGATTTCCGACTAATCAGATCGGAGTTGGCATTGAAACGATCGTTTTTCAAACTTTTTGGCATTTAACCGATTTAAAATGAACTTTTGGTAAAAAATGAGCATTGTACACAAATTTTGACACTTATACTAACCCCGCAAGGACCAATCGAGCTTCATCAGTAGTGTCAGCTCACCCATCACACAAGGCTCTTCAAAGCAAGGAGCAACATGCTTGCTTTAGAAGAAAGTACCATATGATTTCGCGGCGATGATGCTCATCATAAAAATAAAAATAAACTGATCACAAGGCCGGTTGAGTTCGCGGTAGAGGACCACACAAGTCGTCTGATGGAAGGTCTTAGGAGAATCTCTCGAGACTTCTCATTCCAAGCCGGCCATTGTCAACGGATTGACGAAGCTTATCCCATGTACAAACTGCATAAGGTGGTTGGGCGGCCGGCATCACACAGGAAAGGCAATGGACTTCACCGAAAGTGGTTGTTTTGCGAAATTCGAATTGTGCGAAAGGTTGATTTTACAAGATTCAAAGTGCCAAGGGCCAATTCCTAAATTAGCTAAAGTGCAAGGCGGGTCCCACGCAATATCCCCTAATAAATCATTGGGGGTGGTTGGAGAAAGTGATTAGTGGAATCTTAGGAAAGGCTCCGCTAAAAATTTGCAGAAATTGCCTCAAAAAGCTGGAACAGTCAATTGAATTAGACCATAAAGGATATGAAAAGAAGTTAAACATGGCTAGAAATCCTCCCACATCTGTCAAATCGAAGGAAAAAGACCATATATTAGGAAAATGAGTTAAGCAAATGGCCATCCAAATTAAGGCTGCTAATAGCTAAAAATGTAAATTAACTAATGACCCTTCTGATAATAAAACCTAATAATGGGAATAACTCTACAAAGGGTATTAAAAATGTTGTTATGCAATATACATCGCACCAACTTGACCGGCTATTCTCCATTATGTTTAAACAATTTATAAGGCAAGAAAAATCATAATCGATTTTCAAGTAATTTGAATCCGAAGCAATGAATTCGTGCTTATCCGGCCATAATTATCTAGGAATTAGCGAATAATTAAATACGACACGAAGTTAATTAATCGAATGATAGCTGGTTTTTGCTATATACATGTAGAGAAGAAGATCGTGACGACAGATGGCGCCGCAAACGACGTCGTGGTGACTGTGATCGGCACGTCGTCGCCTCTTTCTCTGCGGCTCGCTTCGTGCGCTGTCTTCTTCTCCATCTCTCTATTTGAACTCCAATCTCCAGCTGAAAATTTGAAGGGGAAAGAGGAGACCCAGGATCGTTTTGAGCTGCTTCTAGTCAAAATCTGCAGGTGGCGGACGAGGAAGGAGAGAAAAATTCGATCTTGGTTGCCTTCGTCGCTTTTTTCCATCGACCCAGAATTCCAGTTTCTTGAATTGTCTTCGGGTTTGAGCGGATTCCAAGTGGTTTTTGGGGAGATGGGTAAAGGAGGCGGTTGTGTTCCCAGCAAGAAGAAGCTCTCCGGCGTCGCCGCCGCCGACGTCGAGCGGGACGCGGCTCCGATCCCGGTGGAGGAGCCGGTGGAGGACCGGGTCCTGGAGGCCGAGCCGAAGGCCGCCGCGGGGGTGGTGAAGCTGAGGATCTTCATCGTGTTCTACTCCATGTACGGCCACGTGGAGGCGCTGGCGAAGAGGATGAAGAAGGGGGTCGACGGCGTGGACGGGGTGGAGGGGGTCCTGTACCGGGTGCCGGAGACGCTGTCGCCGGAGGTGCTGGAGAAGATGAAGGCGCCGCCGAAGGAAGAGGCGGTCCCCGTGATCGCGGCAGCGGAGCTGGTGGAGGCGGATGCGGTGCTGTTCGGGTTCCCGACGCGGTACGGTTGCATGGCGGCGCAGATGAAGGCCTTCTTTGACGCTACTGGGCAGCTGTGGCAGGAGCAGAAGCTCGCAGGCAAGCCGGCCGGGTTCTTCGTGAGCACTGGTACTCAGGGAGGCGGGCAGGAGACAACCGCGTAAGTGTGAATTTCCGATTTTCGTTATGTTTCTTGCTCCAAGAGAAGTTCTGTGGTTGATGTTGAATGTGCAATGTTTTTGGTGCTTGTTTTGTGTTTGAGATGATGCAAATCTTTTGTGGATTCTGTTTGTGGTTGAATATTTGTGCTACTGGAATTGAACGCAGAAAGTTAGTGATATGGCCATTCAAATGCTTTGTTATAATCAGAGAGGCAAAGGCGAAATTTCCTTGCCCTTAGCTTAGAATAGAGGGAAGTGGCAATCTAATTTCAAGTATATTGGATTATTTGTGCAGTGGTCTTGACGTGAATCTGTAGTATAGTTGCAATGGGGTTGCATTTCAAAGTGAATGTCGATCTGTTCTGTTTTATTGTATCAGTTCAGCAGATCAACACTTGTTTGATTATGTTGGTTTTAAGTTCAAGGATATTGGTGTTACTTCTATGCTGTGGTAATCAATATGGACATCGGTATGGTATGGACAATCAAGTTTTTGATGCTAACTGCAACTTTGGTCGATATCTGCAAGATGCTTGTGAAAACATGGGTTCTTGGAGACTTTCTTGGAGCTTGTAGCTTGACCCTATAAATAGAATGCAAAGTTTTGGTTCCTTATTTGAAGTGGTAAGGACAAGCTTGATGTTGTGTTCAACTTGGTTTTACTATTCTTTTCTGCGCCTGCGAATAACACCTTTTCCTTTTCTCCAGCACAGTTTTATCTTCTGTGATGTATGTTCTCTTGATTATCGTGAATGAATTTTTTTTGCCTCGGCTTGATGCTTTGGCTTGCTTGGCACATTAGATTCCAGCTTAAGTTTGAGGATATTTGACTTTGCAGATGCAATTTTCTGAGACATCTTATGGTCTTCTTGTTTGAGTTTCTGTTTCTTGAATGCGATGAGGTTATTTTATTCTAATTACACTTTCAACTTCTAGAGAGAGGAACATCATGGCCAATAATACTGTAGTAGCAAACATGTCCCCAGCAACAGAGATACATCAACTCACATTACAGTTATTTTTATAATTAACGTAATCTGCTTGGTTTGGTGCAAGGTCGTTAATGGTTTTTATTATTATGTATTTTAAGGGGATTTTGAACAGTTCGTGGAAAGAAAAGAGTGAACATATAGCACAGGTTGATTGAAATTAAGTATTCTGGCTGCTGCCTCATGGGGTGCAGGGCAGTTGGTGCTGCTTTGATCCCACCCGTGTCGTGCAAGCTCTAATCCTCCAGCTTGCATTGCTCCTCTGACTTACCCAGAGCATGGGCAACTGGTGCAAGCCAGGATGGCATGAATTCCTGTCATGATCATTAAAAGAAAAGTGTAGTGTGGCTGTTGAAAGTGACTGATTCTGGAGTTTTGTGTTTGTTGAGGTGATTGTGACTTGGTCAAACTTCATTTTTCTGGGCTTGTAATCGTCACTGGCGATGCAGCTTTGGAGCTCATTCCATTATCATTTGTCATTTTCAAAAGCATATTTTTACGATAATTAATTCAAGTCTTACCTACTTAAATAATGGATACCATATTCTGTGCATTAAGTATAGTGGATTCTGCTCATTGGAGAGATGTATGCACTGTGTCTAGTCACTTGCTGTTAGAATTTTTTAGTTGTCTTTCTGCTCTCGATAGCTCTAAACCTCTTCCATGTTTGGCACTGCAATTATATTGTCATGTAGCCTTAAATTGCAGAAGATATATGTCCTGGCAGCAGCCACTGCTGCAGGTTCTATGTTGGAATTCATGCTTGAGTAAAAAAAGAAAAAAAGGATCTTTCATTTGATTTGCATATATAATGAGCACAGGATTTAACAATAGTTTACCTGTTGTCTTTGCTTGATCGTGATCCGTACTTGATTTGATGCAGTTGGACTGCAATCACCCAGTTGGCTCACCATGGGATGCTGTTTGTTCCGATCGGATACACCTTTGGCGCCGGTATGTTTAAAATGGACGAAGTTCGCGGGGGCTCCCCATATGGTGCTGGAGTTTTTGCGGGCGATGGCTCGAGAGAGGCAACGGATGCAGAGTTGGCGCTTGCAGAGCATCAGGGCAAGTATATGGCTGCCGTCGTTAAGAGGCTTGCGCTGGCTTGATTGATGATTCAATCTTCTGAATGATGTCAACGTAGTCCCTTGTTTCTGTTTATTCATTCAGATAATAATATCAATTATTCTTTCGGGCAATTTGAAGAGTCGTCAGAGTCATGGAAAGTTTGTGGTTCGATTCCCATTTCATGTGTCTTGTGCTCGAATTTCTGTACATGGTGCATCAAATCTTGTCACATTGTTTTAAGTGATATCGAAAGTCCTAAAACGAGTTTCTTTATGCTAGAATTTTGGCCCCATGAAAGGGACCATTGTCGAAAGTTTATGGTTCCGTTCTCATTTCATGTGTCTTGTCCTTGAATTTCTGTACATATTGCATCAAATCTTGTCACGTTGAAACAAGCGATACTGAAAATCCTAAGGTGAGTTAATTTATGCTAGCATTTTGGCCCCATGAAAGGGACCATTGGACGATGCCCTGTCCTCCTCTACTCTATTTGATTATCAAGATAGAAGGTTAGAAGCCCATTAGCTCTTGAGAGAATTGGAGCAGATGTACGTTGTGGTGGAAAATGGAAGTGAATGAAGCTTACCCATGAATTATTTGAGTGGCTCATGAGTGACTTTAATTCCTTCTTGTCTTATTTTTACTTTTCATATTTATTTTTCAGTTCTTCAATTTCAAAGTCGACATCAAAATCTTGTAGTAATTTGAGATGTACTATTGGTTTTTTCATTGGAAAAGTTGGATTTTTATTGCTATCTGTTCATCTCGTTTTTTAGCCTTGATCTATGCTGCCATCTTTAAAAGTACATGAACATCAACATTTTATATCATTTGACTGTCGGGTGAGCATTTTTGTAATTTTCTAAAAAGAAATTAAAAATGATCTCTATATATTTGAGCAATGACAAAAAATAAGTTTTTTAAATTTAATAATTGAGTTAATATTATGAAAAATTCCAAACTAGTAGTTAACGAGTATATTAGTTTAAGACTTTACCTTGCATTTGTCACTAAGTGTATCGATTTATAGTTTTTTATTATATTAATTCAATTTAATGGAAAATTAAAAAGGGTAGATTTATTATAAATATATCAATTTATGATTTTGATAGTAAAAAAATTAGTTTGAGTAAGTTTGTGATGGATATAATTTGGGGTATTAGTTTATTATGCTTTTTCGTAGTATTAATTCTTGATAAATTGAAATGGACATATCTTAAACTCATAGATTTTGTCAACATGCGTCTCAAGACATGTACTAAACATCCAAATGAAAAATTGTTAACAACACTTGTTGACAAGATCATCAACTAATGAGAGATTTGCGGAGGATAGAAAATTCGATACCTTATCATCTTTATCTCATAGATTATTTTAAATAAAGTTATGCAAATTCTCTTTTGGAACACAACTTTCTCTCTCTTTGCCGCTAAATTCTCTCTTGGCATGGGAGAAACGCTTAGCAAATGGGATCACAAGCCTAACTATGGACTGCTACAAAAGTTCAATCTCTTGAGTGTAGAATAAGAATACTTCGCTTACAAGCCATCCTTCTTTTTTGCCAAGTGAAAAAACAGACTTCATGTATTTAACAATCAGATGTCAACACAGTGTTCTTCTTTGTTGGCCAAGAAACAATAGTAAAATCAAATCTTACAATCGGACATCTTAGAGAACACATTGGTTGGATTGTTATAAGCATTGCAAAATATCACTTTTTTCCCCTAATTTTCATGTTTAATGCTGTCTAAAAATAATAAATTAGCAAAAAATATTTGTCATGATTGAAATAAGAAAATTTAATCCTTAGAAAAGAACACACAAACTTTATAAACTCACTCAAATTTCCATTACTGTCTCGACCATTCCTAGAGTTCAAAGTTAAGCCCCAATACAGTGATCGGAGTTTGATGCTCCAAACCTAGGTTTGCAATGCCTAGACCCAAGTCTAAGATGCCCGAATCCAAGTCCTTGGTGTGCAAACTATGGTTTTAGGCTTCCGAATGCTGGACCTGGCTCCCAAGCCTAGTTTCGAGCTCAAATTTAAGTCCACCCTATTAGATTTATGATATGACACTTGGACCTGATCTAGGTACACTTGTCGTCACTTCATTTCCAAATATTCCAAGAATTATATGGATTACTTGTAGGTTTAGGCATAGTATTAAAAGTTAAAAGAGATCAGATTTGAATGAAATCAAAAAATATTTGTTACATCTCCGTATATTATGATTTTTTTTTTTTGTCAATTAGAAGACACTCCTTCCTCTTAAGCTTTGGCCTATTGGCATCATTCTCTCTCGTCAGCTCCAGCAAAAAGAAAAGAAAACTTCCATTGAAAGGCTTCTTGAAAGATCAATCTTTCTTCCGCCTTTAATAACTTTCTTTTCAAAATATTAAAATAATCTCTTTTATCTTTGTGAGATAGACAAAAACTAGTTTCCACCTTTAATAATCTGAAATAAACATATCTTTAAACTTATAAATTTTGTTAATGAGTGTCATGGCACATTTTATAAAACATGCAAATGAAAAAAAAAAATTTCCCATATAGTGTCCCTCTCTCATACTCTATATTGTGTATAATTAATACATTGAAAATCAAAATATATCTTTATTATATATTTTTAATAAATGCTCAAGACTTTCGTTAATAAGATCACAGACTAATTCGTGAATCGTGAATTTATGGGAATTTCAGAGCATTGCCATCTTTAGGTTTGTAGATTACTTTTTGCTTCGAAAAGGGAGAGTTTCCAAATTCTCTTTTTACAAAAAAGGTCTTTTCTATCTTTACCCACTAAATTCTCTTTTAGCGTTGGACAAACACCTAGGGAATTGGATCCATAGCTTTTAGTTTTAGGGTTAATACCTAAAAACCCTCAAATTCGTACATTTATAATAAATTTATCTTAAATTAATTTTTTATCATTAAAAATCTTAAATCAATATATTTTTGACAAATTTACCTCCAATTGATATATTTGTAACAAATTTATTATATGTTAGTTTCCATTAAATTTTATTGTCAAATTGTTGAGTTGAATGACATGAATGTATCGATTTATGATTTTACTCTCCGTTTGTTATAATTGTACTAATTTTGTAGTTTTTTGTGATATTAATTCAATTTAACGGAAGATATATTTGTCACAAATATACTAATATGGGTTTTTGGAGATCAAAAATTTAATTTTAGGATAAATTTATTACAAATGTACTGGTTTGAAGTTTTTGTGGTCATTTGGGGTAAATTTGTGACAAGATATCATTTTAAAGTTTTTGATGGTCAAAAAATTAATTTAGGATAAATTTGTTATAAATGTATCAATTTGAGATTTTTTAGGATATTAATCCTTAGTTTTAACTATGGACTCCTACAAAAGTTCAATGTCAAGCGGCGAAAAAAGAGTGCTTTAATTAAAAGCCATCCTTTTCCTTTGGCTAAGTAAAAAGCTGTACTTTGTATTTCAATAATCTAAAATTTGACAGAGAGTTCTTCCCAATTAGTTGAGGAACAATAATAAAATGAAATCTTACACCGAATTTTCCCCATTCTTTCATGTTTAACACCGTCTAAATAAAATGTGATCGAAAATCATTTTTAATAAATTTTAATCCTTAAAATAGGAGCATCAACAAAATTAAAAAAATTCACTCAAATTTTCATCACGGCATTGTGATCATTCCTCTTGTTTAGACTTGGGACCTCGACGTTGTGGCTCAAGCTCAATCCTCTGCACCTAAATTTGCAAAAACTTAAGACTTTGGTTTTAGATGCTTTGCACTCAAGTTAAACTTTCAGGTTGATTTACATCGATATGCCGATTATACTAATATAATGTGAGTATATTAGTAGAATATAACAAAATTCCTGAATTTTATGTCATATCCTATGCATTTTTGTCCAATTCTAATTGTTGGACTCCACTACGGATCTTAAGATCTCGGGACTTTCTAATCTAATTTCAAGCTCGAACTTGAATCCACCCCACGAGACTCGGAGCCCAGCACCCAAGCTCGATCCGACTAGACCCCAGACCGGGTTACCATTGCCATCGCTCCATTTCCAAATATCCCAAGGATCGCATGGATTACTTGCACAGATTTTAGGCATTGCCCACAAAAGTCGAGGAGATCGGATTCCAACAAAGGAATCGAAGTCAAATAGTGACTATGTTCCATGCATCTCGGTACGTTTATGCCTTTTTATTTTTTTATTTTTGATCTTGTCTATATAATAAGACACGCCATCCTTTACACTTCGAGCCTTACTTCAATCGGTCGTCGTCTCTCTCCTCCAGCTCCGGGCAACAGATAGAGAACTTCTTCCCATTGAAGCGCTGAAAAATTCGATCTTTCTTCCCGATTCGATCGCCGCGGAGCGACCCAGAAGTCGGAAATGGCGGACACGCTCGCTGCTCTCAGGTCCCTGATGTCTTCCCACTCCCCTCCCCTCGACGCCCTCGTCGTTCCTTCCGAAGATTACCATCAGGTCCGGTTCCGCCTTTCCCCGTTGTTCGGATTCCGTGATCGCACTTTCTTTTTAGCGTCTGTCTCGTCTCGTCTCTTGTGAGGAGCTTCCGCTGACGCTCGCGGGGATGGCTTGTGAATTGGGTTTGCAGAGCGAGTACGTGTCTTCGAGGGACAAGAGGCGCGAGTTCGTTTCTGGGTTCACCGGAAGCGCAGGTGAGTTTCAGTTCGTGCTCTTTGAATCGGTCTGATCGCGTGCGTGAGTCGCTTGAAATTAGTTTGATCGAGGGCGAATGAAGAATTTCGGGTTTTTTATTTATATTTTTGCTAATGTCTGGAACGTGCTGTTATCTTGCGGTCTTCCGCTTTTTGGGTCTTCAGCTTTTTTTTTTCCTACAAAGTGATGAATTACTTCTCCTTTGCTTTTGAATACTTGTTTTTGGATTGGAATCCGATCATCGCATGCGCATAATCTGTCTCTTACCAGACAAACTTTGACAGCGACGTTGTATCTATTGAGTTCGGCCTCGAACACTTTTGTTTCGGCCAGGCAGACTAATATGTATAAGCTACTTCTTTTTTTTTCAGCTTTTCATGGTTGATCATCTGAATTAAATATGTGTGAAGAAATGGTTGAAATTGGCATTATCTGTTTCGGATCAATAAATGATTCCTACTGACTGGTAATGTGATAAACATTTATATCCTCATTTTCATGGCATTGTGCTTGACAAAACTTCTGATTGTTGCATAGCTGTAACCTTAAAAAGGTGAGAGAGCATTTCTCCTTTTTACTTGGATTTCAAAAGTTTTGGTGGAAAAATAGAAAATTATTCTTTGAACATCGCCTACATTCATCTCATTGCCCAATATGACAGCAAAAAAAAAAAGGTTTGTTTCTCATGAGCTGTTGTTCTAAATTGATTAAAATGCCGTGGGATGAAATTGATGATGTTGTACTGACAGGGTTTTTCATCATAAAATGGGTGATGATTTCTTTGGTTTGATGCTGCTTTTGTGCTAGATACTAGCACAGATGTATTTATGCATCTGATGAGGTGTCTTAGCAATGCATTGGCTGTATCTTGTTATTATGGCATTACAAATGAGGTTTACATTAGGTTGATTTTAAGAATCTCTTTGACTGGAGACTCAATTCCCTGCTTTCTTCAGTGTAATTTCACATGTTTAAGATCTGCATATGCAACTAATCCTTGGTTCAGAGAAATAATGAGGAAAAGCAAGAGGGTTTGCACCTTAATGCGGAGAAATTTCATTGTCATGTGACTGACAGAAGTCATCACTCATGTTTTGCCAGCATTGACTCATTGATTTCACTCTGTTTAAAAAAATCTGCAGAAAATTAAGATGGTTAGAATTTCTCTGTGTATTATTAAATATCTGAAGTATGTCTTAGCTAAACTCTTTTAATTTGAATCATGCAGGTCTGGCTCTTATAACAATGAACGAAGCACTGCTATGGACCGATGGACGTTATTTCTTGCAGGCTGCTCAACAGCTTAGTGAACAGTGGAAACTCATGCGCATAGGAGAAGACCCTGCTGTGGACGTTTGGATGGCTGATGTGAGTCTTTATATTCTTGGTGAATTTTGGACAACTTATTAAGCATAAAGGCCATGCTAATTTTAATTTGCTCTATGCAAGATCAGAAGTTGAGACATGTTCTTTGACAATTCCTCAGTTATTCGTTCCGGGATTGCTTGACCTCTATGAAGTGGGTTATATAATCTCTTGTGGGCCAAAAAAAAGTTGGATATAAGCTCTGCATTCCAAATGTTTATGATGATAGCCAATCAAAATGATGATTTTCTTTTACTTAAGTTCTGGTATACTGAAAGTCTGCTCTGACAGGCTTTGTCGATCTTGTCTCATGTTTAAGCCAGCATTATGTTTTTCCCTTCAGCTAAATCTGGCCTAACTTATGCTACAAGACAATTTTAAAGTGCTAATGCTTATTCTCCTGCTTATGTAGTTCATAGTACTTGGTCCAACTGAAGAGTAGATTTCTGTCGCTTATTTACATTGCTCCTGACAATTTTCTCAGTAACCTCTCTTGCTCTGTGTGGATTTCATGTCTATCCTTCATCAGAACTTGCCAAATGATGCTGCAATTGGCACTGATCCTTGGTGTGTGTCTATAGACACTGCGCAGAGATGGCAGCGTGCTTTTTCCATAAAACAGCAGAAGCTGGTTCAGACATCCACCAACTTGGTTGATGAGGTTTGGAAAAATAGGCCACCTCTTGAAATAAATCCTGTCAATGTACATGCCCTAGAATTTGCTGGTCGATCAGCCACAGATAAACTGAAGGATTTAAGAGAAAGGCTTACACAGGAGAAAGCTCATGGCATAATAATCACAGCCCTTGATGAGGCAAGATTCTTTATGGGTCATCTCCCAATCATATATGCCGTAGATACTTTTTATTGGTAGTATTAGAACTTTGCTGTTACTTTGCAGGTTGCTTGGCTGTATAATATTCGAGGAAGTGATGTGTCTTACTGCCCCGTAGTTCATGCATTTGCTATAGTCACGCCCACTTCAGCTTTCCTTTATGTGGACCAGAGGAAGCTATCTTCTGAGGTTTGGTTATCACCCCTTTTCCTTATGATATAGTCATAATCAAGGCGTGGTTGGTTGTTCCTGACATATTCAGTCTCCATCTTATTATAATTAGTTGTTTCTCATCCCTCCTATAATGTTTTTTAGTGATACTGTTGTGCTAATCAGTGTGAGTCATATGCAGGTAAGTGGCTATTTAAAGGAGAATGGAATCGAAGTGCGGGAGTATAGTGCGGTAAGCACAGATGTGAGCTTACTTGCATCCAACCAGCTTGGTCCATGTTCATTCAAAGAAACTCAAAGTGAGGTTTCTGAGGGAACAGGCATTGGCTCTAGGGAGGATGCAGCAGGAAGCATTAAGAGTGAAGCAGAAGATGGTGATAGCATTGACTTGATCTGGACTGATCCTGGATTGTGCTGCTATGCTTTGTATTCTAAACTAAATTCCGATAGAGTTCTCCTGAAACAGTCTCCTTTGGCCCTTGCAAAAGCTTTGAAGGTAATACATGCATTCCCTATCTATGAGGTAGTAATGGTCACAAATAATGTTGCGCCCATGATCTTTGAGTTTATTTAGTAATGTTGTCATACATGTGACAGTGATCATCGAAATCAGCTGATGTTAGCTACAAAATCTGAGCTGGCACTGTGTTTTTGTTGTTCTATGTCGGTGGAAGGTTTTATCTCATGATTGACTAGGGTTGAAATGATGGTCTAGATGCCATTTAATAATATTAAAGCTTCATTTCTGGCGGAAACTGGCATTGAGATGTGCATACTCTAGGGTGCCATTGAAATCAACATGTCCTCTTTATATGGATGTTGATATGAAAGAATGATTACATTTCAATTGTGGATCCTCCATCATTTCCTCTTATGTTTTTTGGCCCATTAGTGATATGAACAGATATGATAGCTTTTGTGCTGCTATTATGTCATACTTCCTGAACATTCTGTCCAACCCTCTTTTACAGGTGCTTCTTTTTAGGAGGCCTTTGCTTTATTAGTTGATATCTCAAGAATAATGTCCACAAGTCATTTGGTTTAAGCCAAAGTAATAAGGGAATGAAAAGGATTCAGTTTTTCTGAGGATCAT
Source organism: Corymbia calophylla (assembly GCA_014182845.1). NCBI lineage: Eukaryota > Viridiplantae > Streptophyta > Magnoliopsida > Myrtales > Myrtaceae > Corymbia > Corymbia calophylla. Next base: position 12,094,504 of record CM024701.1, on the reverse strand, counting down.
AATTCTTTGGAATTAATTTCTAAGAGGGTCTGATAGTTATGAGCAGGGTAAGCCAATTTAAATTGAATGCACATGCAAAGGATAACTGGGTTCTGATTTGTAAAGTACAAAACCATTAAGACTCTACAGCAAAGAATTGATAATTTTCTGCCTGGTCATCAGGCCACTAACTTATAACTGATCTGGAAGACGATGGCAGGAAGACTATGAGCAGTGACATCTCTTGTGGTAATCTTGGATAGAATTCTCAATTTGGCAGGAAGACTCATTTTATAGTATAGAAATTGCAATTTGGCTAATCTTGCATATTTCAAATCCATTACACATACAAGAGGCCTCTTCTAAATCCATCTTGTGGTGTATACCCTAATTACATGACTTTACCATGCTACTATTTTGTTAAGACCAGGATATTCTTTTCTGTTATCCTTGTTGGCAATGTATTGGTCAGCTACTCTTTATTATGAAAGCATGCCAATTTTCTTTAATGAAGCCTAACTCTGTAAATTTCAGAATCCAAGTGAGTTGGATGGGTTAAAGAAGGCACACATCAGAGATGGTGCAGCTGTTGTACAATATCTTGTCTGGTTGGATAAGCAGGTATACAACAGATTCTTCTTGCTTTAGCCTTGAGAACTATTTGCCTTTTTGTTATCACGCCATACATAAATACTTCCATATGTCCATCATACATGGAACTTTCTTGTGTGAGTGATGCATGATTTTGTTTGTCTAAATGCTCAGATGCAAGAAAACTATGGTGCTTCTGGTTACTTTGTGGAGGGAGAGACTTTGGCCCAGAAAAAGCAGCTGTAAGTTCATGCTGCTGGTCATAATTTTGTTGGATTGCTTATTCAAGAATAGATTGCGAAAGAGTTTTGATATTATAGTAATAGGAAAGCAAAAACATTTGATAAATTGGATTTGTTTCCTGCTAGTTTTCGAGAGATGTGCCCACTCTGATCAATGAGCGGGAGGGGACATCTCAGCTTGACTTACCAATACCACAAGTTTCAACTTTGCAGAAAAATATTAATTTTGAAGTCATCACTTGAACCACCATTGAGGATAGGAAGGCTTGCAGCTAGTCTTTAATATCTATCTGTTGATTCTCAAACAGCAAAAGAACATTCCGCTGTTTGGTCATCCTTCATGCTAGTAAAGCATGTGATTGTGTAAGATGTTGGATGAAAGAAACATCCGGGGCGAACCACTTCTCTTTGAATAAACAATTGTCGAATAGAACCTTATGGGAGACATTAACTGAGCCCCTGATGTCACTATTCTTTGATATGTGGATTGGCTCTGCTTTCCCTAGAGAGTCAGTTTTATTATAGTGTCGTGGACAATGGGCAGTTCTGGCATTGGCTATGTCTGAATGAAAATCTTCTGCTCTTGGTAGGAAACTTTTTTGGGGAACAAGATGGATCAGTGCTAGTTCCTACAAGATAATTCTTTGTTACTTTTGGCCTTCTAGTGTGAGGTCCTAATTGTCTGTATTCTGTTTGTCGAGGTGAAAGAATTTGAGCTGATGCACCACCGAATAAGAGTGGCTTGAAGTACTCTAGTATCTTTATGGCTTGACACTGTCTACCTCCCTAATCATTTTAGCCTTTTAAATTTGGTTTCTGGATAAGTTGAAGCTAATAATTAAGTGGTTAGGATTTTGACTATGAACTCTGACATCTAGGGACTGTGAACCTCTTTCTTTTGCGTGTACCATTTCTCTTTCAAAGGTTCATCATAAGCCTGTGAAGGAAATGTTTCTGTTAATTTCTTTTAGGGCACGTGGGGTGAAGCAAACAATTTTTATGTGCTTAATGTGAGTTTCTAAAGTGTAGCTTATTGACGAATGCAATGGCAAATTTCTAATCTCACATGCCAGTTGATTTAAAAAGCATTACTTGATGTCTTTTTCGCTAGTACCTTCCATAATTTAGGTTCAAGGCACATATGCTTAACACACCTGATCAAAATAGCAGGAAAGGAAATAAACTAACGGAGGTGACTGTGAGTGATAAGCTGGAGTCATTTCGAGCTTCAAAGGAGGTAATCTCCTACCCATGGATTTTCACAGAACTGTGCAGATATTGGACTCATTTTTTGATGTCTTACAAATGTCTGCCTATGCAAACATTGTGCATGCATAAGATGCTTGAAAGCCTGTAACAGTTTACATGTCTCTAGTGATATAAAGGATAAGAGATTCAAACCTATTTTGATTTGCACAGGCTACCACATGTTTGTATGATGTTTTCATGGAATAACCAATATCCTTTTCTTTAACATTTGCAGAATTTCAAAGGTTTAAGTTTTCCTACCATTTCATCAGTCGGTCCAAATGCGGCTATCATCCATTATTCACCACAGCCAGACACTTGTGCAGAGTTGGATGCTGATTGCATATATCTTTTTGATTCCGGGGCACAGGTATGTGAGCTGTGCTTCTGTTTGGTGTTTGTCATAAACATTGGCTTCTTTAACAATAAGGGAATCTGTCAATATGCATTTTATCTTTTGATCTTTTTCCTGAGACTTATAGTTTCCTTTCTTGGATATGTGGATGCTGTTTTTAAAGTATCTAGATGGAACAACAGATATAACTCGAACTGTTCATTTTGGGAGACCTTCAGCACATGAGAAAGCATGCTATACAGCGGTGAGTTGTTTCAGTTCAGCTATGTTTATGCAGTTATGTGGCAATTATCTATGGTAAAAGAATCTAGGTGAGATTACAGATTTCATTGGGGGACGGCCTCGAATGAGACTCATGTGATCTTAGGGTAGGGAGTGCATTGGGTGTATGCCATAGCAGTGCGCCTAATGATTTCTTGAATATTTCAGTAAAAGATGAAGCTCTTTTGATAAGTTTTATGATAGAAAATGAAGTCCCATATGCAGTTTTTGAACCGTGAAATTGGCCATAGGACTGTCCAATGAAATGCGTTAGTTTAGATGCTACCTTGAAGAGATTCATCAGTGATGTGCTATCAATTTCTTCTTTTGCTGCTCTTTCACTATTTACAACATTATCTATCCTCCTTTGCTATTTTCTTATTCTCAGCAAGTCATTTCATTGGCTACTGGCCTGATGTGAATGTTCCCGTCCCTATTGCAGTGCTTCGTCATTAATTTCTCTTATTGTCTTAGAACTTTAGTATTTTAGGTCATATCTAGACCAGAGTGTCTAAAATGCCATCAACTTCACTGGGTGATACCCCTTTACTCCTCAATGGCCATTACTTTTGCCTAATACCATGAGTAAAATGTTGTCTTTCCATGATATTAACCTCTAGGTGCAGCTGGAAACCTTGTTGTTATATCTGTCTTTGCGTGTCATGTACTGTGTTTCCATCAGTGAACATCTATGTCTCTGCTGGCATTGGTCATAATGACTCCCTTTAACTATTGACAGCTGCCACTAGTGCAAGTTGTGCAAAGCACCTTGACTCGTAAATACACCTCTCATTCTTGCATCTTCCTCTTCTCTAGATATCTCTTTCATATGTATAAAATGTCATCCATATAGTCTTTGGTGTTAGTAGTGTAAAAACCTCATATTCCTGAGCCCAGATCCAAGGCTTAATTAAGGAAGTACAGTAAAAATTACCTTGGTTGTTCTTTTTATGTGCTTTGTCTACTTATTTTAATCCAGTTAATTCCTTGTCCCCCTGCAAAACAGCAAGTCCTTGATTTCCCATTCATACTATGTCTTACAAGGCTCTGAGAGCGTTTCATTGTGGGCTTTATCTTAGGTACTAAAAGGGCACATCGCTCTGGGAAATGCCAGATTTCCAAACGGAACAAATGGTATCACAATCCTTCACCCTTGCACTTGAATAAATTATACTTCCAAGCCAAGTTGTCAGTGTATTCAGGAGCTAGTCTTGTAAACTTACACTGAGAATTTTTTTTTTCTTCATCTTATGTAAAGCTTCTATTAATTAAATCTTTAGGTTATGCATTGGACATTCTTGCCCGAGTACCTTTGTGGAAGGATGGTCTTGATTATCGACATGGCACAGGGCATGGAATTGGATCTTACCTGAATGTTCATGAAGGTATGTGGATGAGCAGGGATAAAGCATGTTTATTACCATATATGGCCATGATATCTGCCATTCCAGCTTAGTCTAGGCAAGCTTAGCTAACTTTTGATGCATAATCTAGCTAATGATGTTTAACTTGACCTTTCAATGATCAGGTCCGCATTTGATCAGTTTCAGACCACATGCTCGTAATGTGCCAATGCAAGCTTCAATGACAGTTACAGATGGTTAGTATTAGTAGTGTACCCACTTGTGATTTGGGAGAATTATTAGATACCCAGGGCATTTTTATCTCAGCCATTCAATGTATAAGGCTGAGGTGATGTGGTCTATTCACCTTGGTCTAGGGTCAATATGTGCCGTGAGCAATGCTTCCAGAATACGTTATAATTACTCTTTAACATTTCTGTTCTTGGTTATCTTGTGGAATGTGAAATATGATGACCTTGTTAGAAGAGAGTTATATTGAATTTAGTAGGTTTGGGAACAGCTGGTAGAATTTGATTCAATTGTTTCTGGAGTTTAAGGTTATGACTTGCTGCTTTAGGACAGTACTGTGAAATTACTCAAAGATATTACTTGGAATACTCACAACTGCTTGTGCCTCTATGTTTGATGTTTGTTCAGATGCGTCTTTCTTCAAAGAAGCAGGCCTATTTCTGTAATTGGCATTCTGTATTATTGTCCTACTGCTATTGTTCATCACTTATTCATTGAGGCATTTCATGAACCAATATTTCAAAATCCTTTCAAAATCCTGCTACATCAAGGTTGCATTGATTTCCTAAAATGGACACTTTTTTCCAGAACCTGGCTACTATGAAGATGGGAGCTTTGGCATAAGGCTGGAGAATGTCTTGGTGGTCAATGAAGCGGGTACAAAGTTCAACTTTGGTGACAAGGGGTACTTATCGTTTGAGCATATAACATGGGTAAGTTGTTATTACAAAGAAGGGTATTGCCTTCAGTTGGTGAAGGTGTTTCTGTGCTTTTCGACTTTGTTTTTCCTTTATTGGCTACACAATTCTTCCTTGTAGTTGGTGATATTTCAGTCTTGTTGACAAATTTGACATTTTCATCATATTGTCACTGGTCGAGTCATTGAATTATATTTTTGACTGGTGACTTGCAGTTGGATTATTTGGGTGGATAGAATATATAGAGATAAGGGGGGATAAATTGTGAACTTGCTTTTATTCGTCTTTTGAAGAGCATAACAAATGAAGATGTGGATGGACCAGACAACATTTGAAGCACGAGCATAAATTTTTCCCATTCAATGTTCTTGTTTCCTAGAGGCATGATCTCCATTAAACCATTGTTTCTAGTAAAATGTTATACCCTATGAAGTGTGAAAGACTTGACTTGAACTTTCACTTATTGGAAAAAATAATTTGTTATCAAACTCGTCATTTTACCGGAGACTCATCACCACATCAATCTCTTTCGTAGGCATCATTGGGGTTTAACATCTTACGGGATAAACAATTTTTTGGGATGTGGTATCTAATTTAAGTTTATTCTAAACTTTCAGCTCTTTTCCCTACTTATAATTTTTTTTCCTATCTAGGCACCGTATCAGACCAAGCTGATCAACTCGAGTTTGTTGACACCTGAAGAGATTGATTGGCTGAACACATACCATTCAAAATGTAGAGATATATTGGCTCCATACTTGGATGATGACGAAATGGCATGGCTGAAGAAAGCTACTGAGCCTGTACGTGCATGAGCAAAAAATTGCGAATAACTCCATTTGTCATCTCTATATTTCCTCCTTCATCATTGGCTTTCTGATAAAAGAGAAAGGAACTTGGTGCTTAAGTGGTTGCATAAAGATTGCTGTTTCACTGTTACCTTGTAAATTCATTGGCTTCATTTTTTGCATGATATTCACGTGATGATTTTGTTTGTGCGTACCTGTTTTCTGCATAATTGAACAAGCGGCGACATTTAGACTTTTGCAACCAACTTGTACGTCGACATAAGTGAAGTCCTTAAGCCTATTGGTGTTACACCAACAACCGGGCGGTGGTTGGTAGTGGATTTAGGGACCAAAAGCCTTCCGAGTCCCGGTTTTTGGTTTTGTGTTGCTGCACTTCATCAGTTACTGAGAGTAGGGAGCTCCACATCTGTGAGATTTTCTAGTGATGATTGATTGTGCTATTGTCGTGTTTGATAAAGACTTGTTTTCTGTGAAACAAGTGTGCCGGAGTATTTGCGATAACATGTTTTGCGGAGATATGTGGCAGTACATGTTGCGATTTGCTATACTACAGGTAACAAACAAGGATCTAAGGGATTGGTCTGATAACAAGTATTTTGCACATGCTTTTTTCAATTGTGAAAGTGAGGATTCTTAATGCTATTTTGTTCGTCTTCTTTTTTGGCCTTGAGCTATTCTTCTATCTTTAAACGCATATGAACATCAGCATTTTGTGTCATTTGAAAATTGTTGGTTATTGTTTTTGTGAATTTCTTTAATAAAAAGTCGAAATAATTTCTCTATATTTGGGGGGATTGACAAAAATTAGTTTCTCGCCTATAATAATTTGAAACAGGTATATCTCAAACTCATGGATTTTGTTAATTTGTGTCTTGGGTCACTTATCGAAAATTCAAATAAAAAATTATTAATGAGTACACAAACACTCGTGTCGACAGAATCATAAATTATTTAGAGATTTGTGGAAATTAGAAATGTCTGCATCTTAACATCCTGATCTCATAGATTACTTTGAGAAAAGTGTAATAATTCTCTTTCGAAAAGAATGACTTTTTATCCTCTTTGCCCACTAAACTCTCTCTTAGGAAATGGGATAACTAGCTTAACCATGGGACTACTACCAAAGTTCATCATCCAAGTATGGAATAAAAGTATTTGGATTAAAAGCCATCACTTCTTTTTTGCTAAGCAAAAGACCATACTTTATATTTAACATTCACACAATGTTCTTTCCCTAAGAAACAATAGTAAGATCAAATCTTACAATCGAATGTCTTGGAAAACACATCGATAGGTTGTTACATGTGTCACAAAATATTGCTTTTTTCTTACTTCTTATTTATTCATCTCTAATACCATCTTAAAAAAAAGAAGGAAAAAGTATTTCTTGGTCAAACAGTCCTTAAAAAAGAACATCAATATAATTTTAAAATTCACTCAAAATTTCCCTCACGTTGACCATTCTTGGAGTTTGGATTTGAGCCCTAATGCGATGACCAGAGTTTGATGCACCGCACCTAGGTTTGCAATGCATAGATCGGGGTCTTTGACGCCCTGACCCAAGTCCTTGGTGTGCAAATTTGGGTTCTTGTCTTACGAATCTTGACCTAGCTACCGAAATTAGTTTCGAGCTCAAACGTAAGACCACTCTATTAGACTTAGGAGTCTTAGGACCTGGCGCCTGGACCCGTTCCACTGGACCCTAGACCTACGTCTCCTTGTCACTCAATTTCCAAATTTCTCAAGAAATTTATTGGAGGCTCCGGGGAAGACTGTGAGAGCACTCATCTCGATTCTAAGAATTATAAAGTTTAGGCATAGCATTAAAAGTTAAAAGAGATCATATTTGAACAAAGTTAATAACAATTTGTTACATCTTTATATATTATAATTTTTTTGTAAATAAGAAGACACACCTTCCTCTAATGCTTTGATCTATTTGGATCAGTCTCTCTCATCAGCTCCGGCCAAAAAGGAAACTTCCATTGAAAGGCTTCTTGAAAGATTAATCTTTCTTCCGCCTTTAATAATTTTCTTTTGAAAATGTTAATATAATCTCTTTATCTTTGGGGGGGAGGCAAAAATTTGTTTTCAACCTTTAATAATTTGGAAAAAAGTACCCTTAAACTTATGGGTTTTATTAACGAGTGTCCTGACATACATATTAAACATCCGAATGAAAAAAAAAATGTTAGTATTTCCAATCTAGTGTCTCTGTCTCTATCTCATACTGTGTATAATTAGTAGTTTGAAAATCAAATTATATTTTTATTAATTTATTATTAAGTACTCGAGATACAAGTTAACAAGATCATATATTTAGTAGTGACCAGTGAATGATAAAAATTTCAGTACATTGCTATCTTTACGTGATAGGTCACCTTTTACCTTCGAAAGGGAGAGTTTTGAAATTCTTTTTAAAAAAAGTCTTTTTTATCTTTTTCCCATCAAATTCTCTTTTAGCGTTGGACAAACGCTTAGGTAATTGGATCCCTAGCTTTTAACCGAGGACTCCTACAAAAGTGCAATGTCAAGTGGAGGAAAAGAATGCTTTAACTTAAAGCCATCCTTTGGCTAAGTAAAAAGTAGTACTTCGTACTTAATAATCTAAGTTTAACACACGGAGTTCTTCCCAATTTGTTAACAACAAAAAATGAAATCTTACACCGAGTTTTCCCCATTTTTTCATGTTTGACGCCGTCTAAATAAAATAAGTGACTGATTGATATTCGTACAATAGATAAATTGACTCGTGATGCTGATTGAGAATGAACCTCATGATGCGGCCTGCTGTATTACAGCATTTCTAAGAGTGTGCATGGAACCATTAAATGTAGCGAAAAGCCTACAGCTTTACTCTATTCATGTCTGGATTTCTATCATGAAAAGAGAAAAAAGCGTTCGTTCATGTCCCTTGGCTTTTCAAAACGGCTCGATTATTTGTCACAATCTTTTCATGAAATCGCAACATCAAAAGTTAATTCCCTTTCATAGATTAAAAAGTCATGTTGATCTATTTCCAACAACGATAGTTTTTCAACCCGAAAAAGTCACGCTTTCTGAGCAATTATACATTTGTAAGAGGCTAAGAGCCGTGACTCTTTGGAATTAATTGATCATTTCCGTACGTAAATTATTTTTAATAAATTTTAATCCGTAAAATAGGAACATAAGTAAAATTGAGAAATTCACTTGGATTTTCACTGCTGCATCGATCATTCCCATTGGTTGGACTTGGGGCCTTGACGTTGTGACTCGAGTTCAATGCTCTGTACCTAGATTTGCCATACCTAGACTCTGGTTTTAGATGCCTGGACCCAAGTCCTCATTGTGCGAACTTAGGTTCTTGGACTCCACTCTAGATCCTAGGACCTCCTGACTTTGGAACCTAGATTCGAGCTTGAACCTGAGTCCATCCTACGAGACTTAGGGTCCTACACCCGGACTTGATCCACCGGACCCTAGACCCAGGTACCCTTGTCATCAATCCATTTCCAAATATCCCAAGAATTGCATGGATTACTTTCACAGTTATTAGGCATTGCTTAAGAGTCAAGGAGATCGGATTCCAACGAGGAATCGAAGTCAGATGGTGACTTTGTTCCATCTCCGTGTGTTTATGTCTCTTTATTTTATAATTTTTTTTTGTTAATTTAATAAGACACGCCTTCCTTTACAGCTCTGGCCTATTTCAATCGGTCTCTCTCCTCAGCTCCGGACAACAGGGAGAACTTCCCATCGAAGCGCTTCTCAAAAAGAACGAGAAAAATTCGATCTTTCTTATCGATTAGATTGCCGCGAAGCGACACAGAGGTCGGGAATGGCGGACACGCTTGCTGCTCTCAGGTCCCTGATGTCTTCTCACTCCCCTCCTCTCGATGCCCTGGTCGTTCCTTCCGAAGATTATCATCAGGTTGATTATGCGAAATTTTTTTCCAAAAAGTCTTAAAGTTATTGCACTTTTATCATTTTCGTCTTAAATCTTTTCACATTTTGTTAGTTGAGTCCATTTGACCAATTTTGATAGGAATTTATTGACGTGGATGTTGACGTCCGATTTTGTAGTGGATAATTTTTAATAATATTTTCAAATTTTTGTATTTTTTTTTTTCTTTTGGAGTTGGGGCTGGCAACCCTCACTGATTCTGCTTTGGTTGGTGAGGGCAAGGGCTGTGACACCCTTGCCCAATGTCAGTGAGGGTTGGCCGGCCATCCTTGCCGACGGTAAATCCAAACCCCCAAAAAAAAGCAAATAAAAGAAAAAAGAAAGAAAGAAGAGAGCTTTGATTAATGCCTGTCCAGCTATACCACATAGGATGTCTGATTTTCATGTTAACGAATTCTTGTCAAAATTAGCTCAATAAACTCATCTGCCAAAATGTGAAGTTTGTCTCGTAGAGTTTTGATTAATGCTCGCGGGATGGCTGAATTGGGTGTTGCAGAGCGAGTACGTATCTTCGAGGGACAAGAGGCGTGAGTTCGTTTCTGGATTCACCGGAAGTGCTGGTGAGTTTTGTTCTGCCTTGTGTTGTTTCGTCCGTGCTTTATGAATCGGTTCGATTGCGTGCGTGAGTCGTTTGAATCTAGTTTGATCGAGGGCAATTGAAGAATTTTAATTTTTTTGTTAATGTCTGGAACGTGCTGCTATCTTGAGGTCTTCCTTTTTGTCCTACAGAGTGATGGATTACTTCTCTCTTGCTTTTAAGTACTTATTTTTGAGTTGGAATTGGTTCACCGCATGTGCATAATCGTGTCCCTCACAGGGCGAACATTGACAGCAGTCGTTGTATTTACTGAGTTCTGCATCGTACTTTGGTTTCCGCCAGGCAAACCATTATGTCAGCACTGTCGTTGCTTTTTTTTTTTTTTTATACAGCTTTTCACGGTTAAACATCTGAGTTAATATGTGCGAAGAAACGGTAGACATGGATATTATCTATTTCAGATCAATCAATGATTCCTACTCACTAGAAATTTGATAAACATTTGTATCCTCATTTTCATGGCATTGTTCTTGACAAAACTTTTGATTGTTGCTTAGCTGCAACTAGAGGTGAGCATTGTCTAGATGGATGGTTCTTACCTTGGAATCGGGAATTGCCCGTTGATTTTATGGATTCACCCGAGAGCCGGATCGTTGGTGTGGTCCGGTTCTCGAGTGGGTCCATGAAATCGGTCCCACTAACCTCCACGAACTTAGTGCAATGTATTCCAATGAGTCATAGTAAAGCAAAAAACAAAAACATATTTTTAATTGTAAGAGTAGTAAAAAGATTGGACTCATATTGCAAGTTGATAGTCATAGACATGAGCTAATGGCCATTGAGCTTGAGAGTCGAGGTCATGAGTGAAAAATAGAGAAACAACTCAAACGAGGTGAGAGTGAGACGAGACAAGCACTCGGTCAATGGGTGTTGAGTTTCATATTAAGGATTTTAGGGTTTTCATTTTTTAAATTTTTTTATTTTGGTAGATTTTTTTCTTAAAAATTACATATATACATACGTATATATTACCCGTTTGGTCAAGGTGGGCGGGTCCATGCTTGGAACCGAAAACCGGACCAATACCCACCGGTTCCAATAAATTAAAATTGAGAACCGAACTAGTTTTCCCTTGGAAACCACAGGTTTCGGTGCGGTTTGGTTTCGAGCGATTCAAACGGTTCCTAATTTCTTTACACACCCCTAACAACACCTTAAAGGTGAGAGAGTATTTCTCCATTTACTTGGATTTCAAAAGTTATGGTGGAAATATAGAAAATTATTCTCTGAACATCGCTTACATTCATCTCATTGCCCAGTATGACGGCCAAAAAAAGTTTCGTTTCTCATGAGCTGTTGTTCTAAATTGATTAAAATGCCTTGGGATGAAATTGACCATGTTGTTCCGATAGGGGTTTTCATCCTAAAATGGGTGACGATTTTTTTAATTTGATGCTGCTTTTGGCATAGCAAATGAGGTTTACTTGGGTTGATTTTAATGGTAACCATTCTTTTCTCTATTTTTTTTTTGTTGATAAGAACATTAAAATAATATAAATTTGTTTGGTAACATCATTTAATTTTTTTATTCCCTAGAACAGATCCATGGCTAGAGAATAGATTTAGAATAGAAATAAGAAGTAATAAAATCCATTTCTTTGTTTCCAATAACAAAAAGAGAAATAAGGCCATTTAGACAAACAAGCTCAACATAACCTAATATTCGTCTTTACACAATTGACACAAGGTCTAGTCTCCTGACCTGATCCAAGTTCTCATTTTTCGGAATAAAAAAACATAAAATAAAAATAATTCAGAAATTTCAGAAAAAAATTTGGAAATTAGATTTTGATTAGTTTTACTAGATTTTAAGGTTGATTCTAGTTTAGAGTTAGTTCTGCAAAAAAAAATGTAAAAATCTTTTGATGAAAATTCAAAATCGAATAAGTTTTAGGTATTCACTATATGGATTTTTCAATGTTGTGTTTTTTAAGAGACAATGCTTGGTCTATGCACCTGTTTATTGTAATGCCTCAATATATACTGTCAACATCCTCACTTTGTAAGTTATAAACCGATGAGATTCTTTGCTGCCATTTCTAGTCATCCATCTTTGACTAGCTATTACGTTGGATTTTTTTAGGTCATTTCAAAATATCTTGATCAATTTTAAAACATGAATTGTTAAGTCTACACTAATATTTATATAATTAAATAAAAAAATTAGGAATAGAAATATTTTGGGCTGTACTAAATGAATTTATGTTCTATTTAGGAATAAAATTTTGAGCAGTTAGCAAATGGTTCCACTCAAAAACTCGTCCAAGAATAGAAATTGTTTTGGAATAAAAATATTATTAAACGTACCCTAAGGATCTCTTCAAAATGTAGGCTCAATAGCCTACTTTCTTTAGTGTAATTTCACATGTTCAAGATCTGCATATGCAACTAATCCTTGGTTAAGAGAAATAATGAGGAAAAGCAAGAGGGTTTGCACCTTAATGCCAAAAATTTCATACTTTGAGAGTCACGTGACTGACGAAAGTCATCACTCATGTTTCACCAGCATCGACTCATTGATTTCACTCTGTTTAGAAAATTCTGCAGAAAATTAAGATGGTTAGAATTCTTCTGTGTATTATTAAATATCTGGAGAATGTCTTAGCTAAACTCCTTTAATTTGAATCGTACAGGCCTGGCTCTTATAACAATGAATGAAGCACTGCTATGGACCGATGGACGATATTTCTTGCAGGCTTCTCAACAGCTTAGTGATCAGTGGAAACTCATGCGCATAGGAGAAGACCCTGCTGTGGATGTTTGGATGGCAGACGTGAGTCTTTATCTTCTTGGTGAATTTTGGACAACTTTTAAAGCATAAAGCCCATGCTAATTCTAATTTACTCTGAGCAAGATCAGAAGTTGAGACATGTTCTTTGACAGTTCCTCAGTTATACGGATTTCTTGACCTCTATGAATTGGGTTATACGATCTCTTGTGGGCCAAAAAAATAAGTTGGATATAAGCTCTTCATTTTAAATGTTTATGATGATGGCCAATCAAAATGATGATTTTCTTTTACTTAAGTTCTGGTATTCTGAAAATCTACTCTGACTGGCTTTGCTGTTCTTGTCTCATGTCTAGGCCAGTATTATGTTTTTTCCCTTCAGCTAAATCTGGCCTAACATATGCTACAAGAAAGTTTTAAAGTGCTAATGCTTATGCTCCTGCCTTATGTAGTTCAGATTACTTGGTCCAACTAAAGAGTAGATTTCTGTCGCTTATTTGGATTACTCCTGACAATTTTAGTAACCTTTTTGCTCCATGTGGATTTCATGTCTATTCATCAGAACTTGCCAAATGATGCGGCAATTGGCATTGATCCCTGTTGCGTGTCCATAGACACTGCACAGAGATGGGAGTGTGCTTTTACCAAAAAACAGCAGAAGCTGGTCCAGACTTCCACCAACTTGGTTGATGAGGTTTGGAAAAATAGGCCACCTCCTGAAATAAATCCTGTGAATGTACATGCCCTGGAATTTGCTGGTCAATCAACCACAGATAAACTGAATGATTTGAGAGAAAGGCTTACACAGGAGAAAGCTCGTGGAATAATAATCACAGCCCTTGACGAGGCCAGATTTTTTATGGGTCCTCTCCCAATCAAATATACTGTAGATACTTTTTATTGGTAGTGTTAGAACTTAACTGTTACTTTGCAGGTTGCTTGGCTGTATAATATTCGAGGAAGTGATGTGCCTTACTGCCCCGTAGTTCATGCATTTGCTATAGTCACGCCCACTTCAGCTTTCTTTTATGTAGACCAGAGGAAGCTATCTTCTGAGGTTTGGTTATCACCTCTTTTCCTTCTGATATAGTCATAATCAAGGCGTGGTTGGTTGTTCCTGACACATTCAGTTTCCATCTTATTATAATTAGTTTTTCTTATCCCTCCTATCATGTTTTTTTAGTGATACTGTTGTGCTAATCAGTGATTCATATACAGGTAAGTGGCTATTTAAAGGAGAATGGAATCGAAGTGCGGGAATATAGTGCTGTAAGCACGGATGTGAGCTTACTTGCATCCAACCAGCTTGGCCCATGTGCATTCAAAGAAACACAAAGTGAGGTTTCTTGGGGAACAGACATTGGCTCTAGGGAGGATGATGCTAAAAGCATTAAGATTGAGGAAGAAGACGGTGATAGCATTGACTTGATTTGGGCTGATCCTAGATTGTGCTGCTATGCTTTGTATTCTAAACTAGATTCCGATTGAGTTCTCCTGAAGCAATCTGCTTTGTCCCTTGCAAAAGCTTTGAAGGTAATACATGCATTCCCTATCTATGAGGTAGTAATGGTCACAAATAATGTTGCGCCTATGATCTTCTAGTGTATGTAGTAATATTGTCATACATAAGGTAGTGATCATCGAAATAAGCTGATGTTAGCTAAAAAATCTGAGTTGTCAGAGTCTGAGTTGTTCTATGTCGGTGGAAGGTTTGATCTCATGATTGACTATGGTCGAAATAGTGGACTGGATGCCATTTAATAATATTAAAGCTTCACTTCTGGTGGAAATTGGCATTGAGATGTGCATACCCTAGCGTGTCGTTGAGACCAACATGTCCTCTTTACATGGACGATGGTATGAAAGGATTATCTTTCAATTGTGGATCCTCCATGATTTCCTCTTATGTGTTTTGGCCCATTACTGATATGAACAAATATGCTAGCTTTTGTGCTGCTACCATGTCATACTTCCTGAACATTCCGTCCAACCCCCTTTTGCAGGTACTACTTTTTAGGAAGCCTTTGCTTTATTAGTTGAAATTTAAGAATAATGTCCGCAAATCATTTGGTTTTAGCTGAAGAGATATGGGAATGAAAAGCATTCAGTTTTCTGAGGATCATAATTTTTTGGAATCAACCTATAAGAGGGTCTGATGGTTATGAGCAGAATAAGCCAATATAAGTTGAATGCACTTGCAAAGGATTACTGGGTTCTGATTTGTAAAGTACAAAACCATAAAGACTCTACAGCAAAGAATTGATAATTTTCTGCCTGGTCATCAGGCCATTAACTTATAACTGCCATCATCCGGAAGACAATGGCAAGAAGACCATGAGCAGTGATATCTCTAGTGGTAATCTTGCATAGAATTCTCAATTTGGAAGGAGGACTAATTTTATAGTATAGAAATTGCAATTTGGCTAATCTTGCATATTTCAAATCCATTACACATTCAAGAGGCCTCTTCTAAATCCATCTTGTGGTAAATAGCCCAATTACATGACTTACCATCCTACTATTTTGTTAACACTAGGATATTCCTTTTTGTTATCCTTGTTGGCAATGTATTGGTCAGTGACTCATTATTATGAAGGAATGCCAATTTTCTTTAATGAAGCATAACTCTGTGAATTTCAGAATCAAACTGAGTTGGATGGGTTAAAGAAGCCACACATCAGAGATGGTGCAGCTGTTGTACAATATCTTGTCTGGTTGGATAAGCAGGTATACCACGGATTCTTCTTGCACTAGCTTCGAAAGCTAATTTGCCTTTTTGTTATCATGCCACACATGAAGATCTTTCATAAGTCCATCATACACGAAAGTTTTCTGAGTGAGTGATACCTGATTTTGTTTGTCTAATTGCTCAGATGCAAGAAAACTACGGTGCTTCTGGTTACTTCATGGAGGGAGAGACTTCGGCCCACAAAAAGCAGTCGTAAGTTCATGCTGCTGGTCATAATTTTGTTGCCAGTTATTTTGGTTTGGATGCAAAGGCAGAGTCAAGGGGAAAGTTGGATTACTTATTCAAGAATAGATTGCAAAAGAGTTTTGATATTATAGGAATAGGAAGCAAAAACATTTGATAAATTGGATTTGTTTGTTTCCTGCTAGCTTTCGAGAGATGTGCCCCCTCTGATCAATGAGTGGGAGGGGACATCTCAGCTTGACTTAACAGTACTAAAAGTTTCAACTTTGCAGAAAAATGTTAATTTTGAAGTCATCACTTGAATCAGCCATGAGGATAGGAAGGCTTGCAGCTAGTCTATAATATTTATCTGTTGATTCTCAAACAGCAAAAGAACATTCCATGGTTTGGTCATCCTTCATGCCAATAAAGCATGTGACTGTAAGATGTTGGATGAAAGAAACATCCGGGATGAACCACTTCTCTTCAAATAAATAATTGTTGGATAGAACCTTACGGGTGACATTAATTGAGCCCCTGATTTCACTGTTCTTCGATATGTGGATTGGCACTGCTTTCCCTAGAGAGTCAGTTTATTATAGTGTCAGGGACATGGGCAGTTTTGGCATTGGGTATGTCTGAATGAAAATCTTCTGCTCTCAGTAGGAAACTGTTTTGGGGAAAATAATGGATCAGTGCTAGTTCCTTCAAGATAATTCTTTTATTTTTGGCCTTCTAGTGTGAGGTCCTCATTGTCCGTATTCTGTTAGTCGAGGTGACAGAATTTGAGCTGATGCACCGCCAAATAAGAGTGGCTTGAAGTACTCTAGTATCTTTATGGCTTGATGCCATCTACCTCCCTAATCATTTTAGCCTTTTAAATTTGGTTTCTGGATAACATGAAGCTAATTATTAAGAGGTTAGGACTTTGACTATGAACTCAAACATCTATGGACTGTGGACCTCTTTCTTTCACGTGTACCATTTCTCTTTCAAAGGCTCATCATAAGCCTGTGAAGGAAATGTTTCCGGTAAATTCTTTAAGGGCACGTGGGGTGAAGCAAACAAATTTTATGTGCTTAATGGGAGTTTCTAAAGTGTGGCTTATTGGTGAATGCATTGGCAAATTTCTAATCTCACATGCCAGTTGATCTAAAGCATCATCACTTGATGTCTTTTTCGCTGCACCTTCCAAAATTTAGGTTCAAGGCACATATGCTTAACACATCTGAAAAAAATAGCAGGGAAGGAAATAAACTAACGGAGGTGACTGTGAGTGATAAGCTGGAGTCATTTCAAGCTTCAAAAGAGGTAATCTCCTACTCATGGATTTTCACAGAACTGTGCAGAATCTTTGTTTTTTATTTGTTACTTTTTTTATATTGGACTCATTTTTTGATGTATCACAAATGTATGCCTATGCAAACATTGTGCATGCGTAAGATGTTTGTAAACCCAACAGTCTGCAACCTGTGGTCAGTAGAGGATTTAACTCTTGCCTTTGCTTTTTGCAATTTTGCAATTTTGCAATATGCGAATGCTTGTAACAGTTTACGTATCTCTAGTGATATAAAGGATGAGATATTCAAACCTATTTTGATTTACACAGGCTACCACATGTTCGTGTGAAGTTTCCATGGAAAAACCAATATCCTTTTCTTTAATATTTGCAGCATTTCAAAGGTTTAAGTTTTCCTACCATTTCATCAGTCGGTCCAAATGCGGCTATCATCCATTATTCACCACAGCCGGACACTTGTGCAGAGTTAGATGCAGATTGCATTTATCTTTTTGATTCTGGAGCACAGGTATGTGAGCTGTGCTTCTTTGTGGTGTTTGTTATAAAAGTTGGCTGCTTTAACAACAGGGGAATCTGTCAATTTGCATCTTATCTTGCAATCTTTTTCCTGAGACTTATAGTT
The DNA here is from genome assembly GCA_014182845.1 of Corymbia calophylla. Taxonomy (NCBI): domain Eukaryota; kingdom Viridiplantae; phylum Streptophyta; class Magnoliopsida; order Myrtales; family Myrtaceae; genus Corymbia; species Corymbia calophylla. The sequence goes on along the minus strand of CM024701.1, from coordinate 12,076,624 downwards.
TCCTTTCTTGGTTATGTGAATGCTGTATCCAAAGTATCTAGATGGAACAACAGATATAACTCGAACTGTTCATTTTGGGAGACCTTCAGCACATGAGAAAGCATGCTATACAGCGGTGAGTTGTTTCAGTTCAGCTATGTTTACATATTTATGTGGCAATTATCTATGGTGGAAGAGTCTAGGTGAGATTATAGAACTCATTGGGGGACGGGCCCCAAATGAGATTCATGTGATCTTAGGTTAGGGAGTGCATTGGGTGTATTCCATAGCAGTGCGCCTAATGATTTCTTGAATATTTCAGTAAAAGATGAAGTTCTTTCGACAAATTTAAGATGGAAGATGAAGTCACATATGCAGTTTTTGAACTGTGAAATTGGCCATAGGATTGTCAATGAAACGCGTTAGTTTTGATGCTACCTTGAAGAGATTCATCAGCGGTGTGCGATCAATTTCTTTTTTTGTAGCTCTTTCAATATTTCTAACATCGTCTGCCCTCCTTTGCTATTTTATTATTCTCAGAAAGATTTCTATTGGCTGCCACCCTGACGTGAATTGACCTGTTCCTATCGCAGTGCTTCATCCTTAATATCTCTAATTGTCTTAGAACTTGAGTATTTTAGGTCATATCTAGACCAGTCTCTAAAATGCCATCGACTCACAGGGTGATACCCCCTTCAATCCTCAATGGCCGTTAATCTCACCTAATACCATGAGTAAATGCTGTCTCCCTATGATATTAACCTCTAGCTGCAGCTGGAAACCTTGTTGTTATATCTATATGTCTTTGCATGTCATATACTGTGTTTCCATCAGTGAACATTGATGTCTCCGTCGACATTGGTCATAATGACTCCCTTTAACTATTGAGCTGCTACTAGTGCAAGTGGTGCAAAGCACCTTGACTCGTAAATTCTTCTCACATTTTTGCATCTTCCTCTCGTCAAAATATCTCTTTCATATCTATAAATTGTCATCCATATAGTCTTTGGTGTTAGGAGTGTAAAGACCTCATATTCCTGAGCCCAGATCCGAGGTTTAATTAAGGAAGTACAGTAAAAATTACCTTGATTTTTCTTTTTATGTGCTTTGTTTTTACTCATTTTAATCCAGTTAATTCCTTCTCCCCCTGCAAAACAGCAAGTCCTTTGGTATCCCATTCATACTATGTCTTACAAGGCTCTGAGAGCGTTTGGTTCTGGGCTTTATTTTAGGTACTAAAAGGGCACATTGCTCTGGGAAATGCCAAATTTCCGAATGGAACAAATGGTATCACAATCCTTCACCCTTGCACTAGAATAAATTATACTTCCAAACCAAGTTGTCAGTGTATTCAGGGTTAGTCTTGTCAACATAAGCTGAGTTTCTTCATCTTATGTAAAGTTTCTATTAATTAAATCTTTAAGGTTATGCATTGGACATTCTTGCCCGGGTACCTTTGTGGAAGGATGGTCTCGATTATCGACATGGCACAGGGCATGGAATTGGATCTTACCTAAATGTTCATGAAGGTATTGGATGAGCAGGGATAAAGCACGTTTATTGCCTTATTTCGCCATGGTATCTGCCATTCCAGCTTAGGCTAGGCAAGCTTAGCTAACTTTTGATGCAAAATCTAGCTAATGTGTTTAACTTGACCTTTCAATGAGCAGGACTGCATTTTATCAGTTTCAGACCACAGGCTCAAAACGTGCCAATGCAAGCTTCAATGACAGTTACAGATGGTTAGTATTAGTATGTACCAGCTCGTAATATGGGAAAATTATTAAATTCCCAGGGAATTTTATCTCAGCCGTTCGATGTATAAGGCTGAGGTGATAGTGTCTTTTCACCATGGTCTAGGATCAATGTGCACCAGGAGCAATGCTTCCAGAATACGTAATAACTACTCTGTGACATATCTGTTCTTGGTTATTTTGTGGAGTGTGAAATATGATAACCTTGGTAGAAGAGAGTTCTATTGAATTTAATAGATTTGAGAGCAGCTGGTAGAATTTGATTCTATTGTTTCTGGAGTTTGAGGTTATGACTCGCTGCTTTAGGACAGTACTGTGAAATTACTCAAAGATATTACTTGGAATACTCACAACTGCTTGTGCCTCTATATTCGATATTTATTCAGATGTGCCTTTCTTCAAAGAAGTGGCCCAATTTCTGCAATTGGCATTCTGTATCATTGTCCTACTGCTATTGTTCATCACTTATCCATTGAGGCATTTCATGAACCGATATTTCAAAATCCTGTAACCTCAAGGTTGCATTGATTTCCTAAAGTGGACACTTTTTTTTTTTCCAGAACCTGGCTACTATGAAGATGGGAAATTCGGTATAAGGCTGGAGAATGTATTGGTGGTCAATGAAGCAGATACAAAGTTCAACTTCGGTGACAAGGGGTACTTATCATTTGAGCATATAACATGGGTAAGTTGTTATTACAAAGAAGGGTATTGCCTACCAGCTGGAGAAGGTGTTTCCTTGCTTTTCCACTTTGGTTTTCCTTTATAGGCTACGCAATTCTTCCCTATAGTTAGTGATTATTCAATCTTGTTGACAAATTTGACATTTTCATCATATTTGATATTTTCTTTGCTTTGTCACTGGTCAAATCATCTAATTACATTTTCGATTGGCAACTAGTAGTTGGATTATTTGGGTGGACAGAATATAGAGAGAATAAGGGGGGAAAAGATGCGAATTTGCTTTTATTCGTCTTTTGAAGAGTATAACAAATGAAGACATGGACGGACCAAACAACATTTGAAGCATGAGCAGAAAATTTTCCCATTCAATGTTATTGTTTCCTAGAGGCTTGATCTCCGTTAAACCATTGTTTCTAGTAAAATGTCATACCCTATGAAGTGTGAAAGACTTGAGTTGAGCATTCTTCACTTACTGGAAAAACTAAATTGTTATGAATCCGGTTTTTTATGGGAGATTCATCACCACATCACTCTATTTCGTAGGCATCATTGGTGTTCAATATCGTATGGGATAAATAATTTTTTGGGATGTGGTATCTAATTCAATGTTATTCTAAACCGTCGAGCTGTTTTCCCTACTTATAATTTCTTACCTATCTAGGCACCGTATCAGACCAAGCTCATCAACTTGAGTTTATTGACACCTGAAGAGATCGAGTGGCTGAACAGATACCATTCAAAGTGTAGAGACATATTGGCCCCATACTTGGATGATGCTGACATGGCATGGCTGAAGAAAGCTACTGAACCTATACAGGTGGGTTTGGTTCGGCCTTGGAAACGGGTCTTGGGGAAATGTAAATGCATTTTCGTTTAAGGCCCTTTGGGAAAATGTAAATTAAATTTGATAAAAATTCTTTTGTAAATCTACTTTCGGTTAAGTTAATGTTTGACAACTTTTCTTTTTTGGCAATGGGCTTTTATGGGTGCAATGTTTCATTTTTTTTTAATTAAAAAATCAAACCCTTTGTTGGCTCTAGAGAAGGGCTCAGGCCATTGGCGAACTAGATCTGGTGCCAGCGGCCATCGTACAACCCTAGACAAGGGTCACTTGGGGTCGTGCGATCGTTGGCGAGGATTGCCCAACCTCGCTAACCACCCTCGCGCAAAGAAGATGTACAGTAAGAATGAGAGGCAAAACGAAAAAATTAAAGAATTGGCGGTGGTAGTTTTAGAAGAAAATATTTATTTAACTTAGTATTAACATTGTGTCGAGCTTTGAGCCTTCCTAAGACCAGCAATGACGTCTAGACTTTCGCAACCTGCTGGTACGTCGACATGGTGAAGTCCTTAAACGTATTGGCGTTACACCCTCAATTTGGGACCAAAAGCCCTCTTAGTCTGGGCTTTTGGTTTTGTGTCAATGCACTTCATCAGTAAAGTTATGGTTGTTTGTGCTATCCTCGTGTTTGATAAAGACTCATTTTCTGTGAAATGAGCGTGTCGGCGTATTTTCGATCACACATTTTGCGGAGATATCAAGCAGTTCATGTCGCGATTCGCTATACTACAGATTACAGAAAAGGATCTATGGGATTGGCCTAATGACATGTATAGAGCACATGCTTTTTTCAGTTGTGGAAGTGAGGATTCTCAATGCTATCTGAATCTTCTTTTTTGGCCTTGAGCTATTCTTCCATCTTTAAACGCACAAGAACGATTGTTGGTAATTGGTTTTTGTAAATTTATTTAATAAAAATTCGAAATAATTTCTCTATCTTTGTGGGATAGACAAAAATTAGTTTTTCACCTATAATAATTTGAAACCGATATATCTTAAACTCATGGATTTTGTCAATATGTGTCTTGGGGCATTTATAAAACATTAAAATAAACAATTATAAATGAGTAACCAGACACTTGCGTTAACTAATTGGAGATTTGTGGACATTAGAAATTTCACTATCTTACCATCCTGATGTCATTGATAAAATAAAATAAAATCTCATTGATTACTTTAGAGAAAGGTATGCAAATTCTCTTGTTTTACCTCTTTGCCCTCTAAACACTCTTAGGAAATGGGATCACTAGCTTAACCATGGATACTACTACATGTTGAGTCAACTCCCATCAGATTTTGTAGCTGACAAAACTATCTAATAGACTTTATTAGTTCCAATAATTGTCTTGAAGGATGTTGATTCAGGAAAATACTCAAGGAATGGAAACATTTTGCTCCAGACCAATTTCAAGAACAACTTGTAAACTCTACCTTAGCCGAACACTCTCAAACTTATTTGAAAATGAAGACTGAAAGAATCACTCTCATTCCCATTCTGACAAAGTTCAAAACAACATTAGTCCATAATGTGAAAGCGTCAGAATGTAGCTAGTTCAAAACGAAGCACTCAATCAAAAGGTGACAGGTCCAAAATAAGACCAATAAAAAACGTATAACGATTAGTGATCTGATTTGGATTTCACACCAAGATAGAAGATTGATTTAATCTAATTGATTGACAAATCCATCATGAAGACAAGTTCTTTCAAATGGAGAAGCTCTACTTATGAAAATCAAGAGTTTGGTTGTATGGGCGACTAGAATCAATTAGGGATTTAGCTTTTGTCACTCAATGATTACCCAATTTTCTTGATACAGATTTGTCAAATGGATAAATTGGAAAACGATCATATGGATACTATCCAATAACTAATTTGAAAATAGATGAGTATATAAAAAGACCAAGGCGTCGAGAAGCAAGTAAGAGATGAGGCTAGAATCTATAATTCCAAAATCTAAGCATACTTCGATCAAACACTTATTTTTTGTGAGTTTCAGCTTTATGATTATGAGAGAAGTATAGAAAAAGTGACTAAGTAAGATAGCGTGATTTATCATTAAGTGTTTGCATTCAAAATTGTAATCTCTTATTGATTATATAATAAAATCCAACTCAAAGGCTGTCAACATAAGATAGTGGACATGGACTTAATCTAAACCACTATAAATCTTGTGTGCAATTTCCCTTATCCTTACACTCTTATTCGTTATTGATATAGTCCATTGCACACTTGCTTGCTCATAAAATCTGTTCTAATGTATAACAGATTTTGAACAATGTTCAAGAATTTGATCTTTATTTAGACTTTAATCTTGACTTGTTCTATTCTGGTTTAATTTGTCAAGATTTTGTCGTATCACCTATTCATCCCCTCTAAGTGATACCTGCTAGACACTTTGACTACAAAAGTTCAATATCCAAGTATGGAATGAGAATACTTGGATTACAAGCCATCCTTCTTTATTGCTAAGCAAAAAACCATACTATATATTTAGCATAAAAACCAAATATTACCCTTCAACGTCTTAGAGAACACATTAATAGAATGTTATAGGCGTCACAAAATATTACTTTTTCTTTTTATTTATTTATTCATGTGTAACACCTTCTAAAAAAATAAAAATTGGCGAAAAGTATTTTCATGATTAAAGCAATAAAATTTACTTAGATTTCCATCACATCAACCACTCTTGGAACTCAGATTTGAGCCTTGATGCGGTGATCGGAGTTCGATGCTTCGCACCTGGGCTTGCAATGCCTAGATTGGGGTATGCCCCGACCCAAGTCCTTGGTGTGCAAACTCGGGTTCTTAGCTACCAAATCCTGAACCTAGTTTCGAGCTCAATCCTAAGTCCATCCTGTTAGACTTAGGAGTCTTAGGACCCGACACCCAGACCCTAGACCGAGGTGGTTCTTGTCACTTAATTTCCAAATTTCCCAAGAATTACATGGATTATTTGCTAGTTTAGGCATAGCATTAAAAGTTAAAAGAGGCCTTATTCAAATGAAGAAATTGAAGTCAGACAGTGATTTGTTACATCTTGTATATTATAATTTGTTTTGTCAATAATTAGACACACCTTTCTCTTAAGCTTTGGCCTATTTGGATCAGTCTCTCTCGTCAGCTCCAGCTAAAAAGAAAACTTCCATTGGAAGGCTTAGTTTTCTTGGAAAGGTCTATCTTTCTTCCGCCTTCAATAATTTTCTTTCCAAATATTAAAATAGTCTCTTTTATCTTTGTGGGATAGACAAAACTGAGTTTTTTCCCTTTAATAATTTGAAATAGACATATTTTAAACTTATGAATTTCGTTAATAAGTGTCTCGACAAACTTATTAAACATCCAAATGAAGAAAAAAAGTTGTTTCCGATCTATGATCTCTCCCATACTAAGTATAATTTAGTGCATTGAAAATCAAAATATTTTCTTAATTATATATTGTTTATAAGTACTCAAGACACTCATTAATGACATCTTAAATTTATTAGCAAGTCGGGATAATAGGAATTTCAGTACCTTACCATTTTTACATGATTTATTACTTTTTACTTTAAAAAGCCCACTAAATTCTTGTATAGCCTTACTTTTTTTTCATGTTAAAAATTATTTAAATAAGGAAAAATACCACTAAAAACTCAAAATTATGCTATTTGTGACAAATTTACAATGAAATTTTTTTGCGATATAAAAAATTCCAAACTACGCCACTTGTGACAAATTTATATTGAACTTTTTTTTATGACACTAAAAACCCCAAACTATACCTATTATGACACATTTAACTTAAACTTTTTTTTGTGACACAAAAAACCTTGAATTTATACTTGTGTGACACGCTTATCCCAAACTCTTTAATTCAAAGGGCATTTTTGTCTTTTGTTTATTTCTTTTTCTTTTCCCTTTTTTTTTCTCTTTCCTCTCTCTTCCCTCCACCATGGCCGGCAAAGGGAAGCCAACGAGGACCACCCTTGCCGACGTCGGAGTCAAGAGAGGGTGAACTTGGCCCTAGGCAAGGTTAGGTGAGGGCCGCCCTCGTTGAATCAAGCAAGGACAGCCCTTGCCTAAGTGGGTGAGGGTCATCCTTGCCAAATCCAACGAGAGAGGTCCCTCACATGAGTTAGGCGATGGTCGTCCTCACCAGATTCGGTGGGGGCGGCCCTCACCAAATCTAGCGGGGAAGCCCTTCCCTAAGTCAGGTGAGGTCGACCCTTGCTTGCCTGATTCCGACCATGGTGGAGGAAGAGAGAAAGGGAAAAAAAAAGAAAAAAAAAAACAAAAAAAAAAAAAAAAAGATGAAAATGCCCTTTAACCAAAGAGTTTGGGGATAAATATATCATACGGGTATAAATTTAAGGTTTTTTGTGTTAAAAGAGAAAATTTGGGATAAATGTGTCACAATGGATATGGTTCAGGATTTTTAGTGTCACAAAAAAGTTCAGGATAAATTTGTCACAAATGACATAATTTGGGGTTTTTTGTGTCGCAAAAAAAAAGTTTATGATAAATTTATCACAAGTGGCATAGTTTAGGATTTTTGATGGAATTTTCCCTTTAAATAATAAGTTAGCGAAAAAAATTATCGTGATTAAAATAATAAATTTTAGTCCATTATCACAAATAAAAGCTAAATATTCACTTAGATTTCCATCACATCCATCCACCCAGATGTTCGGACTCAGGGGCCGATGAGATGACTCGATTTCGATGTTTGCAACTGGGTTGCAAAAGCCCGGGCCCAGTTCTTAGATGCTTGGACCCAAGTCCTTGGCATGCAAACTCGGGTTTCTTGGATTCGAGATCCTGAACTCCGCTCCCAAACCTAGTCTCAAGCTCTAACCAAGTTCGCCACACGGAACTTAGGACCCAATGCCGGGGCCCGATCCATCGGGCCCTAGACCTCGGTCCCTTTGTCATTACTTCATTTCCAAATATACCGGGAATTGGATGGATTACCTGCAGTTTTAGGCCAACAAAAGAATGGAAGTCCGTGATTTGTTGCATATCATGTTCTTGTCGATAAATAGGACACGCCTTCCCTGAAAGCCTCGGCCCCATTTCGATCGGATTCTTTCTCGTCAGCTCCAGCAACAGAGAGAAACTTCCATTGAAGCGATTCCATCTTTCTTCCCGATTACAATGCCGCTGATACAGAGACACTGTGGTGCAAAAGCGACGTGGCGACGACAATGGCGGACAAACTGGCTGCCCTCAGGTCCCTGATGTCCTCTCACTCCCCTTCCTCTTGATGCCCTGGTCGTTCCTTCCGAAGATTATCATCAGGTTCTACCCCTCTCTCTCTCTCTCTACGCCTTTGGTTGATTATACCTTCTTCGTCGATCTTGTGGAGTTTCGCTGATGTTGGGCTGGGATGAATTGTTGCAGAGTGAGTACATATCTTCAAGGGACAAGAGGCGCGAGTTCATTTCCGGATTCACCGGAAGTGCCGGTGAGTTTTGTTTCACCTTTTATCGTTTCATTTCTTTGCGTTTTCATGAATCAGGTTTTGATAGCAGATGCACATGAGTCACTTGAATATAGTTTTTGATGGGTTCGTGTTTGTGAGGACAATTAAAGAATCATGACTTTTGCTATGGTGGATAAGATTAGGGGTGATTGGTTCCGATTTGATTTGGTTCCAAAATGGAATTGGGAATTGGGGACTGGATTGTTTGGTCCTAGGATTGGGAATTGGCCATTTTCTTTTTTACTAAAGAGTGGCTATGTAGAGAGAGATATATTAAGATATTGATAGAAGTAATAACGAGTGAAGAGTTATTATACTATAACTCGTGTCACAAGCCTTGTGATACCATTGGACGAAATAGTATTTTATTTGCATTTTACTAATTTTTTGGAGAAATAATAATAAAAAGGTATGTGTAGTCAAATTAGTTTAGTCCGACACAATTGTCTCTTGAAGCTAGGAACTAGACCGCCTAGACATCGATTCCATTTTTAAGGAATTGGGAACCTGGATCAACACTCCCAAGAATTGGGTTAACTTAGCTGGTTTGGTTTAGGTAGTTTTCGATTTGAGCGGTTTGTTTTGTACACCCCTAAGTAGAATCTATCAAGATGGATCTCGAACCTATCTATTAGCCTAAAATTATCGAGACGGTGGACACATCGAATTTGATGGGCCTAATCGTAATGGGTTTTAAAAATGAAAAGCCCAAAATAAATACGCTTGAATGGATTACCCATCTTCCAGCCCACAAAATCTCAGGCCCAACCAGTTACCCACCTGCAAGCCCAGTGAGACTCTCTCTCGTCTCCCTCTCCCGCACTCCGGCGCGGAGGCCTGAGCTTTCTGCCTCACCGGCCGCCGCTCGTCGATCTTCTGCTCGAGCGTTCGATCTGAGGGCACGAGCGAGCTCGTTCACTGCCTCCATCACTCGTTCCTCTTCTTGGGCCTGGAATGAAGTTGCTCGTCGAGAAGGAGAAATCGAGGGACGAACCGGGGGATGACGGCTGCTGAGCTCGAACTGAGCGCTTCTTGGTGTCTTGAACTGAGAGATGGGTGAAAGAATCCACAAGAAGAGTGAAGAGTGGCAAAACACAATCTAAGAGCAATGCTAGGTCCCGAGCAGGGAGCTTTTCTGGAGAGCGGCTTTGGGCGTGCGATTGCCGCGGGAGTTCTCATCGCAGTTTCAACGACCACGGCGGCGATGGAGGTGACGACCGGGCGGAGCGCGGAGGGGGAGACCATTAATATCGGTCCCCTGAAGTAGACACTATCGACGCAAGGCACTGATATATGATGGGCCTTTTCTCTGTTTTTGGGTGGGTTTGGGTTGGATTTAGGCTGAGCTGGGTTGACTCTGGGCCATGTAAATTATTTAGCAAGTTAAATTGATCAATTATATGAGTGAATTTAGATCGAACCCATATATTATTTATATGAACCCAACTCAACTTACCCATTTGCCAAGTACTGGAATGAAGTAATCCTTTTGCCTTTGCCAATGTATTACTTCTTGAATTCTTATTTTTGGGATTGGATTCGGTTGATCGCATGTACATTATTGTCTCTTAGTAAACAAACTTTGACAGCAATGTTAGTATTTACTGAGTTTGTAATCAAATACTTTAATTTCTGCTAGGTGAACGGATATATCAGCATTGTCGTAATTTCTTTTGGCTTTTTGCAATTGAACATCTGATTAATACATTTGAAGAAATGGCAGACATTGGCATTATCTGTTTCAGATCAGGAAATCATTCCTAATGGGATAGACATTTGTATCCTCATTTTCATGGCATCGTGCTTGACACAACTTTTGGTTGTGCAATAACTGCAACCTTAAAAGGTTAATAAATTATTTTTCCATTTAGTTGGATTTCAAAAGTTGTGTTGGAAGAGTGGAAAATTATTCTTTACCTACACTCAGTTCATTGCCCAAAAAAAGGTCTATTTCTCATGAGCTGTTGTTCTAAATTGATGAAAATGCCGTGGGATGAAATTGACAATGTTGTTCCAATAGGGTTTTCATCCTAAAATGGGTGAGGATATCTTTTGGTTGATGCTGCATTTTGTGCTAGGTTCTAGTATAGCTGTATTTTAAGCGTTTGATGAGGTTGTCTTAGCACTGTATCGGCTGTATCTTGTTTTTAGGGTATTGCGAATGAGGTTTACCTTACGTTGATTTTAAATCTCATCGAACAGTAGGCTCAATTACCTGCTTCCTTTAGCGTAATTTCACATGCTTATGATCTGCATATGCAACAAATGTTTGGTTCGGAGATATAAATGAGGAAAAGTGTTTGCACATTAATGCAGAGAAACTTCACATTTTGACTGTCACGGGACTGATGAAAGTCATCACTCATGTTTCACCAGCATTAAATCATTGATCTTTTTTCTTTCTGTTTAGAGAAATCTGCAGAAAATAAATATGGTTAGAATTTCTATGTGGATTATTAAATACCTGGAGTATGTCTAGGTAAACTCTTTTAATTTGAATCGTGCAGGTCTGGCTCTTATAACAATGAATGAAGCACTGCTATGGACCGATGGACGTTATTTCTTGCAGGCTGCTGAACAGCTTAGTGATCAATGGAAACTCATGCGCATAGGAGAAGACCCTGCTGTAGTTGTTTGGATGGCAGATGTGAGTAAATCTTCTTGGTGAATTTTGGACAGCTTTTTGAGCATAAAGTCCATGCTAATTCTAATTTGTTCTGCGCAAGATTGGAAGTTGAGACATGTTCTTTGACATTTCCTCAATTATTCGTTCTGGGATTTCTTGATCTCTATGAAGTGGGTTATATAATCTCTCATGGGCCAAAAAAGAGTTGGATGTTAGCTCTTCATTGTAAAAGTTTATGATGATTGCCAATCAAAAAGATGATGTTCTTTTACTTAAGTTCTAGCATGCTGAAAATATGCTTTGGCAGGCTTTGTCGATCTTGTCTCATGTCTAAGCCAGTATGATGTTTTTCTCTTCAGTTATATCTGGCATAACCTATGCCGTAAGCCAATTTTAAAGTGCTAATGCTTATCCTTCTGCTTATGCAGTTCAGAGTACTTGGTCCAACTGTAGAATAGGTCACTGTCACTGTCATTGTTACTTAGATTGCTCCTGACAATTTTTTAAGTAACCTTTTTTGTTCTGTGTGGATTTCATGTCTATTCTTCATCAGAACTTGCCAAATGATGCGGCAATTGGCACTGATCCATGGTGCGTATCCATAGACACTGTGCAGAGATGGGAGTGCGCTTTTGCCAAAAAAAAGCAGAAGCTGGTTCAGACTTCCACCAACTTGGTTGATGAGGTTTGGAAAAATAGGCCACCTTCTGAAATAAATCCTGTGAATGTACATGCCCTGGAATTTGCTGGTCGATCAACCACAGATAAAATGAACGATTTGAGAGAAAGGCTTACACAGGAGAAAGCTCGTGGCATAGTAATCACAGCCCTTGATGAGGCAAGATTTTTTAGATGGGTCATCTCCCAATCATATATTTCTTAGATTATTTTTATTGGCAGTATTAGAACTTAGCTGTTACTTTGCAGGTTGCTTGGCTGTATAATATTCGTGGAAGTGATGTGTCTTACTGCCCTGTAGTTCATGCATTTGCTATAGTCACGCCCACTTCAGCTTTCTTTTATGTGGACCAGAGGAAGCTATCTTCTGAGGTTTGTTTTTCACTCCTTTTCCTTATGATATAGTCATAATCAAGGCGTGGTTGGTTCTTCCTGACATATTCAGTCTCCATCTTATTATAATTAGTTGTTTCTTATCCTCTCCTATCATGTTTTGTTATCAATACTGTCGTGCTAGTCATATGCAGGTAAATGGCTATTTAAAGGAGAATGGAATCGAAGTGCGGGAGTATGATGCGGTAAGCGCAGATGTGAGCTTACTTGCATCCAACCAGTTAGGCCCATTTGCATTCAAAGAGACTCAAAGTGAAGTTTCTGGGGGAACAGACATTGGCTCTAGGGAGGATGCAACTGAAAGCATTAAGAGTGAAGCAGAAGATGGTGATAGCATTGACTTGATATGGGCTGATCCTGAATCCTGCTGCTATGCTTTGTATTCTAAATTAGATTCTGATAAAGTTCTTCTGAAGCAATCTCCTTTGGCGCTTTCAAAAGCTTTGAAGGTAATGACATGCATTACCTATCTATGAGGAAGTAATGGTCACAGATAATGTTGCGCCACTGATCTTCGAGTATATGCAGTGATGTAATCATACATAAGGTAGTGATCATCAAAATAAGCTGATGCTAACTCAAGAATCTGAGGTGGCACTGTCTTTGAGTTGTTCTATGTTGGTGGAAGGTTCAATCTTGTGATTGATTAGGGTTGAATTGGTGGACTGGATGCCATTTAACAATTCCAAAGCTTCACTTCTGGTGGAAATTGGCATTGAGATGTTTATATTCTAGCGTGTCATTCAGATGAACAGGTCCTCTTTACATGGATGTTGATATGAAAGAATGAATCTGATTCTCAATTGTGGGTCCTCCGTGATTACCACTTATGTGTTTTGGCGCATTACTGATTTGAACAGATATAATAGCTTTAGTGCTGCTACTACCTGATAATTATTGAACATTCCGTCCAACTTTTTTTTGCAGGTGCTTCTTTTTATGGAGGCCTTTGCTTTATTTGATATCTTAAGAATTGTGTCTGCAAATCATTTGGTTTTAGCTGAAATAATACAGGAATGAAAAGCATTCAGTATTTGGAGGATCATAATTATTAGGAATTAACCTTTAAAAGGGTCTGATAGTTATGAGCAGAATAAGCCTATTTAAACTGAATGCACGTGCAAAGAATCACTGGGGTCTGGTTTGTAAAGTCTAAGACCATAAAGACTCTAAAGCAAAGAATTGATCATTTTCTGCCTGGTCATCTGTCCATTAATTTGTAACTGATGCAATCATCTGGAAGACTATGAGCAGTGATATCTCATTGTTTATATTTCTTAGTAAAAAGAAAATATCAATTTTGACTTTACCATCCTACTATTTGATAAGAGTAGGATTTTTTTTTTTGGTGATCCAAAAATATATTGTTTAGCTACAATTTATTATAAAAGCATGCCAATTTTCTTGAATGAAGCCTAACTCTGTAAATTTCAGAATCCAATTGAGTTGAATGGGTTAAGGAAGGCACACATCAGAGATGGTGCAGCTGTTGTACAATTTCTTGTCTGGTTGGATAAACAGGTATACCATAGAATCTTCTTGCATTAACCTTGAGAACTATTTACCTTTTCCTTATCATGCCACACATGGAGATCTTACTTATGTCGATCATAGGTGAAAGTTTCTTGAGTGATGCATGATCTTATTTGCTAATTGCTCAGATGCAAGAAGACTATGGTGCTTCTGGTTACTTTGTGGAGGGAGAGACTTTGTCCCAGAAAAAGAAGTTGTAAGTTCATTTCGCTGGTCATAATTTTGTTGCAAGTTACGTTGGTTTAGTTGTAAATGCAGTGGATTACTTATTCAAGAATAGATAGCAAAAGATTTTTGATATTATAGAAATAGCAAAGCAAAACATTTGATAACTTGCATTAGTTTCCTGTTAGTATTCAAGAGATGTGCCCACTCTAATCCATGAGCAGGAGAGGACATCTTACCTCAGCTTTTCAGCACCACAAGCTTCTACTTTGCAGAAGCATGTTCATTTTGAAGTCATCACTTGAATCAGCCATGAGGATAGGAAGGCTTGCAGCTAGTCTATAATATCTATCTGTTGTTTCTTAAACAGCAAAAGAACATTCCATTGTTTGTTCATCCTTCATGCCAATAAAGCAAGTGATTATGTGAGATGTTGTATGAAAGAAGCATCCAGGGTGAACCACTTCTGCTTGAATTAACATTGTTGGATAAAACCTTACAAGAGACATTAATTGAGCCCCCAATTTCACTGTTCTTTGATATGTGTATGAAAATCTTCTGCTCTTTGAAGGAAACTCTTCTAGGCAACACGATGGGTCAATGCTAGTTCCATCAAGATAATTCTTTATACTGTTGGCCTTGCTTTTAGGTCCTCATTGTCTGTCTTCTTTTAGTCAAGGGGACAGAATTTGAGCTGATGCACTTCCAAATAAGAGGGGCCTGAAGTCCTTTGGCACCTTTATGGCTTGACCCATCTACCTCCCTAATCATTTTAGTCTTTTAAATTTGGTTTCTAGATAACATAAAGCTAAAAATTAAGAGGTTACTACTTTGACTTTGAACTCTGACATCTACGGTCTGTGAACCTCTGCTGTTTGAGTGTATTTTGTCTCTTTCAAAGACTCATTATAAGCCTGTGCAGGAAATGTTTCCTGCATTTTCTTTTAGGGCATGTGGGGTGAAGCAAACTAATTTTGTGTGCTTACTGTGAGTTTCTAAAGTGTAGCTTATTGACAAATGTATAGTCAAAATTTTATTCTCTTGTGCCAGTTGATTTAAAGCATCACTTGACAGTCTTTTTTGGTGGTAGCTTCCAAAATTTAGGTTCAAGGCACATATGGTTAACACGTCTGACTTAAATAATGTATAGCAGGGAAGGAAAGAAATTAACGGAGTTGACTGTGAGTGATAAGCTGGAGTCATTTCGAGCTTCAAAAGAGGTAATCTCCTGCTCATGGATTTTCACAGATCTGTTTAGGACTCTTCTTTTTGTTTTTTTTTTTTTTTTAATATTGAATTTGATGTCTTACTAATGTATGCCTGAGTAAACATTTTACATGTGTAAGATGTTTGAAAACCCGACTGTCTGCAAGATGTGGTTAGTAGAGGAGTTACTCTTGCATTTGCTTTTTGTAATTTTGCATTATTTAAATGTGTCTAACAGTTCATGTATCTCTAGTGATGTAAAGGATGAGAAATTCAAAACTATTTTGATTAGCCCCGGCTACCACATGTTTGTGTGATGTTTTTATGGAAGAACCAATATCCTTTTCTTTAACATTGCCAGCATTTCCAAAGTTTAAGTTTTCCTACCATTTCATCACTCGGTCCGAATGCGGCAATGAACCATTATGCACCACAGCCAAACACTTGCGCAGAGTTAGATGCAGATTCCATTTATCTATTTGATTCCGGAGCACAGGTATGTGAGCTGTGCTTCTGTTTTGGTGTTTGTTATTTAAAAATTGGCTGCTTTAACAACAAGG
Organism: Corymbia calophylla; assembly: GCA_014182845.1. Lineage (NCBI taxonomy): Eukaryota > Viridiplantae > Streptophyta > Magnoliopsida > Myrtales > Myrtaceae > Corymbia > Corymbia calophylla. Next base: position 12,060,739 of record CM024701.1, on the reverse strand, counting down.
GGATCTGTCAATTTGCATCTTATCTTGTGATCTTTTTCCTGAGACTTACAGTTTCCTTTCTTGGTTATGTGGATGCTGTATTTAAAGTATCTAGATGGAACAACAGATATAACTCGTACTGTTCATTTCGGGAGACCTTCAGCTCATGAGAAAGCATGCTATACAGCGGTGCGTTGTTTCAGTTCAGCTATGTTTATGTTGTTACGTGTTAATTATATATGGTGGTAGAATCTCGGTAATTCAGTTCGGCTATGTTTATATAGTTAGTTGGCAATTATCTATGGTGGTAGAATCTAGGTAAGATTATAGATCTCAATCCTTGAAACATTTGTATGCAAGAATATCTAGCAAAACTTTTCTTTTAGATGCCGAGGTACTACTTATTTCTGGATAGGCAACTGATGTGATCTTATTCTTTCATGGGAACTGAAGAATACAGGGGTTTCTGAGCCACATCAAGTGCACCTAATGCATCCATCCTTAGCCCTTTGATTTGGTGGGCCCCAAACGAGACTCGTGTTCTTAGGGGTAGGGAGTGCATTGGGTGTACCCGTAGCAGTGTACCTAACGTTTTCTTGAATATGTCAGTAACAGATGAAGTTCTTTCGACCTTTAAGACAAAAGATGGTCTCGCATGCAGTTTTTGAACCTTGAAATTGGCCATAGGAACAATTAGTTTTGATGCTACCTTGGAGAGATTCATCAGCGGTGTGCTATCGCTTTCTTTTGCATCTTCTTTCAGTATGTCTAACATCATCTGGCCTCCTTTGCTATTTTCTCATTCTCAGCGAGTCATTTTATCATTGGCTGCCACCATGACATCAGTCTACCTATTCCTATCGCAGTGCTTCGTTCTTAATTTCTCTATTAGTCGTAAAACTTGAATATTTTAGGTCATATCCAGACCAGTTTCCAAATGCCATTTACTTCACAGGGTGATACCCCCTTGAACCCTCAACAGCCGTTTCTTTCACCTAACACCAGAGTAAAATGTCGTCTATCTATGATATTAACCTCTAGGTGCAGCTGGAAACCTTGTTGTTATATTTATTTGCCTTTGCATGTCATATATTGGGTTTCCATCAGTGAACATTGATGTCTCCACTGACATTGGTCATGACGACTCCCTTTAACTATTGATGGCTGCTACTAGTGCAAGGGGTGCGAAGGACCTTGATTCGTAAATACACCTCACATTCTTGCTCCCTATATTCTCTGGTGTCAGTAGTGTAAGGACTCATATTCCTGAGCACAGATCCAAGGTCTTATTAAGGAAGCACAGGAAAAATTACCTTGATTTTTATGTGCCTTGTCTACATATTTCAATCCAGTTAATTCCTTTTCCCAAACAGCAAGTCCTTTGATTTCCAATTCATACCAAGTGTTTCAAGGCTCTGAGAGCTTGTGGTTCGGGACTTTATCCAGGTACTGAAGGGCACATCGCTCTGGGAAATGCCAGATTTCCGAATGGAACAAATGGTATCACAATCCTTCACCCTCGCACTTGAATATATTTTACTTCCGAGCCAAGTTGTCAGTGTATTCAGGGGGGTCTCATCAACATAAGCTGATAATTTTTTCCTTCATCTTCGTAAAGTTTCTATTAATTAAATCTTTAAGGTTATGCTTTGGACATTCTTGCCCGACTACCTTTGTGGAAGGATGGTCTCAATTATCGACATGGCACAGGGCATGGAATCGGATCTTACCTAAATGTTCATGAAGGTATGTGGATGAGCCAGGGATAAAGCATGTTTAGTGCCATATGTGGCCATGATATCTGCCATCCCAGCTTAGTCTGGGCAAGCTTAGCTAATTTTTGATACATAATCTAGCTAATGATGTTTAACTTGACCTTTCAATGATCAGGTCCGCATGCGATCAGTGGTGGACAACATGCTCTGAATGTGCCAATGCAAGCTTCAATGACAGTTACAGATGGTTAGTATTTTTAGTGCACTGGCTCGTAATTTGGGAAAATTATTAGATGCCTGGGGCATTGCTATCTCAGCCATTTGATGTATGAGACTGAGGTGGTGTGGTCTATTCACCGTGGACTAGGGGTCAATATGCATCGAGAGCAATGCTTCTGGAATACGTATTATTTACTCTGTAACATTTCTGTTCTTGGTTATTTTGTGGAAGGTGAAATATGATAACCTTCTTGGTAGAAGAGAGTTCTATTGAATTTGGTAGATTTAAGAGCAGTTGGTAGGGATTTGATTCAATTGTATCTGGAATAGTTTAAGGTTATGACCAATGCTTTAGGACAGTACTGTAAAATTACTCAAACCTATTACTTGGAATGCTACTCACAACTGTTTGTGCATCTATATTTGATGTTTATTTAGATTGTCTTTCTTAAAATAAGAAGCCCTATTTTTGTAAAATGGAAACCTTTTTCAGAACCTGGTTACTATGAAGATGGGAACTTTGGGATAAGGCTGGAGAATGTCTTGGTGGTCAATGAAGCAGATACGAAGTTCAACTTTGGTGACAAGGGGTATTTATCATTTGAGCATATAACGTGGGTAAGTTGTTATTACATGAAAGGGTATCGCCTACCGTTTGGTGAAGGTGTTTCCTTGCTTTTCCACTTTGGTTTTCTTTTCATCAACTAAATAGTTCTTCCCTGTAGTTGGGGATATTTCAATCTTGTTGACAAATTAGACATATTTGATGTGTTCTTTGCTTGCTCACTGGTCGAGTCATCTAATTACATTTTTGACTGGCGACTAGGAGTTTTATTATTTGGGTGTATAGAATATGGAGAAAATAAGGGAAAAAGGATGCAAACTTGCTTTTATTAATCTTCGGAAGAGTACAACAAACGAAGACATGGACAGACCCATAACATTTGAAGCATGAGCAGAAACTTTTCCCAGTGAATGTTCTTGTTTCCTTGAGGCATGATGTGTGTAGTAAAATGTATTGGGAAAACTAAATGATTTTCAAGCTGGTCAATTTATTGGAGAATCATCAACCCCTCATTCTCTGTCGTAGGCATCATTGGAGTTTAAAGTGTCATGGGATAAATAATATATTTAAGATGTCATAACGAATTTAATGTTATTATAAATCATCAAGCTCTCTTCTGTGCTTATAATTCATTATTTATTTAGGCACCGTATCAGAGGAAGCTGCTCAACCTGAGTTTACTGACGCCTGAAGAGATCGATTGGCTCAACACATACCATTCAAAGTGTAGGGATATATTGGCCCCATACTTGGATGATGATGAAATGGCATGGCTGAAGAAAGCTACTGAACCTGTACGTGCATGAGCAAAAGACCGTGGAAAACTCCATTTTTTATCTCTATATTTCCTTCTCCATCCTATATGAATTCCTGCACCAGACTTTCTGATAAAAGAGAGAGGATCTTGATGCTTCAGCGGTTGCATAAAAGATTGCTATTTTGCTGTTACAAAATAATTACATTGGCTTCATTTTCTGCATGATAGTTCATTGTAATGATTTCGTGCCAACTTGTGGGTCGACATTGCAAAGTCCTTAAGCGTATTGGTGTTGCACCAACAATTGGGTGGCGGTTGGTAATGAATATGGGGACAAAAAGCCTTCTGAGTCCCAGGTTTTGGTTGTGGTGTTGCACTTCATCACTCACTGAAAGAGGAGCGAACTACACATATTTGAGATCTTCTGGTTATGGTTGTTTGTGCTATCGTCGTGTTTGATCAAGACTCGTTTTCTGTGAAATGAGCGAGACAGAGTATTTTGGATGACACATTTCACGGAGAAATCAAGTAGTACATTTCGTGATTCCGCCCTGCTACACATAACCTAAGTAATACCAATACGGGACACGATACGACACTAATACGTCATTTCTTAGAAAAATAGAGAATTCTAGTACGTTATGACGTGTTGTATATTAAATATATATCTTTATATGTACATGATAAATTATCATCTTTATGATTATTTCAATCAAATTAAATTAATTCAAATCTACAAAAAGATAATATGAAAAATAGTTAAAATAAATTTACACTAAAAACATCAATTTGTAATTTGTTAATATAATTCATTGTTTCAATGTGATATATCTAAATACATTCCAATCCAATAATCCATAAAGTTTGGAGGAAAAAAAAAACAAGCAATCCACCTCCCATTATTAAATCTAACTTTTATCAATAAGTTGAAAAAAAAATCCACATTTTACCATCAAAAGATAGGGTCTCCTATTTCTCTTTTCTTTTATATTTTTATATATTTACATTTTGACCCCTAATTTATTGAAAATTTTTAAATTTGATTTGTGCGTGTCGGGATTCCAAACTCATGTGTCGCTGGCATGTCGAGAGAGTCGACTACGTGTAAGATGTCCGATACCTATTGACTGTGTGTCGAAGCATGTCGAGGTATCTGACACTGACATGAAGGCTTTCAAAAGCGTCCATACTTTCTAGCACACAACAACAAGCAAGGGCACAAGGGGATTGGCCTAATGACACTAATGACAGCTCTCTGTTGCCTGCCAAGAGTCGAGAGGCCTCTCGTCTTTTGGGGTGGCCAAGCCTCGAATGAGATTGTTTCCACGTGCTGCATGCATTAGCCATGAATGGTGGGACAGCACTGATGGGAGAAGCCAGGTTCAAGGGATCTTTTCAATCTTCCCTGCCGACCCGAACGCATGTGCAGTTCCGTATGGAAATGCGCTGGTCAACTATCATCTTCCCTTATCTCCTTTTTCCCGAAAGATTCGGACAGCGTGAGTTGCGGAAGACATGTGAGAAGATCCTTCGAAGAGCTCAAACATAAGTGGAGCGTGCGGGTCGCTCGTTACTTTCCATTGCATGCGGCTGCAATAAGCTCGTTCTTCCATTTTTGTCATAATTCAATTAACATTTTTGCCGTTTTTTTAAATTTATTTATTCATGTCGTAAACTCAGAAAATTACATGAATGGTTTTTGTCTTTTTCGCTGAAACCGAAGTGGTTTGGTGTAACTTTTATAGGAGCACGAATAATTTAACCATCAATCGATTCTAAGGTTCGAATCCTTTGCTAATCGGCATGCACAACCATAAGATAACCTTGGAAAAACATAGGGAAAACTGCATTTTGGTCCCAGTGATTTTGTCGGGATTTCATTTTTTGGTTCTTCTAGTTTGGTTACATCTCTAGTCCTTATATACTATTTTTCGGCGACTGTTTAAGTACTCATGTTGAAGTTTTGCTCGAAGTTCACCGGAAATTGCGGAGTTAGCAACAACTATCAACATGTGATGCCTGTGCGTAGAATCTCCCAATTTGAATTACATTTAGGTCACCATAATTTTAGGAATGATCAATTTTAGCCCACATGATTTGATTTGTTTTAGTGACTAACTATCACCTTAATTATCTTTCAACGCATACTTAATTACTTTGATTAGAATTTTATCCAAAATTTTAGGGAAATGTCAACCCAAGACCGACTATTAAATGGGGGTTCTTATATCTCTGAGTGTGCCCGATTTGATTGGTATTCTGATTAATATTAATTCTACTGTATTCAATAAGGGCATGCATATTTTTATGCTCACTTCCATCTAATCGTATCTAGGATAACTTTTGGAGAATGTAAATAACTTTCGAAATTCCAGCCCCAACTTTAACTCACTCTTCAAGAGGCGAAGTACTTTAGGCAGTCTATGGGAATTGATGATTCAATCTCAACTCTTAAACAGTAAATATCTCTTGGAAAAAAGTAGCTCCAAATATTACCGATAAGACTACAAACCATGTACAAATTGTAGCCAACAACATTTGATTGTTATTTGGAATGGAAATGTGTAAGATCTCATTTAAAATCTCATCAATCTATAGTACAAAGACCATTATGTTGCATGAACAAATTACATGAACTAAACTTGTATACTTAGTTATTAGGGTTTAATTCAATGGCCACCCTTTTTACATGGGAAGGAGAAAGTGGAGGTTTTGGATCTCTATCTTCTCAGGGGAGTTGGAATGTAGATGATTAGTTTCAAGTGTGGATTTTGACTCTCATACTCTATAAAGAATAGTATAACATATAAAGTATATTTAAAAAAAAAAACATACTTTAAGTGCGATTTGTTAACTCTCACATTTATTAGTTTAATATATTGTGTCCATGCTGGTGTTAAAAGCAAAAGGAACTCATGTAGTCAACTATAATATGAGCATATGCCATAAATTTCTTCTCCAATAATTATGGTATTATTTATTGATGGCGTGCACTTAGATTCGGCTTCCTCGACACCATTGTGGTATGGACGCAACTACAATATGTTGAATAAACATAGATCAAACTTTTGGAAGAGCAAATTTTCATAGTTCAGCGAGATGTCAGAGCTCTTGCGTTCATCATCAAAATTGGATGTGGACGACCTATACATAGATAGAGCATGGGTATCGAATCCCTAAAAACATTATTAAACTCATATATCTAAATTGGCATATAAGAACTCTCAAATCTAAAATTAGATTATAAGAGTTCAAACTCTCAAATCTAGAACTAGATCAGGAGAAAAGGCTCTTGGATTTAAATTGAGAGAGAAGCCAAACAAAGAAAAGAACAAGAAAATTCAAATAAAATCAACAACAAATGAAGGGGAGGTGAGCCCAGCACAAATTCTTTCCCTTAGTTGAAGATTGAAGAAAACGATGAGGAGGGAAGAGAGAGTGAGAGAAAAAGACATTTCGGCTGTGACTCCATCTAAAGAAGATCTGGATTAATGATCAGAAAAGAAAAGGAAAAAAAATCCAGTACGAACCCCATTCTTCTTCCATGAGAAATACTTCACAGGTAATACCAACATCGAACTTTACGGGCTTTTGAACGGAAACTATGCCCCACGGGCCCTTTCTTTCAGGCCCGTTTCGCACTCCTTAGCCACCCGCTCGAGCGAGCCGTGGGACGAGCCGCCCTTCGCCAAAGCCGCTTCCGCGCCGCACTTGAGCTCCAGCACTTTCGCCTTCACCAACTTCCTACGCTCCCCATCCTTCTCCATCACCCTCCTTATCATCTTCTCAATCACCTCCCTCCCGACCACCACGCCGGGCTCCGCCTCCCTTAAACGAGCGGCCATGCCGAGGTGGTCGGAGAGCATGGCCGCATTCATGCCCTGCTCCGCATAGAGTGGCCAGCATATCATGGGCACCCCATTGACAAGGCTCTCCAATGTCGAGTTCCACCCGCAATGCGACAAGAATCCCCCAACCGACTCGTGGGCTAGGACCTCGTGCTGCGGGGCCCACATCTCCACCACGAGGCCAACCTCACGGGTCCTACTCACGAAACAGTCGGGGAGGTAATCCGGCGTCCCGTCCTCGGTCCTCTTGCCCTGGCGGAAGAACGAGCCGAACGCACTGCCCTCGCTGGGCGGCCGCACCACCCAAACGAATCTCTGCTGGCTCAGCTCCAGGCCCCAAGCCAGCTCGGTGAGCTGATCAGCCGGTAGGGTCCCGCCGCTGCCGAACGACACGTAAAGCACCGACCCGGCGGGTTGCAAGTCCAGCCAATCAAGCACCTTGCTCTGGCAGACCGAATTTCCAACCGGTTTGACCGGCCGAACCAACGGACCGACCGGGTGGATGGGGACCAAGCTGAACCGGCCCATCGAGTTCGGATCTCTCAGTGCTTTCAGCGTCTTGGGCTCCAAACCCTCCCAAGAGTTCACCAATATCCCATCGGCCTTTGCCATATCGAGCCCCATCTTTGCATAATCTTCGTGAAGGAGCCGGTCGTCCGGTCGCAAGTTCAGGTCCAACGTGCCTTCGAACTCGAGCGGCGGGCATCCTGGGATGTTCAGCGGCTTATGGAGATAGACATGGTCGTGTTTGTCGGCCTCGTCGTGATGTGGATAATATAACGTCAGGGCGAGGAACCATGCATTGGTGGTGTTGTACACGTACTTCAACATCCCGAAATCGTCGGCTATCTCGAAAGCCTCATTCCCGAAGAGGTCGACCACGAGGGCCGAGGGGCGCGGCTTCAACGCAGCGATCTCCGTGCGGAGGATCGGCATTGCGCGGCGCATTAGGAGGACCAGCTGCGAGAGGATTGACATCGAGCCGGTGGCTAGGTCCAAGACGTCGACCGGCGGGAGGAAGACGATGTCGAGGAGGTCCTGGTAGGAGGAGTAGTGGGGGAGCTGGGACTGGGCGGTGGAGGGGTCGGTGGTCACGACGAAGATGGTGACGAGGAAGCGGTGGTGGACGGCGAAGCGCCGGCCGAGCTCGAGGACCGGGATGAGGTGTCCCATCCCCGGGCTGGCTAGGATGGCAATGCGGGTTTTGGTTGGGACAACTTCCATGGCTACACAAATGTAATGGGTGAGAGAGTGTACTTGGAAGAGAGGAGTTTGAAATGGTATTTATAGCGAAAGGTGCTGTAATTGATGTTGATTCATGTGGAAGCATTTACAGTAGTTCACAAGGATGTAACTAGTAGGGTTAACCCTTTTGTTTTCTCAATTGGAGGGATTTGCTTTAAAAAAAAAAGTTTCCTTTCGCTTTTCTGACAAAATTTGGAAAATTGAAGAAAATATTTGGAATTCTACAAATCTATGAAATCCTCTAAATGATATTTAATGTTTTTTTATTTATGATCGAGGAACCGCCGGAGCTCACCCTTAGGGAATCACATGACCTTCTAGTGCCCGGTGGCACCGTCGGGTCTCGTCGCAAGCCGCTATTTAGACGTAAAACCTCGGGAGAGGCTAGCCTAGGACCCTAACACTAGGACCTCTCTCTTATAACACTTTAGCAACAAAAGGGTTCGAACTCTTGACCTCGGCGATGAGGGAGAGAACGCACACCAATTGCGTTGCCCGTGGTTGGGTTTTAATGTTAATATACTTATATTTTGAAATGCATCATATATCTACAGATATTAAATAAAATTCAAAATATTCAGATTCTATAATAATAGAATTTTTTTTTCAAAAAAGAGGTAAATAAAAATCACTACAAATGATTTTTAATGGCAAAATTGCTATTTCAAGATTGAGATTCTCATTTAAGCTTTGTTGATATAGTATCATATGAGGAAATCAAATGAGGATTGAATTTACACGGATCAATTATCTAAACTTAAAGGTTTGTAAATTTTGGAGTCGAGTCTCCATTACCGTGCCCTGTTAATTATAAAAAGAAAGAAGTGTGAGATGACAGCTCCATCAATTATTTGTTTTAACTTGTCCATTCATTTTTTATTTCCTTGAGATGCGTACCGTTTACCACCAATCCTCTACGTGCCCCTTTAATTATAAAATGAAAGGAATATGAGATGACGATTTCATTAATTTTTTTTTTATTTTAACTTGTCCATTCATTTTTTATTTCCTTGAGATGCGTACCGTTTACTACCGGTCATTTTTTCGCCTCCTTCTCGTGCCAATTTAATTATAAAAAGAAAGAATATGAGATAATGGTTCCATTATTTTTTTTTGGAACTTACCACTAACCATTTTTAATTTCCTTGAGATGCGTACTGTCTATATTCGCATGTTTCCAATTTTTACACCGAACGCACCCCAAGCGTATCCTTAGAATGAGCTTTCAGTTTTGCAGAAAGAGAGAGAAAGCCCTGGGCTTTTTCTGGGCATTGCTAATAAACATCCTTCGTTTTAGCCAAAAATAAAAAAATAGAAACTAAGTAAATAAATAAAGATCATCGTTGTCCCCGAGCCATGTGTCTACCAAAATTTAAAGTCATGATGATCTGCCCCACATGGAAGTCATTGCAATAACAATATTACTCTATAATCATGGGCGTGCATGCAGAGACAGATTAAGTGAAACATGGACATCATCAAGAGGCACACGATCAACGCCAGATCCACGGATTCTTGTATATGTTCAGGTACACCTAGAAAAGCCATGACAGAGACTGGGGAAAATGGTAATTCGTTGTCGATCAGGGCCTGACATTCCTGCTCGATTCTGAATCGGTACGTGTCCGTTATTATCGGGATGCTCAGAGTGTTTGCGAGGGAATGAGGGAATGGAGACGACAGCAGATGAACCGCTTCGTTTGGTGCCTGGACGAAGCAAGATGCTGGGGGAGCACCCGACCGAGGAGAAGCTGGGCAGCCGGCCCAGATAATTTTCATGCCTGGTCATCTGGCCATTTAACATATGACTGGCGTCATTTGGAAGACCATCATGTGTAGTGATTTGTCATGGTCATTAATTTGAATTATAAAAACCTCAATTTGGCTGATCTTGCATGTTTCAAATCCCTTACATATTCAAGAGGCCTCTTCTGAATCCACCTTGCGGTGAATATCGCAATTACTTGACTTTACATCCTACTGTTTTGATAAGGCTAGGTCATTCCTTTTTGTGATCCTTGCCGGCAATGTATTGTTCAGCTACTATTTAGTATGACTGCAAAAATATGTTGCTGAAGCGGCTTATATCACTATTACCAGAGGTAAGAACTCCTACGGATGCAGAAATTCTTACAAAAATTGGGCTTGAAATAAGAGAAGTTTGTTGTGTATTGTGATAGCATGAGTGCTACCTATCTTAGCAAAAATCCAAGATTGCATTCAAGATCAAAGAATATTTATGTGAAGTATCATTGGATACGAGAGAATTTGAGAAAGTCCACACCAATGATTCAGCCTTGCCCATGGTGAAACTCGACTCATGTAGAATCAAAGCGTGCATGATGGTATATCTCACGTGAAGTGGAGGGGGAGATTTATTGATTGGGTTCACCTCGTGTGGGCTTACTTGACATTAATTAAAAAAAGAGAGTCAAAAGTCAGAAAGCTAAAAGAACAAAAGAATGAGTTGCTTCATGCGTGGGCTAGTTCAAGGTGGGCCTACTTGACATTAATTGAAAAAAAAAGTCAAAAGTCAGAAAGCTAAAAGAACAAAAGAATGAGTTGCTTCATGCGTGGGTGTGCCTAAGACTAGTTCATTCTTTTTTGTGATCCTTGCCGGCTATGAATTGCTCAGCTACTCTTCAGCAGGAAAGCATGCTAATTTTCTTAAATGAAGCCTAACTCTGTAAGTTTCATAATCCAGTTGAGTTGGAGGAAGGCACACATTGGAGATGGTGCAGCTGTTGTGGAATTGTTTGCTCGAATAAGCAAGTATACCACGGAATCTTCTCGTGTTAGCCTTGAGAACTATTTGCCTTTTGCCTCATCAAGCCACACATGGAGATCCTTCTTATGTCCATTGTATGCAAAAGTTTCGCAAGAAAGTGATGCATGATCTTGTCCGTCTTATGCAAGACAACCGTAATGCTTCTGGTTAAGAGACTTAAGCCCAGAAAAAAAAAACAGTCATTTCACTGGCCATAATCTTGTTGCAAGTTGGATTGGTTTGCATGCAGATGCGGAAGCAATGGTAAAGTCGGATGAGTTATTCAAGAATAGACAGCGAAATGTTTCAATATTATAGGAGTTGTAAAGCGAAAACAAGCGATCACTTGGACAAGTTTCCTGTAATGAGCGGGAGGGGATGTCTCAGCTCAGCTCAACTTACCAAGACCGCAAGCTTCCGCTTTGCAGAAACTTCCATCCACTTTTGATTAATCGCGGGGTAGGAAGGTTAATTGGTGGAAGAACATGGCATTGTTTGGTCATCCCTCCTCTAAACTTCGGGCCAAGAAGGCATGTGGCCGTGTTAGATATTGGATGAAAGGAACATCTTCCATCTGAATTCACAATTGTTCCATAAGTTATATTTAAATAGCTTGAGGATAAATCCAACCAATCGAAAATTTAGAGATGATATCGACATAGCAAACAAATTTAGGTACCTCCTTAAACCAATTTAGAGGTAAAAGTTCGAGGGTTAGTATTTTATTATTACGAATTTTCCTAGTGTCATGGCTGAGTTCTATAGTTTTTGTAGCATATAGCATGCCATAAAGCATTGGCTTCCTTAAGGTTGGGAGGAAGAGCCTCCAGTCATTGGCCTGTGTCAGCTATTCCTCATTTCTTTTACCACATAATGTATTAATAGATATAGACAAAAAAAAAACTGTATTAATAGATATCTAGGGCTCCAAATACTTAACTTGGTTGTAGGCTCCACTATGGAAAATTACATAAATCATCTTCAAAATTTCACTATCTATCAAGGATGAGCGGTTTCAAGTTTCATCCAAGTTCTACCTAAAAACTAAAACTTACCCGTCCGAACATGTTCTTCAATTTTTAGAATCTGAAACCTACTCTCATATGTAGAAACCTAAAACCTACATTGTCATAAGTTTGAAGATTGGTTTCAAGGTCTATCAAAATTCCATCCGTATTATTAATTAAACGATTTTAATGAATCATCACCTCTAATTACAACCATGTACTATAATTCACTAATCACAACTCAAATTTATACACATGGATTAAATATTAACAAAATAAAAAGTCTCAGCTATGGATATTGTTGGAAATGGAAGCTCAGACTATTAGCTTCAAATTATACAATTATCATTGACGCCATAAATTGTTGGAGGATCACATAGAGACATAGAACAAGAAAAACAAAAAGACTCATTCTAGGGTCTAGGTTCTTAATTCTACCTAGAACTTGGAACCTACTCATCAAAGTAGGTTTCCCAATTTTTGAAACTTAGAATCTATCTTATATATCTTAGAATTTGAAATTGGACCAATGGGAACCGATCCGGTTTTCAAGTTCCCTATTCTATCCTAGAACTATGTCCACCCCTACTTCCTATATTAAGTATCATTCTCACATTTTGATATGTACAATATCGTCCTCTTTTCCTCACAATAGATTTTAAGTTGCATCTCTTGTCTATAAATAATATACCAGTCTTACCAAAAAAAAATATATATATATATATACCAGATTGTCATTTTATATCCTAAACTACCCTTGCCCCAAAAATAGAACTCCACACCACCCACCCTCTCTCCCATACTCGAGAGGCTTGCTCAGTCTAATATACCGACCACGATGTCTTGCATGGTTTGTGAGCTTATCACTAAGCCTCGTGGCAATCGCGAGTCGAGGTTGACCTCGCACCCCTCATTGATCGTAAGCTGTTAGCTCAGGCCCAGCTTGTGTGGCCTTGTCGTTGTGCATCACCAACAATCTTGTCGTAGACAAAGATAGAGATGTGGGTGAGAGGGGCCCTGGGTCGATCGGGGGCAAATGTATCGTGATCAGCGTTAGGATTGGGGGCTGTGGTTGTAAGAGATGGAAGAGGGCTTGAGTGTGCATGAGGGCTGTTGACACCTAAATTTTGATCAATCATTCGTAATTTAATATTGCATAGCATATAGTTTTAGGAGCATAATCTTTCAAGAATTTGCAACGGCGATTCTGCATGGTCAAAGACAAGGAAGGAATATGGCTGGTTCAAAAGTAAAATATATTTGCATGTGACTGGTTCAAAAGTAAAATATATTTGCATGGTTAAGAAAAGGAAGGGATGTGGCTGGTTCAAAAAGTAAAATATATCTGTATAGTTAAAGATAGGAAAATAACAAAAAGATATATTTCAGTGCATCCACAATAAGAAAGCAGATCATTGTGTTCTTATCTTGTTTTTTTTAATGTATCATATTGTCTTGCCTATAAAAGGGGGACGGTCCCACCAAGCCGATGCCTCCAGCCACCACTGCAACGCTGCCGCCTCATGACCCGTGCCCTACACCGATGGCGCGCTCCTGCTTCGCCCAGATTCCTTGCCCGTGGTGAATTGTTATCCGCGGGGCTCCCAATTGCGATGATCCACCGCCCACGACGCTGACGGATCACTGAGTTTTGTCGCAGGTTCTTTGCTTGATATACACGGGCCATTAAGGGTAGACAAGTCAAAATTTGATTGTGTGGCCCTGAAAGTCACAGTTTAATATTTGAAGAATATCGTCACAAGCCGCTCCCTTGGGATCTCACTCGATTTCTGCAGTTACCATGTGTGACGTCCACCAAGTCAAGTCGTGGCGCTTAGCTACTCCTTGATCGGACGAGTACTCCACCGTAAGCAGTTCTCTCGCAAGCGTAAGCGCGGCATTGCAAACCGCCGTCCGCGAGTCAGTCGCCGTGAAGCAGCGTCGATCCCGATTCTCACCAGCTGATGTCCAATCCAGGAAGTTCGAATTGGGAAGCAGTATCCGTGCAAAACTTCAGATATTTAGTTTCCTTACTTGAAATATTGCGGATATATTTGATTGGACTCCATAGTATCCCAAATTTCAAGTAGCCTTTTAAATTAGAGATTATTCTCTAATTTCTTAACGTGTCATAATTGTCAATCCGATCTCATGTCCGAGATACGATTCGCGATTACACGGAAAATAGGCCAATTCGATCTCATGTCCGAGATACGATTTGTTGATTTTATTTGTTTCTTGGGTGATGGATTTTATATTTTATTCTTATAAAAAAGATAGAATATGTTTTAATTGACATAGATTGCATGCTAAAATAGGGTTCATCTAGTTAGAGATAATATGAACTAGGATTCGGTCTAGATTAATTTCTAAGTTGAATTGGATAATTTCTAGAACTAGGAAATTAATTAATTTATTTTTGAAATTTCATCACTTGCATGTCATGTAGTATAGGCCGCATCATATTGCTATATCATGTATGCGTCGCGTAGAATTATATCATCCATCGCATGTCATCTAGTCATTGCATGTTTATGATAGTTGCATTAAATAATTTCTGGCATTAGATTAAGTTAAATAATTAATGTCACGTGACATATAGTTTGCATATTAGGTTGCACATTGCATGCTATTATAGTTAGATACTTTCATACGTCATTACATGCATCACACGTTAGTTTTAGGTCTCATTAAATAAGAGAAAATCCAAAATTCGAGTGATCGCGTATTAATTAGAAATCACTTTTAGGTTGATGTGATTTTCTAACTAATATTGCAGATGCTTTGTAGCTTCAAGGTAAGTAATTTCATCCATTTCCTCGTAATTTATTTAATACTTTGATGATTGAGTGTTAAATAATGATTATGCACTTGTATGATCGCATTGCATATAAGGGAGTAAATTAAAATCAATCATTTTTTCAAATAAAAGAGAAAATGTACCAAAATGGCGTTAGAAAAATATAACGTAATCAAATCCCCAATCCCATAGTCTCTGGTTTGTAAAAGTGAAGTAATTCTCCCATTACTTTACTTGGGTCTCTAATCGACCCACCAAAAAATAGATTAGTGGCGACTTCAAGTAAAAATCATTTGCATGTTAAAAACTTAAACCCTAAATCGCGAATTGGCATGGGTTTGGGAGAA
The DNA here is from genome assembly GCA_014182845.1 of Corymbia calophylla. Lineage (NCBI taxonomy): Eukaryota > Viridiplantae > Streptophyta > Magnoliopsida > Myrtales > Myrtaceae > Corymbia > Corymbia calophylla. Next base: position 12,045,490 of record CM024701.1, on the reverse strand, counting down.
GCACCCTTTATTTTTTTTTTAATGCTACAAGTTTAGGGTTGGATGGAAAATTCATCCATCAAACTGTTTTTTTTTTTTTTTGGTCAAAATACTTCATGGTGGTGCACCCGAGGTGAGGTCGCAACAAGGGCAAATTGGTGTTTCGGTGGGAGCCATTCCTTCGATTCAGTTTTTTCTGCATAAAGTTTCGAGCATTTCGGATTAGGGTTTGTGGATCTGAATTTGTCCACGAATACAAAAATTGCCCTCCCATGGTGGATTTTTCTGTTGTAGAAATGCATAAGATCGATTTAGAAGTATATGATATCGACAATCAAGTTGATGATGATTTCTATAACTATCCCACTGCACTATACCGGCGGAGTTTAATTTTTGGCCGCTATAGGTTAGTTTAATTAAGCACCCTTTTTTTTTTAATGCTTACACTTATTTGTCTAATAGATCGGATGTGTTTGGATGGAAAATTCATCCATCAACCTACTGTTCCAAAGCTACAAAAACAAGCGAAGTCAACTCTCTAACCTTATTTCAGCAAAACAGTGCCATCACTACCCATTTAGGGCTATTTAGTGTTGAGACTTGTCCCACATAAAGCTCAAGGATTTCGCTCCAATTTCATAACCCAGATGGAAAGAAGAGACCAAAATAAACACACGGGTAATACTAATATCATACATGACGGGCTTTTAAACAAAGCTAGGCCCCACGGGCCTTTTCTCTCAGGCCCGTTACACACTCCTCAGCCACCAGCTCGAGAGAGCTGCGGGAAGAGCCGCCCTTCGCCAAAGCCACTTCTGCGCTGCGCTTGAGATCCAGCACTTTGGCCCTCACTAACTTCCCGTGCTCCTCGTCCTTCTCCATCACCCTCCTTAACGCCTTCTCAATCACCTCCCTCCCGACCACCCCGCCGGCCCCCACCTCCCTTGGACGAGTGGCCATGCCGAGGTGGCCGGAGAGCATGGCCGCGTTCATGCCTTGCTCTGCGTAGAGCGGCCAGCATATCATGGGTATCCCATTAATTAGGCTCTCCAGCGTCGAGTTCCACCCGCAGTGCGAAAGGAATCCTCCGACTGACTCATGGGCTAGGACCTCGGTCTGTGGGGCCCACATCTCCACCACAAGGCCCACCTTGCTGGTCCTACTCACGAAACCATCGGGGAGGTAAGCTGGCGTCCCGTCCACGGTCCTCTTCTTCTGGCTGAAGTACGACCCGAACGCGGTGCCCTCGATGGGTGGCCGCACCACCCAAACAAATCTCTGTTGGCTCAGCTCCAAGCCCCAAGCCAGCTCGATGAGCTGATCAGCCGATAAGGTCCCACCACTGCCAAATGACACGTAAAGCACTGACCCGGGGGGTCGCAAGTCCAGCCATTCAAGCACCTTGCTGCTGCAGACCGAATTTCCAACCGGTTTGACCGGCCGAATCAATGGACCAACCGGGTGGACCGGGACCGAGCTGAATCGGCCCAGCAGGTTCGGATCTCTCAGTGCTTTCAACGTCTTGGGCTCCAAATACTCCCAAGAGTTCACCAATATCCCATCAGCCCTTGCCATATCGAGCCCCATCTTCGCATAATCGTCATGAAGAACCCGGTCGTCGGGTCGCAAGTATGGGTCGATCGTGTCTTCATACTCGAGCGGCACACATCCTGGGATTTTCAGCGGCTTATGCAGATAGACATGGTCGTGTTTGTTGGTTTCATCTTGATGAGGATAATATAACGATAGGCCAAGGAACCATGCATTGGTGGTATCGAGCATGTACTTCAACATGCCAAAATCGTGGGCTATCTCGAAAGCCTCGGTCCCGAAGAGGTCGACCACGAGGGCCGAGGGGCGTGGCTTCAATTCAGCAATCTCCACGCGGAGGATGGGCATCGCTTGGCGCATTATGAGGACCAGTTGCGAGAGGATCGCCATTGAGCTGGTGGCAAGGCCCGAGATGTCGACCGGCGGGAGGAAGACGACATCGAGGAGGTCTCGGTGGGAGGAGTAGTGGGGGAGCTGGGATTGGGCGGTGGCGGCATCGGTGGTCACGACAAAGATGGTGACAAGGAAGCGGTGGTGGACGGCGAAGCGCTGGCCGAGTTCGAGGACTGGGACGAGGTGTCCCATGCCAGGGCTGGCTAGGAGAGCAATGCGGGTTTTGGTTGGGACTACTTCCATGGCTACACAAATGTGATGGGTGAGAGAGTGTGTATTTGGAAGAGAGGAGAGAAATGACTGAGGTTTGCTCTTGCGTGGGAGTATGAAATGGTATTTATAGGGAAAGATGCTGTAATTGATATTGATTTATGTGAAAGCATCTACAGTAATTTTTTGTTCAATTGGAGGGCTAGCCCTTTTGATTTCTCAATTGAAGGGATTTGCTATTGAGATTAGGGTTATTTACTTATTTATTTATTTACCTAGCATTTAGTTAGCTCTCTCGTGTGAGCTTTAAAAGAAAAGTTTCCTTTTGCTTTTGTGACAAAATTTGGAAAATTGAAGAAAATATTTGAAGTTCTACAAATTTATGAAAAACGAAATTTAATGTTGATATACTTATATTTTGAAATGTTTAAGGTGTTTATAGATATTAGATAAAAGTCAAAATATTCAGATTCTATAACAAGAGATTTTAAAAAAAAAGAGATAAATAAAAATACTACAAACAATGTCTTTGGCTGTCTATTGAACCTTGATGGCAAAATTGCTGTTTCAAGATTGAGATTCTCGTTTAAACTTTTTTAGTATAGTATCATAGGATGCAAACATAGAAGGCTTAACTTTACACAGATCAATGATATGAACTTAACCAATTTATAAGGTTTGAAAGGTGCTATGTAAGATTAATCCTCTTGAGTGACCAAGTCTCCATCTTAGGGTGCGTTTGTTTCGCGGAAATCGTACCATTGTTGGAAAATGTTTTCCAGGAAATCATTTTCCATGAAAATGATTAGTTTTCTTGTATTTGGTGATATGTGATTGAAAATGTTTTCAGACATTTGGATGGCATTTGGAAAATGATTGAATAACATTTGATCTAATAAAAATGAAGGACCTAAAGACCTAATAAAGAGGGAAAGTGTTTTCCCCTTCTCATGTACATGAATTCATTTTCCTAAAATAAAACATAATATTTCTGTTGACCGGAAAGTATTTTCCATTGACCAAATTATTTTTGAAGAAACAAACAGCGAAAAGTCTGAAAAATACTTTCTAAAAATTACTTTAATTAAAACAAACATACCCTTAATATCCCTTTAATTAATGGAAAAAAAGAAGTACAAGATGATGGTCTCGTCAACTTTTTATTTTAAATTGGCCAGTCATTTGTAACGCCTTGAGATGAGTACTATTTACAACTGGTCATTTTATACGCATCCTCCACGTGCCCCTCTAATGATAAAACTAAAGAAAAATATGAAATAACGGTTCCATTAATTTTTTTCTTTTGACTTGACCAGTTATTTTTAATTTTCTTGAGATGCGTACTCGTTACTATTAATGATTATACGCATCGTTCTCGTGCCCCTTTAATTATAAAAAGAAAAATATATGAGATAACGGTTTCATTAATTTTTTTTTCTTTTGACTTACCACTAGTCATTTTTAATTTCCTTGAGACGCGTATCGTTCATATTCGCATGTTCCCAATTTTTACATTGAACGCACCCCAAGCTTTCAGTTTTGCAGAAGAGATAGAAAGCCCCAGGCTTTTCTGGGCAATTGCTAATAAACGTCCTCTGTTTTATTTAGCCAAAAAAAATTAATAAATAAGAACGAAGTAAATAAATAAACATCCTTGTAGTCCCCCGAGCCATGTGTCTACCAAAATTTAAATAACCTTTGTGCGCATTTTAAGTCATGACGATTTGTACCACATTGAAGTCATGGAATAACAAGATTACTCTATAATCATGGGCATGGATGCAAGACAGATTGATTAAGTGAAATATGGAGATCAACAAGAGGCACATGATCAACGCCAAATCCACGGGACTCTTGTACATGTTCGAGTACACTTAGAAAAGCCATAATAAAGACCAGGGAAAATGACTATTCATCGTCGATTATGGCTTGACATTCCCACTCAATTCTGAATTGGTGCAAGTTCGGTATTACTGGGACTCTCAAGAGGGTTTGTGGAGGAATGGAGATGACAACAAACAAAATGGCTCACTTGCTGCCTGGACAAAGCAAGATGCCGGGTGAGTGCTTAAATGAGGAGAAGTCCAGTAGTCGACCATGGCTGGGCGATCGACTTAGATAATTTTCATGCCTGGTCAACAAGCCATTAACTTATAACTGGCGTCATTTAGAAGACCATCAGGAGTAGTGATTTGTCATGATTATTATTTTTAAGTGTAAAAACCTCTGTTTGGATGATCTTGCAGGTTTCAAATCCATCACATGTCCAAGAGTGTTGAGTAGTCTTAGACCTCTCTCACCCAAAAATTAATTCAAAGGATTAAACTTTCCCTCACAGTTATAAATTGACCTCCAGTCCCTTTCACGACCAATGTGAGATAATCCCAACATTCTCCCCCTTACATATCAGGTTTAGGTTGGGGCCACAACAACTCTCTCCAAGTAACTTTTGGGTCCAAACTTGTTGATAATTTGAACTTTGATACTAGTATTGAATGGTCTTAGATCTCTCAAGCCAAGAGGAAGGTCGAAATTAAGGCTGATAAGGAGTATAATGTGTTATAATTGTGGCAAGATGGGACATTTTGCAAAATAGTGTTAGTTGTCAAAGAGAGATAATTCCCATGAGAGAAATGTGGATCGAAAGAAAGAAGAAAAATGGGTTACAATGGCAATTATATCCCATGGTGATATTGTATTCATTTGCAATGATACACATGTGAACCTTACATGCCAAGACTCTAGTTGAGTTGTTGATTATGCACTTTCATTTCATGTTGCCTTACGGCGTGACTACTTCGCTTCTTATTGTAGTAGAGATTTGGTTGTGTTAGGTTGGGAAACATTGGTGTTTCTAAGATTATTGGCATAGGAGATGTTTATTTGGAGACAAATGTTGGATGTAATTTGCTCTTGAAAAATTCAAGACATGTTCCGGATATTCGACTTCACCTCATCTCCATAAGTGCCTTTGATGACGATGGTTACTATAATTTATTTTACAATGGCAAATGGAAATTGACTAAATGTTCCACGATATTGGCTTTGAGTAAGAAGACATGCACTCTCTACACCATACAAACTAAGTTCATCAGAGAAGAGGGAAATGCAGTGGAGGATTCTTTAGTTGACTTATGGCATATGAGACTTGGTCATCTCAATGAGAATGGACTTAACACTTTTGTTAGAAAGAATCTTCTACCATTGAATGAGAGAAATATGAAAGAATGTACTCACTACCTAATAGGAAAGTATAGATTCTTGTTTCATAGTTCCACTCCACACATGAAGCAAAATGTACTTGATTTAGTTCATACTGATGTTAGCTGCATGAATGTTTGAGCTCTTAGATGTGCACTATACTTTATGACATTTAGTGGTGATTGCTCTAGAAAAGCGTAGGGTATTGTTTCGAAATCTAAAGACCATGTTCTTGCTACTTTCAAACAATTTCAGAAAGTGGAAAGAGAAGCTAGGAAAAGAGACACTGGGAAGAAACTAAAATGTGTTCAAAATGACAATGGTGATGAATATAGAGGTTTGTTTGAATATTATTGTAGAGATTACGATATCAAGCTTGAGGAGACTCTTTTGAAAACACCACAATAGAATGGAGGAGTAGTGAGAATGAACTGGATAATTAATGATTAGTTTTGGTGTATGCTCCCATGCGAGGTTACCTAAGCAATTTTAGGGTGAAGTGATGAGAACGGTAGTGAACTTGATAAACCTTTCCCTATCAATTCTTCTTAAGAAAGATGTTTTGCAAAGAGTTTTGAGTGGGAAAGATATTTCCTACAATTGTCTAAAAGTGTTTGATTGCCAAACATTCATGCATGTTCTAAAAGATGAAGAGTCCAAGTTTGATGATAAGTCTAACTAGTGTATCTTTTTGGGTTATGGACATGAAGAGTTTGGCTACAGATTATGAGATCTAGCTACAGAGAAAGTCGTTAAAAGCCGAGATGTAGTGTTCTTTGACCACCAAGTCATTAAAGACATCGACAAGCCAGGTTGTTTAAAGAATATAACTCAACATTTTGTGAGTTTCAACCTAAATCCTCTTGCGACAAGTGGAAATCATACGAAGAAGCGCATGGAAATTATAAAGATTGCGTATCCTCACATAATGTTGATTCCTCGACTGAAACAAGTGAAACAGTTGAGTCAGAACAATTAGTTGAGCAAGAATAGCCTATTGAGCCAATTGAGTAAGAATAGCCAGTCTTAGCTTAAGTTAAAAGATCTGAAAGAGAATGTAGACTTTCATAGAGACATCAGCCGCACAACTATGTGTTACTCACTGATGCAAGAGAACCAAAAACTTATGAAGAAGTTATATCATGTGATCAAAAGAATGAGTGGCATAGAGTTTTGCATGAGAAGCTTAAATCCTTGCATGAGAACCACACATTAAGTAAGAGAATACTCACAAATAAGTGTGTCTACAAGTTAAAGATGGAAGAAAATAGTTTGTAATCACAATACAAGGCTAGGCTTGTTGCGAAGGGCCTTCTTCAAAAGAAAGGAATTGAATTTAAAGAGATATTTTCACTTGTTATAAGAATACATTCCATTCAAATTGTTCTTGGGTTGGCTGCCAGTTTGAATTTGGAAATTGAACAGCCTGATGTAAAGATAGCTTTTTCTCATGGAGATTTAGAAAAAGAGATATATATGGAATAGCCATACGGTTTTAAAATTGAAGGTAAGGAGCATCTTGTATGCATGTTGATGAAAAGTTTATATGTCTCAAACAAGCATCAAGATAGTGGTACATAAAGTTTAAATCATTCACGGAAAAACATGGATATGGTAAGACCAACTTTGATTCATGTGTCTTTATGAAAAGATTCTCAAATAATGATTTTCTTATCCTCTATCTTTATGCGAATGACATGTTGATTGTTGGGCATGATACTAAGAAAATTAAAAGCTTAAAAAATGAGTTGAGTAGAGCTTTTGTGATGAAGGATCTAGGACTAGCTAAGCAAATTCTAGACATGAGAATTACTCGTGACAGAAGGAACACAAAACTTTGGCTATGTTAATAAAAGTATATTGAAAATGTGCTGGAAAAATTTAACATGAGCATATGTAAACCGGTAAATACTCCATTTGTATGCCATTTCAAGTTAAGTAGTAAAGAGTGTCCCACAAATGAAAAAGAGAAGGAAGGGATAAAGAAAATTACTTATGCATTGGTTGTGGATAATTTGGTGTATGCTATTTTGTATGCAAGAACTAAAATTGCTCATGCAGTTAGTGTCATGAGTAGGTTTCTCTCAAATCCAAGTAAGGAGCATTCGACTTCTATTGAATGCATTTTGATCTATCTTAGAGGCACTTCTATATTTTGTTTGTGTTATGGAAATGCGAAGTTTGAGTTGAGTGGCTACTCAAATGTGGACTATGTTGGTGATGTTGATTTTCGAAAATTCACATTAGATTACATGATGACTTTTGTAGGGAGAACTATTTCGTGATAATCATTATTGCAAAAATGTATTGCTTTGTCTACAACTGAATTGGAGTATATCGCTATTACCAAAGGAGGTGAGAACTCAGAAATTTTTACAAGAGTTAGGATTGAAGCAAGAGAAGTTTGTGATGTATCATGATAACATGAGTACAATCTATTTTAGTAAAAATCCGTTATTACATTTGAGGGAGTTAGCAAGTATCACCTAGAGGGGAATAAGTGATTAAATAAAATATTGACAAATCAATGCGCAATAAAATTAATCAAAATTAAAATTTGAACAAGGGTTAGATTCTGGATCAAGGTTCAGAATCTCTTATGAAGCAGAATAGACTTTTAAAGCACCCAATGAGTGTGCAATAAATAATAACAATAAAGTGTAAGAGTTTAAGGATAAGAAAGAAATTGCACACAAGGTTTATAGTAATTTGGCTTAGATCAAGCCTACATTTATTCTCCCACGTTAACAATTTACGGGCTGGATTCCACTATATCATCAACAAAAGATTACAATTTTGAGTGTAAATCACTTAGTGATAGATCGCACTATCTCATTCAATTATTCTTTTTATACCTCTCTCATGATCACAAATTTTTAAGCTCAATAAAGACAAGTGTTTGATCGAAATTCGCTCAAACTCTGAAATTTGAGATTCTGAGCCTTGTCTTTTACATGCTCCTCGACACCTTTGTCTCATTATGTACTCATTTACTTCCAAACTAGTATTTAGGCAGTCTCCAAATCATTGTCTTCTAATTTACTTATTGGACAAAATTGTATTAAGAAAATTAAGTGGCCGTTGAGTGATAGAAACAAAATCTCTACATGATTTTAATCACCCATACAATCAAAGTTTTGGTTTCCATAAGTAGAGTTTTTCCATATAGAAAGAACTTGTCTCAAGATTGATTTGCCAATCAAATAAAATTGAGTGAATCAAATCTTTTTTTAATGAGGAATTCAAACCAGATCACTAGCCATTATATGTTCTAGGCTTGTGTTACGTTATGTTAAGTTATCTCGTTCTGAACTTGCTTTGTTATGAACTTGGTACGTTATGAACTTGTTACATTCTAGACTTGTGTTACGTTCTATGTGTAAAGTCTAGACCTGTTTCCGTTTGAAGTAGATTCTATAATCTAGACTTAAGTCTAAACATATTCATCCTTATAGTCCACATCTAAAAATATTTAGCCTTAGAATCAGGACATTGTCATAACACAATCCAAATAAGTTCGGCTTCAACATAAAGTCTATCTTCTCATTCTTTCAAGCATAATATTTGATAATATCCTTTACATGTTCTATTATTTACATAGTGGCTTGTGCATCTTTCTCCTAGTTACTCATTCATTAAACACATTAGTTACCTTTTATTTTTTTTATGTCGAATTCAAATATCATAAGGATTTCTCTAATAGCATTCAAGATCAAAGCATATTGATATGAAGTATCATTGGATGTGAGAGAGATTAAAGAAAAAGCTCTTTCTATTTGACAAAGTTCACAACAACGACAATGAATTCGACATGATGACCAAAACCTACTCATATAAAAATAGAGCGGGCATGATGAAACTTCCCACATGATGTGGAGGATGAGATTTGTTGGCTGTGTTCGCCTCTTGTGGGCCCACTTAACATTTATAAAAGGAAAAAAAAAAGTCAAAAAGCAAAAAGAATAAAAGAAAGAGTTGCTTCGTGCACAAGTGTGCCTAAAACTAGATCATTGCTTCTTATGATCCTAGTCGGCTATGTATTGCTTAACTACTCTTTAGTATGAAAGCATGCTAATTTTCTTAAATGAAGCCTAATTTTGTTAGTTTCAAAATCCAGTTGAGTTGGAGGAAGGAACACATTAGAGATGGTGCAACTATCGTGCAATATCCTGCTTGCTTGGATAAGTAGGTTTATCATTGAATCTTCTTGCGTTAGCCTCGAGAACTATTTGCCTTTTCCTTGTCATGCCACACATGGAGATCCTTCTTATGTCCATCATACGCAAAAGTTTCGTAAGTAAGCAATGCATGATCTTGTTTGTCTAATGTCATTCTATTGGTCATAATCTTGTTGCCAAGTTATATTGGTTTGCATGAAGAGGCAGAAGCAATGGGAAAGTTGGATAATCTAGAATAGACAGCAAAATGTTTTGATATTTTAAGAATTGCAAAGAAAAAACAAACAATGACTTGAAGTAGTTTCTTGCAATGAGTGGGAGGGGACATCTCAACTAAGCTCAACTTACCAGTATTGCAAACTTCCATTTTGTAGAAACTTCCATCCACTTTTGATTCAGCTATGAGGGTAGGAAGGCTAATGACAAAAGAACATGACATTGTTTGGTTATCCCTCTTTTGACTTCGGGCCAAGAAAGCATGTGGCCATGTCAGATGTTGGATGAAAGGAACATCTTCCGTTTGAATTTACAATTGTTGCATAAGGCATATTACGATAGCTTGAGAACCAATTGAACCAATCGAAAATTTAGAGATGATATAGACATGGCAAGCATATTTAGGTACCTCCCTAAATTGAGGTGAGAATTGTCTTAATTTTCGTATGGCACTCACTTAAGTACTATAACTTTTTTTTTTTGCTCACTTGGACATCATAAATTTGAAAAATTGATCGTTTGAGTACAATTGACAATTTCCGACATAGACGTTGGTCATCCTATGTGGCTTTGTCGGTGCTACGTGGATAATATTTTTAATTTCTTTTTTAAAATTATTTTTTGAATTTTGAATTCTCTTTTTCTTTTTTATTCCCTTTTTTAGGGCCAACGAAGGTTGTGGTGACCTCCACAAAAAGGGAATAAAGCAAAAGAAAAACAAAAAATTAAAAATAATTTAAAAAATCATATAGGATGATTTGTCAAGATTGACACTCAAATGGTTGATTTTACTCTGATTTAACACTTAATCGAGCAAAAAAAAAAATTATGGCATTTAAGTGAGCGCCATATGAAACTTATGACACTTATGTTGTTCTTCTTCCTTTTAAACAAGTTCAAAGGTAAAAGTTCGAGATTATCCTTATTTTCCTAGTGTCTTGGCTAAGTTTTATAGTTTTTTGTGGCATATAGCATAACATAAGTCATTGGCTTCCTTTAGTTTTTTTTTTTTTTTTTTGGGAGGGGAAGAGGTTCCTGCGCTTGCTATTCCTAATTTCTTTTACCACATAATGTACTAATAGATAACTAAGGCTCAAAATACTTACCCCAGTTGTAGGCTACATAGGGAAAATAACATAAATTCTATATTAAGAACCCTCCGCACATGCCGAAACATACAATGTCATCCTTATATTTTACAAGAGATTTTAAGTAATATTTATCATCCATAAATAATATATCAAATTGTCATTTTATTACCTAACCTACCCTTACCCCCCAAACAAAAACCTCCATACCCACACCCACGCTCTCTTTCTATGCTTGAGAGGCTTGCTTAGTCTGACATATCCACCCCACATCTTGCATGGTCTGCAAGTTTGTTTGTAAGCCTTGTGGGTATATCATGATTGGCATTGGGATCGAGCTATGGTATAGCAAGAGAGTGGATGAGGGTTTGAGCATACATGATGGCAATCTATTGTGCAAATGCATAATGTAAGGTTTAGAAGTATATGATAGTATTATATTTCATTGGTTCGCCCATGATGGGGTGTGTCCAAAGAGCACCATTTATCTTTCATGGGATGTGTATCCAAGAAGCACTTTTTGCTTATGAATAGAGTGTGTTAGAGAGATAGCCTTTGAAAATGTGTGAGCAATTGTTTTTTAGGGGAAGTTTAGATAACTTCCTCATTATGAAATCAAGAGACAGACAAGAATAAACATTAAAACAACGTTCTCCTCTCTCCATCAAAGAATAACACACAAGAATGTCTTCGTCGTTAATTTAAGAAGACAATCGACATTAATCTGTGGAATGTAAATACTTGTGATTGTGACCATCATGAAGTTTTAGATTTTTCTGTTACTTACTGGTGATTTAATGTATATTCTTGAGTAATTTGTTAATTGTGCATCAAGAGGTTAGTCATTTCTTCCCTACTTTTTTCCTACATTGGTATTAGAACCTACGTTATGATTTGTGCCTTGCTTCTTCATAAATTTTTTTTTACTTGCTATTTGATATGGAGATCATGAAGAATTGAACTTCATATTGTTTGCAAGTTTAATGCATTAAAATTGTTGTATGAACGGTCAATATAAACCGATGCGAAAGACCTGTCGAAAGGTTGAAAAAAACAGTTTTGTTGAGCTTTGTCTTAGTAAATTCTTTTCCGTGTAAATTCATTTTGATCACATAAAGTGAAAGATCTCATTGAGACAAGCAAAATGGTGGATAGAACGCCACTTGGGGACATCGCAAGCACTCCCACGCGAAACTCCAAGCTGTAGCATTGTCAGCCACGCACCACACACGTAGACACACGCTGGGTACACTTGGTAGGACGCTGACGTCATCAAGCCCAATCCGTCTATCCGGTCCGGTTAACTAGTCAACCAATCTAATTTATTTGATTGATCAGCTGATTGGACCGGTTGGACTGGCATAGGAATCAAAATTGCCCGAGCATGTGCACCACATGCATTGCTTACTTAGGTAGTGCGTATAGGCATGTGCGAGCTCCATTTGGAGCATGGTTGGTGTTGATGAGTTCGTATTGAAATTTTCTATATTGTAATGTAATTATTTTACATATTTGAAGCTTTTATAAGTATAAAATTGTATACGAAAACCCTAAATAAGTGTATTTTTTTGTATAAGTACATTTTTTTATTCCTTAGCTGTATTTCCCTATGTATTTGGAAATACAAAAGTTGGCCTACTTGTAAATGACCACATATATATTGTGTAGAGCATGGTTTATCGATGGCATGTATAAGGTTTAATGTGCTTGCAATTTCTTGACTCCAAGCATAGTTGAACAATGGCTTGAGATCTTTATTTTTTCTATTTACGTTTTGATTATATTTTATGTATGAATTGTTTGTAAGTTGGTGATCATTATATGAGGTCACATAATCATCTTTTCTAGTGCAAGTTTTTAGGTTGGCAGAATTTGAAGAAATTCTCTCTTAGAACTTAAAATTTGTGCAAATTAAATAAATTAATGATAGTGGGACAATCGTACACAAAAGCTGATTGGGGACAAAGTGAACTTTCGTTCAAGTGTCTTTGGTTGAATTATCATTAATTTAATATTTGCTGCAAATTAAATAAGTGTGTTAATGTGAAAAATATGCTAGTATTTATTCTGCATTTATTATGTCAATATATAGTTGTAATTGATTATGGTCTTGGTATACAAGACCATTGTAGTTGACCTTAATAAGCGGGAGAAGCCAAATGGTGACAATTTTAGTATTTGGCATCGAAATGTTCAGTATATCATTGAGGAGCAAGAGATTTTGGAAACCCTCAACCACACTATTGATGAACTCGAATATGGAACTTTAACTCAGCATAGAAGAGATCATGAGGCTTAGCAAGTATGAAAAGGAAAAACGGCACTACTCGCATCACGTTTTTGCGTTGTGTGCAAGATGATCTCATATGTGAGTTTGAAACTTATAATAATGCTCGAGCAATTTGGGCTGCCTTAAAATATAAGTTCGGAGATACGTGTGCACTAAATTGAGGAGGCTTGCCATCAAGTTTGACACATATTAAAGTGTCAAAATCAAATGTGAGGTAGCATCTTTAGGAGGTGTCAAACATGATACATGAGTTGAAGACGGCATGTCGTATTCTTACTGATAAACAATAAGTTTAGGTTATTATAAAGTCTATTCCTTGTAGTTGGAAGTATATGAAAATCAACATGATGCATAATAAGAATATCCTCACTTTTGATGAGATAACACATCATTGGAAATTAGACGATGAGCACTTAGAGGTTACAAAACCCTCTACACATGTTTATGTTGCTAAATTTGGTTTGCGCAAAGATTCGAGTTTCAAGCACAAAAGCAACTATATATTCAATAACAAAGAAAATGAGACTAGTCAAGCATCCAAGATAGCTAAGATTTTTCGATACAAGAAGCGCAATAGCAAGAAAGATAAGGCCAAGATGATGCGTTATAATCATGATAAGCTGGGTCACTTTATTTGTGAATGCACTAATTGCATTATTTCATCACTTTAAGTAATGCTTTTAATTCTAGCACTTTAATACTTGCCAAATCTCATCCTATGTGGGCTGTAAACTCAAGAGCATCAGATCACATAGTTAGAGATCGAGAAGCATTTGTGGAGTATCTTCGGATATAGTTGGTAAATTAGAAATAATTCTAAAGTTGAAGTGAATGGTATAAACTCATGTAAATTTAATTTACATGGTGGTCGAAACATATTCTTACATAATTTCCTCTATACTCTAAATATTTGGTGGAACTTGGTCACTATAGTTGTTCTTTTAAGTTTAGATTATGTATTTAATTTATGTTTGAAACAATTTATTATGATTTTGGTCATGTAATAAATAGTTTTATGGAAGACGTGTTCAATGTTAATGTTAATGGTTATTTTTTTAAATTGCATCTTCTAATAATGTGAAAATTGATGCAAGTATTTGGCATACTAGACTAGATCACATTAGGTTACAAAGAATGAAAAGATTAGCCAAAGAAAGTCTTTTAGGTTTACTCGCTAAAATTGAATTACCAATTTGTCAATACTGTCTTGCAATAAAAATAACTAGAAAATCATTTGGTAAAGGAACCGGAGCTAAACTTCCATTGCAACTTATACATTCTAATATTTGTGATCCATTAAATGTGAGGGCAAGGCATGGAGTCTCATGTTTTATTACTTTTTTAGATAGCTTTACACATTTCGGTTATGTCTTTCTAATTTCCCATAAGTTGAAAGCATTATATTACTTTAGATGACATATGATTTTAGTAAAAAATTGGTTAAATAAAATAACAAAGACATAAGAACTGATTGCAGACGTGAGTAGCTATCTGAATAATTCAAGTCTCTTTGTGATGAAAAAGGCACTGTAAGAAATATGATTATTCTTGATAGTTTGCAACAAAATGGAATTGCCGAGAGAAAGAATAGAGGCCTATTGGAAATGGCTAGGTCCATTATGACATATGTAAATCTACCTATCTTATATTGAGGAGATATATTATTGATTGCTACCTATATACTTGATCATGTACCCTCTAAATTTATCACTTCTACCCTTTATGAATTGTGGATTGATAAGGAAATCAGATTTAAGCAATCTACAACCTTGGGAGTATGTAGCATATGTTTACGATTCTTCCTATAAATATGTCAAATTAGGTATTAAAGGGAAGAAATATATCTTTATTAGATAGTCTAAATGCTCCAAAAAGTACATGTTCATATGTGAATAAGCTGATGGAAGTGTGACTGAAATGGAGTCACGAGATATCATTGTCACGACTTCACCCTCTGCAAGTGCACCACTTAGGAATTTGGCTAATGGATTATTAGATCTAGACTTAACTCAAGCTCTACAAGCCCATTCTGAATCGCAACTTAGGGTTCAAATTCTTAACATGCAAATTATTTTGATTTATGAGTGACCACTAATCAATTTATGGTAGATCGATTAGACACCTAAGTAAAATAACGAGATAATTATTTTACTCTTACGAACTATAGATTATGGGTACATAGATTTGATTACACTAGATTTTTCTAATACCCTTTCGGTATCTTTCTTTTCATGAAAAAAGCCTAGCAAGCAGCTTGGATCGATTTTATTACTTCATAACATGTGATGATAATACTTTTGAGCAAACCACCAATTTAACAACCACTAAAGCGGTAAATAAATTGCAAGACTTACCTCATAGTAACAAAAGCATTTGCAATGTTGACTCAAAATTCATATCAATAACCTTAGATATCATTTCTAATTAACAAGCAATCACTCAATCTTTTTTGGGACTTTTACTTATTTAATGAAATTTAAAAATGGATGTGAAAACAGCATTTCTCAATGGAGAACTAGATGAGGAAATCTATATAAAATAACTAATAGGTTTCATAACTAAAGGTTAGGAGGGAAAAGTATGCAAGCTTCATCGCTCAATATAAGGCCTTAACCAATTATCTAGACAATGGTGTTTCCATTTCCATTGAGCCATAACTTTTTTTGGGTTTACAATGATCGAAAAAAAATTACTGCGTGCATATCAAATGGTCTGGGGATAAATATGTGATTTTATCACTTTATGTGAATGATATTTTATTATGAAGGAATGATAAGGGTTTAGTTCTCACCATAAAAGAAGTGTTATCCTCTAATTTTGAAATGAAGTACAATGTAGAAGCTGTTTATTTATTTAAAGTTAACATAGAAAGAGATCGATCAAGAAAACTCCTTACTTTGTCACAATAGTCTTATATAATGAAGATTCTTGGATATTCCAATATGTAACATTGTAATTCTATTGATACTCCTGTCATGCAAGGAGAATGCTTAAGTTCTAAGATGTGTTTTAAGACTCTAGAAGAAAAGAAATAAATGAAAGCTATTTCATACACTAGTGCAGTCAAAAGTTTGATATATGTTATGATGTACTTGATCCGATATATGTTATGCCGTGGAGTTAATGAGTCGATACCAGTCAAATTCTAATCGAGCATACCAAAAGGTAGTTAAGAAAATGCTGAGATACTTAAAAGACACAATGTATTATCAACTTTATTTTTAAGGAAACAATATATGCTTATTAGGCTACCTAGATACAAATTAGGGAGGAGACTTAGATGAGTGTAAATCGATTCCTGGGTATGTGTTCTCACTTAATGAATGTGCAATTTCTTCAAATAGCAAGAAACGCGCATGCACAACTCTATCTATGCTGGAGATAGAACTTATTGCATGTTCAGTTGCAGTTCAAAAAGTAGTATAGCTAAAATATTTCTTTGATAATTTAATTTTTATCACTGAAATTCCAAGACCAGTGATAGTTTTTGTGATAGTTAAGTAGTCATTACCTATGTGAAAGACCCTAAGTACCATGGTAGGACGAAGCACATTGGCATAAAGAATAATTTCATCAGATATATAATAATGAGAAAGGAAGTAGTCCTATAATATATTTCAACCAACACGATAGTGGCTAATTCATTCACAAAGGCTATTCCTAGAGACGCATTTTTGACCCATGAGATATCTCTAGGGTTATGTAAATGGAAACATATATATTGTATTGTGCTTATTTGATTTTTAATGAATCAATATTTTATCAACAAGTATAAATCTATTATGAAACTAGCACAAACACATATATATTGTTGAAAGATATGTCAATAAGTATTGATTGGCTCACTAGTATAAGCAGTAACATCCTCAAAACCGACCCCATAAGGATCAACCACAAGATCCTGAATGAGTCGACCATGGGCTATTGGCCATGGATCGATTGGTTTAGTCGGTAAGAATCATGGATTGGTCATGATTTGATTGACCGACCGGTCATGAACTTGTCGAGGCGTCGGCTATGAAAAGTCTATCGACCATACCAATGGGATTGGATTACCAACTCGAAAAATGACTTTTAGATCACGAGAATTGGTCATGGGATGATTTTGGATCGGTGGATGGTTTTGGGTTGATCCGACTAGTCATAGCGCCTAGCCGCGAGTGATTCCGTCTGGCTATGCATCGATACATAGACGATCCGACTTGACAAAAAGTGATCGTCTTCCGATAAAAAATGCATCATTGCCTATTTAATTTTTAGTGATCGGAAATGAATTTTGAATTGGTGATGTCTGATCGTGGATCGGTAATGCACCGGCCATGAACCATATGGATGGATCGAGCACAGATTGGAATGAGCCTCAAGATAGACCCGGCTATTCCATCGCAATTCCTAAGGTTTATGAGTACCTTGGCTTAATGCTATGCCATAAATAGCTTTGGAATTGGCATTGAACAGACCCGAAGACTAAGGACCGAATTATGAGGGAAAGTCGTATTAGGCTTGGTAGTAAGCCCAGGGACCGGCCTGAGGGCTAGTCCTAGAGTTGCCTAGGCCGACTGTGCTAACCTCAGGGCCAACCATTGAGCCGACCTAAGGCCCGACTCTCATGGCCGACCCTCATGGTCGACCAACCGCCCAAGGAAGCGGTTTGGGTGAGTTGGGGGTATGTTGTCTGAACCTCAGGCGTATGTGATTTGATTTTCTGAGGTGTCCCCAATGATCCTTTTTCCGGCCCCGAAACCAATCTAGACGGTGGAATTCTCCGGACCACCTTCCTAAGGATGGAAAGGTCAAAAGGGAAGAATTCTCTAGAAGCCCTTTATTAATGACAATGGATAAGACTTATTTTCACCCTTTCAATGGCCATGATTATGGTCAAAAATATCTTGGGGACTATGAAAGGGACGGATCACATGGCCCAATTGGAAGGCGACACTTGAACCCTCATCATAAGCCTATGGAATTTTAGAGACTTAGTAGGCAATTTAGACATCTTCCTAGTCAAACTTCCATAAATGCCAATACATGAGGGGGGACAAGTGGTCCAATAGGAAAGTGAAAGGTGGGCCGTTGTCGATGACATCTACAAGTTAGACTGCTAAGTAGAACTTTTTAGCCGTGCCTAGTCATCCCTTAGGTGCAATTATTGGTGAAATAGGCTTGCCATTTAAGGATTCTAGGTGGGCCACTTGGAAAAAGAGGATTGGATAGCTAGAAGTGCAATAATGAGCTCGAGAGTTATAAATAGGAGAGGCCTCTCCTTCTCCCTTACCATTGCACCATTCTCCTCCTCTCTCACTCTCTTGGTCGCCCTCTCCTCATCTCACGTCTCTCTCTTTTCGGCCCACAAGCAAGCTGCCCTCCTTCTCAAGTTGATTTCTATAGTTTTGTGAGGTTTGTCTAGCTAAGTAGAATCTCCTCTTCTCTCTAGTATGATCATTTCTATAATGAAGACTAGACGGTCTTCTCATGTTGAACCGTGATCGTAAGTAGAATCTCTTACTTCTCCATAGGAATAGTCATTTCTATCATGAAGTCTAGATGGTCTTCTCTTGTCGAACCGTGATTGTATGGAAGATTATGTATACGTTAGCTTGTACATGAATCATATGCATGTGTGTGATTATTTCACAACCGAGATAATGTCATGGTTCGTTGTTGGTGTTCAATGCAAGTTGGGAACGCCCAAAGCCATAAGGCTTGAGCTGGTAACGAAATGTTGAAACTCAAGTATTGTATGGTACAAGGCTCACCTAAGACCGTGATGTCTTGGATTGGCATCAAGACATGCCGGGTCCTAGTCTCGTTCGGTACGGGGATCGCTCAAACCCACAAAGTCTTGGTTGACATGGATATGTATCGAGCTCATGTCTTGGATTAGTGCGGGATTCTTATTACTCGATGTTGGAGCCAACCCTCGAGCTTAGAGTTATTACATCACCTTTAGATTCGGGTCGTAAAAAGCACGACACGCATGATTATGTATGAGCATGATGTGATTGTTGAGTCATGAGTGAGTCGGCAAAAGGGAAATATTAGAACCAGTATAAGTGATGCATTTATGAGATCACCTCATGAAAGATGGGAACGAAGCGATATCCTTGCAATGGGATGTCCCGGGTAACCCCCGGAAACCTCGGGAAGCTAGCCTTGAGAAGCCTCGGCAAGAGTCGAGAGGGCCTAGTTGAGCTAGGATAATGTCAACTGGTACCCCTTAACGAGATGTCCCGGGTTACCCTCGGAAGCCTCGAGAAGCTGGCCCCAAGAAGCCTCGACAAGAATTGAGAGGGTTTGGTTGAGCTAGAACGATGCAAAACGATCTACACAAATGCCGGTTATGTGTTTATGTGTTAGCCGACATGTGGGTAAGTGAAACCCTTGTATTTATGCTCGAGTATGTGTGATATATGTTTATGTGTTAGTTGATGGGTAAGTAAGTAAAGTCCTTGTGTTAGTCATGGCATTACATGTGAGTTGTAATTGAGCTGCCATCGACATTGTTTGCATAAGGTGCTCTGGCTAGTTGTTAATGAAGGGATGTCATGTTAACCGAGGGTAGATGTTTCACTTATTGAATTTCCCAAAACTCACCCTTTTGCCTTTACAGGTTGGTAAGATGGCTAGTCCTCCTCTTGTTCATTTTGGTTTGCCAATGAGGATAGAAGGGTCGACTGTAGATGTCATACACGTGGAAGTAGGGATAACGTACCAGAGATATACCTCTATTGTATGGGTTCACGAGGGACAAGATGAATTGATCCCTCACCGTTACGAGGCATGGTACGTCTGGTCAGACGGTGAAATAATTGGGCCTATTTGTGGCTTTAAAGGCCCTATGAACCCAAAGGGTCAACGTCTAACGGGATGAATGATACTTAGTAATATCGGCTTGTAACGGAAAGGGTTCCCAATTTTGGAAGCCGCAGTGGTAGCAGAGATAGGGATATCCAAGCCTCTTATGCTATGTAAAATATGGAAGTTAGTTGCACACGAGCTACTAATGAAACTAGTATTGTATTATATGATTACGTTCCATGTTCTTCCAGTGATGTTTGTCGGGGATGTTGTTGTTACGTTTATGCTTCCGCATGTGTATTTAAACAAGATAAAACAAATCAAGTTCGATGACAAGCTTGGGATGCCGCGAAAATAACTCGTAGCTCGGACCTTGGAAGGGGATCGTTACATAAGCAGTCATCGCAAGTATTATAGTAAGTAGGTTGAGATGAGATGGTATATACAATAGATGCTGAAAGAGCATATTTGGTACATAATATAATTTTATGTCACCTTGATTATAATCAAGTGAAGCCTGTGATTTGCATACTATAAGATCAAATATAATAGTCCCACAATCATGTATGCTTGATAGAAACTGAATGCGAATACTTAATTGGACATTGTAGAAAGCGAGCTGATATAACACTCGAGCTAAACATATGTACGTGATAAGTATGTAACTATGTTTAGGTCAAGATTTGTATAGTGAATATGTTTAATAAATGACATATGCTCTTATAGGAAAAGAAATCCACTATAACATTTAATTCATACTAAATGTGTATTATAGACTGATAAGGGAGGAGAGTGAAATTATCACTATTAACTTATAGTTTGAGGTAATTTATAATTTACCCCATTTTGTACCATATGTACTTCTGACTATGTTTTCGAAGTAATATATTAATGTTGCTACTTTAGCACATTACCAGCGGTCATGAATATATATGGCTTTATGGGGTATATCTATGAAAGTAGTTATTTAAAAATGGAGAGAAATATGAATGCGATACATTTATCATATGTATTTTCTAGTTGATCAATTATATTGCATTATGTAGCTTCGGATATAATTGTAAATATATGGTGTTTTGAAAATAATCAAGTATAACCTATATATATATACATAGATTGATGTAATAAAATATGTTTGGGGCACTATAAGACATCAATTATTTATTTATTTTTGAGATTGTAACTATTATGTTATCCCTAATAGGTATATAATTTGAGCTCTTAAATGCATGATGTACTCACTGGTCACATGACTTTTTTTTTTATCAATATGAATTGTTTTTAAAATAGATGAATATTGAATACCTTATATTCTTAATAGAGCACTATCAAGCCCATCGGGTTCGAGTGGAAGATGTTATATTTCATTGATTTGCCCATGATAAGGTGTATCCTAGGGGCACTATTTGCCCTAATGGAATGTTTGTCGAAAAGGCACTTTTTGCTCATGATGAAATGCGTTAGAGAGACAACCTTTGAAGAGATACAAGTGGTTGTCTTTTAAGGAAAGTTAAGGTAACTTCCTCATTATGAAATCAAGAGGCAGAAAAAAATGAATGTTGAAACAACATTCTCCTCTCTCCATAAAAAAAATAACACACAAAAAGATCCCCATCATTGCTTTGAGAAGATAATCGACATTAATGCTGTAAAACGTGAATGCTTTCCTTGTTTTTGTATTCGGACCATTGTGAAGTTGTAGATTTATCCATTATTTTCTGGTGATTCAACGTATATTCTTAAATAATTCATTTGTTATCAAGTTAGTCGTTTCATCCCCCACTTTTTTCCTACAAAAATCGACAACCAAGTTGACGATGATTTCTATAACTATCCTATTGCACACTATACAGGTGGAGTTCAATTTTTTCTTGTTTTGGCCGCTATAGGTTAGTTTAATTAAGCATCTTTTTTTTTTTTTTTAAATTCTTACACTTATTTGTCAAATAGATCGGGTGTTCATGAATGGAAAATTCATCCATCAACCTACTGTTCAAAAGTAAAGGGACACACAAAGTCAACTATCTAACCTTATTTCAGCAAAACAGTGCCATATCAACTCATGAGACTTGTCCCACATAAAGTTCAAGGATTTTACTCCAACATAACCCAAATGAGAAAAAGGAAAAAAAAAAAAAAAGGAAGGATAGAAACCCTGGAAGAGAAGGCCAATATAAATACACGGGTAATACTAATATTATACATGACGGGCTTTCATGTAGAAGCTAAGCCCCACGGGCCCTTTCTCTCAGGCCGGTAAGGCCCGTGACACACTCCTTAGCCACCAGCTCGAGAGAGCTGCGGGAAGAGCCGCCCTTAGCCAAAGCCACTTCCGCGCTATGCTTGAGATCCAGCACTTTCGCCCTCACCAACTTCCCGTGCTCCTCATCCTTCTCCATCACCCTCCTTATCACCTTCTCAATCACCTCCCTCCCAATCACCCCGTCGGGCCCCACCTCCCTCGGACGAGTGGCCATGCCAAGGTGGTCGGAGAGCATGGTCGCGTTCATGCCTTGCTCTGCGTAGAGCGGCCAGCATATCATGGGCACCCCGTTAATCACGCTTTCCAATGTCGAGTTCCACCCGCAGTGCGAAAGGAATCCCCCGACCGACTCGTGGGCCAAGACCTCAGTTTGTGGGGCCCACATCTCCACCACGAGGCCCAGATCGCTGGTCCTACTCGCGAAACCATCGGGGAGGTAAGCCGGTGTCCCGTCCACGGTCCTCTTATTCTGATGGAAGTACGACCCGAAAGCACTACCCTCGATGGGTGGCCGCACCACCCAAACGAACCTCTGCTGGCTCAGCTCTAAGCCCCAAGCCAGCTCGGTGAGCTGATCAGCCGATAGGGTCCCACCACTGCCAAACGACACGTACAGAACTGACCCGGCTGGTTGCGAGTCCAGCCAGTCAAGCACTTTGCTCCTGCAGACCGAATTTGCAACCGGTTTGACAGGCCGAATCAATGGACCGATCGGGTGGACCGGGACCGAGCTGAACCGGCCCAGCAAGTTCGGATCTCTCAGTGCTTTCAACGTCTTGGGCTCCAAATACTCCCAAGAGTTCACTAATATCCCATCAGCCCTTGCCATATCGAGCGCCATCTTTGCATAATCGTTGTGAAGGACCCGGTCATCTGGTAGCAAGTACGGGTCGATCGTGTCTTCGAACTTGAGCGGCGCACATCCTGGGATGTTCAGCGGCTTATGGAGATAGACATGGTCGTGTTTGTTGGTTTCATCTTGATGGGGATAATATAATGACAGGGCAAGGAACCATGCATTAGTGGTATCGAACATGTACTTCAACATGCCGAAATCATCGGCTATATTGAAAGCCTCGGTCCCAAAGAGGTCGACCACGAGGGCCGAGGGGCGTGGCTTCAATTCAGCAATCTCTGCGTGGAGGATCGGCATCGCATGGCGCATTATGAGGACCAGCTGTGAGAGGATCGCCATTGATTTGGTGACTAGGTCCGAGACGTCGACCGGCGGGAGGAAGACGATGTCGAGGAGGTCTTGGTAGGAGGAGTAGTGGGGGAGCTGGGATTGGATGGTGGAGGCGTCGGTGGTCACAACGAAGATGGTGACGAGGAAGCGGTGGTGGGTGGCGAAGCGCTGGCCGAGTTCGAGGACCGGGATGAGGTGTCCCATGCCGGGGCTGGCGAGGAGGGCTATGCGGGTTTTGGTGGGGACGACTTCCATGGCTACAGAGTTTGTGTATTTGGAAGAGAGGAGGGAAGCGACTGAGGTCTGTTCTCGCATAGGAGTTTGCAATGGTATTTATAGAGAAAGATGCTGCAGTTAATTTTCGTTAATGTAGAAGCATCTAGAGTAACTTTTTGTAAACAAAGATTTAACATAGTAGGGTTAGTCCTATTCTTTCAACCAGGGTTTGCTAGGTTTTTATTTTACCTAGAATTTAGCTAGCTCTCTTGTATGAGCTTAAAAAAAAAAATTCTTTTAGCTTTTCTGACAAAATTTACAAAATTGAAATAAATATTTGAAGTTTTAAAGATTTTACGAAACATTTTAAAAGAATTTATGTGTCAGTATATGTATATTTTGAAATGCTTTAGGTATTCGCCGATTTTAAATAAAACTCAAAGGAAGCATAATTCAATAATAATAGAAAATAAAAGAAAAAGAGAAATCAAAATCACTTCCAATAATCTGTTTGGTTGTCTATTTAACTTGAAAGGCAGTATCGTGAGCCAGCAGTTTGAAAATTAAGATTCTCATTGAAGCTTTATCGGTATAGTCACATATAATAGAACTAACCCCAACGACAGCACAATAGATTGGAATTGGACGTCATACATTTGAATTTCATCAATTAGATGCAATTTATTTTAGAGTGTGTTTATTTTGAGGAAAATGAATGATTTGGAAAACGTATATGAATATGATCACCTGTACTGCTTATAAAAAATGAATAAGTAAAAAATATCTTCATTGTTCATGAAAATGTTTGGACATGAATTTATTGTCGATAACAAATTTTTTTTCCATTGACTAATTATTTCAAATAATATAACTAGTTAGAGTAATTTTGCACAAATTAAATGTCCGGACTTAACGGATTCATAAAGTTCGCAACTTGTGATACAGGCCTCCAAATAGTCAAGTTTCTATGATGAACATTCTTATAGTCTTCGGCTCACATGTCTACCTTCAATCACGCTGATGGCGGCTTTGAATAGCCTTTGTGTTCTCTCTATATATTTTTCTTTTAGGCGTGATGATCTGCACGACACTCTATAGTCATGAAGTAACGCTTGCAAATTAAAAGATAGGTCAGTTCCTCTGGAATCTTGGGCGCGGACGGCAAGAACCATTAATTTAAGTGAAGAAGATAAGCATGATTGGCGTGGATGGTAAGTCGAATTAATTGATAGAATATGAAGATCAACTGCAGGCACGTAATTAAAATCTAGAAAACCCATGATATAAAATTGGGGGAAAACGATAATTTGGCAGTGATTAAGACTCGAAGTCTCTCGTTCGATTCGGAACCGGCACGAGTTTTTGACTGTCGGGATGTGTGTCTGCAAAGGAACAGAGACAGTAATGAGCGATTGGCTGTTGTAAGATTGGTTGCCGTACATCCATTTTTCGAGGTTTCGTCCTCTTTTTTGTCAAGTTTTCTTTATAGGTGTTTTTTTCTAGGAGAGGAGTTAGGTGCAAGAAGAGTAAATGAAATCGATGGCTTTATATTCGGTCGTTAAAGCTCCTAAAGAATCACATGTCAATGAATTTTCTTGATTTTTAATATCAAATGCTATTTATCAATTTCTTAGATGATCTTCAAACTGCACTTTTGGATTGATTGGGGCCAATAAAGAATTATAATTGAGGTACTTTTGCTTCTTCTATTTTTTTTCAAGCCTAATACACCGAAAAACCTTACACTTTAGGTCAATCCCAATTCTACCTCAAACTTTCCTTTTATCGAGGAAAATTAACAACTTTCACCCTAGTCCCCAATATGCTTCGGGTCTTAAAATGGCCATTGGTTTTTTCGAAATTATTAATATATGAAGACTATTGTTGTTCCATGCAAAGGTGAGTGTGTTGGTGAAGATGCAAGTTCAAATAATGAACCTCTAACTAGCCCTAATATTGATAATTTTGAAGAAATCAGTGGTAATTTTTGGACAGAAGGTAGATTTGAGATTAAAGTGAAAATTGACTATTTTTCTCAAGACAACAAAAAAAGTTTGGGACAAAATAGGGATTAGATCCAAAGCTGGATATTCTTTTTAGGGGAATACCTTCTTTTTGTTTTTTTACTGCAAGGGTGGAAACTTTTTCAGCAGCTAGAAAATGGATCATGTGCATTTTCCTACTTATTTAAATTATCTCTGCATTATTATTCAATCATTTCACTTACTCTTCTTGCACATTCGATTATTCCTTAAAAGGGTTATATACAGTTTTGAATTGATCAAAAGCCTTAGGGATCATGTGCATTATCGAAATTAAATCTGGCAAATCTTCAACGCACATTCCCTCATTACTTCAATGACTTTAGCATTATATTTTGCTGTCTATAATGATCTGGAATTTCAGCTCACGCCACTTCTGTTTCACGCGAGAGACTCTGATTTCTGCACGATCATATAATTTTGGTGATTAAACAAACTCCATCGATCGCTAATGGTAGCAAGGAACAGTCCTAGATAATAGCAGGAGGAAGGAGTTCTGCATTTATTAAAATTCACATGCGATGCATGATTGCTGCTTTTGATCATCATGCAGCGTCGAAGTCAGCTCTTTCGTCCCGACTTTCCCAAAAAGAAAGAAGAAAAAGATCTCTTTCGTTAAGCTCTTCCTTTCCAAGAGCCGTAGCTGAATAACATGGAGATTAAGAGTTTGGGTTAGGGCACTTGTTAGGGAATTTATACAGATGGAGAGAGTGTAGTCAAATTTGTCGAGCTGCATCTAGTCAAACGAAAAGCAAAATGTGTGCTTTTCTAGTTAAACGTTCAAGAGAAGGCTGATTGATTGACAGGAAGATTTTGTTGATGTTGGATGAAAGTAGTTGGCGGAATAAACGACTTACCTCTTTTGATGTGCAATAAAGAAATTACCCCAAGAACGTATGTTGAATCCCGAACGAATGATGGACGATACGACTTCACGTTGGTCCGAGTACAATCACGAGGAAAGTATTCACATTCCACAGTGTTAATGCCAATTGTTTCTCAAAATAGATGATGGAACCCTTGAGTGTCTTTATTTTGATTGAGAGGATTCTCTTTCTCTCAATTGCGTTCTGTTCGTTCGTTGGCGGTTATTTTTCTGAAGTTATCCTTTTATACTTCTCTTGGAAAAATAACTGCTCATACCCCTTCAAAGGGTACCTCTCTAAAATACACTCTATCATAAGCAATAGGTGTCTCTTGGACATACCCCATCATGGACGTACCAAAATGCAACAGTTGAGAACATATTCCTTGTGACAATCGGTATTAGAGCATGATATCTTAAACCTGCAACTCATTATTTGCTTCACAATGTCCGGAAGTACTGTAAGTGAACCATTGAGGGGCTTTTTTTTTTTGGTTCCTTGAGTCGACCAAGTTGTTGCCAATGGTAAGATTCATGAAGAACACCTTGTGAAAGAGAGTGAGTAACTCAATGTTAGTTCGCAACTTATTTTGACAAAATATGTAGGTCACTCTATATAGGTTGATACTATCATATAAGAATTAGCCAATTTATAGCTTCAGTAAGTTACGCAAATAAAAGTTGGTAAGTTAGTACAAAAAAATGTAGTTTAAAATCTATAAGAAAAAGTCAGTAGGTTTATAGAGGTGTTGATAAGTTACCAAGAAATAATATTGAGAGAGAAAAAAATCACCGATCAATTTCTTTTACTAAAAGTTTTTGATATTTATAAACACTTATTGAATTGAAAAAAGTCAATATATTCTTTGTCACAATGTCCATTGCAGGCGCTCTTGTCGTTCACATTATTATTGACCTCACCAAATAATCTGGGTCAAATGAGCCTCGCACATGGCTTTCTATCATCTTATACAGCACATTCAGTGCTAACTTAGTATTCAAATATTAATACGCGAAACATGTCCGAACATAATGGCCTACTCTCTCTTTTTTCGGTCTAGTGCCTCTTCTCTTAATCCAAATGTTAATTGGCTCGAGACGTCTGCTTGATTGAGCCCCACTAAACTTTAGACTTAATCAAGTAATTAAGTAACAGTCTCCTCCCCGGAAGCTACATGATCGGGCAGCTTTCCATCTCAACTAGATAGATAACGTGCTATTTGACAATGACATTTATGCAAGAGGTTAACAAATGGCATGTGCCTTGTTGTAGGGTTTGCAAGATAATACAATTGTCACTCTACAACGATGTAGTTCAAAAAGAAATTGATTCATAAATATGTATGATGTATGATTATGTATTATATTCTTCCAACCCCAGCTAGAAAAGAATCGAGATGTTCGTTATGTGCAGCCCGACATGGCTTGCATAAGGCTTGCGGTGCATGCAAAAATTAACTAATTTACGGCGGCTATCTTTCCTTTCGAGACTTACATCACTGTTCGGGATGACGAAGGATATATATATTTTTTACGCGAATTGTGTACTGAAGATAAATAATTAATAATTAAGAGGGCATTTCCACAGCACCATCATCTTCTAAAACGGGATTTTCATTTAGGGCGACGGTTAAAGAAATGAAAACGGAGAAACGTAAGCAGAGCGGTTAATTTTTTTAGGGTTATGCTGGTTCAAGCTGATTACAAATATGACATCATCTTGATAACAAATCGAGCAACTTGATCTCTTCCACCTTTTTCAAAAATTCAAAATTTTGAATTTAAAGTTCTTTCCTCAATTTGAGGATACTTTCCTTGACTTAAGGAATCAATTTTGCCCTTATCACCTAAGTATGTATATATTTAAACTCGTTCTATACATCAAGAGAGATATCAAGGGAAAATAAAAAATTCTAAGTTTCCTTACGTTCTTTACATCCAATTATAATCGAACGTAAAAGCAGAAGATAGACTTCCAAGTTCTTGTTTTATTTTATGATATATCCGCCTCCTGTGAAGTTACCAAGTCCCACGTACACTAATAAAATTTAATTAATTAGTTAAAAGATTATACATGAACACCTACACCAGCTGAATATGAAACAGAAATTGTTTGCCACTTGCAACACGCATGTATTTCCAGACGTTAAAACCATCCCGAAGTGTTGACTACAGTATTATATCTATTTAATCTCAGATGACTTCACTGATTTTAATGTTTGTTACGTATACGATCCTAGAACATCATCGTTTTTCCTGCATCTATACGTATTCTATTATATGGCATGGTTTCCGAACATTATTTTACAAGATTTAGAACGCATGATGCCATCAAAGGACATAACTTACTATATACTAAGTATATATACAAATGAGAAGATGCGTTCGGAGCACGCTTTTTCAAGAGCGACTTTACTTCCGATTGTTACTGCCCTCTGCGCTGGGCAGGCAGGTACGAACCGGGCACCAAGTAGTACCCCCATGAGATTTTTAATTAATTTTGCTGAGGCAAGTTGACTTTCTCGCTATCATAGTCGCAATTACCTTTTTTAAACCGCTAATTTAGGGTTTGGTGCCATTTTGAAATAGCAAAACTCGTTGCGGCGGACTGATGCAACAGAGCACATGCCGACAGATGCTACGCCGGGCATGAAGAGATTAATGTAGAGTTGTTTGACCCCGACAATATTCGCATCTAAGATTCGAGTGCATTAATAATAAAGATAGCGTTGTCTTAACCTCGGTAATTGTCAAGAAGGGAAATAAACTAAACAAATTAACGTGATTTGAAGTGATCAGGCTAAGTTAAATGAATATCCCATTAGGCATTAAAGAATCCCGTTAAGGAGTGTGCAACTCATCGTTTCGACAATTATATGGATTAATTTTTTTTTTTATGCTATATAAATATTCAAGAGGGATCTCATGGTAAATACGAACTTCTTAGAAAATAGCAAGTTGAGGGAAAAATATTAAAGAGCCTAGCAAAAAGTACACTGCACCGGCTCTCAAAGTTGCATTATTGCATGGAGAAATGAACGGTTGAGTTTTGAGTCAACTGTTGCTCACTTCTCAAATTTTGATAACCAAGCCGTGGAAGTTGGATTTGAAATGGGGATATGATGATTGGTGCACTTGGCCGAAATCAAGCCGCTTCACATTATTTACTCTCGGCGTGATCTTGATTTTTAGATCCTCATAGACAGGTTCTTCTCAGCTTATCGACTTTTCTATGATCCTTCAAGTAATTTTAACTGTCTGCTAAATTTCCAACGATCGATTAAGTCAATTAGAACTCAACATCAAACTGTATCGGGAAGAGTAATTGTTAGTTAAAGTAGCAACCAAGGTAACTTTTCTTGAGTCAATCCCAAGGGCCTCATACTCCGATAATAACCTGATGACTGAGATGTGATCATTGCCATAATCCAACGGTGTTATGCGGATGTTTCAAGAGGTCCAGACTCTCGACGTTACAAAAACAAAAGGAAAGCAAATTGCCCTGCTGTTTGGACAAGTAGTCGACAAGAAGTCTCAGGCAGATTAATCTAATTTAGAGGGCCCATATAGCGGAACTGAAACATGTTCTACGAAGAATTTAAGGTGATGATACCATTATGTTGAATTCTGCCACGCTCAACTTATATGTAGAAATAGTTGAGTTCTCCATATATCTCAACATATCTACCTAATTAAAGCCATTTATATGTGTTTCATCAATCTTTCTTTTCAAAATAACAAGTCAATACATCATTAAACACGTAATATAACTAGCTTGATTTGTTATGGGTTTTAACTATGAACATAATAATTGTCATCACTAGCTATCCCAAGTCTCCAATTTTGGCCTCCGTGGGCCATGTATTCATTGACAAGGAAGTGGTTCATAGATCCTATAGCGCAATTATGTCAATTGTCTACTTTGGAGTGGGCTTGTTGGGCTTCAGCCCAACCTGCACATCCGGAGAGAAGAATTTATTTTCTTGTTTTATACGCAGACATCCCAGAATTGCTTTCCTCTGTGCATATATATTGATAATCGTGAAGTTGAGATTTGCAAAAAATGAACCAACATTCAGCATTTGTCAGTAAATTGATTGGCACCACAGAAGCCAATTGAGTGTAAAGTTGAGGTTTGCAAAAAATGCAGGTAATTTGGCTATTGAAAGAATGATGGAATTAAAGTGCGGGAGAATGGTGTGCTAACCGAATATGCGAGCTTATTTGCATCCAACCAGCTTGACCAACGGCATTCAAAGAAACTCAAAGTGTATGTTTCAGGGATAGGCTTTTAGGGATAGTCTAACATGATATCAGAATTCTTGTTATTTTAGGAAGCGCTCGTTAAATCTTTCTCCACGGTGGTCATAGCAACGTCAATTGTACTAGTGTTTGTTTTTGGGACACTTGTCTTAGATCTTTTCAAAAACCAATGGCCTCAGTAGACACCTTCAAACGAGTCAAATCTTGAAACTTTTTCTTGTTCCGTTTGTCCATGTGCCGACACACACTAACACACACTACTGCATCTGGGGTCCATGCACCAAAAGCTTCTGATCGCTGACATCATCAACCCGTCATATCATTGGCATGAGAAGTCCTATCATCTACCATGTTATGGCACATGTAAGGTAGCATGCTATCTACCATATTGTTGCCACATTACACTCAACCGTGTATTGTCTATACCTATTAAGCCTAGGTCTCACTTGTAACGATATTATTCGTTTTGGATCAGAGCCCACACAGTTTTATTCTTCTAGGCTTCTCCTTATCATAGGCATCGTTACAAGTTAAGACAAGTGTTACCCCTTATATAGCATTTTACCTCACCACACTCATGCGATATGGGATTCGATTCATTCTTGCCCCCATCACTATCTTAAAGTCAAAGTTACACTTTATTCGAGCCTTCTTTGGCCTTAGCAATCATTCTCGTCCTCGTTGAATTTGATCGTTACAATATCAATTGTCATTTCAAAAGTCATATCAGACTCAAATGTGCATAGCACATTTCAACAATTACGTCAGCTTTTTGTCGCATGATGTATGCACCTCAGCCAGTTCTCTCCTCAGAAGATTGAATTGGTTTCTCTACCTTTTTTGCTTGATTAAATTATTTTCAGACCATTTCTTAGAGATTTTGGACCGGTTCTTGAGCTATTTCAACGTGCTATTTCTCCATCTTTGTCTTCAACGACGCTGCTTTCTTCACCTTGTTTATCCATTATGCTAATTTACATTGGTAGACTGCACATAATGAATACAATTGGGAGTGTCATAAATGTTACTTAAAATCTCATCAACCGATAGTACAAGGACTAGCAGTGTTGCAAAAAGAAAGAAAATAGACTAAACTTGAACACTTCAACAAGTATAAGAATCAATAGTGTAATTTGTTTAGAAGCTTGTACCCAAAGGAGCCACGTGCCAATAGCCAGTGCAGACTCTGCAATGTTCAATGAATTTTGAATGGAAATTTTGACGAAATGACCTATAATGTCGTTTGAGAATGGTATAAGGACTAAAATTGTAACCAAATAAAGTTGAAGGACCAAAGGAGAAATGTCACATAACTGCAAACACCAAAAATGTAATTTACAGAACTCACTTCACAATTTTTAGGGAAAATTAGAGGGCTAATTCCCTAAAAAACCCTAAACTTTAGGTTTAATCGTAATTCTACCCCAAACTTTTTTTTATCTCAGAAAAAATCTAAACCTTAGGTCTAGTCCCGAATTTGCCCTACACTTTTTTTTTTGTCTAAGAAAAATCACAAACTTCAGGTTTAGTCCCAAATCAGTCTCGGACTTTTATTTTATTTTAGAAAAAATACTCCAAAATTTAGGTCCAATCCCAAATCTACCCCAAATTTTTTTGTCAAAAAAGAAATCATCAATTCTTACTCTAGTCCTAAATTTACCTTTGTTAGCTCTATGTCCAAAAGTTGTGGGTAGTCATCCCTAATTTTAATATCCTAGAACGGTTTTATTTTGAAGATAATTTTCTATGTTGCCTCGTTGATATGTATTTATTATCAATGTGGAAATGTCACGTTAAGTTGGAACTGGACCACGGGGTAAATTTGAGAATTAATTAAAAGTTGGTGATTTTTTTAGACAAAACATAATACGGGATAGATTTGGGATTGGACCTAAAGTTTAAAGTTTTTTTTTAGACAAAGAAAAGTTTGAGTAGATTTAAGATTAGACCTAAATTTTAGTTTTAGTTTTAGTTTTTTTTTTTTTTTTTTCAGACAAAAGAAAGTTCATGATAGATTTGGGATTAACCTAAAGTTAGGGATTTTTTAGGGAATTGACCTAAAAATTAGACAAAACCCTTTGCCCCCTTCCACTTTTGTTGTTATATACTTTTACCCTCGAATTTTCAATTGTTACACAAATACCCTTTGAATTTTTATTTTGTTACAACCGTTAACCATTTGTTTTTTTTTATTGGCATATGCAATACATGTGACTTTTAAGGATAAACGTATCTTTACATATCCATCCATCTATCTCTCTCTCTCTCTCTCTCTGAGGGAAACCTCTCTTTTTAGCCTTAGTTGCAGTAAAAAATATGGAAATTAAGAGAAGATAAATGAACTAAAACACTAATAATAGAAAACAAATTATTAATACTAATTCTATAAAATAATTTTTTTTAAAGAAGATTGGATAAATAAAGTGACGTTAAAAATAGATAAGATGTTTTAAGAAAAATGTTGAGGTTATCCCACATCGATTTTATAATGAGCTAGTGATCCGTTTATAAATATTAGGAAAAGCCTTGTCGAGAAAACTTCCTAATATGTTTTGAAGTTTGACGAAACCTTCTATAAGCGTTTGCTGAATCTGATGAAAGTACTTTTAGGAGATTTTTATGAAGAAACAATGGTTAGACTCTACTTATTACCATTTCATAAATATTTAAAATCATATATGTATGTCATGGATATCATTAGAGTAACATGAGGATATAAGCAAACCTTATACACGAATATTGTCAAGATATTTGGGATCTTCAGACTCTATAAGAAGTCTATTTAGACTCAAATAGTATCATCTGATTAAGAAGTCTATTCAAACTCAGAGACCTATTCAAACTCTATTTTGAATATCATTAGACTCGGAAACCTATTTAGACGCAAACTCCAGTTCTTATAATTATAAAACTAGGAATCTAGCTTTGATTTCACTTATAGAAAATAATGATTGATCTTCAATCTTAAAAATTGTTTTGCAATGATATTCATCAACACAAGACTTCAGGATCACTTACAACTTTTCAAATACAAGTGATCTTCCTTATTCGAAGAACTCCACTTATGGAAACTAAAGATTTGCTTGTATGGGTGACCAAATCAATGGAGATTCAAATCTTTTCTCTCATTGGCTACTCAATCTTCATTATATAATCTCGTCCAATGGTTTGATTGGAGAGTGATCCTTTGAAGATTGTCCAATGGATAGATTGGAAGTGGAGAAAATAAAAAGAGACCAAAATGGCAAAGAGAATAGAGAGGTCCATTATAAAAAATTTCGAAGTCTGAGAGTACTTTGATACTTGTCTTCCTTGAGCCTAAAATTATAATCATTTTAGAGGTATAGGCAGTGGTATAGTTTGTACTCAGGTATGAGATGGTGAAATTTATCAACTTGGGTATAAGCAACACTTGGGTAGAAGTGCTTGACTATAATCTCTCATTGATTATCTTGCGGAATCCAGCCACTAGGCTATCAATATGGGAAAGTAGACGTAGGCTTGCTATAAGCCAAACCACTATATGTTTGTGTGCAATTTATTCTATTCCTAAACTCATATTGATTATTTTTTATAGATTTTTGCACATCAATATACTACATCTAATCTCTATTTAGACTCTGACCTTTGCACTCTAATGAATATCATCATATCATTGTCGTTGTTTAGACCCTGGATTCACTCGTGGATAATACTTGTCTTGACTAAGTTACTTCTACACTAACTTGTCGAGATTTATTAAAATCACCTATTTACCCCCTATAAGTGATACCGCTAACTATAATAATTAGTATCAGAGCAAGGTGATCATCATTTTGAAGTGTCATATTACTTCTAAGTTAATGATCTTTTATGGCTAGCAATTTTGCACTAGGTATCACCAAAGGATAGAACAACACAAGACCTCCCTATTTTGATGGGAAAGATTACAATATCTAGAAAAACAAGATAAGAGTTTTCATTAGATCCGAAGATCCCTTGTAGTGGGACGTTGTTTAGAAATGAGTCACTCCTACACCTACCACTTCTGAATTGTCAACAGGAGAAGAAGATGGCGACACAAATGTAATTGTCACCTTATCTTAGACTAAAATAAACAAAAGAGAAATTTTAGATGCAAAAGCAATTTACTCTCTTTATGATGCTTTATCACTCACTAAGTATAACCTTATTTCATTTTGTGAAATGGTAAAAGAGATGGGGAGGGGTTTCATGTCACTTTTGAAGGAATTGATAGAGTTAAGGAAACTAAGATAAATATTCTTCTTGACAATACGAATCTTTCAAGATAAAGCGAGATGAATCCATGTCTAAAATATTTAATAGAGTTATTGACATAGTCAATAAATTAGCATATCAAGGAAGTCCAATTTTTGGAGCAACGAAAGTGAACAAATTGCTATGAGAATTCTCGATGGATTGGAATCATGTCAAAACATTCAATCGAGAAACTCAAAGAATCGTGTTTGATTGTGGGTGAACTCATTGGAACTCTTCAATCATATTAAGTTGAATAACTTAATGAAGAAGATCCCGAAGGTAAAAAAAAAAAAACAATTGCCCTAAAATCTAACACTGATTTGATGATTCCAATTTTGAAGATGATGAAGAGGCCAACAAAGAACTTACCCGAATGGTAAAGAAATTCAGAATCATGGCCAATAGCTACTCAATTTTCATTATGTAATCTCGTCCAATGGGTTGATTGGATGATGATCCTCTAAAGACTCTCCCATGGTTAGTTTGTAAGTTGAGGAATATAAAAAAAAAGACCAAGGTGTCGAAGAGAATAGAGAGGTCCAAAATAAAAACTTCCAAAGTTTGAGAGTACTTTGATACTTGTGCTTCTTGAGCTTGCAACTATAATCATTTGAGAGGTGTAGGCAGTGTTATAGTTTGTGCTTAGGTGTAAGATAATGAGATAGTGAGATCTATTGTCCTAGGTATAAGCAACACCAGCTTTGAGTGGAGGCACTTGGATATAAACAGCACAACTTAACTGTAATTTCTCATTGATTATCTAGTGGAATCCAGTTAGTAAGCTGTCAGTATGGAAGAATGGACATAGGCTTGTTATAAGCCAAACCACGATAAGTTTGTGTATAATTTCTTCTATCCCTAAACTTCTTTTGATTATTTTTTATAGACTTTTGCACACCAGTAAACTGCATTTGATCTTTGTTCAAACTCTGGCCTTTGTGCTCTAGTGAATATCATCATACTATTATTTTGTTCAAGCTCTAAATTCACTCAAATTTGACTACTTTACTTCCATATTAACTCGTCAAGACTTGTTAAAATCACGTATTCACCTCCTCTCTAAGTTATATTGCTAGCTCCAACATCCCTAACCCTTTGAACTTGTTTTTGGGTGAGAGATGCCTAAAACTATCTACCACTAGTTTTAGAGCTTAGGTTACTGACAAGTCTGGACTCAACAGTCACACTCAAGATATAGGTTGTTGTTGCTTCGACCTAGGGCCCGATTTGTGAGGGGGAAATTGTTGGGGCTATCCCACATAGGTTATGGAAGGATCTAGTAATCAATTTATAAGTGTAAAGGAAACTCTCACCATTTGAATTAGTTTTTGAGATAAGAGTCTCAAAGTTACCAACACTGGTTTCAAAGCCAATGGTAGATTGATGGGCCTCCAATCTATCCAATGTTTGGTGAATATATCAAAGAAGGAATTTGGGGAACAACACAATTTTCAAGTGATGGGCATTGTGATATAACAATACGGATTGAATTGTAGACTTCATGGATCAATTTGCAGAAAGAGACTAGGGAAGAAGTTAGGCATTGACGGAGATTTTAATTGAGATATCTTGATGTAAATGGATACTTGGATTATGGGGATTTAGGGTAAATAGACTTAACACTAAGCTCATATATGAGGGAGAAGTCTCACATCGGATAATTATTGTGATATGAAATAGTTATGGCACACATGATAACCATTCTATTTCTGTTCTAAACTTGTTTTTGGAACATAAATCTATTTGGTAAAATAATTTCATTTTTCTATTACTAGAATAACTTTTTAGTCCATAAATAGATTTGGAGCAAAAATGAGAAGTAAAATTTTTTCACTTCTCTATTTTTAGAACAGAAATGAAAAATAAAAACTATTTTCATCGCCCATCCTTGCTATAGCTGGCCGCCCACTTACCACTATTGCCCTTGTTGTGATGTCCTGAAATTCGAACCCTTTGAGGAATGTATGACCATGAATTTTGTTAATGCATTATTAGTTAATCTCACTCAAAACTGATCACTCCTAAGATACTAACCCTGAGGGGAAAGGCTAATGAGGACTGAACGCGTATGATTAAAGAACTTGACCTGGGATAACGAATTGGCCATGGGACTTGTATAAGGACGATCCTGTGGTTATATAGGCCGATTCAAGGAGTGACTAGAAGTCGATTTGCGGACAGGGTATAATGGGACAACGGGTGAATCTGTTTACTATTATCAAGACTGTGAACGGCCCTAAGTCAATTCTCAGTAATTGTGTACTTTGAAATAAGAATCGATTATTTGCAATTTCATAATAGTCGAGACCATCCACGTGTCGAGAAAACTTGAATGTGGTTTGACGTTGAGTTAAGTATGAGTCAATTACGCATAAATCCTCAGAGCCACTTGTTAATCCGAGACATACTAAAATTGCATTCGATCGAAATTGGACGTCGAACTTTCAGGATCATCAGAGGCGAACCTTTGGACGATGTTTCCATAAGCTTCGAAATTATTGGTAAACCTGAATTGTTGGAAAAAAGAAGGGATAAGTGCAATACAAGTCCTAAAACTTGTCACAAATGTGCAATTGAGTCCTAAAACTTGCAAAAAGTGCAATTGAGTCTAAAACTTGTCAAATTGATGCAATCGAGTCATAAAGTTAACACCGTCAAATTTATTAACGGAAAAAGCTGACGTGGCATTTTATTTTTATTTTCCATGTGGCATTTTTAAAGTAATTTTTATTTTCCACGTGGCTTTTTTTTATTCAATTATTTTTAAATTAGATTAAAAAAAAAAATTATTAAAAAAAAAAACTGGAAAAAAAGTGGTGGAATTAAAAAAAATTAAAAAAAAAATTCTTCAACGCCCCCGCTGCCCACACCGGAGGGGCCGGCGACCATCGCCCGACGAGGGGGAGTCCTCGCCGGCACTAGGTGAGGGCCGGTGACCCTCGCGGCGAGCGCGAGGGCGCCAGATCTGGGCACGCATGCCTCACGGGGGCCGGCGACCATCGCCCCGGGCGAGGCCTCGCCGGCCCTCGCTGGGGTGCCGTGACGCCGCCCGGGGGCGGGCGATGGTCGCCGGCCCCGTGAGGGCCGGCGTGCCTGCATCTAGGCACCCTCGCGCTCGCCGCGAGGGTCGCCGGCCCTACCCGGGGCCCGGGCGAGGCCGGCCACCTCGCCCGGGGCCGTCGGTGCCGGCTCCTCCTCGGCGGCGATGGGCAACGGCGGCGGCAGCTTGAAAGCCCCCGCTTTCTCCCTCTCGTTTTTTTTTTTTTTTTTTTCAGTTATTGTTTTTAATAAAATTTTAGGTTTTCTTTTCCACTTTTTTAATCTAATTAAAATAAGATTGAATAAAATAATAATTAAAAATGCTAATGTGGCATTAAAAAATAAAAATAAAATGCCACGTCAGCTTTTTCCGTTAATAAATTTGACGGTGTTAACTTTAGGACTCGATTGCATCAATTTGATAAGTTTTAGGACTCAATTGCACATTTGTGACAAGTTTTAGGACTTATATTGCACTTATCCCAAAAAAGAATTAACAGGCCAAAAAGTTGAGCCTACAAGGAAGTGGGCCAAGCAAGACCAAAGTGGGCCTCACACCTAAGGAGGGGCAGCCACAAGTGTGGGCCCAAGTCGGCAATGTGGGCCCATTGAGCCCAATTAGCCCACTTAACCCATTCTAGCCCATTACCCATTTTTAGTCCAATTTGAGCCCAACAAATTCCTAAGCCTATTCCTATTCATTCCTAGCCCATTTCTTAGGCTCGCTCTTCATCTTTCGCCCACGGGCAATTTGGTAATTACAAGGTGGAAAAGACTAAAATGCCCTTATTAGAATTAAAGAATAGAAGACAAAAGAGGAAGAGAAAGTCTTGGATTATGATGGCCTTTTGCATGGGGAATTGAAGGGCATTGAAGAGCTTCATCTTCTCTTTCTCTCCTCCTTCCTCCCCCTTTTGATGGCTGACCAACCCTCTTCTCTCTCCTTCTCCTCCTCCTCCTCCTTCTTCTTCTTCTTCTTCTTCCTCCTTTTCTTCCTTTCTTCCATTTCCATTGTTGGTCTAGCTTTGTTGCTACCCGAGCCACTTGCAGCAGCAATCGGGAGCCTCTGTCCGTACCCTTAGTCGTCATCGCTCGCCGATCCTGGTCACTGGACAGCCCGCCGGCTGTCC
Source organism: Corymbia calophylla (assembly GCA_014182845.1). Lineage (NCBI taxonomy): Eukaryota > Viridiplantae > Streptophyta > Magnoliopsida > Myrtales > Myrtaceae > Corymbia > Corymbia calophylla. The sequence goes on along the minus strand of CM024701.1, from coordinate 12,006,322 downwards.
AGACTAGCGCTGCTCCCTATCCGCCCATGTTTCCAACTACTACACTAGCTATAAATGCCTAGCTGCAGCTGCTTTTGCCTCACCATCACCCAGACCAGCCACCAGCAGCTCCCCCTTAGCCATCAGACACCGGCCAACAGCTCGTCCGACTGCCGGTTAGTCCAACCAGTAGCCAAGCCCCCTAGTTTGGTTCGATTTTCTACAGAATAGGAGGAACCGTTATTTGCAACTGCTGTTTCCACCCTGAGGCCGCCTTGAGTTGGCATATTCAAGATTCCCGTGCGTAGCCATCGCCGCCGTCGCCATGCTCATGTCTCCAGCCTAACTAACGGGTGAATTTATGTTCTAATCCTTCGGTTATTTCGTTAAACTTGTTTATGAGTACTTTAGTTATGGTTAATCTTAGTTAGGGGCTTAATTATGACTAACTAAGGTTGAGAGGGCTGGTTCGAAAGATGACCAAGGTTAAGTTAATTAACCAAGGTTGGATTTTGGTTAGGTTAATTAACCAATGTTGGGTTAATTAACTAGAGTTGGATTATGATTAGGTTAATTAACTAGGGTTGAGTTAATTAACCATGGTTGAAGCATGGTTAGATTAGTTAACCACGGTTAGCTTTGTTTAAATTATTAATCTTGCTTAGTACTAATTAATTGTGATTAATTAGGGTAATAAATGATTAGGGAGATAATCTTGATTAGCATTATTTTATTAAGAAGAATTATTTTCTTTTTAATAATTTATTTATTATGGAAATTCGGAATTTATTTTAATTATTTATTAAATTCGGAATTATTATTATTTATTTTAATAATAATTTATTTTTAATTTAATTATCAATAGTACTATTCATGCATAATTGAATTGTCGTAATAATTCGATACGTTCATAATTGTTAAGGCACATTGATTGGTTGCTTGTACTAATGATGAATTGATTGTATGATTTGCGTTATTGAATGTTTAAATGCCTTGATAGTGCGATAAAATTGCATGGACATATAAAAGGAAAACCCCGAAGTGTTGAGTGTATGTATATGTCAAATTTTGCCATAAAAATGAAAATGGCATGTTTTATTTATAAGGCATGGAAGCTGAATGGGTTTTGGAATAAAACATGATCACGTGTGATTATTTTCCTACAATTTTTACATGAAAAATATACAGTGATTGATTCTGTTGAGTATGTATCACGTTTGCATTGACTAATATTCAAGATTAAAATGAGCTATGGTGGTATGCTCATGTGATCACTTAATTGAACCTGTCACCCCGATGGGAGATCGGGGGATGAAGTTCGACTTGTTGGAAATCTTGGCGGGAGTCCGGATGTGAGTCATGGTAGAGGTCGGACCTATGCTCTTTTGGGAGTGCTGTCTAAGCGGGAGTTCTGGATGTAGCCGCGTTTGATGGGATGAGGCGATGCCTAGCTATGCCAGTAGACACCGGCGGGAGTTCGGTTGTGGCCTTGAGGAGCGTTAATAATCGGAACACGCATGAATGCAAGAGTGCATGAGAAACGTGGCATCATTGATTCTAATTATGCATGTGCTGGTTGCACCATTTGTGGTATGCCTAAGTTGATACCATGCAGAGTGTGGCAATGGCCAGGTGAGATCGCTTACGATACGACTTGAATGTGATTGATTTAATGCATTACTAAGATGTGGTATGCATTAATCGTGATTTGCACATGTGTTATCGTGCAGGATATGGCACAACCAGGTAAGGTTGCCTGCGAGTCGACTGCTTGTCAATATTATTCATGGAGTTGTTAAATAGATTATACCTTTGATTAAGGTGGTTAGTATTGCTAACATTGATCTACATGAGGGGTTGTTCTTATGATAGGTACCCCGAAATGAGTTGATGTCCTAATCAGGGTTTAGGCGAGAACTCACTTAGATTATATCTTATCGTTGTATTAAACCATTTCAGGTTCTTAGGATAGCACACCTTCTGCTATGATTTGGGGTCCCCAAGGACTGGGAGACCATCGTGATGACCCACCGCTTTCCGGGTCGGGTGCAACTTTACGAAAAGTATGTTTCCACCATCTGGGTGGATGAGGGACTAGGGATGTGGTTTCCCCACCGATTCTTAGCTTGGTACCTTAGGGAGGGTGAGCTCTTGTTTGGCCCTCTGTGCGGTTTTGATAGGCTACCCGTTAGGGGCCCTGAGGACGCAGATTGGGATCCTATGGAATTGGATCCTCTAGACGGAGCCGTGGTAAATCCTGACTCTGCCCACCAGTAGCTGACTCATATCCTTCCGACTACGACTCGATAGAGCCTGAATCAGATGGGTCCTTGTATTATGGTAGTCCTTGATGGACGTACCGAACTTGAGTTTTTGAGGGAGTAGATTAACCTAACCCTGGCTTCTTTTTGGTTGGCTTGGAAAGAGGAACTTACCCATTGGCGGGCTTGTAAATAGAAATGTTCATTTAGGGGTTAATCTGGTAATTAAATAAATGAGTTGGTTTGCTACTATGATGTTTGTTCATCATTCTATCTCTATCGTGATTGATCGATTGACTAGGTGTTAGTTCGTTTCCGCTTATATATAATGAAAGAATAAAAAGAGTTGTTGGCGACGTGTCCTGGGACGTCGCATCCATTTGACCAAAGTGAAGGGGTTATCACGTACTCAGGGTTCGGGGTGTGACACCTATCACCACCCCCTACCCGCGCACGATGCTGGTCATTGTTGCCGATCACCGTCTCTATCGGTCACCACTACCACCGCCATCAGGCATCGCAACCCTCCATTGCCTGCCGTCTATCACCGATTGTTGCCTGCTATCCGTTGCCACCGACCGCACTAAGTGCCCCTTGTCATTTGCTATTGCCCAGGATGGAGAAATTTTGTGTGAGTAATAAACGTGTATCATTGCTCAGAAACTCATTCATTCGAGAAATCAATTTGAGGCCAGAATAGTTATCATTCACGCGTCTTTAATATATCCAAGATGACCCACAACTCATTAACCTAAGCTTTTTAGTGAATGTTTGTTTAATTGGATATATTGATTGGTTTGGACTTGGGCTTCCTTTTAATAATCTCTCCAAGTGAAGATATCAGACTTCTATTATACATTCCTATAAAAAAGAAATAAAAAATTTAAATAAATAGAGAAAAGGCCCAAAGCAAAAAGGTTAAAAATGACAAAAACTGATTAATCATTATGTGTAATCACTTGTTTAATTCATATAAAGCCCGATTTTTCGTTGAAATATAACGCTAGATTGATTAATAAAAATATTTACTAAGAAAGGAAATGATATCCTTAAGCCATAAAAAAAGATATGATTAACTGAAATTTAAGATGATTTTTTAAAATACTTTTCTTTATGAATCATCTTTTAAGCAATAGTTGAACATTTGTTTTGTCAGAATAATTGAACATTTGAAAAATACATGATGCGTATCAAAATTTTGTTATATGATCTTTTTGAATAAATGCACATTTTTCCTTTTACTTGATTTTATATTTTTCCTTAAAAATTCTTCTTAGTTCTATTAATTATCCATTATTTTAAATAATTTCTAGTATCATAGCAAATTTTATCTAATATAAATATCATAGCGAAATCATTTTTCTCGTTGTTATTTTTTGACTTTTTTAAGAAATCAAGTGGAGGAGAGATTTTCCTAAGAAATAAGGTTAAAATAAATAATTTACCCCTTAAAAATCATATGTATCGCAAATGCGATTGGAAAATGCAATGGACAGGTTAATGTCTATAACCAAATGAAAATTTAGGTGATAATGGGTTATAGTTGAAAGTTTCGAAGCAAATGTGTACTATCCATACATTTTGGGGATGCTACAATAACTTTTCTTGAATTTTTTTGTTTCTGCACATAATCTCTTCTTTGTTTGTTTTCTTACTTCTTTTCTTTCTTTTTCACATATAGAGTACTTTGGGAACTATTTACGAGTCTTATCACATTTTCCTTCCACAGATTTGGTTTCTGCTTACGGAAGCCATGCCTTTGTCGAATTGGTTATTTTTTTATATATTTTCTATGGTTCTTGAACGCGCAATCTCATTTTCAAGCTTTGAAGTGGTTAAATTGGATTTATAAAGTTTTGTACAATGCAATATTAGTCCAAATCACTCGGTTCATTTAGGTCCTTAAACTATTTAAAAATATCCAATCACCCTCAAGAAGGGTTTGCAAGATAAGGTCTAAAATATTCATCTGAATTAAAAAAAAATCTTTGGATGTCCACAAATTCCTTGAATTGTCTACTAAATCGTAGTCTGTTGGGCAAAATTCTAAGTATAGTAATTTCTGTGAGGATATCCCAACCAATGATAATATCTTTATTTGGTGAGCTAGAGCTAGAATTTTGGTAGTGATAGAGCATTGGGAAAATAACTGAATAATAATGGGTTTGTTTTGAACTCTTGTAGTAAAGGTATCTCTAGAAGCAAAGTTGAAGTACTGGGTGTATGAAGTCCAGTATTTTTCTAGAAGTATCTTGGTATCAAGAATAGAAGCGGCTACTCCAATGTCAAAAAGAGCAATTGCGAAAATGGATTTGTCATATTTGGATGGATATATTTTAATAGAGCAATATGGGAGAATGGAAGGAATGTATGTACAAAATTCTTGGATAGTCGGAGGGTTGGATTTTTCAAATAAACTTTCAGAATTGCTAGCATGTGACCATATTTGAATAGCACACACAATATGTTTGGTGGGCTTATTTTCAAGAGATAATACTGACTTAACATCATCGTCCTAGAGTAATACTCTAGTCTCTTTTTCTATTTTCTAAATTAAATGAGAATTTTTCCCCCAGTTTTTGTACAATTTTTTTTGGAAAATGGCCTTTGTATTGCAGATATAGCATATGTCAATTTTTTTTATGTTTTCCATAAGAACCCCGCCTAGGCGTCTTTTTTGCAGGATTCACCATTTGTGTCTTCTCCTTTTATGTCCCAAGGAGAATCTTTTGAAATGTCTTCCTTTCTTGCATTGATCTCCACAAGAAGGATCATCGTAGGAGTCTCTCTTTGAGCACCTAATTCTTAACTCAAGTGTTTGGTAAGCCCAATCAAGTTCTTTGTTATTTTGGAGATAATTCCTAAAAACTTTTCTATGGATATAGAGATCTTCAAGGACAAGATGAATCTCCTGCTAGAGTTCCCTAATAGGAATATTAGTAATTCTTTTTTGGCTTAGATTGAAGGGATTTTTCCACAATTTGTCCAATTTCTTTTGGAATAGAGGACAAGAATATTTGCTTTAAATTTAGATCAGCTTCTAGAGTATAGGATAGCTTAAGCATTTTTTGGAAATGCCTATTCATATTTTTTTCCGTAGGAAGCAAAGTTTTCTCTCAAAGAATTCCCTTCTCCTAAGCTCAAGAAGGTCTTTTGATTTATCAATAAAAAAATGGTGGATCACATGGATCGTCTGATGGAAATCCGTTTGGAGCAAAAATGTCATTTGGTTCCGATTAGAAATAGTTCTCTACCAATCTTTTAGGGTTCCAATAAATCTACTTATGAAGTTGGTCAGTATATCATACCGACTTTCAATAATGAGTGCTCTAGTGTTGAGCCAAGCATGAACTCTTGAAGTCTTTCTGACCACCTAGATATCATCGAATGTGAAGTAATATTTTGAGGTCAAAGACTTGTGATATGAATTTGAATCATGAAAGTTCACTACTTTTGGCTTAAATGAACTTGACTGCATTTTTGCTTCAAGGGGTTGGCCATAAAATAACAGGCTCAAGGGGTTTTGGTGTTTTAGGCTCAGAGGTTGAAGTGTTTCCAAAGGAAAATGAGTTTGTTTCTGTCGCGACCTAAATTTTTTTGAAAATAATATAGGTTTAGGGGTATTGTTAATTTCGGGCCGACGGTTCTTAATTAACTCGAGCTCTCCTAAGCCCATACCCCGCGCGACGTTGGGATATTCGTAAACAATTTCAAACAAGTAGTCGCCACTAGTCTATTGAGGTCGACTAGGAACCAAGCGAGACATGGGAGCGTGTCTCGCTTTTTACGCAACCAGAGGATCTAGGGTCGGGGACTTGATTACGTTAATCATATGACTAACGCCCTTTCGGTACCTAACTTGATCATGTATTAATGAGGTTATGACAACATATTCGAGAATTCTAAGATCTATCCTAACCGTTCTAAGGTAAGAAAATAACGTTCAAAATGTCATCGCAAAAATAAGGTGCAGGAATAATCCTAATAACGTAAACTAGGAAAACCTATTGTAGAGCCCTAAAGGCTTATTCAATTTTTAGTCTTTTTTTCTTTTTTAAGGGTTTTCTATTTTATTTTATTTTGGAATTTTTCTGAATTTTTAATATTTTCGAATTTTCCGAAATTAAATAAAACAAGCTTTCAAGATTTTTGATATTTTCTGACTTTTCTGAAAATTTAAGAAAAATATTTATTAATGTTTTTGGAATATTCTGATTTTTTCTATTTTTTTGGAAATTTTTTTAATATTTTCGAAAATAAAATAAAATAAAAATATCTGTTTTCGAAATTTCCAGATTCCTGAATTTTTCCATGCATTTTCTGAATTTTCGATTTTTTTTTTTTTTTTTTTTGATTTTCTGAAATTTTTTGGTTTTTTTTTTTTAGATTTTTTTAAAAAAATTTAAAAAAGGTGATTTGGACCTGGTCGCGAGACCCGGCCCTATTAAACCGACCCGGACCCTATCGGTCCGGGCCGGCTGGCAGCCGGGCTGGCCGAACGGCCCGTCGAATTTTCTTTTAAAATGGCCCATTAACAAAATAAATTAAAACATCCCATTTCATTTTCTACAAAAATCAGCCCAATCACCTAGCCTAAGCCCACTCAAAGAATATTCAGCCCAGCCCCTATTTAACCTTCGGCCCTTTTTTTTTTTAATTTTAATTTTTTTTATTGGTCTTCGTCTTCTTCGCAACTGCAGCACGCCCCCATGCACGTCTTCCCCCCCATGCACGCCTGACCGAAGCTCCTGCAGCTTCTTCTTTTTCTTCTTCTTTTTATCAAACCGACGACCCTTGACACGACCGACCATCCAGCTTACGACCGCCATTGCTCAGTCACTCCGATCGACGTTGACCGTCGGCCATGCCCTCCGGCAACCCATCTTCTCCCCCGCCGGAACCGAGAACACCCACTCCGACCCGACGCGAACCGTTCATAAGATTCGTCATAACACCAAGGACAAACATGAAAGAAAACGCATATTCGCAATATATGGACAAATAACCATTAAACTAAACTGTCGGGCCAGATTCGGTGATAAAAAATTCTGCCCTTCATTCAGACATTTCCTCGAACAGGTGATATGCGTTATAAAGTCCTAAGGTTTCCGACTCCGTCGAGACTCGAACGTGCACCGGGCTCACGAGACATGGAATAAAGGACATCACTACAACCAAAAAAGGGATAGACAGGGGCCAGAGCTCGCGCGAACTGATCGGCGCGAGCTCCGGCCGACCACCTCGCCAAAAAACAGAACCGGGATACCCCTGGAAACAGCTTACCTGGTTCAGTCGAGGCTTTACGGCGGACGGCGACGAGCGGATGGCCTCCGGCAGTGACAGCAACTCCTTCTCGCTCTCTTCTCCTTGCCTGAACGCTAGAACAGATCTCGCCGGGAAAGCTTCCTCAGAAATCCAGAAAAAGCCCGGCTAACCTCCTCTTCGTTTTCCTCTTCTTCTTTTTTTTTTGTGACTGCCCCTGATCTCTCCAAACCGAGCTCCTGTTTTCCTCTGGTTTTTCTCCGTTTCCGGCGCCGGAACTGAAGCACGGCGGAAGGTCGTCGGCGGTGGTTCAGGCGAGGCTGCCGACCACGTCCCCCTTCCTCTAGGATCTGCCCTCACTTCTCCTTGTTCCCTTTCTCTACTCTGGTTTTTTTTTAAAACTCCAGAAACCGCCCCTTCTCCCTGCCTTTTCCTTCTCGCTGGTTTTTCTTCTCTCGCTCTCCTTTCCCTCTCCAAAGATCGTCGCCTCCCTTCCCTCTCTCTCTCTTTCTGCTTGCCCCCTTTTCTCTTCTCGGTGGTGGGGGGTTATTCTAGCGGCGTCGTTGCCCTCTCCCCCACGTTCTGCTCCTCCGCTGCCTTTTTCCGCGTGTGCGTGTGAATGTGGGAGAAGAAGAAGAATCCAAGGGAGGATGGGCCAGGCCCAAAATAAGAGGGAGGTGGGCTGAAAGAAGAAGGAAAAGAAAAAGAAATGGGCGAATAGAGGAGTGGGCTGAACTGAGCCCATCCGATTTTTTTTAATCTCTTTTTGTTTTTTTGTAAATTAATATGTATTTATAAGTGCAAAATAAATGGGCAATTAGAACAAAATAAATAAAAATTCGGGTGTCAACAGCTTCTAAGGTTTTATTCAAAGCAAAAAGAAATATTTTGGCTGGTGGGATCAATTGTAGTAATGTTTGGTATTTTTATCGAGTTTGTCTAATTTGATCTCGCAAAAAAGTCTGAAGTGGATTTGAAACCATATTGGCAAGAGGAGGTTCTTAGAAAAGGTTCGGGAGCTGGCTTCTTTTCTTCTCTAAGTTTCTTTTACCTTTCCATTTCTCTGATATGGTTTCAAAGTATAACAATATCACTTTGTTCTGTCTTTGGGGCTTCTTCAAAGATCAAAGCAATTGATATAGCCTTGGGAGAAATTATGTCCATGGGAGCTAGACTCCATGGTTGGGAAAATAGATCTAAAGGTGGGACGAGTTTTCCTTCTTATGGGAGCTTGGTCCATCTCTTTAGTTTTTCTATTTTAGCCATTTGACCTTCCAAATAATGATGAGGAACAAACCTTCCATATTCCATATGTTGTAGTTTCTTTTAGAACATCTCAAGCAATTTGTTTGTGACAAAAGTTGTTTGGTCAACATGATCAAAACAGACCAAACAGGTTTGGATTGTCTTGAAAACATTATTTTGTGCTAAAGCATTTATGACTGCCAACTTAGGACATCTTCAATAGTAGTGACTTTCTTTTGTCTCCCATGATCATCAACATCTATAGGATTTGGAATTTTGGGTATATGACGGAACCAATATTGAGCATTGGTAAATTCTTCTAATGCCAAGAATGGAGCATTAGAATTAGATCTTTCCAAAGGTAGAAAGTCTGGAGGTTGAAACATACACACAAATGGAAGAACAATTGGTGATTTTGGTGTTGGAAAACATGAAGGTTATGGTGCTTTGGATAGTTCCAAAGGAAAAGAGTTTTTCTTAACCCATTTGTGAATGAGTTTGTAGAAAGGTGAAACAATTGGTTTGCACGGTGGAGGTTTCTTTTTGGGTGGTGACTGAGGTAGTGGAGGAGGCTCACATGGTTCAAGACTCACATGGTTCAAGAACCAGTGGAAGAGGCTGTGGACATGGTGGTCCATACCAAACCATGAATTGATATTTTCCTCCATCTTCACCAAGAAGTCCTATAGTAGAGTCTCCATTAAGGTACCTTTGGTAAAGCTTATTTTTTGACAATTTTTTCTCCTGGATAGTTTTTCATTTTCCTCGTCATTCAGAGGATTAGTACAAAGAGAGCACTGACAATCAAGATCCCAAAAGTAGTGTCTTGTATGAGAATCTTTGTAGTAATAAATAGGTCATCCCTCTTGGTCAAAAGACTCAATGATGGGCCATCATTAGCTAGAGCATCTATTGTGCAAGGTTACATTAGAAAAATAGTAGGAAAATTGTCCTATGATATGAACTAGGGAAAACGAAAATAGAATTTGTAGCAAGTATACTATCCCACACACACGGCCCTTCTATGGCCTTAGAATAGGGAATGCCTATTAGCCACCAAATTCTTCTTCGTTCTTTGACTTATATCATAGAAAATTTTTAGATAGTACAATTCTGATGCATAGGTTTCACATTGTAGCAAGTGTAGAGCATATTACCAGGATTGATCAAAACATCCCCAATTTTGGAGAATCATGCCAGACGGAAAGGAAGAGAAAAGAGGGTTTTAGGGATTCATAGCGAACCACATAATATTATTTTTAGGGAGGGGTGCATTCTACCCCTTTACGTTACAAGTCTTGCCTTATATATGCACAAAACCATACATAAGACAAATGCTAGACATATAATTACTGGTGCTAGTTCACTACCAACTTTTATACTCTTTAGGGCCGACAATAGCTAATTATTTGACTCTTACACAGACAAGCTGAAGTTTCGCTTTTGACAAACTCTTATATTACTTTTTAACGTAGTACCAAATAGTGTTTAAGGTAAATTTTCTTCACATAACTCTTTTCTTCAGTTTGTTAGACTACTTTTCCTTCTCGCCAGACTTCTTTTGACTTCTTTTCCTCTTGTTTCTTTTGCCTTCTTCTCACAAGTCATACTTATGGATTAGTTCCTTTGAGTTATCGTCCAAGTTGTTTGTTCTATCGCCATCCTTTTACCTCATGTTTTTTCTAATGAGCCTTTCGATTTTTAGGGCTTCAAGATGTTCAGTATATGTGTCATCTATAGACTAATTGAAATTGGATGGAACATTAGTGGGGATATCATACCGTTACTTGAGTGTTTCAAGGAACTTCTCTACTTCTTCAATTTCTAGAGCAGCATTTATTTTAGACCACCTCTACCTCTTGGATGACTAATGAGAGCTTATCGAAACATTAGTGGAGCTTGCTGAAATGCCAAGTTAGGGTAAATTCCCAAGTTAGAGTGATGAACTATCTTTATTAAGACCAATACTAAGTGCAAGTTGCAATTCACTATGATAAAAAAGATCCTGTGACAATGGACTTCCCATGGATCTTGGGATGATGAACCCAAATCTTATGAAGACATATGTGGCATGGTATTGTCTTCATTGGCCTGTGTATCAATTCCATAGTATGTTGTTAAACAAGCATCAATTGTTGGTCAGGATGCGTGATAATCACCGTAATGATCCCTAGAGATAGGATCATTGTCATCTTTTAGCTATGTTTCTGGTGGAATGATTCGATTATTCTAACACAAAATCTGATTTAATTCGCAATAGTAGCAAGGGTGAGTTGAGATATTACAAGAGAGAATTATAAAATCTCATCTGAAACATGTTGGGGTTTTGCACATATCTCCATTAGGTCGTACAAATAACCATGGCTTGAAGAATAAAATAACTATATGAAGTTCTAGGTCAGGTCTACATGTTCCAAGTTGTGCTTGGAAAATTTTTTTTCCATGCTTCCAATGGCTTAAACTAACTAAGCATGTCCCCAAAATATTTGTACTTGCTTTCTCCTTGGATAATCCTACTAATGATGAGAGGAACTCAACAGCAATGGTGTAAAGATTAAACAAGTACCAATAAAACCATTTGAGTGTTTCTGGGAATTCCTTATATAAGGAGAAAGGCAAGATGGATGAATGTATATTTTGGGTGCAATCCATCTAGGCGAAGAATAAGACCACCATACTCACTGAAGATGAGAAAATGGTCTTGCCACATAAGTCTTCCAAGATTTTCAAAAAGACCCTTGTCTTGGATAAGCCTAGAGATTTTTGGAGAGTATGAATATGAAGGCCATTTGGGTTTTATTTCTTGAGCTTTGAAACCGCCTCGTGAATTTCTTGCCACACACATGTTTATGAATGTGGTAGACGTAAATTCTTTTGGCCAAGATAAGAAATCAGTAGGTATATTCTTTTTTCCCCACAATATGTTTAATTTCAAAGGAATACTTTGAAAACCATTTTGCCCACCTGAGAAGTTGAGGATGAGAAATTTGCTTATATTTGAACTTTAGCATCTAAGAGAACAAGGACATATTCATCTCTACAAGGAAATGATGTCCTATAAGATGAAATTCAAATTTTTTGATGCCATATTTTACTGCTAAGATTTCCTTGAACGTAGAGTAGTAATGCATTTAAGCTTGCGTGAATCTTCCACTTTTGTGACCACAAACTCTCTGCTTCCTTTCTTCCAAGAGAACAATAGCTCAATATTCATCACTAGTATTCATTTGTAAGATCCTTTTTCCTGTGGAAAGAATTTGCATTAGAGGAAGATGTTGTAAAATTTCTTTAAGTCTACATACAGACTTAGTTTGCTATAATCTCGATGGAGGAGCATCTTTTTTGAGCATTTACTGCAGGGAGCTCACAAACTCTGTGATTTTTGGGACAAAATCATTGAGATAAGTAACTATCCTAAGATATTGCTAAACCTGCTTGTGGGAGAGATCTTCGTCAAGAAACTTTTGAAATATTTCGGCAATGTGAGGACCAAGATAATATGTGCCGTCTTTGAGATGCATTCCAAGAAATTCAATTTCTTTCTGGACAATAATCATCTTCTTCTAGGATAACATAATCCCATGTTTTTATACCCACTTTGCAAACTAAGCTAGTAATTTACAATAAGAATCCTCATTTAGAATGTAGAGGAGAATATCATCAATGTAAATTTAAGCATCGGCTAAGATAAGCTGAAAAATTCTGCAAATGGCCTTCTAAAACAGTAAAGGATCTATCTTGAGGCCAAAATGGAGCACCATCCATTGGAAATGCTTATTTTGAATACAAAATCGGTTTTATACTTGTCTTCAAGGAATTCCCAGTTGCCAAAATCCAGTTTTAAGATCAAACATGGAATAAACTTTGGCTTGGGTAAAACTGAAAAACAAAGAATTTCGATGTAACAGAGAAAATTTATCATCTTGTAGAGATTGATTGAGAGGCTGGTAATTGATAATCAATCTCATTTTTCCTCTCTTTTGCTTAGCACACTTATTTACATCGAATGCTTCACAAGCCTATTAAGAATCTGAAGGCTTAATGAGTCCTTGGTGAAGCAAGTCTAAACATTTATTTTGTGTCAAAAACATATGTTTTGGATTCATGCATAATTGATTGACTTTGTTGGGATTAATCTTCTTCCCTGAGCTTTTGATTGAAATAGCAAGAAATCGAAAATGATGTGATGTTTGTTTTTTATGCTGTTTAAAAAATAAGTTTAGCATGAATTGACACAAACACAATATATTTTAAATTTTTTTGGTCGTTTTGGCTTTTCCTCTTCTGCACTCCTTTGAGACAAAAGGTCTCACCATCAAAATCAAGCTACTGTTCTCGTTTGGTTGTCAGTTTTAGTCTTATTGTTTTTTTTTTTGTCCTTGTCAATTTCAAGAAAAAATAAAAAGAAAAAAAGTGGGGGACCTTTCTAGGTGCCGTTAGTGCTCCAATTTCAGCGCCTCCTCTTTAGAACTTCCCCAACTTTGATCAACACTCTAATAACACCTACCATGGATGTTATTGGTTATGGGGTTCTCGAGCATGATCAATGGGAGAAGCCATCGTCAAAAGTCCAGGCGGCTGTGAGCGTCGAAGTCAAACATATCTTTGTTAAGCAGTCAAAGTTGAGCATCGTGGCGCATTGCAATTTAATTGGCCGCAATTTAAGATGATTTCCATGCAATTATATCTAGTTTGTGGGAGAAGACGTGTCAACTTTGTGATAATGCGTTTCTTCAGCAGTTATATTGAATCCGATTAGATGTATATACAACCTTTTTCTAGTGTAAGGAGTCTTACAGGGTGCAGTGTTCGCAAACCCAAGAAGTAGCTCAACTTGCGGTACACCTCCCAGTACAAGGATGCCGACAACAAGATTGAGTAGGCCCACATATAAGGACGACTCTCCCTAATGATGGAGAGACTAGCCATTGACGAGATAGTCACTCTCAGTGGGAGCAGATTTGAGATCCCGAATAGTGCTACTCTTGATAACGATTGACTGGGGCTGCTCTCAAGGATAGAGACGGGTGGACCAAAAACAAAGGATATGGAAAGATGAACGCGTGAGGTTAGTGGCAGAAAAGAAACAATGGTAATTGGGCTCCTTGTTTTTTATAAAGTCTAAACCAAAAAGAGGGATAAAGCTAAGGTCTAATAAAAAGACCTAATTAGTCATTCTTAGTCCTCGATCTCATTTTCTGTATACTCGATACCTCAGAAATGGTAGTTAAATTTTCAATGTTAACAACCTCGGTTGGAGTTGAATACTACTCATTGATGTTGCAAGAACAAGTAGTCGAGTAATAAAATAGATAGAATAAGGAAATTGACGAAACACCAACTTCACATAGTTTCGTAGTGATCTATATCCACGGAAAGAGCAACGATAAATTTCATTATAAATCAAAGAATACAACGAAAATTATAATTACACTCGAGTAGCTCAAATACTTTCGGTATTTTCCAAGCCTCAATTACACTCAATAATTCACGTAGTGTTTAATTCCATAATTTCTCGCAAAATAATATCTCAAAGTCGTAAAGGAATTAAACAAATCTTACACAAGATTTAACCGGCTACAAACATTTGAATTCTTGGATGTAATTTGCCGAAGAAAGACCCACGAAACTCATTGCCCAGCACTTGTTTCGGCGCTTCAAGTCTTAGCTCCACAATTTCTCGCTAAATAATCTCTCAATCTCATAGGAGAATTAAAAAAATCTTATACAAGAGTTAATCGGCTACAAACACTTGAATTCTTGGATGTAATTTACCGAAGGAAGACTCACTAAACTCACTACCAAGCACTCATTTCGGTGCTTCAAGTCTTCTCTCTTTCTCTATACATAGCGGCACGAAGATCCGCTGCACTTTGATCAACAATGGCGCACGTTCCAAATTCCCACTTCCATTTATTTATGTAATATATTTCCAAAGAGATGATGATCAGGGGCTGAATTCAAACAGGAAAGATCAACAACCGCGCATGTTCGCAACTACCATATATTTATATAATACATTTCCAAAGAGATGATGATCAGGGGCTGAATTCAACGGGAAAGAGAAATCCGGATGGATGTTGGCAACCAAAGAAGAAGTTGGACCTTCCTCCTTTGGTGTTATCTTTCCGAGTTCAACAAGGAAATATATTTCTGTACATTTCAAGCAAAGTTCAAGGTGGACTTTAATTATTAATGACGACTCTGGCAGCAAGAGAAGAGAATATTATGTGCCCCTTTTCCTTTAATTTCCATTATCAAGAAATCCATGTATTTCAATTTATTAGATATCACTCGACGAGTTCAAACTTAAGACATATTTTAACAATTAAAGTGATAGCTTTAATATATAAAAAGTTTCTTGAAGTTTCAACGTATGTATATTTATTCTAATTGCTTGCATGGAGTTTTTTTTTTCACCAACCGAATAAACTAACCAATATCGCTAGGTTCACGGTTGAATCGGAAGCAAAGGCTTCATTTATTTGACAAAAAATGTGACTTTTCTGAAAAATATCTTTTAAAAAGTCATCTTTTAGGAAAATGACAATAACTTTCGGTATTTGGCTGATATCTGAAAATGAACTAAAAAATATTTTCCACTGTTTGATATGAAAAATCTAATTTGATTTTCCTAGTGAAATTACCCAAAGATTCAAATTTTTAATTATCTTTTCTTTTCTTTTTTCTTTTTCCTTTTTCCTCTGTTGGCTGTCGGCCACAGCAATGGTTGGTGACCAATCGAGCCTCACCAAATCCTATGAAGTCAAGCTTGCCCGAGGTTAGCGAGCTCGAGCATTGCTAGAGGTAGGCGAGGCCAAGGCAAATCGATGAGCACGAGCCTCATAGGCCTTGCACAAGCTCATCCCTTGCTTGTGCTAGTCACTAGTCATCACCATGGTCGGCAGTTGGCCAAAGAAGATGGAAAAGAAAAAGGAAAGAAAAGAAAAGAAAAATATAAATAAAATGATTAAAAATTTGATTTTTTAAGAAAATATTTATATAAGAATAAGCGTTTCATTAACTAAAGACTCAAATCGAGCGTTGAGAACCTACGCATGGCCTTTGTGGATCTGAGTCTAAGTGTCGAGATCAGAGCTAAGCACTGCCTTTATGGACCTGAGCTTGGATGTCGGGGCATGAAGCACAAGCACCACAACTTTGGGCCTAGCTTTGATGCACCCCGATGTGGGTGTTGGGGACTTAGGCCCAATCTCAATAGACCCAGGCCCAACACCGGAGACCTGATTCTCAACGTCGAGGACTCGGGAACTAGCATTAGGGTTCAAGTGTTGATGCCTAATAAAATTTTGAATTTTTTTTTTTTAATTTCAAATCATTTTCTCAAATTTAAGTATAAATCTTCTGTTGATTAAGAAAACATTTTTTATTGACTCATTTTCCTAAGTGAATTAAACCTTGAAAAAATGGGGAAAATGTTTTCTGCATAGCAGACAGGACCAAGGTAACAATATTTTTTCATGATAGAGAAGTACGAAGACCCAACTTCGATCATTTTAAATGAAGAAGAGCAGAACCAAGCGACATTAACATCTTTCGTTGTCAGATCACGGAACATGGCGCAACATGAAAGTTTGATGAGACTCGATTGATTTTGGATGGTTATGGGCTGGCATCGTGAGTTTCTTACTTCGTGTTTCCTATAACCTCTTTTATCTTGTCCCATCTTCCATCCGTGATAATGCTACTAATTATCGACCAATACTTTATATGTGCTCAAGTTGTGTAGTTTGTATTTTTGCTTGTAAATTATCCCGGGGTGCGAGGAGGAGTCACTCCCCCGTACACATGGTTTATGTCACGTGCACATATAGCGAGCAATTCAAATTGTCCGCATTCATCAAATTGTTTGCAACCTTTGAAGACAGTGAACGAGCGAGATGCCTCGGATGGATCGAAACACAGGGACCGAATAAGGTGGAATGGAGGGAAGGAAAATGCACGAGGAGCATGAGTTTTTAGTCGGACAAACAGCAAAGACCGACAGGGTTGATGAGGCACGTGAGGAAACCTCGGAATTAGAAAGTAGACATGTGCCTCGGATGGATCGAAACACAGGGACCGAATAAGGTGGGATGGAGGGAAGAAAATTGCATGAGAAGCATGAGTTTTTAGTAGGACAAACAGCAACAACCGACAGGGTTGATGAGGCACGTGAGGAAACGTCCATACCCCGACGAAGAATGTGATATTTGATAGGATCATTATCGACTATTTTAAAAGTTTAAACTATTAGATGAAGATATAGTTTATTATTTTAAATATTCTAATATTCCTCCTCACGCTTAGTCTAGTCTTTTGCTTAGTACTAAGTGTGAAAATTTAAATGATGAGACAAATAGGGTTTGATAATATTTGAATTTAGGACCTCCGACTATAATGTCACGTGAGATTTTTGTAGAGGCATTATTTATTATTTTAAATATTCTAACAAAGAACCAGAATCAAAGGAGGTTAAGGTACTGAGGGGTCAAGGGCCGGAAGACGGTTGGAGCGTGGGACTCGATGAAGGCCACCTGAGACTGGGAGAGGTGGAGGTAGACCACCCAGTCGCCATTGGAGAGAGGGCTAGGCATGGGCATGACGTACCCGGCTTCCCCTCCCCACGGGAAGTGGTAGGACCCTAGCGCCGGCTTACCCCACCCGAAGTCCATCTCGGTGACCGGGAACCTCTGTCCCGACGACACCACAAACGCCGTCGACCCTTCCTCCTCCTCCTCCTTGCTTCCGGGCTTGCAGTATATCCTGGCCAACGCTGGCACGGGCCGGTGCTCTTCCACCCAGTCTATAAGGTTTAGGAAGTGCTCCCTCGTCGCCGCCCTCTGCACAAACTCATGCACCGCCTCCGCTACCCAGCTCAAGGGCTTTTCCACCACCTCCATCGTCCTCTTCTCTCCAAATGGTATCGACAGCACATTCCCAAAGTAGAACGCCATGGGTGTGGGCTCGTCGTCCATGCGCTGACTCATCAGCCTACCCCTGCCATCCACGACGATTCCCATCCTCGACATCCTCTTGTCATCATCGTTCTTAGCAACCGAAGAGGATTCCGCCACCATCTTCCAAAGGAAAGCGCTGAACGATTCCAGCTTAGACCTTTTGCTTCCGTTGGAGCAGGCCCTCTGCTGCAACTCACTTAGCTTGGCAGCGGTCACATAGTACAAGCGGCTTACCAGACAGTCGTCATCCCTCGATTTCTTGCACTCCTCATCTGCCTCCTGCTTTTGCTTGGGAGGTGGGGGCAATGCGGAGAGTGGGATGTACATGCTGTCTAGAGAAGGGTCAACGCAGAGCGGACGCCTAGGGTTGAGAAGAGAGCGGCGGAAGGAAGGAGGGAGCGAGATGGGAGCATCGGAGCGAGCCTTGTCTGCCCAAAACACCATGAACATGTTGGCCGAGTAGGCGTCAGCCATCCGATGGTCAAACGTACACGCCACCAGTATTCCCCCACACTTCAGCTCCGTCGCCTGAGTGTTTTCCATCATATAAAAAACTTGTCTTTTAATGGACGGAAGCAATCCTAGTGCGGAAACTGTATAAAAGAACTTAACGCCACGGTGAGATTTAAGGCAAGTTCTACATATTCTTGACATTTTTATGACATATTGATGATCTAGAATAATATTATTTCAAAAAGCAATTACAAAGAAAAGTACAAAAAAAGTCTTAAACCCGTTGTATTTATGTCAATTCAGTCGTAAATCTTTCAATTAGATCAATTTAGTTCTACACATTTTACATTTATGCTAATTTTAGTTCATCTGGAAAATTTAGACCAGCACTATGAATATTTTAATAATATTTTGAATTTTTTTATATAATTTTTATGTTCTTTTCCTTTTTAAACAACTCAGTGGGCGCTCGCCGGGCTAATCATGGCCTGTGGCCAGCCACGCTCAAAAAGAAAAGAGAAAGATACAAAAAAAATAAAAATAAAAGAAAAGTAAATTATAAAAAATAAAAAAAATTATTTCAAAATCATAAAAAAACATGTCTACATTAGCATCGATTGTGCCACATAGGATCATTGATGTTCAAGTTAGCAATTTCCAATTCAAATTGACAGGATGAGCTAAATTAACAAATGCAAAAAAATGTTTAAAACTAAATTGGTTCAATTGAAAAGTTAAGAATTGAATTGCCACGATGCTATAAGTTTTAAAAAAATTTATATATCTTTCCAGGTAATTATGCATGTCGCAACATGGGCACTCGTGATTGATGATGGAAACAAACTTGATCCTTATAAATCTTTCTACAGTATTCTTATAAATCCTTGACGCATGTAATCGCAAATCATGATGATCAAAGTCCAAACAGTATTATTCTTCTTTAACGATGGTAAATGGTATCCAAATTGATCAGTCAAATTCTCATATTAAGTAATGAAAGCAAGCAGTTTCTATTCAACACCTAGTAAAATAACTTCAATATTGATGAATAAATCAATTTTGTGAACCGTTCTCGGTAACATTGGAGAATCCAACCCATAGATTTAGAGGTAGAGGATACACTAATATTCTGTTCGATGCTGGTTGTGCATAAATAAGAGATTAAAGAAATAAACTGTAGGTTTAGGTGAAATGAAGATGAAAATGGGTGTATATACAGTGATTTGATTCTCGAGATGGATAAAGGATGCATAGTGTGGCTGCATCTAATATCTATACCTGAACAGCCAGCACGCCTTGCTTCTTTGTGGGCACCAGTTTCCCTTCAATGGTTTCATCGGGATTATACAGGTTGAGATGGCGGAGTTCAATGTCTGCGAAAGCTTCGATGAAGTCGACTCCACGATTGTTGCACAAGAGCTCAGGCTCACCGGCCGAGTTCTGGACCACCTCTCCGGCGAGAACATAGAAGGAGACCAGAGCTTGGGCCAAGGCAGCTTTCAGAATACCAACCATGGACCCGTATCCCAGCCTCCGTGAGGCGGCGGTGGTTGGGTTGGTGTAGCAGAAGAAGACACCTACGTCAAGCGGAGGCAAGAGCAAATCGAGGTTGGAGAGTGGCAGCCAATGCTCTTGTACGGGCAGTGCTGCCGTCACCACTTCTTTCTTGCCCAACTTCATCGAGAACTCTCCGCCTGCACCTGCAACTACACCCATTTTATGTAATATGTAGCAAGATTGACAGAGAGAGAGATAGAGAGAGGATAAGGAAGGGGATGGACCTCTTGGATTGAAGATAAGCGGGTCTTTATAGGCGCAAATGGTGACATTGATGACGACTCCGTCCATATCCATCCCTCAACTAATCGTCCATAGATACAATATATTATTCGTCTCCACAGTGAATTTCAGTTTCACTTCATGGTGTTTGGTTAATCATCATCTACTCTCACCCGAATCGTTTCCATTTACGCTCCAAAACACCAACTTTAGATCATTATTTCCTGGCAGAAATCGGAAGAGGTCAAACGTCCAAATAATAGAGCAAAGGAAAGGACTGAGTAAAGAATAAGACCCAGCCGCCTTCCCTCCCGTTCCCCTCCTTGCTCATTTCCTTTGAGAATTGCACATTCGCATTCCCAAAAATGTCCGCCCCAAGATACTAAATCCCCGCACTCTGTTTGGATTATCTAAAACCATTTTAATATTAGACTACCAAGCACTAAGCATGACGCTAAAATGAGTTTGCAAGGTGCACAATTCAGTCATTTCAATATTGGGTTTTGTTTAAAAGCATTTGAACAATGATAGAGACGGGACATGTATGTTTTGAAAATACCAAAAAAATATTTTTTCAAATGGAGCTTTGACACACGGTTAACACCTTCCAAATAGAAAAGTCAGGAAAGTTTCATGGTTGCTGAAAATAGTATCTAAAAGCCCTTGGACATTTCTATAAAAAAAAAGATGAAAAATGTGCCAAATATCATAACTCATTATAGAGAGAAATGATTAAGACATAGAGATTGATTGTTCTTCGGTTGAAAATACTTGACGGAAAACTGCTTAGGCAGCAACCCACTTTATGGAGAATGCAGCAAAACCGATTCTCACAATGAGGAGAAGGCATCTCTAGTTATCTAGAGTCATGACTGTCAATTTTCTTTTCGTGGGTATTGTATGAGAATTATTATAGTTAATCTCTTTCCTTATTAAGAGATTCATTTGAACTTATTATAATGAGCCTTTTTAGAGCCCATCTCCTTTGACTTCTTCCCTTTTAATTTAACTTGCTGCTACGCATCATTCATTAAAATTGAAGTGTATTTTAGATTTGGAATTTAACCCAGCTGATAGAGACCATGTCTTTGTGATCAACAGTTCGTAGCTTAATGGGAAATTCCATGATGATCATCCTTTCCAAAGTCCTTAATTGAATTTGAAACTCATTATTTCACTCTCTCACTTCATCTTCCATTTCTTGAGTAATCACTTTCGGACCAAAAAGGGTGAGTTTACCGGGTGCTTTTGGTGCACTTGCTAGTCATGCTTAATAAAGAAATAATTTCGTTATTAGTGTAATTTCAATGTTTAATATGATGACAGCCTTTCGAAAATGAAAACAATTATTTTATTAGGGTGTATAACCAGTGTCAAGGGGCACGTGTTGATAACATTCTCTTCCTAAACATGTACATATCTTGAAATTCATGAAACAGAAAAAAGGCTTCTCATTTTGACCGACTTATAAATGCAAGTCACATATTTGTTTAACATGGGGAAAAGTGTGTCATAAACCTATTGTATCGGTGCCAATTTAGTCTAAATCTTTTAACGGTGTCCATTTCATTCTAAACCTTTTCACCTAATGTTAATTTAGTTCTAAACATTTTTACTTATGTCAATGCAGTCCTTCCAGCTAATTTTGCTGGATATTGTTCATGTGGATGCCGACCGGCCTATGTGTGGTATGAACGCTGGCGTTGATAAATTTTAAAAATATTTTAAAGTTTTTTCTAATTTTTTATATTTTTATATTTTAATTTTCTTTTCTTTTCTTTTTCTTTTTTTCCCTCAGTTGCCTTCTTCCTATAGTTGGTTGCTAAACCTTGGTAATCGACTAGAGGTGAGGGCTAGTGAGGCTCAACCCTCGCTAGCCTAGCACAAGGTCACCTGGCGGGATCTGGCGAGGGTAAGCCTCACCAGTAGCCAACGAGTGTCCCCGGTCCTCATCTCTAGCTAGTTGTTGAGGTCTAGTGACTAGCTAGAGGAAGAAGATAGCTAAGGAAAATAAAAAAGAAAAAAATAATAAAAAATGGAAAGAAAAATATTAAAATATTATTAAAAGTTGTCTATATTAGTACCAGCCATGCCACGTTAGTGCCAGCTATGCCATGTAAGCTGACCAACAAAATCCACATTAGCAAAATTTAGCTAAAATTTGCCAGAATGATTGAATTGACATCAAATCAAAATATTTATAATTAAATTTGCATCATTAAAAAGTTTAGGATTATATTATTATCAATGTAATAGGTTTAAGATATTTTTGACACTTTTCCCATTTAACTTGGGATTCCTCCACCCAGACACTGATTGGCGCCCAGTATCGTCCCTCCCCCTGTGCAACTCGCAAGAAGGTTGCGACCTTTGTAATGGCCTCGTGACCTTAGGCGAGGTCACCCGAGGTCGAGGATCGTCAGTATGAGGATCGGTTGTTGTTGAGATCGCAATGGCAGCTTTAAAGCTCCTCAAGGCCAGATCCAAGTGACACGGCAATGACGGACGAAGAATTGACCGATTCGGACGCGAAGGGAGGGAGAGGGGTTTCATCTTCATTTTAATTTATTCTATTTCTTTTCTCATCAGATTTAAGGAAAGAATTAGATATTGGCTACGTATAACTATGTAACCCACTAATAAATTTCCTCCAACACGAAACGAAAGGAAGCACGACCCTATATGTGATTCTAATCTGAACAAATTCCAAAGAAATAAAAGAGAGCAGAAAGTATCACGCCAGGGTGGATTTCATAGTTGCTCTTGTCTATAAAATCAGAAGCTGCCAAATTTTTATAGCTGTAAAGTAGGTCAAAGGTGCGGCAATGAGATTCGGTGACAAAGAAGACAGCTTAAACATGTTATCATCTGAAGCTCCTGCGTCAAAAGCTTATGCTAAAACGTGCTTAGACAGAACGCACATGTTGTTTAGTGTTGGGGAAAATCAGGTAACAATTCATCAAGAGCTAACCCAATCCAGGATCAATATCTTTCCTAAAAAGAACCGACCGATATGGACTTAACCCTAGTAATATATTTCAATAATACAACCTTACGATATGTAAATATAATACCGAAATGATAAGAAAACAAAGCCAACAACACCACCAAAGACTTTACGTGGAAAACCCAATATGGAAAACAATGGACCGCCCAAAACTTCCATTAATCATTATTAGAGTAATTAAATATAAAACCACATGTTCATCTAAAAGTTTATGCTTTTAGAATAGTTGACAGTGGTCCCATTAAATCTCCCATGTTAAATATAAACCATGCCTTCATTTAAAATTTTGAATTTTTAAAATAGTTGGCAATGATCCACTAAATCTCATAATCACCAAGAATAGTAAGATACACAAAGTGTTCTTCTCTAGTCACACACTAAAGGCTTAATATCAATAATACAACAATATTTCATCATCATGAAGGTAGATTAGCACATATTGAGTAAAAAGAACCTTAACCACAATTGGAGAATTCGGAAAAGATTCTCAACGAATGAAATTGATTAACTTGTAGCCATGATTTCACGAACAACGTATGAAAATTTGAGCCAATTCCGACAACATTCGGCCTTCAAAACGAGACTGCAATGTTGCACCCCTTTTTCGTTCTTCTCCCCTCATCTTTCGGTGCTCTCTCGTTGAGCTCTCTTGCTCAGTTTTTTCTCTCTCCTCTTGGGCACACTCACAGTAAGCCATTCTTTCGTTCTTTATCACTTTTTGACTTTTCCTTCTTCTTCTTTATATTAAAGTTAGTTGAGCCCATATGAGGTGGATCAACCCAACAAATCTTCCCCTTTGCTTCACGTGGGAAGATTCATCATGCCCATTTTGGTTCTACAAGAATCAAGTGTCATCATTATCAATACTTTGATCATCATATCAGGTCCATTATCATTAGTGCGAACTTTCTCAAGTACTTCACATGGGCAATGCTTCTCTTCTAATTTTTCTCGAGTCCAATATTACATCACATCAATATGTTTCCATCTTGAATGCAACATTAGATTTTTACTAAATAGATAGCACTCATACTATCACAATACAAAATAAACTTCTGTTACTTCAAGCCTAACTCTTATAAGAATTTCTGCACTCACAAGAGTTTCTTACCTCCTTCAATGATAGCGATAGACTCTACTTTAGCCATAGACAAAGCAACACATTTTTACAAACTTGATTGCCATGATATTGCTCCCCTTGCAAAAATCATCATATAACCTAATGTGGGTTTTCGAGGCTTAATGTCACCAACATAGTATGCATTTGAATAGGTACTCAACTTAGGCTTTTGATTTCCATAACACAAGTAGAATCTAGAAGTGTCTCTAAGATTCTCCAAAATCTATTTAACAACAATCCAATGCTCTTTATCTGGATTTGAAAGAAACCTGCTC
This sequence comes from Corymbia calophylla, assembly GCA_014182845.1. Lineage (NCBI taxonomy): Eukaryota > Viridiplantae > Streptophyta > Magnoliopsida > Myrtales > Myrtaceae > Corymbia > Corymbia calophylla. The sequence goes on along the minus strand of CM024701.1, from coordinate 11,981,981 downwards.
ACAACACTAATTGCATGAGTAATATCTAGTCTTGTCCAAACCACGACATACATCAAACTATCCGTGACAGATGCATAAGGAATTTTCATCATCTTTTCCTTCTTTTTCTCACTTGTAGGACACTCTTCATTGCTCAATTAGAAATGGTTTGCAAGCATAGTACTTACTGGTTTTCATGTGCTCATGTTGAATCTTTCTAGCACCTTGTCAATGTACTTCCCTTGAGATAGCCAAAGTTTCATGTTCTTCCTATCACAAGTAATTTTGATGTCAAGGATTTGCTTAGCCAATCCTAGATCCTTCATTATAAAAGCTTTATTCAACTTATTTTTTAAACTCTTTAATTTCTCGGCATTATGTTCAATTATCAACATATCATCCACATAGAGTGAGAGGATAAGAAAATAATTATTTGAGAATCTTTTCATGAAAACACAAGAATTAGAGTTAGTCTTACCATACCCATGATCTTCCATGAATGATTCAAACTTAATGTACCATTTACCTTGGTACTTGATTGAGACCATATAAGCTTTTCCTCAACTTGCATACAAGATGCTCATTGCTTTCATCTTAAAACCCTTTAGTTGCTCCATATATATTTCTTCTTATACCTCTCTATGAAGAAATATTATATTTTTCATCAAGTTGTTTGATTTCTAAATCTAAGGTAATGACCAACCCAAGAACAACTCGAAAGAAGGCGTTGTTACAATTGGTGAAAAAATCTCTTTAAAGTCAATTCTTTTCTTTTGACGAAAGCCCTTCACAAGCCTAATTATGTATCGTGTTTGCATGTTACTTTCTTCCGTCTTCAACTTGTACACTCACTTATTTTTTAGTGTGTCCTTCCCTTTAGGCAACTTCATCAATTCAAATGTGTGGTTCTAATGTAAGGATTTGAGCTCCTCTTGCATGACTTTATGCCACTCATTCTTTGATCATATGACATAACTTCTTTATAAGTTTTTAGCTCTCCTATGTCAATAAGTAACACATACTCGTGCAGTTGATATTTCTATGAAGACCTACGTTCTCTTGCAGAATATCTAACTTGAGGTAAGATAGATTGTTCTTACTCAACTAGCTCAATGGTCTATTCTTGCTCAACTGATTGTTCTGACTCTATTATTTCACTCGTCTTAACTGAAGAATCATCATTACGTGAAAATCACTATTTGATCTCCATGCACTTCTCTCCATGATTTTTACTTAATAAGGTAGGAGAATTTGGGCCGAAATTAACTTACATTCTTTGGGTATTGTATGAGAATTGTTATAACTATCTAGAGTAATGACTGTCCAAGTTTTTTTCTGTGGGTATTGTATGAGAATTGTTATGGTTAATCTCTCTCCTTATAAAGAGATTCATTTGAACTGATTACAATGGGCCTATTTGGGGCCCTATCTCCTTTGACTTCTTCCTTTTTTATTTAACTTGCTGCTATGCACCACTTAATAAAATTGAAGTGCATTTTAGATTTGGAAATCTAATCCCGTTGATAGAGACCATTTCTTTGTAATCAACACTTCGTAGTTTAATGGGAAATTCCATAATGATCATTCTTTCCAAAGCCCTTACTTGAATTTGAAACTCATAATTTCACTCTCTCAATTCATCTTCCATTTATTAAGTAAACACTTTCAGATAAAAAAAAATGGTGAGTTTATCGAGTGCTTCTAGAGCACTTGCTAGTCTTGCTTAATAAAGAAATAAATTCGTTATCAGTGTAATTTCTATATATAATATGATGACTGTGTTTTGAAAATGAAAAAAAAAAAAATTGTTTCATTAGGGTGGATAACAAGTGTCTAGGGCACATGTTACAGGTCAATAACACTCTCATCCCGAACATGTACATCTCTTGAGACTCGCGAGAAAAAGAAAAGGCTCCTCTACAAGGTCACATAATTGTTCAACCTAGAATTCTTCCAACCCAAACACTAAGGGCATCAATGATAACCATTCTCGGCAAAAATTGATTTCTAGAATAATAATAAATTTTTCTATTTCTATTTCTTGATGAATTTCTGAGCAAAATACACATTAGATAATGACACAAAGTTTTTGTTCCCGGAAAAGAAATTTGTTTGATAATAACACAAAATTTCTCCCTTCCGGACGGCAGTGAACGGCGGACGATCGATTGGCGTGCCAGAAAGTCGTTGGGCTGTGGCGGTGAACTGACTGCTAATGATCGGTGGTGGCTGATTGGCTGATTGGTAGCTAGCGGACAACGGACCAGCAACTAGCGGTTGTGAGGCAGCAATCAGTAGGTGGACAGCTGGCTAGGAATGAGGGCGAGCGATAAAAATAGTTTTTATTTCTCATTTATGTTCTAGAAATAGAGAAGTAGAAAAATTTGTACTTCTTATTTCTATTCAAAATCTATTTCTTGACTAGAAATTTGTTCGAGAAATAGAAAAATTAAATTGCATTATCAAATAGATTGTTGTTCTAAATTTGTTTCTGAAACCAAACATTGCTAGAAATATAATGGTTATAATACACACCCTAATTGATTGGTGCGTTTGGTAACATTTCTACTCCTGAGAATAATTTCTTTTGAGAAATAGTCATTTTCTATTTCTACTCCCTGGAACAATTTTTGAGTAAAATAGGGCGTTTGGTAACTACAAAAATTTATTATTCTTGAAATAGAAAATGAATAGAAATGCGTTTGGAATCGACAAAAAGTTTTTATTTCTTTTTTCCCCTAATTGTCGGCAATTGGTCGCCGGTCGCTACCGCCGTCGCCAGTGGCCGCCCGCAGCCCGTCGGCCGCTGGTCGTCCCCTGCCGCCATTGGTCGCTATCGCCACCAGTCACCTATCATCGCCACTGCCAATCGCCAGTCGCCGGTCGTCACCACCAGTCATCGGTAGTCACCGCCACTGGTCGCCGGTTGCTGCCGCCACCACTAGTCACCGGTCCCCTCCGGTCATGCTGAGTCGCCGGCCGCCGAGTGAAGGTCAGCGACAAGAGACCAGCGATTGGCAGTCGGCTAGTGGTGAGCAGGTGGGGGCGGCCGACGGCTAGATAGTGACCAGCGGCGGGCCGCCAGTGACCGGCGGTAGGCGGCTGGCCAACGACCAGTGGGCGAGCGGCTAGCGACCAGCGGTGGCGGGCGGCGGGCAGCAGGCGGAGGCGAGCGGTGAGCAGCGGGCGACGGCGGGCGGCAGGCGGCGGCGGGCAGCGGGCAGCGGCGGGCAGCAGGCGGCGGCGGGCGGCGATGGGTGGGTGGCGGTGTGCTATAGGCAGTGAATAGTCCTCAAGAAATAGTTTCTAGAAATTATTCCCAGGAATAAGAAGCTACTTTTTTCTACTCTCATTTCTACTCCAAATCTATTCTCATGAACAACTTTCTATTCTCGGGAATAGAAAAATCAGTTTACGTTACTAAACGCATTTCTATTATTTTTCTATTCTAGGGAACAAAAGAACAGAAAAATAGAGAAATAGAAACGTTAACAAACGAAGCCATAATGGTTATCATACACACCCTAATTGATGGGATCGTGAGCCTCCATCGTGGAGGTAGCAATTCCTTGCCACCGTCCCTCTCCCTTTGCAACTCACAAGGAGGTTGTGACCTTTGTAATGGCTTCACGACCTTCAGGTGAGGTCGCTCGAGGTCGCGGACCCCGATATGAGGTTGCAACTTCAGATCCGTTGTCATTGAGGTCACAGCGGCCCAAACCCAAACGACACGGCGACGACCAATGATGAATCGACCTATTCAGACGCGAGAGGGGGGATCAGAATCGGGTTTCATTCTCATTTTAATTTATCCTATCTCTTTTTTTATATAACCCATTAATAAATTCCCTCCAACACGAGTCGCAAGGAAACACAACCCTACATGTGATTCTAATCTGGACATGTTCCGTTCGGTTTTTTTCCAAGAAATAAAAGAGATAAAACACGTGGGTGGATTTCATAGTTGCTCTTGCATATAAAATCAGAAAGCTGCCAAATTTTAATAGCTGTAAAGTAAGTAACATGTAAGGCAATGAGATTCGGTGATGAATAAGATAGCTCAAAAACATGTTATCATCTTAAGCTCCAGCAAAATCTTATGCTAAAACGTGCTTCGAGACACATGTTGTTTAGCTACAAAGTACATAAAACAAAACAAAATGGGCGTTGCTCATAAGTTTCACCCGTGAGTACAGAAACCTTAGCGCCAGCATTGAAAGCTCTGTATAAATGGAGGTTGAGGATGCATGTTTGTAGTATATTTGGAACTCTCCTATGCCGCAGAAAGATTAAATTATGGGATTACTCTGTTTGATCTTTCACGGTAAAAAATAAAATATGTTAATCGTAGCAGAGCTATCTTTTATGCATCTTCATTTACAACCATCCTCTCGGTTCAGTCTAATACTTGAGAACAATCAGAAAAGCATTTATTTTTGCTCTGTTGTTTCTCTTTTGATAGCATATAAATTGTTGGATTATATTACATAGTCTAAATTCTCAAAAAAATTGACTTATCTTTCGGAGAACAAGATATTGCCCATGAAAATAGGCTGAATCACCAATGCCTAATGGGCGAATTTAGAACTCCTCGATGATCTAAATATGATCACATGGAAAATATCCTTATTCCACAACACAAATGCCATTACCTTCTTAAAGCAACAATGGAAGTCTTCATATAATGAGTTTGCATTTTGACCTTTTTTAACAAAGGAGAACATATGCCTATGCATAGTAAATCATGGGTAGTTTATTAACTTCCGGTAATGTGAATGAGATGGCAGGAAGTTACAAAAAAACTACACCTCTCAAATTCATGTATGCCTATATGTAAGGCATATGGGTTGTTAGCCCATCATGGGCGACCCCCCAAATATAACATCTCACACTCTAGGCTTAATAATGCTCTATCAAAAATATGCAAGGCATTTAACATCTGTTTACTTTAGTAGTAATTCATATTGACAAATGTGTTGTGCAACCAATAAGTACACCTATATTTGAGAGCCCAAATTATGCACATATTAGGAATAACATAATGGCTACTACCCTAAAAATAAATAATGTCTCATAGTGCTCTAGACATATTTTGTTTCATCAGTCTAAATACACATATACCTTAAAGGTTATACTTGACTATTCTCAAATCATCATGCTCTCACAATTATATCCGAAGCCACAAATGGCAATATAATTGGTCAACTAGTGAATGCATATGGTAGATGCAAACAGTAATAGTTTTCCTTTTGCACTCATATTTCTCCATTTCAAAGCAACTAAAAGATAAGTTGTTTTATTGCAGGTAATTAAGGAAAGGAGAAAGAGAATTTGGAATGATCCAAATTCATGGATACCAAAAGCAAAAGAGCTTGCTACAGGAAATTTTACAAAAGAAGAATGATTGCAAATTTATACAAATCACTGGACAATTAGATGAATATCTCAAGTGATTGACAAGGATCATCTTTAATTCAATGGCATAGTTTAAATATATATCTTGGGTAATGAAATAAAATATTTCATATTTATCATCCTGCCTTCAAAATTTCTACAAAAAATTTTATGACTCACATGTGATTTATATTGCAAAAGATCTCTTGTCAAACGTTGCACATTTTTATTACTTGATTTGGCATGTGATAAAAAAAAATCTACTTTCTCTTTTGCGTATTGCATGAATAATATCTTTTTGAAATTTATGCTTAAGGAAATCCCTTTTATTTTGAAAGATATTATTGCATTTTTTGGATTCACTTGCTATAATCTTAGAAGATATTTTTATCAGGCAAGTTTGATCTACAAATTGGAGGAACGTATGTGCATGATATTTTTTTATATTTTACAAAGATTATTATCCATTTTACAAGGATTTGCAGGTGGCAAAAAATCTTTCCATATGAGGTTGGGAAAGCTTGATCCGAAATTGTGGAGATTTTATAATATTTTCGAAGGCTTAGAAATTCTACTTCTTGTGGAAAATTCTCACAAATTATTAAGTAGGCCCCTAATGTGTCATATGAAAGGTTGAATAGCTTTTTGAATTGAATTTTTTTTATTGTTATATATGTTATTCAATTTATTTCGCAAGAAAGGGCATTATATATTGCATGAAATATTATAACAGTGCATTTGTGCAGAAAGTTTGTTAAATTTGTACAAATTAAATTTGAGGCGAACCTAATTGAAGAAAACAAACTTCTACCTCAAATTTCAAAAGCAAATGAATGCTGCGAATGTTGCTACTATGAAGGAAATATTGGAAAGACATTCTATTCAACGTGCACAAGCCGCAATAAGTACTATGCAAATACTATCATGACGACAAGGGAAGAAAGTAATTGCAAAAAGAAAGGGGGAGAATCGTGATCATTTCGAAAAAGTAACAAATTGAGGGGGAGCATTGATCAAGTATGGAAATTTTTTTGATCTTGATCTTGATTACAACGAAAGGAAAAGGTAAATTGTGTTCTACATAATTTGGTAAGTGCATCTTCCATTTCCATCACTTTTTGTCATTAATAAATATTTTATTTACATTGTTATTTTATTAAGACAAAAAAGTTGATGATATTTTTTATATATCCATGATTCTTGATAGATATTTACTGATATATACGATTCTTAGAACATGAGTTTTGAATATCCTTCATAATATTTCTGAAAATTGTGTTTCATGCCTCATATATTTCTAAAGATATTATGTGAATTTATTCTCCACATGACACCCTTTTTCATTGTTATCACTTTTTGATTATGACAAAAAGGGGGAGAGAATATGCATATGCATATGAGTTAATTGATTGTTAATATTGAGCTGCAATTTTATTTCTATAAATTATTTTGCTCAATTTATCAACTATCTTCCGATTGATGATATTGAGCTGCAATTTTTATTTCTATAAATTGTTTTGCTCAATTTATCAATTATCTTCTATTTTATAATCTCCTATTTTGAATGACATTCTTTGAATATATAAAATTTTGGAGATTGCATTATGTTCTTATGATGCTTTGATTTGTGAATATATTTAAAAGGGTAATTGCACATCTGCATATTCAAATATTGTTTTATCATCATCAAAAATGGGGAGATTGTTAAGGAGATCCCTTATGATATTTTGAAGATGACAAAATAAATCAAAAGCTACTAATGTATTTGATGATTGAGCAAATAGATGAAAGTTACACAAACTATTATGCAGATGATAAAATGTGTAAAGGATATTATCAAGGAATATACTTTGAAGAACAAGAAGATAGACTCATTGTTGAAGTTGAACAAAGTCCAGATTCTACGGCTAAATCTGTTCAAACTTTAAGGATAAATCTATTAGATACAGACTTTGAGGATGAATACATTTAGACTAAAGTACAGTCTGAGAAGTCTCCTTTAGACGAAGTAGACTCAAACTTTACATACAGACAGAATAGGTCCAGAAAATGATAAGTCCAGAACGTGACAAGTTCAAAACAACATAAGAGCAGAACGAGAAATATGTTCAAACTGAAGCAAGTTCAACTTAATGTTCAGAACGAAACAAGTTCAGAATGAGACAATCTAATAGAACAAGACGCGGACCCAAAACATGTAACGGCTAGTAATCTGGTTTGGATTCTACACCAAAATAGATTTGATTGACTCAATCTAATTAATTGGCAATTGAATCCCAAAAACAAGAACTTTCCAAATGGAGAAACTCTACTTATGGAAACCTAGATTCTACTTGTATAGACGACTAGAATTAAGATGGGGATTTTGCTTCTGTCACTCAATGGCTACCAAATCTTCTTGATACAGTTCTATCCAACAGGTAGATTGGAAGATGATTCTCTGGATACTATCCAACGACTAGTTTGGAAGTGGAAAAGTATATAAGGAGATGAAGGAACCGAAGAACGAAAAAGAGACGAAGCATAGAATCTATAATTCCTAAGTCTGGGTGTACTTTGACCATATACACTTGTCCTTCGTGAGCTTAAAAGTTTGTAATCGTGAGAGAAATACACAAGAGTGACTTAGTGAGATAGTGTGATTTATCGCTGAGTGTTTGCACTCAAAATTGTAATCTCTTGTTGATCATATAGTGGAATCTAGCCAGTAGGTTGTTAGCGTGGGAGAGTGGATGTAGGCTTGATCTAAGCCGAACCACTATAATATTCGTGTGCAGTTTCTCTTATCACTTAATCTCTTATTGTTTATTGTTATAATTTAGTGCACATGTGCCGAGTGCTTCTAAAATCTTATTTCCGTATAGCAGATTCAGAAGCTTGTTATAGAATCTAATTATTGTTTAGACTTTTGAATCGTACTACTTCTGCTAACATTCAGACTTCTATCACAAATAGTTTTATTCTACATTTTTGTTTTGTAAAATATTTTATTGTATCACCTATTCACCCCCCCTCTCTAGGTGATTCTTGCTAGCCACTCTCAGCCGCACCACCCAAACGAATCACTGCTGGCTCAAATCCAGGCCCCAAGCCAACTCAGTGAGCTGGTCGGCTGATAGGGTCCCGCCACTGCCAAACGACACGTAAAGCACTAACCTGGTAGGTTGCAAGTCCAACCAATCAAGTACCTTGCTCATGGAGACCGAATCTTGAACTGGCTTGGCCGGCCGAATCAATGGATCGGAACCAAGCTGAACCATTCTAGCAAGTTCAGATCACTCAGTGCTTTCAACATCCTTGGCTGCAAACACTCCCATGAGTTCACCAATATCCCGCCAGCCTTTGCCATGTCGAGCACCCTTTTCATATACTCGTCGTGGAGGACCCCATCAAATGGTCACAAGTATGTGTCGATCATGTCTTTGTACTCAAGTGGTGCACATCCTGGGATATTTAGCGGCTTATGAAGATAGACATGGTCATGTATGTTAGTTTCATCTTGATGTGGATAACATAATGCTTGGGCAAGGAACCATGCATTACCGTGATTGAACACATACTTCAGCATGCCCAAATCATCAGCTATCTTGAAAGCCTCAGTCCCGAAGATGTCGATCACAAGGGCTGAGAGGCGTGGCTTCAATGCCACGATCTCCCCCTAGAGGATCGGCATGGTGTGGCGCATTATGAGGACTATTGGCGATATTTGTAGGATTTGCGCTCCTATTCGAGGAAATAAGAGATTATAGACAAATTTATATATTGATAGTTTTCTTACTCAAGGAAAGGAGAGATTATAGGAAAATTTGCATATTGATTTTTTTCCTATTTTTTGGAGTTTCTTGTTTTTCGGGTTTGCTTGCTTCCTTTGTTGAAGCAACCCTTGTATAAAAATTGCAGAATAGTGGCAGCTTAACTCTCATGACAAAAAAATAAGAGAGTTGAGAGTTTTGTCCGAGGACATAGGCACATTGCTAAACTTTGTAATTCTTGTGTTCTTTTTTATGATTACTTTACTAAAATTCAATATGGTATCAAAGCCGATGGTTACGGTTTCTAGGCAGGTGGGCGTTGTGGTGTAATAACGTGGGCCCGTGATGATGATGTTAGGCCTGAAAGATATCTGATTCAAGGGGAAGTAGACCTAACACTGGAGTTCACACGTGAAGGAAAGATTGTTAGAATACATGTGTGAGTTGTGTTAGAGAAGTAGTCCCACATTGGAGAATTGATATGGTGTGGAGCAATTAATATATTATAGTTGGCACATCACTCACTAACTTAAACTTTTGAGTTAAGGTGGGTCCAATTGGATATATTGACAAGTTCAAATTGGGTTTCCCCCTTGAGATCTCTCCAAGTGAAAGTATCGGACTTCTATTGCGCGCTCCCAACAACTGGTATCAAAGCAAATATACTAATCGGTGGAATTGCAATGTTATTTTTAGTCCTCAAAAGGTCTTTTTTCAAGATCGAACCACCAAGAGGATGATTGGTGAGGGGCAGTTGTAGAATGGGCTATATACGGTAGACCTCAAGAATGAAGCATTGATGGCGCAAAGGAAGACTGTTGACACTTCTCGATTGTGGCTTTGGCGTTTGGGTCATCCCTCTAATCGGGTGTTACATGCCCTTGATATGACTTTAAGTTATGATTCTAATTGTTGTGATCATTGTCATTATGCTAAACAGCATAGGTTACCATTTCCACATAGCACACACAAATCAGAACAGTTTTTTGATTTAGTTCACTCAGATGTTTAGGGGGCTTCTCCTATTGACTCTAAAGAGGGGTTCAAGTATTTTGTTACATTTATTGATTATAAATCCCAAGCTATATGGCTTTATTTGCTTAAACCAAAAGTGAAGTTATGACTGTGTTTCAAGATTTTTGTAGTGTGGTGAAAAATCAATTTAACACTACAGTGAAGATTCTTCGTATAGACAATGGAACTGAATATACCAATCAGGCTTTTCAAATGTTATTGCGTGGCCTAGGAATCATTCATCAGACCTCTTCCGTGGGAACTTCACAGCAGAATGGAGTTGTAGAAAGGAAAAATAGGCATCTACTTGAGGTTACCTGAGCATTGTTATTCTTAGGAAATTTACCCAAAACATATTAGGCGGATGCAGTCCTTACTAGTTGCTACTTAATCAACCGTTTGCCTAGTAAGGTGTTGGGATATAAAGTTCCAATTGAAATTCTGTACAGCCAAAAATTTGGTATCTCTCACTTAAGAATTTTCGGATGTGTGTGTTATGTGCATTCTCAATATGGTGATAAGCTGGATCCAAGGGCTCGAAAGTGTGTGTTTGTGGGATACTCAAATGTCAAGAAGGGATACAAATGCTATGAACCAAGTACTAGACATGTTTATATTTCTCGTGATGTTGTCTTTTATGAGATTCACATGTTTTTTGCCAGGAATCAAATTCGAGGGGGACCAATATGACTATTCTGAATTTTTGCTTCCTATCTTACCTATCGGAAATTCAATGTTGGATCAAGAGGAAATTCCAACAGCAGTTGCTCAAGTCATCATATGAATATAGAAAATGGTAACATGGAAAATGTCAACACTACCCCCAATGTTGCTGCCATTCTTGATACTACAACATATACAACTAATTTGGAAGTTGGGACTGAAAATGAAGCAGAGGTGGCTCCAACAGACACAGCACCCATTACCTCGGCCCGAATCCAAAGATCATCATGCATTCCAAGGCTTTCAATGCGACTCCGTGATTTTTCAACATATCATACTGCTCAGCATCCCATTTAGGATTTTATTGGGTATGATAGAATTTCCCATAATTAGTCAAGTTTTTTATCTACCATCAAAAATCAACAAGAACCCAATACCTTCTTGGAAGCATGTAGAAGCAGTGTGTGGGTGAATGCCATGAAAGATGAGCTTCAAGCATTGGACTGTAACTATACCTGGGAACTTGTTAAATTGCTAAATGGGAAGAAAACAGTTGGATGCCAGTGGATCTACAAGATCAAACACAATAGTGACGGTTCGATTGAGAGGTACAAAGCTCGGCTTGTTGCAAAAAGATATACGCAAACCTATGGGATAGACTACAAGAAAACATTTGCTCCTATAGTGAAAATGAACACTATTTGTGTCCTTTTGTCTATAGCGGTTAACTGTAGCTGGCCATTGTTTCAAATGGATGTGAAGAATGCCTTCCTCCAAGGAGACTTAGAGGAAGAGGTTTATATGGATCTCCCTCTAGGACATCCCTTAGAGAATAATAAGGGAATGGCTTGCAAATTGAATAAGGCAATATATGATCTCAAACAGTCGCCTAGAGCATGGTATGGAAAATTGAGTTCTACACTCCTTAGATTTGGTTTCAAAAGAAGCATGGTTGATTCTTCGATGTTTACTAAAACAATTGGTGAAGGTACTGTTGTTATTCTCATTTATGTTGATGATCTTATTATTACTAGCAGTAACTTAACAGGTATTGCAGAACTTAAGCAATTCTTGAGCAAGGAGTTTGACATTAAAGATCTTAGGAAATTGAGGTACTTTTTGGGTATAGAGGTAGCAAGTTCTGACAAAGGTCTGTTCTTGACTCAAAGGAAACATGTCCTAGATCTACTAAAGGAGACTGGTAAGTTAGGCGTTAAACCTGCTAGCACTCCTATGGATTACAACATTAAGACTATGTCTAAGGAAACACCATTAAAGGATATTGGGCAATTTCAGCATTTGGTAGGAAGATTGATTTACTTAACCACTACTAAACCTGACATTGCTTATTCTGTCAGCTATGTGAGCCAATTTATGCAGAAAACTACACAATGGCATATGGAGTTGCTCAACTAGCTCCTTCGATATCTAAAAGCTTCACCGGGAAGAGGAATATTGATGAAGAATAATGGTAATACAGAAATTGTGGGGTTTATTGATGTTGATTGGGCTGGGAACCCCATGGATAGAAAATCTACCATGGGTTTTTGCACCTTTGTTGGTGGAATATTGTTACTTGGAAGAGTAAGAAGCAAACAGTTGTGGCTAGATCTAGCGTAGAAGCTGAACCGAGCCATGGCTACTGCCACTAGTGAGATTGTATGGCTTCATCTATTACTTCAAGAATTGGGCTGTGATGCCATGTCTAAACCTACGAAGCTATTCTGTGATAATCGAGCGGCAACACACATTGCTTCAAATCTAGTCTTTCATGAGAGGACCAAACACAGAGGTTGATTGTCACTTTGTAAGGGAAAAGGTTCAAGACAAGACGATAGAGACACCATATATTCGTAGTAAGGATCAACTTGCTGATGTCTTCACCAAAACTTTATCCAAGGGAGTATTTCAGGATATGGTAAACAAGTTGACCTCTAACGATGTCTTCGCTCCAACTTGAGGGGGAGTATTGGCGATATTTGCAGGATTTGTGCTCCTATTTGAGGAAATAAGAGATTATAGACAAATCTATATATCGATAGTTTTCCTACTCAAGGAAAGGAGAGATTATAGGCAAATCTACATATTGATTTTTTTCCTATTTTTTGGAGTTTCTTGTTTTTCGGGTTTGCTTGCTTCCTTTATTGTAGCAATTCTTGTATAAAAATTGCAGAATAATGGTAGCTTAACTTTCATGACAAAAAAATAAGAGAGTTGAGAGTTTTATCTGAGAACGTAGGCACATTGCTGAATCTTGTAATTCTTGTATTCTTTTTTGTGATTACTTTACTAAAATTCAACAAGGACCATTTTCTAGAAGATTGCCATTGAGTTGGTGACTAGGTTAGAGACGTCGACCGGTGGGAGGAAGAAGTTGTCGAAGAGGTCTTGGTAGGAGGAGTAGTGGGGGCGCAAGGACTGGGCGGCAGAGGCATTGTTGGTCACGACGAAGACAGTGACGAGGAAGCGGTGGTGGATGGCAAAGCGCCAGCCGAGTTCGAGGAACGGGATGAGGTGTCCCATGCCGGGGCTGGCTAGGAGGGCTATGCGGGTTTTGGTTGGGACAACGTCCATGGCTACACAATTGTAATGGGTGAGAGGGAGCTTTGCCTATTTGGAAGAGAGGACAGAAGCGACTGAGGGTTGCTCTTGCAGGGGAGTTTGACATGGTGTTTACAGAGAAAGATGCTGTAATTAATATTGATTTATTTGAAACATTAAAGTAATTTTTATTTACCTAGCATTTAGCAGTTGACTTTCTTGGTATGAACGCTACATTTACCTTTGCCTCACTACTAATCTAGGACTTGACGTCGTTTTAAAATAGCAAGATATACGCAACGTGCACATCTAGGTTCGGGCGCATTAATTAACAAAGATGCCATCGATTTAACTTCGGTAAGTGTGAAAAAAAATGGAAATAAACAACCAGATTTGAAATGATCGAGCTAAATTTAGCTTGGCTCTCTTAACTGATTTTCCTTTTGATATGATTTTTTTTAATAGGAGCTTTTGTTGGGGGTTGTTGATCACATGTTGCTCGCTAGTCAAGTTCAATGACCGAGCAGTGGAAATTTGGATGTAAATAGGAAGTGATGATTTGTGCACTTGGCCAACATGAAGACACTTCACTTCATTTCCGCATGGAAAAATTCTAAAAAAAGACCCGAGATACTCACATTTTCTCAAATAAGGATTCAAAGTAAACCTTATTTTAAACAAATGTCTAAAGTGTTCTCACTTTCTCAAATAAGGGCATAAAGTGAATCTTGTTACAAATAAGTGCTTGAAGTGATTATGCATATTTCAAATAAGAGCCTGAAGCAACTATGTCTGCTTCAAATAAGAGTCTGAATTTCCAATGATCAAAGGCATTTTCTTTATTTACCATTTTTCCTTTTTTTCCTTTTTTCTCTCCTTTTTTCCTTTTTTCTTTCCTTTTTTTTCTAGTTTTTCTTCTTCCTATCCGCCAATGACCAGCCAGCCACCGGAAATGCCCATAGAGGGCTGGGCAAGGCAACCCCCACCTTGGGGGAGGCCACCCCTCACGGCCATCCGCGAGGTTGACTCTTGCCCTAGGGAAGGCCGCCTCTCACAACCATCCGCGAGGTCGGCCCTCACTAGATCTGGCAAGGGTCAGCCTTGCTTGCCCTAAGTGAGGGCTCGACGACCCTTACCCGTAGTCAATAAAGGCCTGTAGGCCCTCACTGGTTATTACCAATGATCAGTGAGATCACCAAGCCCTTGCCAGCCATTATTTGTGGCCAGCGAACTCCCGAGCCCTCACCAGCCTCGGGCGAGGCTCGGCCTCGCCTGGGGCCTGCAAAGGCCGACCTCATGGATGGCCACAAAGGACAGCCTCCCCTAGGGCAAGGGTGGCCCTCGCTGGATTAGGCGAGGGCAACCCTCGCCTCGAACTCTATGGCCATCGCTAGTGACCGAAGGAAGAAGGAGAACCAAAATAAAGAAATAAAAAAGAAAAGAATATTTGGACAAAAGCACCCTTGATCAGTGAGGTCACCAAGCCCTTGTCAGCCATTATTTGTGGCCAGCGAACTCCCAAGCCCTCACTAGCCTCGGGCGAGGCTCGGCCTCGCCTGGGGCATGCAAAGGCCGACCTCATGGTGACCCGCAAGATTATGCCCTTATTTGAAATAATCATGGTCACTTCAAGTCATTATTTGAAACAACCAATGCCACTTCAAATATTTATTTGAAACATTATCCATTTCGGGCCCTTATTTGAAAAAATAAGAGGACTTGAGGTCCTTTTTTGAAACTTTCTCTTTGCACGGCATGATTTTGATATTTAGATCCTAACAGAGAGGTTCTTCTCGGCTTATTGCCTTGTCCATTATCTTTTGAGAAATTTCGAGTGCCTGCTGAATTTCTATTTGCTTAAACCTTCAACCACAATTAAGTTTGTAGAACTCAACGTAATTGCGTGAAGAGTGGTCATTCGTTAAAGCCCCAAGTAGGGTAACTTTTTTTAGTGCAAACCCCAGGGCCTTATGCCCTAATAATAACAGGACGACCGTGAGGCATAACAAATTGCCAAAATCCGAATGGGGTTTTGCTGGTATTTTAAGAAGTTCGAGCTCTCGATGTTTATTCAAACAAAAGGAAAACAAATTGCCCTTGTGTTTGGACAAGTGGTTGACAAAGGCAAGAAGTCTCGAGCGAAATAATGTAATTTGACGGGCCCAAACGGTGGAATTGATATATATCAAGGGAAATGCTTACATGACTATCATTAATTTATTGTGCTAATAATAATTTATTTTGGATCAAAAAATAAATGACAAATAATTAGACATTGATACATATTATTAGAAACTTAAAAACTGTTTTGCTAGTAAAACCATATATCAAACAAAGAATTAAAGGAATCATACATTCACGTCAAACTCTGCCATACTCAATTATGTATAGAAATCTAAGTTCTCTCTATGCCATATTTAATTAAAGCCATTTAGTTGTGCTTCATCAATCTTCTTTTCAAGATAACCGGTTCGCGGTTCCTCATAATCTTGCTTTAGCTATTGAGTACTAGGCACTTATAAACGTAAAACAATGTGGCCAATCCTGTGCAATTAAGAAATTTGTCAAATGAGTGAATCGGATCGGATTAGTTTGGCTCAACCAAGTTGATCAATTTTTATGCAATACAAATTTAACTTATACACAATCCGATCCATATTGCTAAAACACTTTATATTTAACTTAATATAGAAAAACTTATACTGAAATTGAGATGAGCGAAGTAAGTGAGCATGAAATAAAATGAGGGCAAGAGAGAGTGAAAAGAGAGTTATACAGGTGAATTGAATTTAAGTAAGTTGTGAAACCATTAAACATCTATATTATTTTAAGTTTTTCCATTTTAAATCCATTTATGACCTATTTATTAAATATAAGAAACTCATATAACAACCCAACCCATTAAATATGAGTTTTTTTGTTAAAAAGAAATTTGCATTCATTACCAAATGATACATAATAGGAAATATCAAAAGTCACAACAAAAAAGCAAGCCAAAGCTCCGAAACAAACAAAAAATCAGAAATCAAGGCATATCGTTAGAGTATGATTGATAGAAATAATCACAAGCCCATCCTTATAGAACAGATCTAGAATTGCATCCAAGCGAAAACATCTAGGGCCGATCATCAAGTCACACAAGATTATCAGTGATAAGCACATACCGAAATCTTTATCTGTAATTAAGGCTTTGCCTTTTGGTGGTCTACGCCTAAATTTAGCATCACCAATACCATCAACATACAAAGACAACATAAACATGTTAAAAAAACTTAGATTTGACACATATGAGAGCAAACCCTATAGCCAATGCAAAGCACCAAATCTTTGAACTAAAATATATTGAACAAACACAAATATGACACTAAAACTACTCTAAACACATTTCAAACTAGAGATGAAGTACTTATTTATTAAAACTCTAAAATCTTAATTTAAATTGGAGAAAAAAGCTCTTAAATATAAGATTGGGAGAGCAAAACTCCTGCATTCAAAACTAAATTGGGAGAGTAAGGAAAGAAGCACAAAAGAATACAAAAAAAAACAACTAGGAGGGAAGGGAGAGATCTAGGTTAAATCTCTCCACTCTAGTAGTGGAAGAGACGAAGAAAGGTTCAGAGAGGAGAAGAGAGGCATTTGGGAGAGCCCTTGTAAGTTCAATTAATTAAATAAAACTTAAAAATAGATTTATAACTCATTTTGGCAGGTTTAAGTCAATCAAGTATCTATTCAAGTATATCGATAAAGGTGTCAACAAAGCAAAAATTATTTTCTAAGAGAGTGTTCCGCAAATTGCAATCACGAGAGCAATAGAGTTTCATGAAGTCAAAACTTATCTCGACTACCGATACCCATTACATATTAGCTTGTGAAGCATCTACACACTAGATGTCAAAAGATTCAATTTTTCATTTGCTTGGTCAATCTATTTGGTATTTTCCATGAAACCGATAATCCTCAAATCGTCATTCTGAAGATCGTAAGGGAAGAACTTCTATACAATTGATATGAATTGAACTCATCATCGATCTGGAAAAAAAAAATACTTCACGATAAAGAATACTTCACATACATGCAGTGTCATTTACTTAGATAAAAAAAGAAAATCTCAAGGTCCTCATTGTTCTCAAAGAAAAAGAAGCGCTCCATGTTAATGTTCTTTTCCTTCTTGCAATTGGTTGCAAAATTCTAGCCTCCATGGACAGGTGGATCCGGACTCTCCTGTTATACAAATTTCCAGTAACGACCCGGCCCATTTACGCCGATCAAAGTCTCGTCACACTCTTCTCTAATGCTTAGGACTTATCATGTAATTTTCTTTCTGGTATATGACGCGACAAGTAAATCCATCGAATTCGAGTCGCATCTGAATCGCAAAATACGTTATTACAAAAAAATGCAAAACAGTAATGATGTGGAACATTAGTTGGAGCCTTGTCACTATAGGTGTCAAAAATACCCAACCCAACCTTAAAATTAGGGTATTTTAGGGTCGGGTCTTTTTAAGTATTGGTATTGTTTGGGTTAGGGTTGAGTCGGGTCGGGTTAGCCCAGCATGGATTTTTTCTCTCTCGACGCATGCACAATAAGGATGAAACCGGTTGATTGGCGCTGGCCTGACCCAATCTGATCTCCTATGTTATATAATATTCGGGTCGGATCGGGTCAGGTAAAGCTATCCTATACAGGACAAGTATCATGAAAACCCGACCCAACCCTTTAATAAACTACTTGTAACAACCCTCTAGAAAGACGTTTTATCCCACATGCCGTCGGTTTCGTTTCTTCTTTCTTTTCTTCTTTTTCAGCGGGGAGAATTTCTATGATCAAAATGCAGACAACTCGCCAATGAAGTGGATCCATTCATTAAATCCAATCCGTCGGTTTTCCTTTCGCTCCGGTCACTCAATGCTATCCGTTGGAATCTTCTCTCTGTTATTCTGACGGGATCCCACCTTCCCAATTCAGTCAACGCAACGCAACGCAATCAATTTTAAGATAACGTAAGCGGGATTTGTTCCCTCTGCAATGCCCGACACTCTTACGTTGTTCATGTTCTTTGTTGTTCCGCTGTCGCGCAGAGAAGCTCCATTGTCAGATCCGCCATTGCCGAAACTGGGTTGACCTTCTCTTCCTAATTCTCAGGAGCTTCCAATTCCCAAGGGAATCGCCTCGTGCATTGCAGCGTCTGTATAACCACGAGCTATGAGGTGGGTTTCTCTCCGCTTCCCCAATTTTATTTTTTTTGGATTTGTGATTACGTTTTCGAATTGGGTATTGTCTTGTGTTCGGTTTGGTCTGGTCTGGTCCTTTTAAATCATCTTGCAGTTTTCTGATTTGTGTGGTCCTCTGTTCTAATGCGGAAGCACCGCATTGACTAGGTGACGAATCAGATTTTGATTTTGTTTAGTATTGTTCGTAGTGATTGCACTGTTTGATTCATATGGGATCTTTAGCACTGCTTAGTAACACCAACGATGATCAGTACACGACCATTTATGAATATCCGCCACTCTTACCCGTTCCCAGAATTTTGATGTTTTGCCCTTTATATGCTGTCAGCATTCCACTGTAATGTTTATCGCGGATGCTCATCATTTTCATTGCTATTCTTGTTAAGTATGCATCTGCTTCGTTGGATATTGTACACGCCGATGCATTGTGTTGGCGCAATCCTGTCTCCTTGGATGTCTTGGAGAGAGATTGATCACAAGTCAGGCGTGATTTTCCAATGCAGAAGATTCAACTTTGACGTCTTAAGAAATGTATAGTGACGTTGAAGCTTTACTTTACCATCTAGCCATGCCCGCCATTCTGCTGCGAGTTATTCATTTCTTATGCAGCCTCACATAATCCTTTGAACTTCGGATGTCCTCCTTCTCCCAAGTAGAATTGCTCCGAGGCCTTCAGTTGGAGTTTGGCAATATGCCCTGGATCACAAAATATCTTTGGCTGATTGATAAGATATGGCCTCTATTTTATGCAGTGTTGGTATTAATATAGAGATTGCTGAGTTTTACCTAAAACTTTGCGCTCTACTTGTAGAACTTTGTAACATTTCTTTTCCTCTGGCTTGTAGGTCAAGGGAAATAACACCCCCCACAATTTTCAGAGGTTGTAAATTAGATAGTAGGAAGACATTATCCCCTTGAGAGGTTCCTTGAAACATCAAAGAGACAGAATTTGAGGCAATCTATGCAAAACTGAGTCAACAAGAGTAGGAAACCTTCATAAAAGTAACATGTTTCAAGACTTCATCAATATAAACCAGACACAGATAGCCGTAAAAGTGACATAACAATTGGCCCATGTCATCTCTATGGTTTCTCACTGCGTATTCAATTTTCTTTCCTTCAGTCTAACATCTAGAATGATGAATATGTGGTTCTTTGTTACCCTTTTATGTCTTCCAATCTATATTAGCTGCCACTTACAATGTAGAATTTATTCTAGTTAGAGAATCCTTTTCTGTATACATGGTATATTTCTTGATACTCTTTTTTTGCCTGGGAACCTGGCCTTACACATGAAAGATGTATGTGGAAATAAACACATTAAAATGGACAAGATAGAATTACAGGAATAATATGCAAAATAGAAGTAAGAGGAAGTGACATACGAATTTTTGAGTTGTCCTTTGATGTCATATCAGACAAACCATTTCCCTCTAAACGCGACAGGAAACTGGCTGTATAAATGTATGTATATATGTAGCATGTTTCTAAACTACTGATATTCCATCCTTTGCATTTCAATGTCTTGATCTCTTCATTGGAACTGTTCTATGTGGTGCATCAATTGTTATTTGTCTACTTACTCTTTTCTTCCATGTCGAACAGAGGTAAAAAGTACTTCGGATATTCTTTGTCTCTGATCATCATCAACTTGGCTGCAATAATGGAGCGTGCAGATGAAAATCTCCTTCCAGCTGTTTGCAAAGAAGTCAGTGAGACTTTCAATATAGGGCCATCTGATCTAGGTTATCTTACATTCATAAGGAACTTTGTCCAAGGATTGTCATCACCCCTGGCGGGGATTTTAGTCATAAACTATGACCGGCCTACAGTTCTTACGTTAGGGATATTTTGTTGGGCTTTCTCAACTGCTGCAGTTGGTGTAAGCCAGTATTTCATGCAAATTGCATTTTGGAGAGCGCTAAATGGTTTTGGATTGGCAATAGTAATACCAGCTCTACAATCATTTATTGCAGATAGCTATAAGGATGATGTAAGGGGCGCTGGGTTTGGATTTTTATCTCTTATTGGAAGTATTGGAGGTATAGGTGGAAGTGGTTTAGCGACGGTTATGGCTGGCACAGAGTTCTGGGGAATTCCTGGGTGGAGATGTGCCTTTATTCTAATGTCGACAGTTAGTTCATTGATCGGCTTCCTCGTTTTTTTGTTTGTTGTTGACCCAAGGAAAACCGCTAACTTTACTCATGATTCTAGTGAAAATCTAGAAAGGTAAATATGATCGCTTTAACTTCCTAGAAGTTTTGTTCCTTTTTCTGGTCCTGCTAATCACATTGCCATATGGCCTCTGTGATGGTCATATCAAATTTTGGTCTTTAATATTCTTTTGCTGCAGAGATGCTTTGGTAGAGAACGGAAGCAACGCGAGATCAACTTGGATGGAGTCTTGGAAAGCAACAAAAGCTGTATTAATTGTGCAAACTTTTCAAGTAATCGTATTGCAGGGAATCGTCGGTTCACTACCATGGACAGCCATGGTGTTCTTCACTATGTGGTTTGAACTTATAGGTGAGGCTTTGTGCAGTTCTATGTTAGGTGATAGTCTTTGAATCTAGAGTTTGAAATTAACAAAGCTACCTATGTACATATGAGGATTTTGCATGCACGTGTCTCTGGTTAAATGTTTGCGTTCAACCAGGACTGGGATTTATCAGAGAGATTTCTGATGACCAACTTCTTCTCGCATTTGTTGCTTTTATTTTGCTACACAATGTGTAATGTCTCGTCTTTATTGATTTCCAGGTTTTGATCACAATGGTGCGGCAGCTCTATCTACCATTTTCTTAGTTGGGTGTGCTGTGGGGTCCCTCTTTGGAGGTATCATAGCAGATAGAATATCTCGAGTCTACCCCCATTCTGGTCGCATCATGTGTGCACAATTCAGTGCTTTTATGGGCATTCCTTTCTCCTGGTTTCTTCTCAGAGCGATCCCACAGTCAGTCAGCAGCTGGTTCGCCTACTCCACCACCTTACTTCTGATGGGCTTAATCATCAGTTGGAATGGCACTGCAGCAAATGCCCCAATGTTTGCTGAAGTGGTCCCAGCCAAGCACCGGACCATGATATACGCGTTTGATCGTGCCTTTGAGTTATCCTTATCCTCTTTTGCAGCTCCACTGGCTGGGATTCTTTCTGAGAATATATTCGGCTATGATAAGAAGACTGTGGATCCTGCTAAAGGATCAGCAGATGGAGCCGTCGCTCTATCAAAGGGTCTTCTCTCAATGACGGCAGTGCCATTCGGTTTGTGTTGCTTGTGTTACACGCCACTGTACAAGATGTTCAAGCGGGACAGGGAAAATGCGAGAATGGCAAGTTTGAAGGAGGAGGAGATGACGTGATCACATACAATCTATTTATTTCTGCTGCCCGCAATCTCTGAAGTATGAACTCAGTTTATCAGCCTAGCTTCGAACATCAGGGTGAGGAGGGTACTACTCTCCTCCCCATGAGCGAACCCACTAGGACTAGAGAGAATTGCGATCAACTAGAGTAAAAGGCCCAGTGCTTTATAGTACAAACCGGTGAGACAGAGATGGTACGGATATTACTTTGGTTTTGCGCTCGATTTTGGATGCTTCATGACAGGTTTCGTCATCAGAAGCAACGAAAGGGTGTATAAGCCTTAATGGGTTATTGACGACTCCTTCGTTCCATCGGAAGTAGCACTGGCAAATTTAAAACAGGGTATAGACGAGATAATGAGTTACGCATAATATCCTTCATTGAAGTTTACCAAGTCAAGTTAGCCATTTTGAATGATATGGTGCATGATTCAACTCACTAAATTACATATGATCGCAATGAGGAGGCGATTTGAATTTATAAGCTGGCAAAACATTCTTCTTCATTCCTTTCAGACATGGGTATGCCTTGCAGAGTAAGGGGACGATAGAACGATTTAACAGGTGAATCAGCCTGTGGTTTCAAGGAGGAACAATGAGAGAGTTGATGAATCATGGACAAGCTGTTTCCCAGGAAACCAGCAAAGCCATTTGCGGTGAACTTCTCTTCTGGAAGTTTGTGGCTCAAGGGCGATCGGAAGAACTTTTGAGACAAGATGTCATATTTGAGATGTGCCCTTAAGGTGTAAGCCCCTAAGATGTCATATTTGACCTTTTTTTTTTACCGAAAAAGTCCTAAACCATGCGATTGTGCCGGTTGAGTCCATCCGGCCAAATTTCGGTTGGCGGCCAATTTTTTAATAATTTTTTAATAATTTTTGATTTTTTTCGAATTTATTATTATTATTTTTTAATTTTTCTTTTTTTCTCCCCCCCTTGCCCGGCAGTGGCGGCCAGCGCGCCGACGAGGCCTCTGCGCGAGGGCCGCGAGCCCTCGCCGGCGACCTCGCCCGCACTCGCCCGGACACTGGGGCCGCCGGCGGGTCGCGGCCCGGCCGTTGGGCCGCGGCGGCGCCGAGATCTGGGCGAGCGGGCGCCGGCGCGGAGGCGCCTTCGCCCGAATCTGGCGGCCGCGCGCGGCCGCGGCGAGGCGCCTCGCCCGAATCGGGCGGCGCGCGCCGCAGGCGAGGCGCCTTCGCCCGAGATCTAGGCGAGGCCGGCCGCGGCGAGCGCGCTCGCCCCAGATCAGGCGAGGCCGGCTCGCCATGGGCGGCCGCGGCGCGGCGGCCTCGCCGCGGGGCGAGGCCATGGCGAGCCGCCTCGCCGCGGCCCCGTGCCCGCCCCGGTGCAGGCGAGGCCGCCGGCGAGGGTGGCGGGTCGACGGGGCCGCGACCCTCGGCCGCCGGCGGCGGGCCTCGCGGCCCTCGCGCGGTGGCCGGCGGCGGCCTCGCGCGGTGGCCGGCGGCCTCGTCGGAGCTGGCCGGCCCCTTTTGCCGCCGGCGGGGGGGAGGGGGAGAAAAAAAAAGAAAAGAAAAAAACAGAAAAATTTAAAAAAACAATAAAAAATTCGAAAAAAATCAAAAAATATTAAAAAATATTAAAAAATTGTCGCCGGCGCCGGCCGGCGCCCACGTCGGCTCCGGGCCAAATTTGGCCGGATGGACTCAACCGGCACAATCGCAAAAGGTTTAAGGCGAATCGGTCAAAAAAAAAGGTTTAGGACTCAACGGCACAATTGCAATAGGTTTAGGACTTTTCGGCAATTCTCCCCATATTTGAGACATGCGGCGGCCACACGTCGGTTGGCGGCCGTCGCCGGGCGATTCGAGTCTGCGATTCAATACGCCAATCGCCGAGCGAAGGGCGGCGGCCAGCCCCCGGTCGGCAGTTAGTGGTCAGCACCGGCAGTCGACGGTCAACACTAGTTACTGATGGTCGGCAAGCACCAGCAACGGCCAACAATCAACGATCGCAAGAGGTCGGCAGTCGGTGGCTGACAAGCGGAGGTCGACGGGCGGTGGTCGGCAAATAGCAATCGGTCATGAGTAATGATCCAAGAAAATAGTTTCTAAAAATTATTCCTATGAACAAGAAATTACTTTTTTTTCTACTTCTTATTTTTACTCCAAATCTATTCCCAAGAACTACTTTTTATTCTAGGGATAGAAAAGTTAATTGGTGTTACCAAACGGATTTCCATTCTTTTTTTATTTTGGAGAACAAAAATCATGGACAAGCTGTTTCCCAAGAAACCAGCAAAGCGATTTGCGGTGAACTTCTCTTCTGGAAGTTTGTGGCTCAAGGGCGATCGGAAGAACTTTTGAGACAAGATGTCATATTTGAGATGTGCCCCTAAGTGTAAGCCCCTTTAACAATGACATCAACTTACCTGGAAGTTAATACTTTTCAATGTGTTAATATTGGGGATTTTAATGGTATAGGAATGTACAACCTAAGCAATTTTTTTACTGCTTATTTATGTTTGGTTACAACCTGTTAAAAAGTCCAATCGAAAAGTTTGAATTAAAAGTGAAGTGAGACAACGTACATAATGAATAAAACCCATTGAAATCCTGTATTTAAGTAATATAGGATGAAACATCCCTTTTGGCGTGTAACCGTGTCGCAACCTACTTTCCAAGGGGTTGCCCTTGGCGAGTAGGTTTAGAGGTATTTAGTCAAAAAGATGGTTGAATGGTACAAGCAAGTGACGATCTCAAATGGTCCATCAAATGATAACACTACAAATAGTTCATCGATTTCAAATGCGGACTCTTCTAAATCCATATCTCGCGTGACACAAGATTTCTTTTAAGTTCTTTAAACACCTAAGTATTGTCCAGGAGTTGCCATTAGCCATTTGGGGTCAACTAGAAACCAACTGAGACGTGGGAATGTTCTAAATAGGGGGACATGGTTATGCTAATATTTCTATTTAATGCTCTTTTGGTACCTAATTAGTTGGTTGTTTTCCAAAGTGGTATGCATTCTTGATTACCAATTGCGATCCACAGGTATTAAAGTCGCTAAATGATCATGTAAATGATTTTTTTTTGTGTGATTTTCATTAGGATTCTAAACTAACCCTAACTTATTCTAGAAAAGGAAAATAACACCCAGATTATAAAAGACAGTGCCATAAATAAACAGCCAATGAATTAAAAGCGATAGTCTAAATGCAGAAATATAGAACCTGTGGCTTGTCGAGTGAATAAAAAATAGATGGCTTTATTCTAGACCTGAATCTCCATGAAATAAATTCAAATTGAGTTTAATTTCTTGTCCAAAAAAACAGTCTATTTGAATCAAAGCTATATCAATCTTGAGTAGGTCCTTAAAAGGCTTAAGGGAGCAACATGTGGAAGATTCGCCCTAGGGTGAGAGACATGGCTTTATTCTAAACCTAGGACAGCAATCTCCTTGAGTTAAATTCAAATTGAGTCTAATTTCTTATCCAAAGGATCAGTTTATCTAAATCAAAGCTATATCCATGGCAAACGCTAAAACCCTTAAACAATAAGCATACTTACTAACAAAACAAGCCTAATCTAGTGCTAAAAATTAACAACCTAATCAAAGCCTCTTATTTCTAACCATTTTCTAATTTCTTTTGATTTTGGCAATATTTTTAATTTTTGACTTGCAAAATTTTTTAAATTTTTTTAATAATTAATTTTTTATAACAAAAATAAAATTTTATTCCAAAAAAGGGACCCAGGCTGGGCCCTTGGGCTTGGTCTGAATATGGGTTGACACTGGTCTCAAGGATATTGGATATAGGATTAAGAGACCACAAAGTTGGAAAAATTGTCCTAAAAGTCCTAAACCTATTGCATTTTGCCAATTCAATCCTAAACATTTTAATTTTGTCAATTGAGTCATAAACCTTTTTACATTTGCCAATTGAGTCTATTTGGCTAATTTTGGCTGAAATTCGCTAACGTGTCCATCCTACATAGCACGAGTAGCGTTAACTTTGACAATTTTTAATATTTTTCGAATATTTTATTGTTTTTTTCTTTTTTTTCTTTTTTATTTTTCTCCTCTCTTTTCTTTTTCTTTTTACTTGTGACTAGCAAGGGTCCGACCACCCTTGTAAGCCACTAGGCAAGGGCATCATGGCTACCATGGCCATGAGCCCGAGCTCAAGCTCAAGTAGCCATGGTCATTGCCCACATCAAGCTGGATCGGAGCTCGTTGAAGAAGGACATAAGGTGGGTGATTAGGATTTCAAAGTGGGAGGGGTTGGGGCCAAGGGCTATTGCGAGCTATGCTTGCTGGAATTGAGTGGATCGGGATCCATGGCGATGGTGGAATTAGGGTTTTCTTTTCAGCTACATCCCTCTTTTTCTTTTTACTTGTGGTCATCTCAAGATTTGGCGGTCAAAGCTTGAGGCTTAGCTACCATGGTCGTTCGAGCTTGAGCTTTGGCTACTAGATCTCGAGCTTGCAGCTACCATGGCCGCTCAAGCTTGAGTTCAGCTTCATGGCCATGTTAGTTGTAATGGCCTAGGTGAAGGGCGTGACCCTCATCAACGGCCAATGAGGGCTTCACTGCCCTCACCTAGTGACCGACGAGGGTGGCCGGACCCTCATTGGCCACAAGTAAAAGAAAAAAGAAAAGAGAAGAAAAGAAAAAAAGGAAATAATAATAAAGATTTTGAAAAGTATTAAAATATTATTAAAATCATTCACATCACTATTAGCCGTGCTACATGTTGGCCGTCCTATGTGGTACAATCAATGTCCACATTAGCGAATTCTTGTAAAAATTGACCGGATGAATTCGATTAACAAAATTGAAAGGTTTAAGATTAAATTGGTAAAAGTACAATGGATTTAAGATTTGTTGGACAATTTTCCCCATTAAGTTCCCGCATCAAACCTATTAAAACTTTCAAAACCCATTTTCCAAATATAACACTATTTAACCCAATTTCTATTAAAGCCATGTAGAGCCTTAAGCCCAACTCTTATCATGACCATATCAAACTCAATGACTTGACCTCAATTCCATATTATTTAGTAATTGCATGATTAGGTTCATTTAAGGCATGTCCTATTAGAATAATTTCATTTTGATTTTTTCCCGTCAATAGAATTAGGTCATGTCACATGTCATTATACATGCTTAAACTAAGTTAGAATTTCACATCGTTGATTTTCATTGAATTAAAGAAAACCCCCGAAAAAAGAATTAATCAGTTAGAGTTGAATGAACTTTTAGAGATACTATTTAGTATAGGCATTGCATGTCTTTAATAAATATTTTGTGGATTTTTGGAAAATGAATTAATATGATTGGCTTGCAGCAAGGTATTTATTTATTTCTCTATTCTTGCAATATTGATTTTACATGTACATTTTATGTATATTGCACGTATATTGCACGTATATTCATATCTTTCACGTCATTATTCTAATTAAAGAAAATTTTTTAATACAAATTATATTTCTTGATGCTCTTTTTTTCCCTCTTAAACCTGGCCTTCCCCATGAAAGATGGATATGGATATAACCATATTAAAACGGACAAGATAGAATTATAGGAACAACATGCAAAATAGAAGTAAGAGGGAGGGAAAGGATAAGAATTTTCTAGCTCACCTTTGATTTCATATTGGTAGGACCTGAGCATGTCTTTAAAAAGCTTAAGGGGAAGACCTAGGAGTGGGCCACTTAGTTCGTTGTTGGAGAGTCTCTCGTATTTCCTAGTGCTGAGTAAGAAAAAGATATTGTACCAATTTGGGGATCTTACGATGGAGAAGGTAAACTTCATGTCAAGATTTCGATCTTGGCTACCGCCGAGTAGGCAAGGTATAGTAGCCCACTGCATCTAAGGTGAGTAAGGATGGGTGAGAGTCCCACTACTCTCTTGGCAACCTTTCAGACAAGGTCTTTCAACCGACTGCCAAGAAGGATACCCCCGACTAAAAAACCTTGCCCCAAGACAAACCATTTCCCTCTAAAAGCAACAGGAATCTGCCCAACAATATATGTGTAGCATGTGTTTGAACAATATTAATGATGTTTCATCTTTGCATTTTGTTAGAAGTATTAAGGGTAGAATGGTCTTTAGGACCTTTGAGCATATATTGATATATATGCTAGACTCTTTTGAATAGAATAGACAACATTTTCCCCTCACATGGTATCAAAGCCAAGTTCCCATCAAAGTAAACCCTAATGGTCAAAACAACCCGTCACCACCGACAACCCACCTCCGGCAACCCGTGCGACCTAGATCGCGAGACACGCAAGTCACACCCAACTCGCAAGTCACCTGCGAGCTATGCGGGTCACCTCTAGGGGACCCACCTGTGAGCCACGCGACCCAACCTATGAGTCGCACGAGCTTGAGGTGCACGAGTTGCGCAAGCCTGAGACGCACAGCCCCTCGCGTCTCCTCCTTGTGTGCAACACTTTCCACCTCACATGGACTCCTTGTTAGTGTTGTGATCGGAAATTTTCTTGCAGTTGTTGTCCTCCTCTTGCAAATGTGAAGTGATGTGCTAATTCGTGTCCTTGACATATGCTTTAGCCAAATACCGAATCTAGCCAAGTTCTTCTATCTTTTTATGGCTTTTAGCCCTTGACATGTGAGTATTTGAGAAGAATAGTTCTTTGACAACAAAGATGATTTCCTCTTCGTCTAATCGAATTACTAACAAGAAGTGTGAGAGTAGTTCTAATTTCTTTCAATGGAAGAAAATTGTAAAGCTTACTTTGACAGGCAGGAATCAACATAGGCACTTAACTGGGCCTAAACCCGAAGATGATGAAGCTTGGGATGTTATTGATGCACATATCCTTAGTCAAATGTTAAATTCAATGGAAAGTACTATAGTGGATCTAGTAACTCATATTGACACAGTCAAGGAACTGTGGGAATACTTGGATGTGTTATATTTTGTCAATATAACATGACACGGGTTTATGAGCTTACGCGAGAGTTTTATCGATTTCAAAAAAAGGGACATTTAATTACACAATACTTTGCTGAGTTTAAGAGAATGTATGAGGAATTGAATTCTCCTCCCTATTTCTACCAATTTCAGCAAATGCAACTTCAGAGAGAACAATTAGCTGTAATGGGATTCCTAGGAGGTCTAGGCTCGGAATATGAAGCTGTTAGGTCTCATATTCTTGGAGGAAAGACTATTGCATCACTCTTGGATACATTTGCTTGGGTTCTTCAAGTATCTTGTGAGTCTTCTCAAGACACTACAACTATGGCAGATAGTTCAGCTCTTAGGTCTTAGTCTCGCACTAGTGGTAATAGTAGGAGTGATGGAGGAAACTGTGGAAGATATAATGGACATGGTGGCCGAAGGGGGCTGAACTACAGGACCAGGGAGAGGCCAAGGCTAACAGCATCATTATGGATAATCACACGTGTCTACTAGTAACTCCAAGGCTATACAAACTTGTCATTATTGTGACAAATCTGGTCATATCCAGAAATTTTGTGACAAGTTACATGGAAGACCAGTGCAACAACAACTTGCCAACACTATATCTAGCACTGACTCTTCTCCACAACCTTCTATAGGCAAGATAGTGGTTTTTTCTGATGAGGAATTTGCTCAATACAACCAGTTTCAAATTTCACAGCCTACTTCTTCCATAGCTACTTTGGTCCAGACATGTAATGATACGACATGCCTTTCAACTACTTCTCGCCCTTGGATCATTGATTCAGGGGCTTCTAATCACATGTCAAGTCTCTTAGGTATATTCTCCTCTCTTACTCCATCTTCATCCACAGTTACCCTTGCCAATGGATCATCTACATATGTTAAGGGGGTTGGCACTATCCATCCAATTCCTTCATTGCCATTGTCCTTTGTACTGTATTGTCCACAATTTCCATTTAACCTCATGTCTATTAGTAAGTTAACCAAAAACTTTTAGTGTTTGGTAGCATTCTATCATGATTCTTGTAATTTCCGGGATCTATCTACGAAGAGGACGATT
The DNA here is from genome assembly GCA_014182845.1 of Corymbia calophylla. Taxonomy (NCBI): domain Eukaryota; kingdom Viridiplantae; phylum Streptophyta; class Magnoliopsida; order Myrtales; family Myrtaceae; genus Corymbia; species Corymbia calophylla. The sequence goes on along the minus strand of CM024701.1, from coordinate 11,952,065 downwards.
GGTAGAGGACATGAGGTAGGGGGCTACATGTGCTTGAAGACGCTCATTCCATTGCATGCTCTACTGTAACATCCCTACATCAAATCCATTATCATCTTGGTCACCCTTCTCTCTATAATCTTAAGAAGTTAGATTCTAGTCTTCAGTCCATCTTTAATTTAGAATGTGAGTCATGCCAATCTGGCAAATTACATCGTATCAATTACCCACCTCAAGTCATTAAACGAGTAGTAGCCCTTTTTTTATTAGTTCATTTGGATAGTTGGGGTCCTTGTCCTATGGTTTCCAACCTGGGTTTCAAATATTTTGTCACTTTTGTTGATGATTATTCTAGAGTCACTTGGTTATATCTAATGAAAAGTCATTCAGAACTGTTTTCTATATTTCATGCATTTATATGTGAAATTCATACTCAATTTGGTGTGCATGTTAAGATTTTGCGTTCTGATAATGCTAAGGAATACTTTTTGCACCATTTTTTGAATTTATGACTCAACATAGTATGATTCATGAATCTTCTTGTCCTGATACACCACAGCAGAACGATGTTGCTGAAAGGAAGAATAGACATTTATTGGAAGTTACAAGATCCATGTCGTTTGAGATGAAGGTTCCCAAAACCTTTTGATCTGATGTTGTTTTGAATGCATGCCTTCTTCTATTTTGCGAAATGGTATTCCATTTTCTACTTTGTTTCCACATGAGTCACTATTTATTCTACCTCCTCGTATTTTTGGATATGTTTGTTTTATTCATGATCATCAACCCAGAGTATTGAAGCTTGATCCCAAGGCCATCAAGTGTATGTTTTTGGGTTATTCCCGTACTCAAAAGGGCTATTGATGTTATTCTTCATTACTGAGAAAATATTTTATGACTGCTAATGTTTCATTTTTTGAATCCACCCCGTATCATGATGTTCCTATTACTATGTCTAAGCTAGATGAAGACTTATATGTGACCATCATTCGGTCCACTGCTCCAATTGTTTCGTCAGTATCTACACAGGAATCACCTCCTTTTTAAGTTTATACTAGACGTCCTCGAGTATCTACTATTCCCTCCTTTCATCCAATCACTACTACGTCATCTTTTGCTCTAGATCCTCCTGTAGCTAACTCTCCTCTTCCTTCTGATCTTGATATCCTTATTGCTCATCGAAAAGGTAAACGTGCTTGCACTCAACATTCCATTGCCAACTTTATCTCATATTCTTCTGTATCTCCTTCTTTTCGGTCCTTCTTATCTATTATTGAACAATATCATGTTCCCAAGTTTGTACCTGAGGCAATACAAAGTTTTGGTTAGAGGACAACAATGGAAGAAGAATTATAGGCCCTCCAAGTTAATCAAACTTGAAAGTTAGTACCTCTTCCCTCAGGCAAAACTACCATTGGTTGCCATTGCGTTTTTGCTGTGAAAGTCAATCCCGGTGGCTCTCTAGCTCATTTACAAGCAAGATTTGTTGCAAAAGGGCATGCATAGGTGTATGGAGTTGACTATCTGGACACATTTTCTCCCGTTGCAAAACTTAGTTCTGTTCATATTTTAATTTCTCTAGCTGCCACATATAACTAGCCCCTACTTCAACTTGATGTCAAGAATGCTTTCTTGCATGATACTCTTCAGAATTAAGTTTATATGGAGCTACTTTTGAGGTTGTTGCTTAAGGGGAGTCTGGGAGATTAGTTTGCAAATTAAACAAGTCTTTATATGGTTTAAAGCAATCCCCATAGGCATGGTTTGAAACATTTTCAAAAGCTGTACTTTCCTTTGGACTATCTAGATGTGGAAATGACCACTATTTCTTCTATAAACAATTGGGAGGAGGCAAACTATTCTTAATTGTGTATGTTGATGATATTATCATCACAGGAGATGACTTGATTGGTATATCTAAACTAAAGATTTATTTTCAGCAACAGTTTCAAGCTAAGGATTTAGGAAAGTTGAAATATTTCTTAGGAATTGAAGTGGCACAATCACATAAAGGTATTGTTTTATCATCGCAAAAATATGTCCTAAATTTGCTCACTAAGACAGGTATTTGGGATGAAAACCTCTTGCTCACCCATGGAACAAGATGCCAAACTAATTGTTGAGGAAGGAGGGATTCTTGAGAATCCAATCCTAAGAGATATAGAAGACTGGTAGATAAGCTAAATTATCTCACAGTTACTCGACTAGACATTGCCTTTCCAGTTAGTGTGGTAAACTAGTTTCTATCTTCCCCTCATACGTCTCACTAGGATGTAGTTATTCGGATATTGAGGTACTTGAAGAAGACTCCAAGGAAAGAAATTGTTTATCAAAACCATGGTCATAGTAGAGTTGAAGGATTCTTTGATGCTAATTGGGCAAGGTCTCCAAATGATAGGAGATCAACCACTGGCTATTATACCTTTGTTGAAGGAAATCAGGTATCATGGAAGAGTAACAAGCAAAATCTTGTTGCCTGCTCTAGTGCTAAGTCATAATATAGAGCCATGGCTCAAGCTACTTGTGAATTAATGTGGGTTTAGCAATTATTGATTGAATTAGGCTTTGAAGCTTCAATACCCATGCCTCTATGGTGTGATAATAAAGCTGTAGTGCATATAGCTTCCAACCCCGTGTTTCATGAGAGAACAAAGCACATTGAGGTTGATGATTATTTTATTCGAGAGAAGTTGCAAAGTGAAGTGATTCTTCCTAGTCACATCCGGACCGATGAACAACTTGCAAATGTTTTTACTAAACCTTTGGGTGGTGGAAGGATAGAATATATTTGTTACAAGCTGGGCATGATTAATATCTATGCTCTAACTCGAGGGGGAGTGATAGAAGTATTAAGGGTAGAATGGTCTTTAGGACCTTTAAGCATATCTTGATATATATACTAGACTCTTTTGAATAGAATAGACAACTTTTTCCTCTCACACATTTCAATGTCTTCATCTCTTCATTGGAACTATTCTGTTCCGTGCATCAATTTTTATTTGTTTACTTACTCTTTTATTCCACCTCAAGCAAACGTAAAACAACTTCAGATATTCTCTCTCATGTCATCTCTTATAGGAAATTTTGGGTTTAGGTGGACATGCTTTAGTGACGATTATGGCTGGCACAGAGTTCTGGGGAATTCTTGGGTAGAGATGTGCCTCTATTCTAAAGGCGACGATTAGTTCATTGAAAGCTTTGTTTTTCCTTTTCCTGATCCAGTTTTATCTCAATGTCGTATGTTATCTAATAAATTTTATTAATAGACTAATGTGTAATGTCTTGTCTTTATTGATTCCAGGTTTTGATCACAGCAGTGCGGCAGCTCTACATAGCACTTTCACCATTGGTGTGCTATCAGGTCACTCCTTGGAGGTATCATAGCTTATAGAATATCTCCACTCCACCCCGTTCTGGTCAAATCATGTGTGCACAATTCAGTGCTTTTGTGGGCATTCCTTTCTCCTAGCTTCTTTTGAAAGCGATCCCACGGTCAGTCAGCAACTGGTTCGCCTACTCCACTACCTTACTTTTTGTGAAATTGTATGAGACCACTGCCAATTATTCTAAAAGTTTAAGATATTAAGCGTGGAAATTTACTTAAGAAGACAAATGAGGTCTGAAAACATTCGAACTCAAGATCTCCAGCTTTGATATCATATAAGGTTTTGTTGGGATCACTACCAATTATTCTAAAAGCTTAACCTATTAGATAAATGTGTGGTTAATTATTTAAATATTCTTCTACCAATTCTTATGAGCTTAACCATCAGCTGGAATGGCAGAGCAGCAAATGGCCCAACGTTTGCTAAAGTGGTTCCGGCCAAGCACCGGATCATGATCTACGCGTTCGATTGTGCCTTTGAGTTATCCTTATCCTCCTTTGCAGCTCCTCTGGCTGGGATTCTTTGTCAGAAGATATTCAGCACGATAAGAGAACCTTCGCTCTATCCAGGGGGCTTCTCTCGATGACTGTAGTACCGTTCGGTTTGTGTTGCTCGTGTCACACGCCATTGTACAAGAATGCTCAAGGTGGACGGGGAAAATGCAAGAATTGCAAGTCTGAAGGAGGAGGAGATGACGTGAAGCTTTTGTTCGTATTCTCTTTCATGTATACAAGTTTGAGGTGACTTCTTACTAAAGTTGAGCTTAACCCAAAATAATCTGCCCATTAGTCTTAAACCCAATCCTGATTGGGAGTGATGCAATGTTTAAAGTATTAAATGATGCCATTGCCATCCTAGCCCAGGTGGTTGTGCACCAAGTTCTATCCTACATTTCTAGCTAGCGAGATGTTTTGATGCCATTTATAACGATTTTGCCTGCGTTGTTTAAATCGCTTAAAGATATACTTTGGTGTGATGACGTTATCATTGACAATGTATGCTACATTTAAAGGTGAAATCAGAAATTGGTCATTCAGTCCAGGAGAACAAATTAGCTTCTTATTTTTTTCTTCGACAGCTATACCCTTTTTCAGTTGGACATTTCAACAGCAGAAAATCAAGGAAACCCTATTGAAATTAATCTTTCTATAATCATCCCAACTCTAAATTTGACACATATCTTTCATAAAATAAAATAAAAAACTAATTTTAGAGTTATATTTTCATTGATCAATAGATGATCCTCAAATATCTCGATATGCATATATAAAATCGTCTAAAACTTGACTTTGAAAAGTATTTTGATATTGTTCTAGAAATGTTGAAAAATTAAAAAAAACGATTAAGCAAAGTTATGATATCAAATTTTTAGTGTAACGATAGAATTGATAATGTTGTGATTGTCAAATTTTTTTAGTCCTGCGACAATGCACGGACTACCATTCTGAAGTTAATTTGTCATGAGGTGAAATCCATTGAACAAAAATGATTGATTCGAATAAACACAACAAAATCTTTTGACAAAATTTGGCCAATAAAGATTTCTTTCGAAGTGGAGCCACAAAATATTATAATAAGGATCTAGTAGGATCAGGATAAATGGATGTCAACCATTTTATTCATTTAAAATAGTTTTAAATGCATGAAGAAAGAATGAAAATCTTAGCCTTTTTGAAGAAAATGTATCCTCAAAGACAATATTTTTTCTTATTAGTATCCACAATAACATTTTTGTAGTTAGGCAAGGATTCAAATCACAAAGGGTAATTCAAAGATAGCTTTGGATGGGGTCTCATATATATTAGATGGGAAAATTACCAAAAAACTTCTAAATATATTGCACTTATGCAAATTCAATTATAATTATTTTAATTTAACCAGTTTAGTCTTAAATCTTTTGACAATTAATCAGTTCACTATCTGGTCAAATTTGATTGGAAATCACTTATGTGGACATTGATTATCCTCCATGGCACTACAAATACTGACATGGACAATTTTTAAAAAACAAATCTCTAACTTTTTTTATTTATTTATTTTTCTTCTTTTTTTTCCTTTTTTTTTTCATTGTGACCAGCAAGGGTCATGGCCCTCGCCTAGGTCACCGTCGACCATGGAAGAGGTGAGGACTCAACCCTTGCAGTGTGGGCAAGGGCATAAAGAGTGTTTGGTAAATCTTTTTTTTATTAATAGCTTTAGGGTTTAATTTTTCTTTTTTTGTTAAAAAATATCAAATTATGTGCCGACTCTAGCAAAGGTGAGGATAGTTTTGGAACAATGAGGGATAAAACCAAAAAAGTAAAGAATTGGTGATGGTAGTTTTGGAATAAATAAAAAACTAATTTCAATACTTGACCAAATGCTAAAAGCCTAGAACGAATCCCAATCAGCATTGGGTTTTCAGTTTTTTCAAGACCAGCATTTAATCGAAAGTCCCTTGAAAGGTTTGCCAAATACTCCAGTATTTTCCTAAGGGGTTTTAGAGGCTAAATGTCTTTTGGGAAAGCTAAATTAAATGCCAAACATCTTAATAGTTGGTACAAGTGTAATAGATTTAGAGTTCTTTTCTTATAAATTTCCTCGTATTAAAGGGTTGGGGACTCTTTTTGATATACTTAAAAAGTTTGTCATGTATTTGATGATATGCCAAATTTTAATTTTCTTTGGGATAATTCTTCGAAACTCCCATCACCTAGGGGACAATTTCACAATAGCTCCTAAATTTTGAAAAGTTACATATTACCCCCTAAATTTTGACATTGTCATGCAATAGCCCTCGAAATTTTACAAGTTACCACCAAGAACTTTGATTTTTGTTGCAGCCATTAGTTTTGTCATCCACATTAACATTAGATGTTATATTGAAAAATTGATTAATTCAATTTTTTTATTAGAAAAACCTTCATCACTCAATTAATAAAGTTAAGAAAATATAACGACATGCAACGATTATTCTGATAAGAAAACCAAGTTAATCCATTTCTCATATGTTATTGAAGAGTTATGCAGTTGGAAAAATCGGTCGTTGGAATGAAAACCAAAACACGGAGGGAAATCCATAACATTTGAAATTTGGGGGCCTATTACCCAAAAGTATAGAAGTTTAGGAATTATAAATATCTAGATTTTAGAAGTTCCGGGCCTATTACACAACCGTTCCAAAGTCAAAAGGGAGCAATTACATCTTTTTCTTTTTTTTAAAAGACTTCCCCTATTTATTTTCACACTTTTTTTATGAGAACAAGTCATTAAAAATTCCAAACTTTGCCTACTATAACATATTTACACCAAATTCTTTTTATAACACTAAAAATTCAAAACTTGTATATATGTGATATATTTATCCAAAACTTGTACAGTGTAACACATTTACCTCAAAAAAAATTTGTAATATTAAAAGTCTTAAACTTGTATTAGTGTGACACATTTATTTCAAATTTATTGTGATACCAAAAATCTCAAACTTATATTCATGTGACAAATTTATCTTAAAAATTTAGTATCATTGAAAAAATTTTGAATAAATATATCACATAAGATATAAATTTAAGGTTTTGTTGTCAAAAAAATAATTTAGGGTTGATGTATTATAATAATTATTATTTAGAATTTTGGGTGGGTCCTAACTCTATACATATATATTTGTTCGAGGCTTTATCCGGTCGCGATGGTCGGTAATTAAGACGACCACCACCTTCGTTGACGCCTAGTTATCTGTTTCTCAAGAAAAACACCAGATATTGTTGACGACATTGCTTCCCCGTCTCCTTCCTTTTCCGTGTCTCTCCCCGTTCAAATCCCCCTCTCTTTTCTCCGACATTTCCTCTCGCTTTTTCACTTCACTTGCTTCCTCGTTACGCGTCCAAGCCATCTCTCTCTCTCTCTCTCTCTCTTCCGAACAGCCCCGACGCGATGGCTTAAACTACTGTATCTCTCCCTCCTTTTCATTGTAGCTCCCATAAATGTCCCGTCACTTTCTCCTCATTCTTTGTCGTCTGCAACATCAATGCTCTCTTGCTCCGCAAGCATCCGTCGAAAGTTCGCCCCTTTCTCCTTCGCCATCGCCGCAGCTTTAGAAATCCGTCGTGGGTTTTGCTAGGCGTCAGTTTCTTTGCTCGATCATCTGCTTTTCTGCTTCGATTTGGAGTTCCTCTGTCCTCTGCGCAAGTACCCGCCGAGAGGAAATCGCCTTTGCCTCCCGACATTTGAGCTGCAATTGAGGTGCTCGGTAGGCTTTTCTTGAAAGCGATTAGCGTGCAAGCAAGGTTAGACCTTCTTGATGTTGCTTTTCTGATCTTTTTAACTTGTTTTCATTTGATGGGTAGTGCTGTGTAAGCATCGCTGGTTCGATAGTCGAGATTTTGCCCAAATTCATAGGCATTTCGGTTTTCTCATCTTCGAGTTGCTACGGCTTGATTTTTGCTAAATTTGGAATTTTTCTCCTGGCTGGTTCAGAATCGTTGCTGGGTTTTTCTTAGATTTCAAAATCTTGCAGCATTTTGGTTTCTTTTTTCGCGTTATTTCTTTTTATATTGAGATGAGGGATACGGATGAGTAGAAGAATCATTGACCTTGTCGGGCTGAATCTAAAGTGCCATATTAGTATCAAAGCGTGCATCCTAGATTTTATTTGATTTGGAAGCCATTGTTTTTTATTTGTCAAGATTCTGCCTTAAAAACTAGTACTTATTATTCTTCCGAATGTCGCGGATGCTTCGACCAGATTCTTTTGGAACTTGGAATCTTCTATGATATAGGATGCAAATTAATAACTTTCCTGCTGTATCTTGAAGTTCTTTTACTTTTTTGTGGTGCTGAAGTTGGGGAAGAAAATTGAGTGTGTTTAGTTGGCTGAGTTTGCAGTCTACCAATTGAAAGTTCTTTTTTTTTTTTCAGTTTCTTGTGCTATTCCCTGGTAGTTTTTGTTGGGCCGAAGTTTACAAATGACGGGGGGGCAGTCCAGCAAGAAGAGAAGTGATGACGCCCCACCTCCCCTCCCATTGAACACGAATGCCCAGTACATGGCCGATCTGACCTCTTACGAGGATGCTTGTAGGACTGACCCTGACTTGCAAGCCTTTGATCACACCCTTCATGAGCGTACCAACCGCATCATCAATAGTCTTGCAGTTGGCGTTGAGGTTCGGTCCCTGTCTTTTGAGTCTCTGAGGGAAGTGACAGGTAGTCTGCTGGAAATGAACCAGGAAGTAGTCAAAGTCATTCTTGAATGCAAAAAAGATATTTGGAATAATCAAGAACTGTTTGATCTGGTCGAAGATTACTTTGAGAACAGCCTGCAGACACTAGACTTCTGCACTGCTCTTGAAAAATGCCTCAAGCGTGCTCGTGACAGCCAGTTAATGATCCAGTTTGCGATCCAGCAATTTGAAGAAGTGGAAGACGGGATTGAAGGGAACAAGTATGTGAAAACGTTGGAAGAACTGCAGAAGTTTAAGGCAGCTGGGGACCCTTTTACTGAGGAATTCTTCGTGATCTTCCAATCTGTTTATAAGCAGCAGGTGGCAATGTTGGAGAAACTACAAGTTCGGAAGAAGAAGCTTGATAAGAAGCTAAAATCTACCAAAACATGGATGAGGGTCTCTAATGTGATTTTCGTGGCCGCTTTTGTGTCAGCATTGATATTCTCAGTTGTGGCAGCGGCTGTGACAGCACCGCCTGTCATAACAGCGTTGGCTGGTGCCATAGCTGTCCCAATTGGCTCGGTGGGTAAGTGGTGCAACTCCCTGTGGAAGAACTACCAGAGTGCTCTCAAAGGGCAGAGGGAGCTGATCAGCTCGATGCAGGTTGGGACCTTTGTAACTATCAAGGACATGGATAGCATTAAGGTTCTTATCACTAAGTTGGAGGTTGAGATTGAGTCTTTTATGCAAAATGCTGATTTTGCTTGTAGTGAAGATGAGGCTGTCAAGTTTGCTATAGGTGAGATCAAGAAAAGGCTGGCAATATTTATGGAAACAGTTGAAGATCTGGGTGTACACGCTGACAAGTGTAGCCGGGAGATAAGTAGGGCAAGAACGGTTGTGTTGCAAAGGATAATTAGACATTCAAATGGCTAGAGAGATCTCTACAGAGGCAAACCTCTAATGCTCTGAGACTTAGTCTAAATTCTCATCAATTATTGACCTTACCAATTAACCTTCAATCCACTATGATAAAGATTGAAGGTAAGCAGTTTGTTACATTAGTAGGCTTATAAATGATGTAATACCATTGGTGATTTCTCTTTCCACAGCAGGATATTAAGCTTCATTAACTGCTTTTTCATGGTTTGACAAGAGTGTTATTCATGGATTGTTCATGACTCATGGTCCACATGTGAGCCATGTCTATTGAAAAATTGGAGGATGTATAATCATGTTTCAGTTCGTTGTGATGAATCCAGTCTCCTATATATTTTTTTTTTTTCTATAAGGCAGTATTTCTCGTTTTATCTCCTTTTGCTTTCTGCTGTGACTAGTTAGCAACAGCCATTGTGATTTTGCAAACTGACCAGTGAGACAACATTAGTCATTAGGTGCTATGCATTATTTCTCCAGAGTAGTTCTGGTTGCGATTTCGATTGTGGCTGTATTTTTCTGTCCAAGGTGTGCAAAAAGGTCAGACCAGAAACTTTTGCCTTCGTGTTTAAGAAAGGTTCTGACCAAATGGCAAAAGCTTCTTGATGCGGTGTGCCATGTGAATGAAACATGAAAAAAATTTGCTCATGTGATCCGTCGATCTGATCCATGCAAACCTGAAATGTCTAATCTCTTCCTTGTCTTTGTTATGGATGAAGGGGTAAGTTGTATGTGACCCACAAATTTGAGTAGGGTGTAAAACTCCAGTATGATAAGCCCTCTGATGTCTCAATGTCAATTTTTGTCGGCTTCAGTTAGCGAGAAGTAAATCACTTAGACCTATCTGAAGATTGCAATGTGTTGTCGAAATTAAATTGACTCAACTCATCTCAAGATCGTGGTCCTGAGCCATGACCGAGAGGATACCATATCTTTTTCATTTTCGCATAGCAGGTGTTTGGATGTGTTAGTAGCTCTGGAGATTGTTTCCCATTTGGCAGTTGAAATCTCTACATCTTCAATCCAAACATTGTATGCTCTCAGGTTCACTTTACCTTCATCTGAAGGTTTGAAAGTATGATGTAATTTAATGAAGATGATAGCGTTGACTATGACAAAGTTGGGTTCATTTGATATAAATGAGTTGCTGAGTCACTTCTTGGTGAGGATTTGGATTTTGGAACTTCTCAATACAGGTATCAACGAGAGATTGTCATGTCAACTGGGGATTTGGGAGATTCAATGGATGGGACTGAAGGAGTTAACGCTTCGTTTATAGAATTCGGATGATTTGAAATCTAAATTTGAGCGAGCAACGCAGCTTTCGGATTGACTCTCAAAGGGAGTACCGAAACGATCTTAATATTTGCACAAACGATACGAGAGTGTGAGAGCCAAACAAAGAATTATCCCTACACGTAATTCTTCTTGCTTGAGCATTTTCGATTGAGGATTGAATCTAAATCGAATTAGCATCTCATTTTCCCAAATGAGCCTATGACCCTTATGAGCAAATTACTACGTTGTTAATTAATTCCTGCGGAAGCTTAGCTTCTTTTCCAGCCTGTGAATACATTGTAGATGCACTGCAATGAACAAATGGAGAAATTGGGTGTTCCTGCTTGCTTCCAGAAAGCCCATCCCAGTCTGGAATCATTCAATAAAATAAAGAGATAGTGGAGGGCTTCCGCTTTCACGTCTCTCTAAAATTGCAGTCATGAGTACGATCTTAGTTTATACAATCTTCAGGACGGAGAAGTGTCTATGAATAGAATATGACTACATGATGCAGGGCTTGTTATTGAACGTTATAATATGACTCATCCACGTGTCAACCAATATGTAAAGAACCCACATCAATAGATATATAGTGACTTTATTTTGATGGCTGGGAACAAAGAAATGCAAGAACAAAAGTCATACGGATTCACAGAAATCCCGCTCGATGCGAGCCAGAAAAGAGATATAAAAGTAGTTTTACATCATCTGATAATAATATTTAATGACTCTAAACTAGAGTTGTTAGTGACTTCACCGATGAATTATTGTCGATGACATAATCAAGTCATAATTCATTGAATGATTGCATCTTTTAAAACCTTTTTTTTTTTTCCCTTTGATGAACTTATTACATATCTAGTGAGTTATGCTGCTTTTCATCATTTCTATTCCACGTAAATTAGATCTTTCTAAAAATTTGATTCTTTGTCAAGTTTATCTCTTACAAAAAAAAAAAATTCTTAATTTATTCTGTTAATTGTTCGCTAAAATAGACCGAATGTGTAAACTTGATCTAGAGTTGGTGTGTATATACATGAATAATTACAAAGTATACCAAGATTGATTTACAAAACTAATATAGTAAATAATGTGACTAACTATTCTTGGGCATTGAACATAAATCGATTGCGTAAAAACCCAGATCAGTCTATTACATTAGTTAATATACTACTATGTATGTATGCCTAAAGAAATCTAGCATCACTCGAATCCAAGATAAGATTGAAAAGTGTCAATTATTGGCCTTGGCTAGTCCTTCAACTTGAACCACATGACCATATTTCAAGATGTTATTGGCAAGAACACCTTTTCAAGATTCAAGAACATAAGATAGGAGATTAGATTGAAGCTTGCTTTGGGAAGCGATGGCGTGGAGTACAAAGAGGGGAATAGAAAGCTTGAATAGCAAGCAGAGGTTACCCATGTCCCTAGAGAAAATAGGGCAAAAGGAAAGAAAATAATTCTTTTTTTTTTAATCTCTAGGATGATATTTAGTGGCACAAGCTAAAGGAATAAAAGAATAACAATACACGCCAACAATAGTTTATGCCGAATATGTGCTGTCAAATTGGGTGGATAATAGCAATAATGTAGGAGAGGGATAGGGTCCTCATTGACAATTTTTTATTTTTTTTTTGGTTTTATTTCTCTTTTGCGACCAAATGGACATCTTTCTAACATTTCAATCCTTATAGCAATGGCTATTGACCCCAAAAAGGAATTGATAACTTATGCAGGCGATTTGCTTTTTGTGTTTTGGCATTGATGATGAGGTTCCTCCTCTATATTCCTATCTTCACTTCACCTCAGCTCCAACTTACATGTTGAAGTGAAGAGAGGAATATAGAGAAGGAACAAAAGCATTAGATTTTATTATGAATTATTATGGTCATTGTACTAGAGAATATTGATACAGAAATTCTCTCATGGCACAAGCTCTCTCTTCCATGAAGGGGAAAACATACATATCTAGACATTCATGCTCTTCAAATCGATCGGAAATGATAATAAGTGAGTGAGAAAATTGTAGTCTCTTCTTCTCGGGACATAGGTCGACAAAATCACGTGAGATGTATGATTGATTGTCACCAATGAGGCATTTTCAATCAAATCTCTTTAGGTTCCTCTTTTATGTAGCAATGTCAAGAGAGATCTTTTGATGGGATTCCTTAGATTAATTCGATGACCTCTCTCGCATAATATATATATATTGAATAAGGTATTTACAAATAGGATGAACATTCAAAATATTATTCGTGGTATGTTTAGAGCATCGGATGCTAGGAAGTAGTGGCTTATAAGTGGACTTCATTTAGCTTTTCTTGTATCAATTACAAGCCACCAATTACCCCACTATATAAATTCCTGTTTGGATATCTAAAGCATTTGTTTATTAGTTTGTGTTTGTTTTGTAAAAAATGAATGATTTAGAAAATACTTTTTACAAAAATAATCATTTGTATCGCTTACAAAAATGAATAAGCAAAGAATAATTTCATTGTTCATGAAAATATTTAAATATAAATTATTATTGATAATAAGAATATTTTTATTGAGTATTTAATTTGGAAAAATATTTTTTAAATCATTATTTTTTACGAAATTAACATAAGATTGATTCCTTGTCACTTTCTCTCCAAAAATCAAAAGCAACAAAAATATATTTAAGTCTTGAAAATTAAGAAAAAAAATAAAGTACGTACAATATAGCAAATTAATATTTATATAGTGGAGTAAGTTTCTGATGCTCATCACTAAAAGTAGTCAGAAGTATGGAATCCGCAAAATTTATAAAAGGTCATACATCAAAATTAAAATTCATGATTAGGGTGCAACGGTAACTTAAGTTAGAGTTCATGCTAAATATAACATAAGATATTATAGCACACAATTTGTCTTAAAAACTATGATACTTTTTTCCGCATGAATAGAAAGTTTGATTGTTATATCACAGGTTTTCATTTTATACCGATGTGAAGCCACATAGATATAATAACCACCATGACATGAGATAAAACCTACTAGAGTTATGAATAGACAAAATTTGATGTAGATCATATCGGTAGTATATGTCAAATCAATAAATTTGCTTAGAATTAAGTATTTAATATATATTTGCCCAATTGATTCGCGTCATTTGGTCCTCAAATCATATCAAATCATGTAGAACGAATGGGAATACTATGGTTGATAGAAGATCAGTCTTTCCCTAATTTGCATATGCATCGATTTTATTTGTTTGTCTTGTCCCGTTTGCTTTGTGGAAAATAAATAACTTAAAAAATGTTTTTCCAGAAATAATGATTAGTATCACTTATAAAAATGAATAATCAAATGAAAATTTCTTCGCCTACGATTATATTTAGACATAAATTATTGTTGATGATGAATATGTTATTAATTAACTAATCATTTCAAGTGATAAATTGATTATTTTTAGAAGAATATTTTTCAAATCATTCATTCTTTACGAAATAAATAGAGCCCAAATGGTGTGTTTCTTTTCCTCAAGAAATGAATAAATCAAGAAAACTTCAGAATAATCGAAAACATGACTATCCAAGATAGAGAAGATCTACGGCAGAAGCGTGTACAACTCCGAAAATTTTTTCATTCGGGTTTGCTCAATAACGAAAAATGCTATGAATGTACAAATTTAGACGGCGTGATATTGCTTGACTAAGGAGAAAATTTATCTTGAAATCATCCTCGCAGTTCCACGTTCTAAACCAAAATCCCATTCAAACAATGATGTCTCAGCTGGCCAAAGTAGAAAATAAACATACGTCACGAGGATAATAATCCCATCCCACGAGGATAGTAATTTAATGCGAGGACGATACGTAAATCAAATTTAAATGCTTAGATAATAATTCCACGAGGACGACAAGTATATTTTAACGCACATACCATACGTGTCATGTACAAATCCTCTCGGACAATAATTTAATGCCAGTGCTTTGTTTCTAGATATCCAATCGAAGACTCAATACGAGGAGTTTGATTTACTTTCTTTCTTTCTCCTTTTCTTTTACTAAATTGGAAAATTGTTGGATTGGATATGAGATGCGTATGTGGCGACACGTTTGCGTGGAGGGAAGAACAATCTCGATCGCTTCGAAGGAATTCGCGGCGGCCGTTACAGCTTTTCTCCCGCTGTTCGTCTAACGAAATGGCTAATCCTCCCCTTTTGTTGCGTTTACTTAAATCTGAAGGTCGGAGCTTAAATTCGACACGCATTGAACACATTAAACGTGGCTATCTAGTGGAATGTGCTGGGAATTCCACACAACTTGGAAGGGCCAGCACCCCACCTGCCCACCTTATTCAATTGCATTATATCACCACATGATGGTGATGAAATTTTTATAAGTTCTCGTGCGTAGCATAGCTTAAACAATTTCGCAAAAAGAGAGGGGCAGTTGACCTTTTTTTATTAGGCACGACGAAGTTGTTAAAAACGATTCATTTAATCGTTTTGTGAAAGTGACTCCCAAATGGCCAATTAGAACTTTTTTAGTAAGACGCTTATGAGTTGACCAAATTGCTCGTTATTTATTTATTTATGTGGATCAAGAAAATGAATGTAGAGATCATTGGTTTAACATCCGGATAATATCACATGGCGCCATTTCATAGATTGAAAGTCTTGTCTAAAATGAAATGATCCCGTCCGATAATATTTTTTCGTCATTGGAAATGATGTCCTCAACTCGCAAAAAGAAATAATTGACTGAAATGGCAATATTTTCTCTCTTTTTTTTTTGTTGATCAATCATTTTTTTACATTAACTAACCATTAAACAATATATAATGGGTATCCAATAGTTATAATGTGATATTTTTGGTACCGATGCCTCGCTTTTTATTATTATTTACTTTTAACTTAATTATGTGTCCTTTTCTTTAAATATCTTATTGGTTCTATTAATATGTTCATCCAATTTTAACAATATTTATTTTTTTAGTACTATTAGGGATATTTATTTCTTCTTATATTAATATTTTAAATTATTTTATTTTTCTCCAATTTCTATATTTTTTTCATATTTTACATAATGAAAGTGTACAAGGTAGTATTGTAGGAATAATTGTGGCACATATGATATTATTAATTAATGGTTTAATAAATATTTAAGTGCTGAAAATGTATTTTTATGGAAGGCTGCAACTCCTATGAAAAAAAATGAAAATGTACATTCTATAGAGAAGTTACCATTTTTCTGATAAAATGCGACTCTTATAAAGTAAAAAGATGCTTTGATAGAAGACCCCTTTTAATAGCTTGTATAAATAGAGTTTAGCGCTCTCTCCACCCATCGGATTCTATCCTCCATCAAATAAAATATGTTAAGGAGAAGTGTGGGTTAAGGGACAGAAATCATATTTCTTCGTCTCTTTGGCTTCCGCAACAAATATTTCAACGATATTATTATGGATAAAGGTATGTTTTCATTTTTATTATTGTGAAAAATCATGAAGATTATTGATCCCTTGATTTTGAATTTTCATATTAAAGAATTATATTATCACTAACAAATATGTAATGGTCAAAATTTTAGAAGCAAACGTGTACTACCCCAAAGTTCAAGAGAGTATCAAGTAACTACTTTTCCCCAAAATATAACTTTCTTTTATAAAAATGTAAGTCATCTTTTAAATAGGCACATTCAAGCCCAAAAATCATTTCAATATATTACTGACAAAGCAACTAATAATTTGTTGGTTGCACCTGAAATTTTGGCTAATCTGTGAGTAGTGTGAAGAGTGTGAAGAGTGTAAAACAATATGCTCGAAATATTAGTTAAGTTCACTTCTATCTGGAGGAAACCTAACAAATTGCTATGTTCTCCCAACACGATATGCATGACAAGCCATTTCAAAATGCTTTAAACCTTTGATGGCAAGAAACTGCTTACGTATTTTCACATTTCTTCTTACGATAATCAAGGTATTAATCATTATCCTATAATCTCACCATATTAGCATTAAATAAGAACGAAATTATTCATATTTTTTTTCGTTATTTCGAATTTATTTACATCAAAAATGAAATATTATTTATATTCAAATGTTATTTTGATAGAACTAATTTTTATATTATGGATATTAGAAATCCCATCCATCTTAATTCCACCTCCTCTACGAAGTAATTTTATCCGGGCTATATTCCTCATCTATCAGACTTTACCTTATCATGTGGCAGTCACTTAACACATGGGTTGTGATAAATTTCATCACATCTCGAATTTCATTCCAATTGTCATTTGTAGCTTCTTCAAGAGATCATGACACCCAATTTAAATGCACTAATCCCTAAGATGTAGGGTATTTTTATTTTGTCCATCTCTCTCTGATTCTTAATTCACTTTCAAACTCTTATTATGTTTATTTACAAAGTTGTAAAAGTCGAAACCACACCCGAAACTAATCATCTTCACCTCCACTCTCCAAGAAGGTAGAGATTCGAACTTTTGATCTCTCACTTGCTAAGTGAAAAGGGTGATTATTGACACAAATTATGATTGAATGATATTAGGAGGCGTCGAAATGCGCGAATTTAGCCCTTTGCCATGAAAGGCCTTGATGGTCTCAACGTTAACCAAACCCGGATTAACTTGCAATAACCACGGTCTTGTCCGCCCCCATAAATCTCCTCGCTATCCATGCAGCGGTGCACGTCGCCATTTGTCCTCGCCCCCTCGCCACCGCCCGAGTCACTTCATCCCTGCCTGCCCCAACCGCAGCTCCCCAACCCCAACCCCACTACGCCCCGATGCCATCCAGGGAAGGTGACATCCCCCGCCAATCGTTTTGGCGCCACGTGTTCTCCACCAACCCCCCAGTTAAGAAAAACAGGAACTTTGTCCTTTCATTCATGAACTTTCCCGGATAAAAACGCGCCCCCTCGATTTCCCACCCCTGCATATGAACTACTTCCGAACCCCAAAAAGAAAAGGAAAAAAAAAGGAAAAAGAAAAAGATCAGAACAAGACAAATCATATGTGGCGACACGTTTCCGCGAACGGCAAAGCTTTGCAAGAAGTGGGGCCCGCGGGGATTTAATGTTTAAATTGAGGCCTTCCCCAGTTGATTCCTTCCATTTAGGGAGGCGAGGGAGGGAGGGGGAGGGGTTGCGATTCCATGTAAGCAAGCCTATTTTAATGGGTTTGACCCCAACCGGATAAACATTGGCCGTTGGGACGTACACGTGTCCAACAGGCCCGCTCCAGTTCATCGATCTGGCTCTCACACCGTTGACCGAAGAGTCCAACGGACGTCAGTCAGCGTCATCTCCTACTTTGCTCGAACGCTTCTGCCCGCCCTCGGATCGTTGCGGTTCATGTGGATCAGACGGTGCGGAGCGTCCTCATCTGCCCCCCTCCGCCCACAACGTGTACGGCGGAGGGCGCCCCGCGGCGGGGAGAGGTGGTTCCTGGGATTTTGATTTTTCGTCTCGTGAACGCCGGTTAGGAATATATCGCAGTCAATCTCAATTCTGCCTGAGGATATGCTCTAGAAAGTGGGCCCTCTCTCCTGCTTGGCCTCCTCCACATCGATCGGGGTCCAGCCGGAAAAAACCGTTCGTGACCCGGAATGAACCGTGCCATTTCGTCTGATTAATTACCGCGGTTTTTTTCACTTAAAATTTTAAAAAAAAATTTACCATGGTTTTTCTTTTTCATCGAATCCCATAAACCCGAATCCAATTTCCCTTAATTGGAACAAGGCATGAGATCCCGACCCCATTCAATGTATCAGCAAATATGACAGCAAAATGATTCCACTTCGTTTAATTGTATAGCTAAAACGAGCATGGTAATCGAAAGTAAATGCCTGCCATATTATTAGGAGGGTAAGATAGATTTGAAAGTCGGGTCGCCGCGTTCGGTCTTATTAGCAAGAACCGCGCGCTTCTCGTGTTTTCCCGTATCGTGGCACGCTTTTCGTTTTTTTGACTAAAACGGATGGGGACAGAGAAGATTACTCGGCATATGCTTTTCGCTAGGGTGGGCATATACCCGATTTCTCTCCTCTCAATTTATCGTCAATTTCTCGCGCTCGATTCGAACCGGAACGGACTTTCGTTTTCCTGGTCATTAATTTAATTTTTTTTATTTTTTTTTGGGGTTTTTAAATTTTTTTGTTTTTTCGATATTCTGCCGCATCGTCGTCTTCCTCCGTTAGTTTTGGACATTTATATAAAGGCCCGAAACGCCACCATCTCCTCCACCCATTTTTTGGCAGCGCCGGAAAAGGAAGCAAGAGAGAAAGAGCCACCGCCACCACCGCCGCCGCGGAGACCTCCGTTCGTCGTCGTCGACTCTCCTTCTCCGTTCGGTTCGATTCTCTACAATGTCGATCAAGAAATCGCTGGCCCAGCGCCTCCTCGGCATGTCCCGGACCATCTCCTCCTCCCAGGCCCTGGCCAGCTGCCGCCTCTCCTCCGCCGCCGCCGCCCCGGCCCCCTATTCCCGCCGGAGCGAGCTCCCCATCGACCCCGACCCCGGAGACGGCGGCGTCTTCCGCCGCTTCCTCCACCGCAGAGCCGTCCCCGTCCCCTTGCCGGACGCCCGGCCGCCCCCGATCGGGGAGGGCCTGATGGAAAAACTCCGGGCCCTCGACATTGCGCGGAACAGGATCCGGATCTCGGGCCCGATCCCCCGCCGCTGCCGCTAGCGGCCCCGGCGCCGGAGGACGGCGCCCCGGAGCTGACGGCGGAGGACGCGAGGAAGCTGATGAGGGTGGCGCGGGTGGAGATGGTGAAGTCGCGGCTGAGGGAGGTCGGGGAGACGTGGGTCCCGTACCCGGAGCTGGTCCGGATCTGCAGCGAGGCGTGCTCGGATCCGGACGAGGGGATCCGTTTAGCGAGGACGCTGGACGAGACCGGAAACGTCGTCGTTCTGGGCAAGATGGTGCTCCTCAGGCCCGAGTTGGTAATTCCCCTCATTAATCTCTTTTTTTTTTTTAATTTCCCGTTTAATTCTTGCTCGGCGTTCCATTTTTTTTTTTCCACTTTAAATTTTGTTTTCCAATTATATAATGCAGAGCCAAAAATTGGTCATCACAAGAGGGTTAGAGATTTTAGATTCCATTTAATTTTTCATTTTCCATTTTCGTTTGTACAATTTTTTTTTTTTTTTTTTTTTTTTTGCCATGAGATTGGAGACTCTACCGAGGACTGATACATGCTTTTTTGGTGATCTTCTTCCTTGCTCCCGACGTTCGGGTTTGGTGCTTCACGACAGGACCAGAGACCAAAAACGTGTAAAGAGTTCCCACGTTTGAGATGGTAGCACCCAAAAAAAAAAAAAAAAAAAAAACCAACCCGATTTTTTTCTAGGACGACAAGGACCCAAACCAGCCCTTCCATATCTACCGGAGAAACAACCCTTTCTCTTCCCCCCCGGGGTTCCTCTTTTCCCCTTCCCTTTTTTTCGAATTTTTTTATTCTTGTTGGAAGATTACGAGGTCATCCCATTATCCAAATTTTAATTAACGGGACATGAATTATATTTTGATTTTCCCTTTTCTAATTTATTGGACATGAAAATAGAGAAATTCACAGAGGGAGACGAAAAAGGGTGATTTTTCTTTTTGGGTGTCGGAAGGAAAAGAGTAATTTGGAATTGATTTTGAGATCTAGGTAGGTTGTTTTCGGTTTCGTGTAGCCTCACATTTTTTAGTTGGGGGGATTTTTTCTTCACATGTTCACAAGTCCAAATCGCCTTCATCTTCTTCTTCTTAATCAATTACAAGACACCTTTTTTTTAATTATTTTTTAAAGAAAAATTCACCTACATGAACGTGGCCTGTTACCAACGAGACAAAAACGACACCGTTTTTCCTCTAATTTTTTTTTTTTTTTAAATTTGTTTTTGGGACGACCGAGAAAAATTGTAATGTTCGTGGATTGGAACTTAGGGGATGAATTGCTTCGGTAGTCCGAATTTGGGGTCTGTCTTAGGACCAAAAAGCAAACGTTGGGTCAAACAATCTGTACCCCTTTCTTGTCTACAGGTGACGAAAGCCGTGGAGGGGCTGATGCCGCCGCCGCCGCGGAGCGCGGAGCTGGAGGAGCTGGAGCGGCGCAAGGCGGAGATAGACCGGGAGGCTGAGTACCTGGTCCGCCGGGAGCTCTGGCTCGGCCTTGGCTACCTCGTGGTCCAGACCGCCGGGTTCATGCGGCTCACCTTCTGGGAGCTCACCTGGGACGTGATGGAGCCCATCTGCTTCTACCTCACCTCCGTCTACTTCATGCTCGGCTACGCCTTCTTCCTCCGGACCTCCCGGGAGCCCTCCTTTGAAGGGTTCTTCCATAGCCGGTTCGCCGCCAAGCAGGAGAAGCTGATGCGGGCTCACGGGTTCGACGTCCGTAGGTACGACGAGCTCAGGGAAAGAGCCCGTCGCGCGAGCCCGCTGATGCCGCCCCCGCCGCCGCCCGCCTCCTCAGCGTTCAGGGGATCGTGAGGACGGCGCGGTCCGATTCTTTTCCGACATTTGATACCGGAAAAGAAAAAAAAAAAAAAAAAAGGAGAATCAAAATGCGCAAAGCATACAATTTTGTTTTGGCTTGTCCGAATTTGGTAGACGGTGAGCAAGCGAGACCGGAGGATATACTAATTTTTGTAACGTGATGATGGTGTACTTACTTATACTATCATTAGTAGAAAGTTCTAACTTTTAAAAAAGATTCATCTCCAGTTCTTCGAGCATTTTATTCGGCAGATCTTACCAAAATGGAGAACTAAAATTGGTCTTGGCCATTGACTCACGCTTTTCATTAGAAAAAAGAAATATTTTGAAATTGATCATCGATTTATTGGTGTGTAGAAGGAGGAAGTATTCCATGCGATGGTTAGATACATAGCATCGATGATTTAGTGTCACCAACTAATCATCACTATCACCACCCGTGAGATATCTCACACATGATGCCAATAAAGACGTTATTCAAAATGGGCAGTGACAATGATTTGACCATATCACGTGAACATCGCATGAGGTGAAGTGGTGCATTCGGCACATACAGATACCTTTTCATTCGAAAGGGACATTGATTTTCTAATTGCTTATTGAAATGTAAAATATCATTGCCAAGTAAAATAGTACTCATAACATACAAGCTAGGATGATTTGATCGCACCATGTTAGTATTGCCTTGTGGTACAATCATCACATAATATATCTGTTTCTTTTAAAAGTGACGCCGGTTTTCGAAATATTTATCAAAATCTAAGTTACTTTATGGAAAATTAATATATCCTTGATACTCCCCTTAGCTTGCCACTTATCGTTAACGTGGCACGCCACATTTCCTCAAATTTTCATCCTAAGTTCTAAGGACCAAATGTTATGGTCCATGACATAATTTTCTTCGTCTTAGTGCCATCAATTCCTTAAATATTCAAAAAACGAGCTAATGGTCTTCCCTTTTTCTCGAGATTAATTTTGACATCCTCTTCTCCATATTTCACTTCAAACAAAATTCTACTAAAAACCACTTGCAACCAAACACCAATATAAAAAAAAAAGGGTACTCGAAACCATTTTGCAACCATATACGAATACATCAAACTCTCAAGTCTCGCAAGATAGGACTTTGCCCTCATGATCTTTTTTTCTAAGGTCAAAATTAATGAACATGTTATCCATATCAAGATTATTAGATCATGTTCTATTATAGAGATAGAAATATATTAGTTTATAATG
The DNA here is from genome assembly GCA_014182845.1 of Corymbia calophylla. Lineage (NCBI taxonomy): Eukaryota > Viridiplantae > Streptophyta > Magnoliopsida > Myrtales > Myrtaceae > Corymbia > Corymbia calophylla. Next base: position 11,929,630 of record CM024701.1, on the reverse strand, counting down.
TTGTTCTGATATTAAGGCGTTGAAAGATTTGTTTTATCTCGAGATCATCCAATCAAGAAAAGTGAAAACTTTGGGATGTTGAGTTAAATACAATCTGCTCTATGCTCATGACTTTGTTCGCCTATAATATGCGGGTGTGTTTAGTTTAATTTTTAAAATATTAGTTTAAAAAAAGGGAAAATGCCACCAAAAACCCCAAACTATGCCCCATAGGACAATTTTACCCTGAACTTTTTTTTGTGCCATAAAAAATCCCAAACTATGCCACTTGGGACAATTTTACCCTAAACTTTTTTTTGTGCCACCAAAAACCCTAAACTATGCCACTTGGACAATTTTCACTCGAACTTTTTCTTGTGTCACGAAAAATCGAACTATGCCCAGGACACATTTACCCCGGACTTTTTATCGAAGGGCATTTTTGTCTTTTCCTTCTTCTTTTTAATTTTTTTTTTTTTCTTCTTCCCCACCAGCAAAGGTGAGGTGGCCGCGCGCGGCGACCACCCTCGCCGCCGGCCCGGGAGGGTCGCTCCCGACCGGCGACCCTCGCCCTGTGGCGGGGCGACCCTCGGGGAGGGTCGCTCCCGACCGGCGACCCTCGCCGTGGTGGGGCGACCCCCGCCGACTCGGGCGAGGGTGGCCCTCGCCAGGGGGAGACCGAGCGAGGGCCGCCCGCGATCCGGCGGGCGCCCCCGACCGGGCGAGGGTGGCCCCGCCGAGGAGGGCCGCGGCCAGGGCGCGGGCCGCCCCGCCGGATCCGGCGGGGGCGGCCCGCCGACGGGCCGGGAGGGCCACCCTCGCCCGACGCCGAGGAGGGCCGCCCCCGCCAGATCCGGCGAGGGCGGCCCTCGCCCGGTCGGGGGCGACCCTCCCCGGCGTGGGCCACCCTCGCCGGACGTCGCCGCCGGCGAGGGTGGCCGTCGCCGGCTCCCTCGCCGGTCCGGCGAAGGGAAGAGGAAAAAAAAAAAAAAAAAAAAGAAAAAAAAAAAGGAAAAGACGAAAATGCCCTTTAGTTAAAAAGTTTGGGGTAAATGTGTCCCAAGTGGCATAGTTCAGGTGGTTTTTCGTGGCACAAGAAAAGTTCGTGGTAAAATTGTCCAAGTGGCATAGTTTAGGGTTTTTAGTGGCACAAAAAAAAGTTTAGGGTAAAATTGTCCCAAGTGGTATAGTTTGGAGTTTTTTATGGCACAAAAAAAAGTTCAAGGTAAAATTGTCCCAAGGGGCATAGTTTGGGGTTTTTGGTGGCATTTTCCCTTAAAAAAAACTTCTTGAAGTTGAATGATGCATAGCTTACTAAGATGAAGAGCGGTGATAAATTGACTTGAATTGCAATTCTTTCTACACGTTGAAATTGTGGTTGAATGGTTTCGAGAGGGGATTGGGATTTTGGTAGGTAAAGTGTGAAAATAGTGAAACAATATAGCTTTAGAAACGTCATTTTTGTTTTTTGTTTTTGGGTATGGGTAAAGCAGTTTCCAAGCCAGCATTCGGCTTAAAGAAAGGATTAACGTTAAACATTTTCAAAAGTATATCGACTATTTTGCAAAAGAAATATAAAGGTATATGTTTTCGAATTTTGGAAAAGAGTACATAGGCCACGTCGATATTCCCTATAGCTAACACGATCCTGATACATGTGAGACCATTCCCATGCACAAATAAATCATATGATCTCTATGCGAGTCCCATCTCATTCAACGGTTATGCGAGTTAGACTCACAGTGTTGGGATCATGTTGGGGCTTTTTTTTGCCCCTCCTATGCATGTATGTACAGCCTTATTTGACAATTAAAGAAAGGTTTCGTAACATTCTGAATTTTCCGTGTCTAATAATAATAATTAGGTTATAAAGTTAAATATTATTTTGGGGTTCAAGTTGACACGTAAAAAATCTTAGTTGGAGTGTCAATTTACAAGATACAAAAAATACGGAAGATGATTTCCCATGACCATAATCGTTTCGAGTTCGATGTACTCGAATTAATTGATAAATGTTGACGTGTACGCTAAATGTGCAAAGTAATGTTAACTGATTTATTGTCATGGGGACGGACATTCTTTGCATCTTATGTTTAATGACTATCAAAGTTTTAAATTATACTAAATCGAGATTTTCCTAGTTTTCAGTATTTCCTAATGGTAACTCACTTTGGCCGAAGGTGATTTCTTTCCTCATCATGATCACTCTCAAGCTTCCCTTGCAAAGACACACGTTAACCGCTTGTCATTTTAAAAGTCGCATGTTAAGTAATTTGCTAAATTGAGATACATGTGTTATTCTTGACTCCTAAACTAAGCCATCATTACCATAAACATTAGTCGTCAACCCTTCTTACACTTGGCCATAGATTAAATAAAACCTTGCCACACGTAATTTACATTTACACTTAACAATTTACTTCTATTTGTTATTGCTAACCTTGATAATATTCTTCTACTCCTTACAATCTTAAAAAGAAATGTTCCTATACTTCAATCATTGGATTGAAAAGCAAGGCTTTCCTCTTTCAGGAGTTGCAAGGTGGCTAACACTTCTAGTTGTTTAAGTTTTGTTTGAGATAAATGAAAACTATAGGCATTAAGTTAACTTGATCCATTTAGCATTTTTGATTTGGTTGATTAATATGTGTAATATTGGTTTTAGTTAAATATGAAGTTAAGTGTGAGTATGTCAAATAGCAGTGTGGAGACCCAATGATTGTTTGAGTTATCTTGTTGATGGTGTAAATGCCTAAAAGGTATTTGACTGGTTTTCTTAAAGTGTGGTAACATGTTGAATGTGAAAATAATGAATCTGATCTTGGAAGTGTTATTTTTAGACATACGGACCCCAGGAGTGTCACAACTTGGCACGGAGGGACACTTAAGTGCCATAACTTACAAACGGTACATTTAAATACCAAAATCGGAGCAAAATGGATCACTTAAGTACCAACGGCGAGAAAATTCTGCCAAACTGCCACGTGTCCATTTTCCGGCGACTTCATTTGCTGACGGAGCATTTTTTTGGAAATAAAAAATCCACGTGTTAATTTTAATAAAAAAATTTGTCCACGTCAGATTTTAAAAAATTTAAAATCGATTTTATTTAATTAAAAAAAAAAAGGAAGAAGAAGGAAGGGCCGGCGACGGCGGCGGTGGCGAGGGCTGCACAGCCCTCACCGATCATCTCCTTCTTTTTCATTTTTTTTTAATAAAATCGATTTTATAATAATATTTTTTATTATTTAATATTATTTAATTAATAAATTTTTATAAATCCATGTCAGCCAAAACGACGTCGTTTTGGCTTATTTTTCACCGATTTAGTGTTTCCGGCGAGCCACGTAGGCAAGAAAATTAATAAAAAAATGCCACGTAGGATTTCCGGCAAGGTTCCAACCACTTAGCACTTAAGTGATCTATTTTTTTTGAAAAGTGGCATTTAAGTGTACCGTTTGTAAGTTATGGCACTTAAGTGTCCCTCCATGCCAAGTTGTGGTACTCCCACTGTATTTATGCCGTTATTTTTGTAATTTCATATTAAACTGTTCTTGGTAATATTCATTTTGTACTCATTGGTAATATCCACCTTATTATCGATGGTTAGATCCATCTTGTACTCATTGATTATATCCACATTGTATTCACTGAGTATACTCATTTGTTTGATCAAATTCACTTCCTAAATATATTCATTTGATGAGTATATTCACTTGTCTAAATATATCAATTTTTTTGTTCACGTTCACTTCTTCAATATATTCACTTGCTGTGTCTGAATATATCCATTTATTTGATCAGATTCACTTCCTGAATATATTCACTTGATGAGTGTATTCACTTATCTGAATATATCCATTTATTTGATTAGATTCACCTATTGAATATATTCACTTGATGAGCATATTCACTTGTTTAAATATATCCATTTATTTGGTCAGATTCACTTCTTGAATATATTCACTTGTCTGAATAGATCCATTTATTTGATCAGATTCATTTCTTGTATATATTCACTTATACTGAATATATTCACTCACTAATTTTATTTAATTGCCAAAATTTATTCACTTACCTACTCATATCTAGCTGAATATAATCACTAACTACATATATCTAGTTTCTAGCGCATGAAATCATTTTTACTTCTTTGTTTTCCTATTTTTCTATTCCAGGAAGTAGGTTAGGAATAGAAATCCATTTGGTAACATAATTTCATTTTTTTATTTATGAAACAAATTTCTACTCTAGAAATAGATTTGGAACAAAAATTAGAAGTTAAAATTTTTGACTTCTTTATTTCTGGAACAAAAGTGAGAAATAATTTATGAAACAAAAGTGAGAAACAAAAAACCCATCTTATTGCTCACTCTCGTTATTGCTTGCCAGTCACCCACTCATTGGCCGCTTGCCGCCGTCGGTCATCGAATTTTTATTTTTGAAACATAAATTTTATATTGTTATCAAATACTTATTTTGTCTTAGAAATTCGTCTAATGAATAGAAATAGAAAAATTGATTTTTGGCTAGAAATTGATTTCTAGAACAAAAATTTTACCATGTGCGCCCTAAGTATATCCATCTATTGAATATGAACACATGTTCCTTCTCACTCGATTATTTGACTAATACATTTATTGAGTTGAGGACAATGTGTTGAAATGCTTATAAATGTGTATTTATCATTGCTTACATGCAAATAATATAATTCTGTCACTCATAAATTAATAGTGAAACGTCTCGTGCGAAATGTCCCCAAAGTGTTTGGAAAAAGAAGTAATGAACCAAATGCATGTGTATGTGCATATATAAATGCATATAAGTACTCATGTCAAAGAATACACTAATTGGTGATTACCATGCATCAAATATGTTATTCCATCCATATACATATGAGAAAAACAATGTTGTTATTAGATTCCATTAACATATCATAATAGGAAAGGTGAAATATCTGCTTGTGCGCTTGGCATACAAATTTGCTTGTTACGTACTTATGTTGTTTTGTATTAGGTTGAGTGGTAAGTTAATCCTTTAACTTAAACTTAAATATTATAGTTTATTGGGCTTCGCCTCATCTTATTTTTTAGATTTATAGGATGGATCTACCTTAAGTGCCACACTTTAGAGTACCTGTTATATAGAATGTGAATATCAAAATATACTCATACCAAGATATGATATGGTATATGTTAAGTGTAGTTCTATTGTCTGGGTGGATGTAGGATTACTTGAGTTTCTTTCCACCGTTTCGTTGCATGGCATACTGATGTATATGGCAAGACGGTAGAACCTTTCAGAGGGTTCGACAGTCCCTCTAAGCATGGCGACGGAGGCAACAAGATGACGTGGGAGGCCAACAACCCTTTAGTAGGTTGGTTGTTTGGATAATAGACAGGCTCGCTTTTAAGGTTGCCATCGGTATAGTGGTGCTAGTTGGCTTCTTAGGACTTTTGTATTTTATATTTTGCTTGAATGATGTGTTAAAGTTGTAAAATTGATGTTTAATATAAATAAATATAATATCCATGTTTAACTTGTGCAATTTCTTGTATGGGATGAATGGGAAAATTTTATTGAGCTCCCACTTCATACTATTACTGAATAAAAGATATAATAAAAAATGACATGTGTTGCGCGTGACATTTTAGGGCATCACAACCCGTTTGATATCAAAGTAGGCGCGTTAAGTGATTGGAGTAGTAGAATAGACAGCATGAGTGTAAAACATTAAACGCACGTGTTTGCTTTAATTGCTTGTGTGGTACTAGTAACTTTTTTACTTATTAGTTAGGCATTAAGTTAAGTAACATTGTACGTCTTGCTATTTATTAGTTTCCTAAAAATGATTACTTGTGAATAAACGAAAAATGTTTTCATCGTTCACAAAATTATTTAAACTTAAACTATTGTCGATAATGAAATTTTTTTAAATGACTAATCATTTCAAGTGAAATAAGCAATCATAAGAAAATACTTTCCAAATAATTCATTTTTGCAAAACAAACGAAGCCTTTGAATCTACTTCAACCGCATCTATTGTCTCAGCTTCGATTTTCGCTTTTGATCCAAGAGATAGGCACGCCATTCCAATTATCGCCAAGCTCATGCCTTTGACTATGACTCTAACGTGAGCCGCATCAAATTACTTCTATAGTTCAAATTGAATTCTTGTGAATTGCAAAGCTGTAAATAAAACGTAAGTCATGTCTGCCGAATGATGGACGCCCATGTAGCTTAAATAACGAGTTGACAAAAATACGCAATGCTTAACTTGAAAGACTCGATATTATAATTTTGAATTACTATCATGAAAAGTCCCAAATTAGTATATTTTTGATAAACTTACCTCAAATTAATTTTTTGATTGCAAAAACTTCAAACTGGTACACCTTTAATAAATTTACCATAAATTAATATACATTTAACAAATTTATCATTTGTTAGTTTCTATTAAATTTTTCTGTCAAATTACTGAGTTGAATAACATGTGATATTTGACTGATGTACCACTTTGAGATTTTACTTTCCGTTTGTCACAATTATATGGGAAAATTCTAAATATGGGCAAAGAGTGTTTTTATTTTCTCAAATAAAGATATGAAGTGGATATTGTTTCAAATAAAGGCTTGAAGTGCCCATATGAATTCCAAAGAAGGGCCTAATATAGTTATAATTATTTCAAATAAGCGCCTAACTTTGCTAACTCGCTAGCTGGCAAAATTTTTCGACTGATCAATGATATTTTTGTTTAAACACAATCTAAATTTATATTAAATTAAATTATAAAAGAAAAAAGAAAACTTAAAAAAAAAGAAAAAAAGAAAAACAAAGGCAAGAGGGAGCCTCTCTTGCCTATGGCCGCCGCCCCATCGCTGGTTGGGTGCAGGGTTGCTAGAACCTAGTAGAGGGCCGCTGGCGACCTTGCTGACTAGAGGTAAGGGCTGTGACCCTTTTCTCAAATGTGCAAGGGTTGCCCACCCTCATTGCAACCTAGTTGAGGATCATCGACCTTGTCTAATGATTGATGAGGTTTGGGCATGTTGGGCGAAGGCCACTAGGCACTGCTTGAGGGCCGACAACCCTTGCTTAGGCCAGGATGAACCGGATGAAGGCAGACAACCCTTGCCTAGATATGGGAGATGGGCCCTACCTCTAATCGGCGAGGTTGTCGACTCGCTTAGGCGCTGGTGACCCCGCTGCCCGTTAGGATGATTATGTTTTTCTTTTTTAATTTTTTATAAAAAAAGAAAAAAATGGGAAAATTAAAAAACTTAAAAAGACGAAATTGCCCTTTACAACTCACTAGTTTAAGTCATTCTTTGAAATTGATGTGGATATTTCAGGTTCTTATTTGAAATAAAATCCATTTCAGACTCTTATTTGAGAAAATGAGGACATTTTGGGCTTTTATTTGAAACAATGTTTGCTTTAGCCCTTATTTGCTTCAGGCCATTATTTGGAATTTTCCCCAATTATACTAGTTTTTTGATTTTTTGTTGTATTAATTCAATTTAACAATGGATATTTTTGTAAAAAAAAAGGGTTTTTTAATGGTTTAAGAAATTAGTTTAGAGTAAATTTGTCTCAAGTGTATTATTTTGAAATTTTTTGAGTCATTTAAGGTAAATTTGTCACAATTGTACTAGTTTTGGATTTTTCGTGATAAAAAAATTAATTTATGATAAATTTGTCATAGATGTATTAATTTATGATTTTTCGTGAAATAACCCCATAATTTTACGTGATATATCATATATAATTTAATTTAATTTTACAAAAAAGAATGTAATTGACGAAATATTACACTGAGCTCCACGGGGAAAATGTACGCGACCTTCCTCGTCCCTTCCTCGCCGGCCCCGATGTCATGTACACCTCCTCCAAACGTCGTATCCTACAAGTCAAACCCTCACAGGCAAAGTCAAAATTGATTCTCCGCGAGGAGGGAGCGGCCTCGACCGTCCGATCGCGGACGCGCCAGATCCGTGGCGAGATCTCGAACCTTCTTCCCCCTTCTCCTTCCTCCTTCCTCCTCCCACCTCCTCCCACCTCCATCAGCCGATACACTTTCGAAGCGCTTCGATAAACCGCGCCACCGACAGTCCACAGATCTTGCATCTCTTCGCCCTTCTCGATCGGGCTCGAGTTCCCGCTCGGATTCGTCCAAAGGTGAGTTCCCCGATTCGCGATCGGCCCTAAAAATTTGTTCTTTTTGGCGGTTTCTTTCTGGGTTTCTTCTTTGTCTCGATTTTGGGCGGCGATTCGATTCGATCCGATTCGCCGAGATGGGTTTGGTGATTGATCGGTTGTTCGTCGATTGATCTGTTCTCCGGGCTTCCCCCGCGTGGAATTAGGGTTCGGGTGCGTGATTGCGGCGACCTGATTCCGCCGTCTCGCCGTGTCGATGTCGAGATCGGCTTCCTGAAGCTTGATGATTCTGTGCTGAGTATTGGGTTTTGCGGGGATTTTGTCTGCGATGTTGTGAGATTAGATTCTTTCATTCTGCGATTCATGTCTGATGCCACAGCAGCAGTTTCGGCTAAACAAACTCAGCTTTGGGTTTGTTTTTTTCCCTCAAATGTTGTCGAAGTAATTCAATGCAGAGACGTCATCGGTTCGAAATCTGGAAAAGACAAAGCTTTCCCTAATTGCAGTTTCATGACCTTTGGTGTAGAATGTTCTGTTCATGGCAACATATTCATAAATGTCTCGGACTTTCTGTTTCGTAGGTTACTTGATGGAAAGCGGGGCCAGAGAATCGACGAGTAAGCCAGCCCAGAGCGCATCTTCCTCGGACAACGGTGGCAATGACCCGGGCGATTTCGAATGCAACATTTGCTTCGAATTAGCACAAGACCCTGTCCTGACCCTTTGTGGTCACCTCTATTGTTGGCCCTGTCTCTATAGGTGGCTGCGCCATCACTCACACTGCCACGAATGCCCAGTTTGCAAGGCCCTTATTCAAGAGGAGAAATTAGTCCCTCTTTATGGGAGGGGGAAGACCCAGACGGACCCGAGATCCAAGTCTTATCCGGGAATTGAAATCCCCAATCGCCCGTCGGGACAAAGGCCCGAAACCGCCCCGCCTCCAGAAGCGAATCAGTTTGCGAATTATGGGTTTGGTTTCATGGGAGGGTTCATGCCAATGGCCTATGCTAGGATTGGGAACTTCACGCTATCTACTGCATTTGGTGGTTTAATCCCTGCTCTGTTCAACGTGCAATTCCATGGGTTCCAAGATGCCACCGTGTATGGGACCACTTCGGGTTATCCGTACGGCTTCAACACATTCCACGGTGGTCATGCCCATGGTTTTCCGCAGCCGGCAGTGCGGGGGCAGCCGGCTGATACCGTGTTGAAGAACCTTCTTCTACTCATTGGAGTCTTTGTGGTTCTTGCGCTGCTTTGTTGGTGATCTGACTTGGGATTTTCTTGGTGATGATTTCTCTTAACTCTCTTTGTAGTTGTCATCATGCTCCACAGGGCTTAGGCTAGTAAAGGTTTGAGTTGGGTGTTCAGAGATTGTCAATATGATCCGCATGATCCTTGATATCCTGTTCACATATATCAGGCGCTCCTTTTCTTTGCGCAGATGCATTCGTGTACGTCTGCCTGCGGTTTCCTTGTTCATATTCACATGGGACCTTTTTACTTATTTCACGGATTTCTTCTCTAGTGTCATCTATTCTGTTTGCCATCACCAAGGAATATAGAACCTGTCTTGGGTGTTTTCTTTGTAACTGTACAATGCATAAAGGCGATACATTTGTTCTTTCTCCGAAAGTGTAATTTAGTAAAAGGAACTGCATTGGATTCTGGAACTTTTCGCATGAAACTTTTTCATTTATGTTTCGGCATATTGTTCCTCTGAAAAGTGCCATATTCGCAATGCTGTGCTATTCCAAACAAAAGAAACTACAGGATGACCAATCCTGAAGAAAGCTGAAGATGCCTTGGTTCTTTCCGTTTGATGTTTGCCTCTCATAATGAATTCTAAATAACTAAGTGGGGATCCACAGTGGCATGAGGTTGGAGTGCAAAAACACGCTTGTACACGCATGTTTCTGAGCGGTAATTGGACTCTTTTAAGTTCTGTACCGTCTATGTTGTTGATTGTCAAGCAATGTATGTGATATTAGATGGACTAAGTGCTTCCTGTGGATCTAGTTTCCAAGTTTTCATGGGAGAGAATTTGCTCCTGTTCCACTTTAGAAGTGAGGGAGGTCTTTGTGTCCTTATGTGAATGGAATGTGGCTAGAGAGCTTACACAATAATGCTAGAGTGACAGGAAAAACTAGCTGTTCAGTGTACGAGAAACTCGACAAGTCTTCGCCTGTGCGTGAGATTTCCAGGCGTATCAGGCGCTGCTCCACCCTGGCCTGGCCTACATAATCGACATACTAAAATTGTACGGTGAACCGCAGAATGATGTCTATGTTTGCAGCGTCTCGCTTATCAGACGAAAGCATCCATTTTTAGCCGACGGAGTCGAAAACAGTGGACTAGTTTTAGTATTTTTTCCAGTGTTTATCTTCTCGACTGAAAACACGGGTGATCTGCATAAAAAGGAGGAGAAATTGGACAGGCAGATTGGCTGGCTGCGGAAGTTGGTGAAGGAGATGACGTGAAGCTCTAGGAAAAGCCCTGGCGATTTCGCCGGAAATGCGAGGAATCTCCCTGGAATCTGGGCAAAAGTCTCCGTTGAAATACGAGGTTGGGCGTGGTGGGCGATGCTTCAATTGAAAAATCGTTTTGTTCTTGGTTCTTTTTTTATTCAATTCTTCTATTGATCTAAAGCTGGAGACGGAACGATCATAATATATGATTTGTATATAAAGTATATGATTAAAAAATGCGCAAAAAATAAGCATAGAGAACACATAATCATCCCCAATATCTTCAAGAAGAATTGGGCATCTTAATAGCATAAACAAGACAGATAAAAAAAGAAAAGCATAAAGAAGATATCATTATATAAAATTTGAGGATTTTCATGATTGAAACAACACAGCCAAACAAGATGTCGTGGTTCTTGTCGTTATTGAAAACTTTTGTATTGATGAACAGAACACGTTTTCCATAAAAAAGAGAGAGAAAACTGGGTTCCGCTCTAATTTCACCGACAACGAAATATGACAGCGAAGCCAAATAGGCTTTTGACGGCCTGGGTGACCCCAAAAATGCGGATGAGAACACGAACTGAGATGGAAGTATTTATGACGTCAGCATGACGACACCCTAGGATGAGATGATTGCTGCTACGTTTTGAGTAATTGATTTCTTTACGGTCAATTTCTAACTTTCTCCTATCCTTTCCACGTTGCGTGAAATGTCAAGAGGAAATTACTAAAAAGTTGTAAATCTATCATATTGATGATAATATTATTTTATCTAGAGTCAATTTAATTATTTCTACTGTTAAAGGAAAGAGAAAGTAAGAAAAAATAAGGATAAATAAAAGAAAAGAATAAAGAATAAAAAATAATTTGACAAATTATTAAAAAAAGTTCATGTCAACATCGACTATGTTATGTTAATCGGCCGGCAATATTCAACTAAAATTAATTGGAATGACTGAATTGACTTTAAATTATAAGGCTTACATTATTAAAAGAGTTAATGACTAAATTTACACAAATACAATAAATTTAGAACTTTCCTGACACTTTTTTCTGAAATGTCCATATCGTTGCCATCTTCTCGATAGTCCGGAAAAGGGAAAGCAAACCTAGTTGTGCCCGTCCTTACTCATATTGAAAGATTGCGTGAAAAGTAAATGGCTTCTCGCTTCTTATCACGGCAGCTCAAGAACACTAATAACGCACATATCCTCAAAAGAAAACAACACAAAACTACGAATCCTGAATCGCGATCCATGAAGGCCACAAGCACGAGCACGAGCACGAGCACGAGCACATATCGACATGCCGGTCAAGATCCTGCGCCTTTGCCGGCTTCCTTGTAGTATCCGTGGCCTTCCTCGTCACTGTTCTTGCTTTTCCTGAAGTACCTGTAGTATATGTACTGCAATATGATCTGGTTTTATTTTGGTCAAGGAGGTAATCGACTCGTAGTGAAGCTTCTCAAGTTACAATCAACGTAATATATATGCTCTGATTTATGTTAGGGGGAAATCTCAAAGGAAGGGATACGAATAAGTCGAGTGCCACGCAAACGATGGCGTCCAGCAGCCACGGCATGTTGGCTTTGATATTCTCCCACTGGATGGTTCTCACTAGAATGCTGCAACATCCGTATAATACTTGTTAGCATACTGCATATACATGTACATATACATAATTTGTATATATACGCCTGAGAGAGAGAGAGGGAGTGAACCTTGCCACGTAAGTAACGTTAGCGACCAGTGCGAAGATGAACATAAGAGGATTCAAGCCCTAAGATAACATCGAAGTGAAAAGGTTATGGATTCGTCGTCTCATGGTCAAATTCATTGAAACAGAAGAACGATTTTGAGAAACGACAAAAGGGTATCACCTCGACGCTCCCTCGTTTGATCTGGGCGATGACAAAAACAACGAGCTTTGTCAGCAAAGCGAGACGGATCGCATACAGATATGATAAGAAGAAAACGCACGACATGTTGATACAGAAGATTAATTAATTTAAAATGGCAAGATTAAGCATACGTTTAACCATATCTGAGGGATTCTGCCGCCCATGTATATGGCGGCCATTAGCCATCCAAGCCATTGTCCAAACACACTGTGCTCCACTCCACCTTCCTGCTTTTATATAAAGTCACCAGACCAGAAAAAGAAACGACAAGACCAAAAGATTAGGAGAAATAATTTCATCAAATTAGGGTAAGATTTTAACAGAAATTAGGTCATACTTGTAACAATTTCGTCGTGGCGAGTACAACATGAGCTTCTGTGAAAGATTTGTTCAGAAGAGGTAGAGTGAGGGATGATGCTAGAAATGTTCCATACCCCACCTGGAATAACGAAATAAAAAATTGAAAAAATTGGAATCTCGATGTGTGCATATTTAAAAAATTAGAGGGTCATCGTCAATCACTCCATAAATACAATTTCAATGTTGTGGCCAGACCATACATCCTAGGAAGATCACATAGTTAAGGCAACTAAAATTAATGTGATTTGATTAGTGCTCACCGATCGTGGGATTGGCTTAGGCTTGCTGATCGGCTTCGTGGACAGAACCTGAGCAGCCTCGTCGTCGGAAGATGAGTCGCTGTCGAGCTGCATGGCGGACGGGCCGCTCTTGGCCACCCTCATGTACGCCCGGAACGGCGGCGTCCCGCTCCCGGCCAAGGACCGAGCCGAGCTGTGTAGACAAGGCACCAAATGTACTCCTCTTTCAGTTATTCGTTAGGACGAAATTAACTTAGATGGTTCTATGAAAATTAAACTCCATGTTTCGTACGTGAAATAAAATTCTTTTCTGGGAGATGATTTTACTGGAGTTGCTTTAGCCGAGGCGCCAGGAATGGGGATTCCTGATTGATGTGCTGCATTCGTTCTCAATGGTTCCTTCTCTTCGGCCTGCAATTAGTCATCACAGATAATTCAAGAACTACCTTCCACCAAAGAAAATGACCAAATTTCACTCATACCCAATTGTCTTCGTTCAAGTACACTTGGTGTAAAATACTCATTTGAAAAAATGACACAAATGGTCATTAAATTTTGGCCCAAAATATAACGTGGTCCATGAACTTTTAATTTATTTAATGTGAATCTTAAATTATAGTCTAATTTATAATATGGTCCATAAAATTTTAATTTGTTTAATATAATTCATGTGTAGTGCATGTTCAATGTTTAATGCTGTCTCAAAACTTGACTTAATGGAAGAATAATATTGAATATTTTTATTTGGTTTAGGGGCTAAGTTCCATTGAATAGTGAGCTTAAAGTTCAGGGAGTTGAACTAAAATTTAGGAGTTATCGTGTCATTGTCCGTGATCATTTTTGGCAAGGAAACTAAAGGAGAGGAGATCGAGAATGTTCACCTTTGGGTCGGAGCTCTTGACGCGTCGGCCCTTGCGCCACCTGTAGACATGATCATAGTACAGGCTCTGCAGCACCAGCACCACAGTGCTCGTGGTATAAAGCTGTTGGAGTACAGACAACAACAAAGTAAGAGTGTCGTTGGAGAGAAGCGTGACGATGGGTCGCGAAACATCTACCGACAAATTTCAGCGGCGGAGGGTTTGCAAGGAAAGGTTTCTGTCGGGCCTCCTCCAATTTCAGACGGATTCGGTCGATCGATGTGGGCTTGTCTAGGGTCCAATTGTATGAATTGTGGGCTTTCTTGGCCATGCAAAAGACCCACAACTGGGGCTACTAATATAGGAGGATGGGGGCTAACCATAAACCGAGTGTACCTAATAACTTGTGATCACTGTCAAGCTTCCAAGACGATGCGGGATCCCTGTGCATCCCCGTCTGAGCCCAGGGCAGCAAGTGTGTCTTCAATCCATGGATCCTATTAGAGTATAGTTTCCCGACACGGTGCATCCCATCCATACATCTCGATCCTCAGGTCGGATGTGTCCCAACAACAAAGGCCCTCACAGTCGAGGGCCGAGGTGCATATAGAGCTCACGTTCCATTAACCGGTGCGAGTTAGATGATTATCTCGATTTTTCGAGATTGCTCACGTGAGAAATGTCCCCAGAAAAAGAAAACCATGGTAGGTATACACTAAAATACATTACAACTATGGGTAGACCAGGGCTAGGCCAATAAATTTAGAATGGGTTTCTTGGGGAAAGTGCAGGCAGGTTTTTCAGAATTCCATAAAAACTTCTGAAAGATTCGGGTTCGGGAAAGAAAAAAACACGTGTAAAGCCAGAAGGATATGTAATTTACCAGGGCTGTGTAGTACTGAGTCGGCAACTGCAGCACAACAAGACAGAGAGACACAGAGAGAGAAAGAGGCCCATTAAACTCGAGTGGTACAATATTATATGATAGCTGTAATAAAAGATGGCCAGACATGCAAGTGGGAGAAACATGAGGGCAGTAAAATACAGTAAAAGACTGAAGACTCTATCCTGGTGCGAAAAGGTGTGTGGATAAGCTTCAGGCATCGGCGTGTTGCGTTGTGTGATGTGCTGTGGTGGTGCTGTGCTGTGCTGATAGATAAAGCACGAAATGGACCAAACATGGTGTGCGGTTGTGGGTTCGTGCATCACAAGAACAACGTCTATCCAATCCTGAGGCCTTTTCTTGGACCACGTGTATTGTAATGGGTTACAGAATCTTGATTTCCCGATAGGTCTTTTTCCACTTCTTTTTTTGTCCTTCTTTTTTCCTCTTTTTTTCTTCCTTTTGTTATTTTATGCGTTAAACAAACGTATGTTCACTTGGATATTTTTCCTTCCTTTTCTGGTTTTTGGGTCTTTTGGTTTGCAGAAATGTTTCAGCTTGGAACTCACCGTTGCCGGTTCAAGAAGACAGCCGACCAGATTGAACACGTCCCTGCATATCGAACCCCACATGGAAAGCTTCAGTACAGCTCTCAAGAAAACATAAAGGGAGACAAATCTGTGAGAGGTACTGTGAGTTTCAAGCACTAAGAAAGACCGAATTGTCAAGGCAAACCACTGAACGAAATGCGGAGTGATGTTTTAAGCTTTATTTGGACTTATGAAGTGGATTTTCTTGAACCATCATGACTAGCAACCCAAATGGGACAAAAGCCTAAAGGTTGTCTTGTGAGAGAGAGAGAGAGAGAGAGAGAGAGAGAGAGAGAGAGAGAGAGAGACCCAGCCACCCAAGTGAGGAGGAAGGCGAGGGAGACGCCGTGGCTGGACTTGGTGCGGAAGTTGGTGATGATCTGGGGGACCTCCGCGACGCCCCAGCACACCAGGCTTATCAGCCCGAAGGCGAACGACGCCTCGTCCTTGCCGTTGCACAGGCAGTCCTTGAAATACTTCTCCACCCACCTCACGCATGGCTTCTTCTCTCTCACGCAGTACGCGAAGGACGACATCTCTCTCTCTCTCTCTCTCTCTCTCTCTCTCTGTTGCAGCGTGTGAGTGCGTGGGTGTGAGTCTTTGTAGGTTTGGCTGGTGAGTAACAAAGGCGGTTGTCCCCATATATATAAATGCGCCAGCAGAATGAATGACTACACCGATCGAGGAGCAACCAGTCAAATAATGCAAACGAAACCATCTTATTTTTATTTTAATTTTTTTTACTTTCATTCTTAATAATGATGGGGTCCCCATTCTGGACGCGCTGGGGACGGTCCTGATGATGCATATCCTCGTACAATTTGTTTTGCCTCGAACGCATATTCTCTCGCTTGATCCTCCTTGAGGTGTTCGGTCGATAGAGAGACTCCATGCAAACCTCAGGCGAGTTCAACTTCTGATGGAATATTATTTAGATGCTCGAGTAATGCGAAAAGACCTTACAACGGTACTGTAAAATGTTTCCATATGCCGTCTTCAAATATGCTCTAACAAAGTTATAATTACATTTTTTCTTTTGGAGACACAGGATGTGACATTGCAGGGTCTCTTATCTCGAAGCAGATTTCCCGTCTATTTCTTCTTCTTTGAGTCTTTTAAGGATAATCTTTAGTTCTGACAAGGGAAACATTTTTCTTTCTTTTCTTTTCTTCAAATTACCTCAAGGATACTCCTTGGATTTTTGGTGATTACAAGAGTCTTTTCCAAGAAGTAGGTGTCCACCATTAAGGGTCACACCACTTGTCCAACGGATATATTGTTGGTTAGCTGATAGAACCGCATTCCTTATTTTAACGTGTCGATGTCTGCACATTTCAGTTTTCTAATTATCATGAATTTTTTTCTTCTTCAGGAAGTGGAAATATTCTATTGCTGCTTAACGTTAGAGAGATATCAAGGTCCATAGGAAACCTACAACGAAATAGTTTAAAGTTATATGAAGGACCAAATCTTAGTTATGACAAATCGAAACTTTTTCATTTTCTTTTCTTGTTTTCGAAATTCATGTAGAAGAGCTAATCTTGAGCTTTATCTTGCACATCGCCGGTTAAAATAATGTCCTTACGAGGCTCCTCTCGGGCACAAGTCAAACATGCCAAATAAATCAGTATAGAACTTGGATATCATGTCAAAATGTCCAGTTCGATAATTTAAATTTAGAAGTGGAGAGCACTTGTATAAAAAATAACTCATGAACCCATAGATGAGTGACGTTGGATATTTGACAAGTATATCCAACTTTAATTTTAGGGACACAAGCTAGGGATATTCCTCTTCTTGATGCCCCCAAACAGGAAGAGCCAAGTCACATTGACGGCCCTAGATGGCTCTGGAAATATAAGGATAGGAATTGAGATTTGGAAAAAAAAAAAAATTGTGTCCTCAACATGACGACATAGTATAGGGTAAAGTAATCATTTCCACTTTGAAATGATAGATCTTTTTTTTACTGTTTGGAGCCTACCCGATCGACGGTCGATGCTCTCCGCTGTTGACAGACTCCAATGTTGAATGATCATTTCAATTTTAAATCGTTACTTTCTTTTTACTATCCGAACCTACTCTTACCAGTTCACTAAAGTGGCTTTCAAGCAATCGAGCGAATTGGCTGTAGCCCTTTGTCCCGAATTGTGTCGCTTCACGTGAAATTAACTAAGATTGGCACGAGCCTACATGACTATCACATTCCATCATGCAGCATTTTTCTAATTAATTAACTAAACCGTTTTATGAAAAAAAGGTAATTATGTATTATATTTCTCTCTTATATGTACATTACACAGTCAATTTGAAACAACAATTTGATTGTGTTAAAATTTACAGTCAAGAGTTTAAATTGGTATTCAAGAAAGTAAATTCATGGATACAAAATTTTCACGAAATTTCTCAGACTTGTTAATATCATGCATCAAAACTGTTGAACAAATTAATTTCTAGAATGGAGAATTTAGATAACTCAGATAATGATCCAAAAAGAAAAAGGAAAAGGAAAAGAAAAAGAAAAATCTTGAATGATTATAACAACGTTGATTAAGTCGTCCAATCACAAAACTTGAAAGTGACAAGGGACAAGCGACAAGCGACAAGCATCCACTAACCTAATTTAACATGTGCGTCTCTTATTTGCGTAGAAATATTATAATCCGCTTTGTACATGCGCGCGTTTGTTTTGGTTTTTTTTTTTTTTTTGGTAAGGTAAGTTGTATTAAATCGACCAGAGAACTATACAATAGGGGCGGGGAACACGGTACCGACATATACCAACCTGACTACATGTCACCTGGAGTAGGAGGGTGCGGTGTTCGCCAAGAAACAAAAGATTAAAATACACGAAGATCGGGTTGTAGAGACCCACATCCTAAGTTACGCCCTAAAAGGCAGTTCTACTCCAAAAACCCAGGGGTCTATCCCCCAATTGCGGTTTGTTTTGGTTCTTTGATGTGTGCTTTCATGAACTTCTCGATGAAAGTTGGCCGTAGACACGTCAAGTATGTCGGATCAAAATTTCCATTCCTTCCAGACAAAATCCAAAATTATGTGTTAGGCCACGTCGAAACACGTGTATGGCATCTTTCCTAAAAGAATTAGTACCATTACAAATTCGTATCTCATGATATATTTATTTCAAATTAATTTTTGTCATGCAAAAGATGTTGAATTGGTAGTTCACAACACTTTACCCTAAACTAATTTTCATGTAATGAAAAAATCCCTAGCTAGTCCAAAATCTACCTTTGGTAAAATATATACAAGTCACTGCACATTAATTTTTCACGTCGGATCCATTATTTTTCACATGCATGGATTTTAACAGGATATTAGACAGAATGCTAACAATGGGTAGATTTGGGTTAAGGCATACCGATTTGGGTTTTGGGGTTTTTTTGTGAGACAAAATTAGTCTCAGATAAATGGGTAATGGATACCGGTTTTAATTTTTTTTGTGAGATGAAAATTAGTTTGAGGTAATTGTGTTGTGAGGGTTTTAATATAAAATTTCTAAAATCATTAATCCTTTTTAAATAATAATTTTAAGGACGAAAAGAAGAAAAGAAGGATATGCATACATCACCATGTCAATTTCAAAAGATAACTCGTCTCTTAGACGCATGAAAGATAAATGATTTGGAAAATATTTTTCTAAAAATGATACTTGTATTGTTTGCAATAATTTACTAATAACAAATTTTTTCATTATCCTCAACAATTTGTGCTTAATCATTTTTGTAGGTGATGAAAATATTTTTCATTCTTTTATTTTTATAAGCAATATAGCGATCATCTTAGAAAAATACTTTTAAAATTTTTTAATTTCTGTGAAACAAAAAAAGTCTAAATTTTTCTTCTTATGGAAAGAGTGAAAATTTTTGGGTTTTCCGCAATAACTCAATGAGTATATGGCGAGCTGGATGTGTTTACTAGTGAAGCCATACAATGTGAAAGTATTACTAGCTTATAGTAGGACTGGTCCTTTATTTTTTGGGGGCAGTGGGACATTACTTAGTACGATGAGCTACATGGTGAAGAGATCCCCATCAATCCCCACGATTGGATGTTGGACTCCTAAAAAAGTATGGTTAAATAATGTTGCTGATTATTCTATTATTAAAATATTTGGATTGCTCATAATATGTTTGAGTGAGTAGTGGTAAGCTCGATGGAAATGGAATAAAGTACAAGTTCTTAGATTATGGGCAAAGTGAGTGAAGCTATGGGTTATGGTGCTCGAAATTTAATTCATTTGTTATAAGTAAAAGAGTTACATTTGACGAGTCTCTAGTGCTTCTGGGTAGGAGTGTTTATGACGGTGCTTATATGGATTTGGATAGTGTTCAACTCGAGGTAGAGTTGCAACTAGAAACTCCTAAGGTAGTGGATACCAGCGAAATAATCAATAAAAATAGTGCTTGTAGTAAAGTGGAGTCTATAGAGTCAACAATTGCTATAGTGCTGAGTTTGATAAGGTGCACATTTGATCTCTTGATAGATATAGATGTAACGATGATTTTGCTTTATCTGTGGTAGAGGAGGTTGTATTTGAGAATTGCTAGAGTTGGTATTCTAATGAGGTTCATGATTATGGCAAAATTTAAATGTGGCTGACTTTGAAGATATCTGTGGCGGATGAGTCATGCGGGGTTGTGGTAGAGCAGCCGCGAATTTTGATTTTGAATGGAGTGATTATGACTTGGTTAGACATAGAGTTAAGTTGGAGATTGTTAAAATATGTCTAGAGTTCGATCCCAAAAGGAAACTTCCTAATTTAAGTAGGTTTTCAAATTTGAATAGGTTTCCTAAGTCGGTGGTTTGGTAATTGGAGGTTTTCTATTTTGGATCCTACTCTTCTCTTTATATAAGAAGTGTCTTTACTGCGAAGTATCTGAGAGGCCACTTGTTTGTGAATTACACCCTGAGAACTTTTAGTATTGAAGCCAATTAAATTTTGTGAGTAAAATTTGCGTATTCCTTTGTGAGATTGAAAGATTATTTTGTGAACAAGTGTGAGGGTTAAATACAATATGAATAATTGGGTGTAATCGGGGCCGAAAAATACTAAGAGTGTCTAAGCGATTCGAGTGTAATTGTAATTTATGCTATATTGTTTAATTTATAGTGAAATTTTTTGCTGCTCTCCCCCTGAACGTAAGTCATCCCAATCAAGTCACGTAAATGTGATATCTATTTAATTTTCTTGTTTTATCTATTTTACTGTTTGATGACTTGTTTCTACAACACTTTAACTAATAATCTTCACTAAATTTCACGGAAAATATATTTATCATCTTCATTTAATTTTCTCGAAATGTTTCAGGTAATTAATCATGACCGTGAGTTAGCAGGTGACATTAGAGCGACAAAGCATGTTGTCTCTTTCCCAAACTCTTTCTTTCTCACTCTTTTCTAGATGAATGATAGTCGTAACCTTGATTGTAGAAAACTTAGTCTAAGCACACTTTTAAATAGTGGTTGCAAGCTGTAAATATCATCTACATGCAGAATTAAATAAATGCAAGTATAGATGATATTTCTGGTCGTAATCCACCAATAAGTTTGGTTGGGGAAAACGTGCCTAACGTCAAAGTAAGTTGGTCTTTTATATGCATAAAGAAAGTAAGTGCTCTTGAGGTTGTAATTACTCGACCATATTTCATATTTGAGTGAATATAATGACAAACTTAGAACTTTACTGAGTATACTCTAATGTTTTGAATAATGAGCTTTTGGAATAATTGAGATAAACTCGGTTTAATTGCATGAGAGGTGGCCAATCTTGTGTCCAGTAACGGTCTCTAAATCATCCAGATCATTGATGGATGTGAACATTGGTTTCTAACTTGGTAATTGCGATATCAACTAGGAGGATCATCGCCTTCTATGTGCCTAGTAACAAGAATGTTAATCAAATCCATGTGAGTGATGCAGGTTAGATTAGGGCTCAATAACCAATTGCATATTATGAACCATGATAACAAGATGCAACTCTCAATAGACAAATTCTTATTCATGATTTTCCAATTAGTTCTTTTTATTTTGTAATAAAACATTTCCTCGCTAGATTTTGACAAACACAAAATATGTATTTTCTCCATTCTGAGGGAATACATTGATTCGGTTCATCCTCCATAGATTGTCAACATGTCATTAAAATAAATAACTGTTATATCATGATCTTGAGAGGATTAATTGAATCTACTGATTAGAAAGTGTCCCGGTTCTTGGATGCCAAGGTGATATTATAGATAAATGACTAAAAAAAAGGCAAAATTAAAAAGTAAAAAACAGAAGAAGGAATAACTTAGAGAACGGTTTTGGGCGAGCAAGACAGGACGCGGCGACGCCAGACATTGGCCAAAACCATGGAAACTGTACCTCGTCCACCTTGACTTGACCTCTCAGGTCGATGGTAGGGCTCTCCATCTTCGAATCATCCCAAAAAGATGGACTAAGTTCATGGACGAACTCGATGAGTGTCACCCCATGTTTCGTTTCTTTAAGAAATTATTCTGACATCCTTGAACCCGCCCTCGAAATCGGGACAGGTTCACGCTTGGTAATATGCGGATCTTGGATGACCAGAAACATTTGAAAGCGTGAGAAAATAATTCATCTAACAAAACTAGAAAAGCTGTTGATCTATCACCCAATTATTGGTTGAATCTGCGCTTTTTTTCCCTTTGGTGGAAAGGACTGTGTTAATTGACATAAGCATATATTCTACTGTGTAATCCGCTTCTTTATTTTTATATCGCAAGCTTTTGTAATCAATACAAATGTGGCCATCGTTTGTAAAAAAGAAAGCGCAAAATGTGTAGGTACCCTGAAATCAACAAGTTCTAAGGCACACCAATAAGAAAGAGTAGAGGTTTCAAAATTTTGGAGCTACTATGCATACAGGGTAGGTTTCGAGGTAGACCACAGACTGTCTAAAAACTCCTGACGGGAAATTCAGAGAGAATGATGAGACACAAGAAAAAGTAGAGAAAATAAAGGTGAGGGGTAAGGCATGTCAATAATGTCGTCTTAAGGACAGTGTTTCTTTGCGAATAGACATGCGCGATTCAACCCAATTGGCTAGTTTCTTCTACTTTGGAATTTCCGTCCCAACATGCATGGTCCACCTCAAATCCTCTTCACTAATTATGCGCACTAAAAGAAGATCCCATTGGAACCAGTTTGATAGTCAATGAAGGAAGAAATTAAAAGTTGAACGGTAATGGAAGAACATCAACATCTCAAAACACAAAACTTAAATAGGAACGTGGCCACGCACCTTAAGATTGATCCAGTGACAACGGTGCTTTTATTCTTTCAATAAGGAACCGATGGTGTGGGTTTGATTTCTATCTTGGGAACTTAGCCTTAAGTGGGGACGTGGCCATGGCCATGGATTGCTATGCTGGTGCCCCTTCGACTAGCCGGCTAATCATAGTCGTACCCCTCAGTTACCAGGAATTGCAATTAGAGTCGGGGAGTATCAAAAGTATTGTTGACAAGTGGAATGCAATTTCATTAATCTGGCGTTATTTGCTAGTTGAGATGTCAAATATCAAAGAACCCATTTTCTAACTCAAATTAGTGGGTTGGGTTATAAATGAGTTAGCTAAAAATCAAATAATAGATTATTATGAGTTTGTAATAGTAAAGCTCAACTAAAAAAGAGTTTAAATAGATATGGACGATCCCACCTGTAACCCGTGTCCATCAAAAGGAAAAACTCTATAAACTCTATAATCCGTCCATTAGCTCTATCGTATTCATTATGTTACCATATTTATCAAGAATCGAAACATGCGGAAGCATCGCTGCTTGTGATGTATTCATGTTTCCCTCCAATAAAATCACTAATTATACATGAATAACATTCTATGCAAACATACTGTTAATGTGCTACAAAACAGAAAATGAATTCCGTGGGAAAATTACCAAAACAGTCTTCAACCTATTGCAATTTTTTTCAATTCAATCATAAACAGTTTTTTGGGCCAATTCAGTTCTAAACTTTTTGCAATTATACTAGTTCACTCTATTCGGCCAGTTTTAATTGACTGGTGCTAATGTAGACACTGGTCGTCGAGGAAAACGTTGACGTGGCAATATTTTAATAATATTTTATTTTACTCTCTCTCTCTCTCTCTCTCTCTAGCTGCTGGCAACTAGTCTCTTGCCGGCCTCGAGGAAGCTTGGTTCGCAGCCTTGCCTAGGTTGCCCACCAGGCTAGGGAGGGTCGAGCCTTGCTAGTCATGGGGGCGAGCCCTGACCTCCTAGAGGCCATGGGAGGTCATGGCCTTGGCGAGGGTTGAGCCTCGTCGACCATGGGGGAGGCCGGCAAGAGCGAGCCTCGCCAAATTTCATGCCTCGAATCTTGAGCACACGACAACCTCTTCACTTTGATCAAATGAATGTGACACCTCAAGACGCATTGCCGACCATTCTTTTTATCTTGCGATTAAATATATGCGGAAGCGATTTAACAATACCTAGTCAATAAACATCAAGAATAGCGGAAAGACTAATATAACAGCAGTAACATCATTTTTATTTTTACTGATTAACTCCAAGAAGTTTATACATAAGCCTTTAGTAGGGTGACTTCCTCAAAAGTTGTCCAAAGATACTAGGCGGAGTTAATATACTTCCTTCAACCACCAGGCACGCAATCCTGCTGTGCTCAATGACGTGCTCTTTCACTACTAGATTCATGGCCATAAAGATGCTATAATTATGAATCTGAAAAATAGTTAACAATAACGAGTGAGATATATATCTCATGAGTTATAGTTCTATGCCTTGGTTAGAATATCAACTCGCCTCGTGGTTTCTAACAGGCATATTCCTTATAAATGATGATAGATAAATTGTAAAGCAACCCCGCTTTGCCTTAATTATAAATGTGATCTACCCGGTAAACCTCACAATGAACAATTATAGTCAATTGACTCGCAAGCAACCTTACCTTGCCATTGCCATACCTTGTATGGTATATAAGTTCATGTGTGCTATAAGCAATGCAAACAACATTTTCATCAGTACAATAACCAATCAGCAGTCAAATCAACTCGTAGGCAACCTTATCTAGCCATAGCCATACCTTGCACGGTATAAACTTATGCATGCTATAGTCAATATAAAAAAGCACATGCATAATCAGAACACATAATAATATGTTTCACATGCACTCTGCATTTACACGTATTTTGATTATAATTCCTTCACCAGGGCCACAACTGAACTCCCGCCAATGTCTACAATCGAACTCCCACCTAAACAACATTCCCAAAGGAGCATAGGCTTGGCCTCTACCGCGACCTGCATCCAGACTCCCGCCGGGTATTCCAATAAATCGGACTTCGTCCCCCAAACTCTCACTAGGGTGACAAGTTACATTATGTGACCACATGAGCACACCGCGTCATTTAATTTCAATTCATTTCCATGCATTAACCAATGCAAATGTGGTACGTGCTCAACATAATTAACCACTGTATATTTTTCATGTAAAAATGCAAGAAAATATTTGTACGTTGTCACGTAATTATTGAAAACCAGTCAAAATTTGCATGCTTTACTTTTTAAACATACTAGCCTCATTTAAATTACAAAACTCGACATGTACACCCAACAACTCAAGATTTTCCTTTTATATGTCCATAAAAACCATTGTAAAAATTACTACATCGAGTTTTACATGAGGCAAATATTTTTCAAGAAAAAACAAACATCAAATAGTATGGCATGTGCAAGAAAATATCATATATCTCAAGCCGAAATCACATAACAAGTAGCACTTATCGCCCCATGGCGATAGCCTATCAATTATTTCCCGATAACTTATCGCCTATCTGGCAATAGCTTATCCTCAAATTCTCGATAACTTATCACCCCCCTTGGTGATAACCTATCACTTAATTCCCTGATAATTTATCGTCTTTTTTACGATAGCTTATCACATTAATCATAATTAATTAACCAAAAATATAATTAATGATAATTAATCTGGATTAATTAAATTTATTAACCTTAATGATGGTTAACTAAAATTAGCTAGATAAAAACCATGGTTAATTAACTAACCGTAGCTATTTAACCTAACTACCTATCAACCATGGTTACTTTATTTAACCCAAGTTAATTAACCTAACCAACGGTCAACTATGGTTACTTTATCTAACCATAGTTACTTTATCTAACTAAGGCTAATTAACCTAACCAACCTCAAAATCAAGATTAACTAATAATTTAAATTAACCCTTATCAAGTTTAATGGACTAATTGAAGGATTATAACATAAACTCACCCAGTGATGATTCCGATGACATGAGTCTGACGGCAGCGGTGAGGGTTATGCGCGGCTATGTCTGAAACATTGGGGGGGGGGGGGCTGGTGAAAAATGGGTCTCAGTGGGGTGGTTTCAGGCGGAGATGAGAACCGCAAGGGAGAGAGAAGCATAGCTTGGGCGGCCTTAGATGGGCGGCACCACAGTGACGACAGTGACAAGAGTGGTGGGCGGTGGTAGTCCGGATTGCAAAGGGGGCAGCAAGGGCAAGAAACAAGAGGAAAATGAAGAGGAAAGAGTGAAAAATGAGAGAGAAACTTAGAGGGGGAGGGGCTGAATGCCCAAGGGGGAAAGAGGGGAGGAGAGAGAGGAAAGATGAAGATATTTCCCTCTTGAAGCCTTCTCCAAGAAGCTTCATCCATTTCTCAAAAAATCATCATTTCCTTTACTTTTCTTCCCTTTTGTCCTTTCCCATTTATCGCAAGTTTCTAACATGGTAATTTCACAAAGTATACTATATCGTACTATACACATATATAGGCCAAAATTTTATATGGCTTTGAATAAAATTGGTTTGGGCTCAAAAGGATGAGAAAGAGGTTTGAAAATGCTATTGGGCTTGCCTGGGCCCACTTGAGCTTGGTGGGCTTGGTTGGGGCCCACTTGGCCAACCCACATTGGTTGTGAGGCCCATTGGACTTTCGGTTAGTCCATCTTCTCTTGGTTCCAATTTTTCGGCCCGTTGAATCTTTTTCCGATAATTTTCGGGCTTATCGATAAATTTGAGAATCAATGAGACATTATCCAACATTTTAGTCTTGACAACCTAGCAAGTTCAACACCCGAAATCGGATTGAAATTTGCGGTTAAAATTGATCAATCACGACTTTAGTACAACCTAACTATTAAGCGACTTTTAGGGGTTTTCGCACATTTGACCCATGATTGATAGTTTTTCAATCCACAATCATGCTTATTCAAATCAAGGTGATTCTTGATTGTAATGTAATCACGAGAGGTTGATTGCTCACTTTGAGTATAAAGCCAAAAGAAAATCGGCTTAGCGTCGTTCGTAATTAGTATCGAAATCGTACGGAATCACCCGCAATCCGGCCTCATATTTTTGCCGAATTGATTTATTTCCGTTTGGTAATCGGCCTGCAATAGTGTCGTATCATCCCTTCTTAATTCTTATGGTTGAGTGGCCCATTCCTAATTGAATTCACTAGTCGTACGAGTAACAATCCATAATTACCTTTCCGAATAATTAGTTAACTCATGAGGGGCTAACTCAGAGTAAATGTAACTAACAGCGCATTGAAGAAATAATCATTTCATATATCTTGAAATGGGTCGAATTTCAAGACATCATACCATAGGCCGTGCGAGGTTGTAGCCCTCAATCTCGAACGACTCACCATCGGAGCTCCGGAGGGTGATCTCTTTCGTCGAGGACATCGTTGCTGCTTGGCTCCCATTTTGTCTGGTGGCGGATTCATGCACCAGCGATGGGTGGGTTTCTCTCAAATTAGGATCTGTAGACTCTAGCTGTTGATTTCGTTGTTCTAAAGGACCTCGCCCATAGCCGACGAGGCTCACCCTCACTAGAACTAGCAAGGGTGAGTCTCGCCTAGCCACTGGTAGCCCTCGCCAAAGGCCACACAAGGTCGCAACCTTCGACCTCACGGCTTTTGGCTAGGTCAGGCCTTGCCCCCATGGCCGGTAAGGCTTGACCCTCGCCAGATCTGGCGAGGGTGAGCCTCATTAGCCTAGCGGGCTACCTGGGCGAGGCCGCCCGGCCATGGCCAGACTTCCCTGAGGTCGATGAGGGACCTCGCCGGCCCTAGCTAGTTGTCAACGGCTAGAGGAAGGAGGGAGGAAGAAGGAAAAAAAAACAGAGAGAGAGAGAGAGAGAGAGAGAGAGAGAGAGAGAGAGAGAGAGAGAGAGGTTAATAAAGAATTCGAAAAAATAAAATATTGTCACGTCAATGTCGGTTCGGATAGTCGGCGTCAATGTTAGCGCCGGTCGGCCAAAGTTGGCCGGATAGACTGAACTAGCACAATTGTAAAATGTTTAGGATTGAATTGGCAAAAAAAAAATGTTTATGACTAAATTGGAAAAATTACAATAGGTTTAGGACTGTTTTGGTAATTTTCTCAAAAGTTCGATGAAGCTAGCAATTGCTTGATAGCGCCTAAGAACACAAATGCTTGACACTTTTCTCTAACTTTACTCATTCTCGCTATAAAGTTCAAAAAGAAGAAGAAGAAGAATTTGGGTATGAATTAGGCATGGGTTGAGTGAGGTATGAGTTAATAAAATTTTACTACATAAAAAATGGATTGGTATGGGCTTAATGAATCAATTTAGGTGAAATTCATTGTCTACCACCCAAGTCTAACTTGATTTATTCATTTGACAAGTTTAATAATCAAGACTTAAAAAAGTAGATAAGAGCAATATGTAAGGAAAATTAATACAAAAATTCATAAATCTATCGTACGGATATCAATTTAGTCTTAAATATTTCAACTTAGCTAATTTATTTCAAAATATTTTGACAATTTGTCAATGTAGAAATTTTGGCCAATTTAGGCTGCAAATTACTGATATAAGCACTTGCTGTCTTATGTGGCACAATCAACCTAAGATGGACTTTCAAAATTTTGTAATTTTTTTTCCGAATTTTTTATATATATATTTTTATTTTTTTCAATTGTGGCCGGTGAGTGCCACCTTCATTGAAGAGCACAATAAAAAAGAAAAGAAATTAAAAAATAGAAAAAGTAAAAGTTGTCCACGTCTTGCTAGTTATACCATGTAGGATGGTTAGTATCTATGTTGATGATTTTCAATTGACAAAATGTTTATGACTATATTAGTCAAATTATAAAATTAGAAATAAATTAGTATCCATATAATAAGTTTATGACAATTATTTGGTAATTTACCCGAGATATGTATCGACTTATTATTACACTCTTATAATTTGAGTGATTAAAAAGATGAAATTTGAGTTTTCCCTACCGTAACTAAAACTAAATAAAAGAGAATGGTGGGTGGGAGTCCTGGCTCATTTGACGGCGACATCAGTTAAAAACAAAAAGACGCTGTGGCCAAATGCAATTGGAGTCCAAAATAATTATCTAGAAGACCTAATCCAAATTGGCTTTTTTATCGAAAAAATCATGCCTTCCTTAACGGGGACATTTCATCATGTTATAGATCCCTTGTCGTTACATTATTATCAACAAGGCCTTCATATGCTTGTTGTGCTTTCATGGCGTATATGTCTTCGCACTTCAGTAATGGAACTCCTTCACGAGAAATACACTCAGGCGAAAACCCGATGGAGCCATGTTGCCCGAATTAGAAAGCCCGCGATTCTCGAATGTCTTTGTTCATTCTCTCGAAGCAAAAAGACATTTTCAGAATAAATGGTTACCGTGGTGATGCCCGATGCCGAGATCGCGCGTTGGATTTTATTTATTTATATTGAGTATACCCTATTATTTAGAATAGGCCAAGAGACATCGCATTTGTACTCTCTCTCTCATCTATCTGTTCTTAGCCAGGAATTGACAATCAGCGAATGGGAAAAAGGCAGGGAAAGTGGAAAACGGTGGGTGGCGAGGAGATAGAGACTCGGCGGGCCGGATAAGGACACGAAGGTGATCAGGATTAGAAGGACACGGCGACGATTCTCGGCGTTGCGAGTGGTTGCAGAAAGCCCGAAGCCACATGTATGAACGCATGAAGCCCGGCCACCTCAATCATTTCACGTCCAGTCACTCTCGTCTTTATCTTTTTCATGACTCAGACACTCTTTTAAATGGGGGTTTTCTTTTTTCTTTCGCATTTTTGTCCTCGTCTCTTCGATTCCTGCTCGCCGCACCACATCCTCTCTCTCTCTCTCTCTCTCTCTCTCTCTCTGTCGAAGTGAAAGTGATATCATCCTCATCCCCCTTATTTTAATCTGCAGTCCCCAGCGACTTGTACTACTAAATTAACGAAGGAATCGGATTATGCAGCGGTAAAAAAAGCGCACCATCCGACAAGCAAAAGGTTGGTGAGAGGATTGAAGGTGAGGCCTGATTTGTCCTGATTCAAATGAGATACTGAGGCCTGTTTACCTGACTTTTACACGACACCTGATTTGTCCCAATTCTAATGAGATGATTAAGCCCGTTTACTTGACTTTTACACGACATCAACCCTGATGAGCGAGATAATCCATTTAAGTTCATGTATCTAAAACGTGTTTCCTCATGATGAAAGAAAACGATATTGAACTACCACCATTTACCATTCATCATTCATTAGCTTATAATGTGGTGCACGACAACCCATAACAAGTTGCATCCGCTTATACCATCTTACCACTTTTTCCCTCAACTTTGAACAGTAACTTCACTAGCAATGAATGGTAAACTCATAATATTTTTTTCTGAGCTAGACGTGGTCAAGTTAGCTAATGCAAATCTATAGAATTTTTTGGGTGCATGAGAGACGTTTATATACCTAAAGAAGTTTTGTTTGTGTTGCACATGACCATTTACGCAAACCCTTTTTACATTATTAGCGTTTCGGAACACGACAAGGTAATGAATGAAATCATGCTGTTTAAAAAGCATTGCATGTGATTTGATCGGTTCTAAACATAATATATAAGGTGCAAGCATCAAATAGATGCCTAATATACGAAAACAACCACCGCAGCTTCATTTTAAATGGAGAAACTACTAAAGGAAAGAGCATAATACAAGTGTGCTTAAATAGTTACATTGGAATATTACTTCCATGTTGTCGCATTGTTTGACTTTTATTGACAACATCTGTTGAATGGGAAAGTTCATATCTTACTTAAACATTGTCCATGCCTGTCAAATTCTATTAGATCAGAGAATGATAATAAAAAATTTAATGTAGATTGAATAGGTTGATTAGTTCTTTCTATGGTGGAGCAATGTAGAGAACTTAGAGATAATGAGAAGATTTATTATACTCGGCGCCACATGATTGATTTGTGGGGACATTAATAGTGTGCTTTTGGAGAAGTAGGGTAACTCTCTCCACTAGAGTTGTAGACGATAGGTCTTTTGATGCATAATTTCTCATGCATGTGAACTGCAACATGAAGAAAGGTTAAAGAAACAATCCACATTTCCACTCGTGAAGCATTAAACGACGAAGTCTAGTATGATTTATGTTATGATGGACTATGAAAGTAGATTGATATCTCGATGAGGAGTAGCAAATTATTATTCCATTATACCTTGATCATTAGGTCTTAGTTATTTCAATAAGGTTAAAAAAAGAAAAAAGAAAAAAGAAGTCCATATGTTGAATCTTGTTGGGAAACACTTATTAGTTGAAATTGAACTAAGTTCCGGTCGCGCCAGTTCCATTAACTCGTGTTTTACTTCGTATCATTTTTTTTTTTGGTCGTGCAAATGGATTTTGTTTAGCATTGCCAACCCTGACTCTCCATGGCATGAAGACTACAGCTTCCATTTTGCAAATTTTAAAGGTCACTTTAATTTTTCTGAGGACCAAACTCAGACAGATTCTGCTAATGGTTTTAAGGCCCAAAACTAACAAGGTTCAATCTTTTTCAAAGGCCTACGACAGAGGATTCGACCATACTAAGCACAAAATCATGGATTATGTGCCCAACACAAAGTAAACTAGAACTAATACAAAACATTTGCTCTGCCGTATAAACAAAATTATGTGGTCTTGTCCCATTTGTTGTGGTCATGATGGAGATAACAAATGATACATGACTACAAAGCTTTTGCAATTAATTACTCTGTATAAGCATTTTGCATTGCCAGCATTAGTAAAACCGAATCAGACGAAGATAAAATCCAAATATGAATGAGAGAAGTCAATTTATTTACAAGTTCAGTAACTCGATGAAGAACGTGATCCAAGAACTACTGAGTTCGCTTGACTTCATCTCAAGATGATTATCTCCCATAAGTCAATTGTGCAAGTTGCATCGAATCCTCTTATTGATTCGGTGGTTGCATTCTGTGACAATTAAAACCAAGTGTCAAAAGAGAAGAATGAACACAAGGTTTTTGCAATCAAAATTCACTTAATTTTCATCACTGAAAGAAACTTGGTAGTAAAAGGGGAAACCTAGTTTTAGATTAAGCTAACTCTTGGAGGGCCTATAGCTTATTTTCAAAATATAATTTTGATGTAGCGGTGTTATAGTTTCTAGAATACCATTTCATCTAATACAAATTATAAATAGTTAGGCTTGTTTGGTTCCGCTCATAAAGAGTCCATCAAGTAATCATATTTGAATCTACTTTTATTCCATGTAATCAAATTTCGTTGAATAGGTATTATATCATGTTGTCTGGATTGACTAAAGTGCTATGTAGGAATCACTTGCCATTAGGCCTCATTTATTTTGGTCCTGTCTCGGGTCTAATATTTTGGGAGTCGGATCTGGGGTCGGGGTTGGGGTATGGGGTTGAGGTGCTGGATCAAGGAAGTCTATGCGTTGAGGTCCTAGTTCCAGCCGCTAGGGACACGAGTCTGGGCGCGTAGAACTTGAGTCTGGGCCTTCGAGTCCCAGGTTAAGACATTATGACCCGGCTTTGGTCCTTGATACTGTGATTTGAGTGTCAGGGACCTTGGTCTTAGTGCCAACAGATGCCAAGGTTATGGATTGTATGTAATATGTGGTTATGGAATTCCAATAATAAGTGTAGCTAGGTAATCGTGTTCAACAATTTTTAAGGATTCTCATTCAATGAATAATTTATTTACAAATTTAGTTTTTTTTTTTTTCAAAACATGAAGGCTATCTTAAATTTATTGGAAATGAGAGGAGTGAAATGTGAACGAGACCTCATTCCTGTCCGCTATGGTGTTTAGCATAACTTGAGGTGGTGCTGGCTTGTGGTGGAATTGGTGTGAGAAAGGAGCTGAGAAGCTCGGAACAGAGATGCAGTAAGGCGAAAAATACTGTGAATATAGCAGTCTAAAGCAGAATTACACATCATTTCAATCTCTTATTGGTTGTCGCGTATTAATGAACCAATTTCTTCTCCATTAAGCGATCCTGTGTTTGTCAAATAAAGCCCAATTTCCTCGACTATATTCTAGTTTGAAATTTTGGCTAAATGATCTACCTTTTATGTGGTTCAGATTTACAAAGAGGTGCAGATTGCTAAGTTTTAGAAAATCACACTGAATTGAAAAAGGGAAAAACACTTCAGTTTCAGATGCCAGAGTCATATCATAATTTATGCCAAGCTTTAACTTACTCAGAAAGATGGCACACTTACAAGAAGCTGTGCTATTTGATTGTACTTCTTCAGAGACACTATCCCTTCTGAGTAGATTGATCAGCACGATAGTTTCAGCTGCATGTTATTGTCAAAGCAGATCACATGGCTGTGAAGTAAAGATAATCAACACGAAGATTAATGATGGTTGGTCATACGACGTTCTTAGAGATAGTATTGCTGGGGAAAGCCTCTTAAAAGTATCATATACACATTAGAGTAATGGGACTAGTAGCGACTTTGTCACAAAGTACGAACCTCGAGTTTGCCATTCTCTTTCCTTAATTCTGATCTGAGTTCTACTTCATGTATGGGGCATGCTAGTCGCTGGACTATTCTCAGCAAAAAGTATTTATTCACCTTCTTTCTTTCTCAGATTCTTGTTGATCCCGAATCGAACTGGGAGGAAATCATCCATGCAAGCTACTGCTCTTGTATTGTATCTATTCACAAGTTTTCCTACTGTACTCTTCAAAATTCTCAGGTAGATTGTGAATCATAGCTTTTCGTCAGCATGGAAAATGACTTAATCCGCACTCACTTTTCTAGAAGACATTCTTTGCAACCTTCTGTTTCGGTGACTTATGTTACCCAAACAATGATGCAGGGGACCGTTTGGTTGTTGGGTTGCTTTCTCGTCGTCGCAGCGAACCTCTTCCTTCCTCGAACCTTCACAGGTTTGAAACTACTTTGGAACTACTCTCTAACTGTGCCTATTGGAGAACTTGAACGTCGGAGTCACTGTTCTTATCAAAAGCTTCTAACCAGCTCTGCCTGCTCATCTCTTAATGTGCAGTTTCTCGTTTTATCTTTTTCGTCGTTACTCCTGACTGGATCGCCAACGGATTACGTGACAGCATGGTGGGTGGCATATTTTGTCTAATTCTAGGAATCGTACTGGTCCTAAATGACATTTGGAGCATGGACGGGCTCGCTAATTGGTGTTGCAAATGGCATTGCTTCAGTTATTGTTACGGGGTGGGCTTTCTCCTTTTCTTTACAATAGTATACCTGTGTGAGATGGCGACTTCGAACGTTTCAATCCGAGTTGTGCTTGCTCGAGCTTTTTGATTTCTCGGTGGAGTTGCAGCCGAGCAATCACCCTGCTACTAAACTTATTTTATGCGAGCTCCCGTGTCAGTCTCTCTAGTCTCGTTGTTTTTGAAGTTGGGAAGGATCGGCATACCTCGTGATAACGCTGAAAAATCGTCTCAATTTGCCACACTTTTATGGTTTTGCTTCAGAACGGGTGCAATTAAAGTAAACGAGGCTACCCAATGTGATATGGACTAAGCGGGGATCAAATATATGTAGACCTCAACATCGAATATAGGGAAAATTACCAAAATAGACTAAATCTATTGCAATTTTTTCAAGTCCTAACTCTCTTTTTTTTTTTATCAATTTAATCATAAATATTTTGCATTTGTACAAATTTAGTCCGTCCGGCTAATTTTGGCCGGCCGACATTGACGAGTCAATTATTTATTTATTTTTTATTATTTCTTTCATTCTCCCTCTCACCGATCACCGGCTAGGGCTAGCGAGGTCGACCTTGCCGGCCAATGGGGAGGTAGTGCCACCCTTGGCGAGGCCTTGCCATAGTGGCGCAAGGTGAGGTTGAGTTCACCCAGCCATGGCAAGGCTTGCCCTCACCCATCACTGTGATGGCGAGGGAGAGGCTTGACCTTGTCAACGACAGTGAGGCCTCACCAAGGGTGTAATTACGCGACCATCCTTCATGTCTGAGTGGATATAATGATAAATATAGAACTTTGTATACTCTAGTGTTCTGAATAACGAGCATTTGGAATAATTGAGATCCGCTGGATTTAATTGCATTAGAGGTGGCCAATCTGGTGTCCAGTTACAGCCTCGAAATCATCCAAACCATTCATGGATGTGAACATTGGCTTTTAACTTGGTAATTGCGATATCAACCACTGAAATTGTTGTGACACATAAAGCCATAAGAGAAAGAGGAGGATCGTTGCCTTATGTGTGCCTAGTAACAAGAATGTCAATCGAATCCATGTGGATGATGCGAATTAGATTAGGACTCAATACCTGACTGCACATTATGAAGTGCCATAACAGGATGCAGCTCTCAATAGACAAATTCTTGTTATTGATATTTTGATTAATTCTTGTTATTATGCAATGAAACATTTTTCTTGCTAGATTTCGAAGAACACAACATATAAATATTCTTAATTCTAAGGGAATGCACCGATTCGGTTCATCCTCCATTGATCGTCAACACATCATTAAAATAAATAGCTGTGATATATCATGATCTCAAGAGGTTTAATTGAACCTAAATGATTGAGAGTGACGCAATTCTTGGATGCCAAGGCGATATTATAGATGGATGACTTAAAAGAACAACAAAATTAAAAAGGAAAAAACAGATGAAGAAATAACTTAGAGACCGGTTCTGGGCGAGCTGACAAGATGGGGCGACGCCATAGATCCGCCAAAACCATGAAAAGAGTAGCTCGTCCACCTTGACTTGATCTCCCAGATCGATGGTAGGGCTCTCGATCTTCGAATCATCCCAGGAAATGGTCTAAGTACATGGACGAGCTCGACAAGTGTCACACCATGTTTTATTTCTTTAAGAAACTATTCTGACGTCCTTGAACCCGCCCTTGAAATAGAGACAGGTTCACGCTCGGTAATTTGCTGAATTTTGGATCTCTAGAAACAGTTGAAGGTGTTAAAAAATAATTCATATAGCAAAACGAGAGAGCTGTTGATGTATGACACAATTATAGGGAGAATATGTTTTTGTTTTCCTTAAGTGGAAAGGACCGTATGTTATAATTGACATAATCATCTACTCTACTGTGTAATCCGCTTCTTTTATTTTTATATCAATAAAAATGTGGCCATCTTTTGAAAAATAGAAAAAGCACATTGTATTCTAGGTACCCTGAAATTAACAAGTCCTAAGGCGCACCAATAAGAAAGAGTAGAGGTTTCAAAATTTTGAAGCTGGTACGCATACATGGTAGGTTTCAACGTAGGCCAAATACTATATCTATCCTAAAACTCGTATTGGGAAATTCAAAGAGAGTAGGCAAGACACAAGAAAAAGTAGAGAAGTGAAAAATGAGGGGTTAGGCATTTCAATAATGTCGTCTTAAAGATAGTGTTTTTTTTTTTTTCCCGGCTGCTAAGAAAATGAATTATACCCCCTATGATTATCATAGAGGTGAGGTAATCCTGTCGGATGAAACACAATTGCTGTAGATACCTATCATGATTGAGGATGGTTCAAAGGATTGGGCTTTGGTGGTTAATCCTAATAAGCCACTGGGAGAAAAGTGAAGCTATTGAGCTAGAATTGTCAAGGGTTGGGCACACCCTAAATATTTCTAGTCATTGAGAGCCCTTCTGGCTCAAGAAAGGCCCAATGTCATGTTCCTTATGGAAATGAAGAATAAGGAAGAAGTAGTGAATCACACCATCTAGCAACTTCAATTCTTGCACTCCATTGTGGTTGATCCAATAGGCATCGCGGGTGGTTTAGCAGTCATGTGGAAGGATAAAGCATTAGTAGAGGTTTTATCTATGAATGGGAACCTTATTGACCTTGCATTTACTCCAAAAAACAGTGGCATAACTATGCGGATTAGCTTTATTTATGCTCCAATGGACTTTCAAGAGAGAGGGATCTTATGGGAAACTTTAAAAGGCATCCACATATCCAATATGTTGCCATGGGTGTGTATGGGAGATTTCAATGAGATTCTCTATCATCGGAAGAACTGTTGTGCGGAAGAACACCCTAACTAGATGAGAAAAGAAACAAGAATAATCAACAACACGGAGATTTACGTGGTTCGGCGAAAATCCGCCTACATCCACGGGAGAGAGACGATTTCTGATTGAGCGTTTCGCTTCAAGTACAAGGTACAATGCTGAAATATATAGATTTTCAGATCCCCACTTTCCTAATCCAAATAGGAAAGAATTAGATCCCAACTTTCCTAATCCAAATAGGAAAGGAATTCCACTCTGAAGATATTACCTAATTTGAAACTTACATTAGTGATTATCTCCTATATATTAGAGATATCATGATATATCCCAATTACATTGAATCGGGACTATTTCCTATGAATACCTCTTATAGATAGGTCCAAATCTGGGAAATATATTATGAAACAAATAGTCTGCAATCTTTAAGCCTTCATAGATTTCCCGATCAACATTTTAATTCGAATTTCCAATCGATCGAATTTGTGGAATTCAAGACAATATCAGCAAATCTCCACGTTTTGCTTGAATAAACCACAAGCCTCCACTTGAACCAAGAAAACGAATATATCTCTCCCTTCACCATACCTTCGTAAAGGTACGCCCGCACCTGGATCGATGCGGCCTCCATCAACTTCAATGATGAGTGAGAGAAATCAAGTCCCTGCAGGACTTGAACTTCTCTGTAGTAACCGTCTTCGTGAGCATATGTGCGGGATTATCTTTAGTATGGATTTTCTTCAAAGCAATGCTACCATTCTCCACAAATTCTCGAATTTTGTGGTACCGAACTTCAATGTGTTTCGTTTTGGAATGGAACACTTGATTGTTCACGAGACATATTGCGCTCTGACTATCGCAATATAATGTAGCACTTTCTTGCTTTATACCCAACTCTGTGACCAAACTAGTCAGCCATATTCCCTTCTTCGCAGCTTTAGTTACTGCCATATACTCAGCTTCGGTTGTAGACAATGCTACAGTAGGTTGAAGCATTGCCTTCCACGAAATAGCTCCACCGCCAAGAATAAAGACATATCCCGTGATGGACCTTCGCTTGTCCAAATCACCAGCGAAGTCTGAATCAACATAACCTGCTAAATCGATCGATCCTCCCTTGGAACTGAACATTAAACCCATTTCGGTAGTTCCAGCCAAATAACGAAAGATCTACTTAACAGCTTCCCAATGCTCCTTACCTGGATTGCTCATGTATCGACTGACGAGACTCACCGCATGAGCCAAATCCGGTCTGCTACAAACCATAGCATACATGAGGCTCCCTATTGCGCTGGCATAGGGTACTTGAGACATCTTTACAACTTCCTCATGTGAAATAGAGTATTGTTTCTCAGATAATTTGAAGTGATTTGCTAAGGGTGTACTCACCGGTTTAGCTTTACCCATGTTGAACCGCTCCAAGACCTTCTCAACATACTTCTTTTGGTTTACCCAAAGCTTACTTGCATGTCTATCTCGAAAGATTTCCATGCCAAGGATCCTCTTTGTAGCACCAAGATCCTTCATATCAAACTCATTACTTAACTGAGACTTTAGGGAAACAATGTCTCTCATTTTTCTTGCAGCAATCATCATATCATCAACATAGAGCATCAATAGAATAAGCGACTTATCATCCAAAACTTTGTAGTAGACTCAAGAATCATGCACACTCCTCATGTAGTCAATACGAAGCATAAAAGAATCAAACCTTTTATTCTATTGCCTCGGAGATTGCTTCAAATCGTAAAGTGATCTCTTGAGCAAACAAACATGATCATCTTTCCCTTCCACCTTGAAGCCTTTGGGCTGCTCCATATAAATAGTTTCCTCCAAGTCACCATGAAGGAATGTCGTCTTCACATCTAGCTGCTCGAGCTCCAAGTCATACATGGCCACCATAGCTAGTAAAACACGAATTGATGTGTGTTTTACAATAGGAGAAAATATCTTGTCGTAATCAATCTCCTCCTTTTGTGCATAGCCCTTAGCAACAAGTCGGGCCTTGTATCTCTCTTGCTCTTTCTCCGTTGCTGCTTCCTTTCTTCGAAGAATCCATTTGCAACCAATGACATTCCGATCTTTGGGCTTCTTCACAAGTTCCCATGTCTCATTCTTTTGTAATGACTCCATCTCCTCCATCATTGCAGTCATCCACTTTTCTTTGTGATCACTTTTCAAAGCTTCATGGTAGGAGCTTGGATTGCCAGAGCCTACGGTAAGAGCATAAGCAACCATATCCTCAAAACCGTACCTCTCCGATGCTTTGAGAGTGCGCCTTCCTCGACCCGTCACAATGGTACGAGGAACTTCTACCGTTTCTTTGACTTCCGGAGCTTCATCGGATGACTCGCCATTCTCTGCAGATTCTCTAGTTTCAAGCTCCACCTTAACGATAGATTTATCACTCTTCTCTTCAGTAGCCACGTGTGGCATGCAGCTTGACTTCAACATTGCAGATTCATCGAACATAACATCCCTGCTCGTTAGAACTTTCTTCTCACTTGGATCCCATAATTTGTAGCCTTTCACTTCTTTCTCGTAACCGAGAAATATGCATTGTTTTGATTTTGGATCCAATTTTGAGCTTTTCGAACTCTGCACATATACAAAAGCAGGACAACCGAATATTCTTAAATTAGAATAATCGACAATTTTACCAGTCCATACCTCTTCAGGAATTTTGCATTTAATTGCAGTTGATGGAGACTGATTCACAAGATAACATGCCATGCGACAGCTTCTGCCCAAAACTCCTTGCTCAGTCCCGCATGTAGCCTCATGCTTCGAGCTCTCTCTAATAAGGTCCGATTCATCCTCTCCGCTACGCCATTCTGTTGGGGCGTATCCGGAACTGTGAAGTGACGTTTAATCCCTTCATTCTTGCAAAGCTTCATGAATGGTGTCAATTTGTACTCTCCTCCATTATCCGATCTCAAGCACTTAACCTTCTTCCCCGTTGAAGTCTCAAC
This sequence comes from Corymbia calophylla, assembly GCA_014182845.1. Taxonomy (NCBI): domain Eukaryota; kingdom Viridiplantae; phylum Streptophyta; class Magnoliopsida; order Myrtales; family Myrtaceae; genus Corymbia; species Corymbia calophylla. The sequence continues at coordinate 11,889,851 of CM024701.1, read as the reverse complement.
TTCAGCTTTCCATTCTTTGAACTTTTCAAAGACTTCACTTTTGTGTCGCATGAAGTAGACCCAAACTTTGCGAGAGAAATTGTCAATGAATGTCACGAAGTATTCCTTCCCTCCTTTTGACTTTACCGGTGAAGGATCCCATACATCCGTGTGTACATACTCGAGCACGCCCTTGCTTGTATGAGTTGCAGTATTGAACCGTACTCTGCATTGTTTTCCAAGCACACAAAATTTGCAAAAATCTAATTTGCATGTTTTTATACCTTGGAGTGCATTCCTCTTGTGAAGCTCCATCAATCCTCTTTCTCCCATATGCCCGAGACGCATATGCCATAGAATGGTGTTATCTATCTTCGTACTAGCATCCGTGGACACAGATGCTCCACCTTGCACTGTGGTTCCTATAAGTCGATATAGGTTCCCGTGCCTCTGTCCCTTAAGAACAACCAGAGCTCCCTTAATCACCTTCAAGACTCCACCTTGAGCCGTGTACTTGCATCCATTGGATTCAAGTGCTCCCAATGAGATCAGATTCTTCCTTAGACCTGGAATATGACGCATGTCTGCCAAGGTTCTAATCATGCCATAAAACATCTTGATTTTCACGGTTTCGACTCCCACAGTCTTGCATGAAGTATCATTCCCCATGAGAAATGAACCACCATCATATGCCTTGTACTCATCGAAGGCTTCTCGATGAGGACACATATGATAAGTGCATCCAGAGTCCAGGATCCACGAATGTTCAAAGGTGTCCTTCCCCTATGATATGGACAAGACGTCCCCATCATTGGTCTCAATGCTGTCGACTACACTTGCCTCATCCGAGCTCTTCTTCTTTTTCTCGTTCTTATTTGGATAGAATCTCTTGGTATGCCTTTCCTGATTACACCCGTAGCATCTTCCTTTGAACTTTCCCTTGGATTTTGATCGACCCCTACTGCTCGATCCTCGATCCATTGATCTTCCTCTTCCTTGATTGCTTTTCTCCTTTGCAAAGAGTCCCACTCCCGAAGATTTTGAACTACTTGCCCTTTTTCGGGTGTCGTTTGAAATTAGGGCAGTAGTCACCTCTCCAATCTCCAAGGTTTCCTTGCCATAAAGGAGCGTAGTCATCAAGTGATCAAACGAATCCGGCAACGATGCCAGTAGTAGAAGCGCTGTCTTCATCCTCAAACTTTACCTCCAAGCTTGTAAGTTCACTAATCATCTGATTGAACACGGTGAGGTGTTCCAACAGATCTCCTCCTTCACTCATCTGAAGTGAATACAATATCTTCTTCAAGAACAACTTGTTCGTAAGAGATTTCGTCATGTAAATGCTTTCGAGTTTGGGCCATACCTCCGGAGCAGATTCGATTTCTGCTACATATTGAAGGGCCTCATCCGATAGGTTCAATCGGATTGCGTTGCACGCCCTCTCCTCCATGTCGGCCCAATCATCATCAGTGATGGTGTTCGGCTTGTTCGATCTTCCCAGAAGAACCTTTGATAAACCTTGTTGAATCAACAGATCCTTCATCCTTCTCCGCCATAGTGTAAAATTATTCTTCCCGGTGAATCGTTTAATATCAAATCGAACGGTTGAACCTTTTCCAGCCATCTAGTTAGAAGTCGCAATACAAGAACGGAGAACCTGGATTGCTCTGATACCAATTGTTGTGCGGAAGAACACCCTAACTAGATGAGAAAAGAAACAAGAATAATCAACAACAAGGAGATTTACGTGGTTCGGCGAAAATCCGCCTACATCCACGGGAGAGAGAGAGACGATTTCTGATTGAGTGTATCGCTTCAAGTACAAGGTACAATGCTGAAATATATAGATCTTCAGATCCCCACTTTCCTAATCCAAATAGGAAAGAATTAGATCCCCACTTTCCTAATCCAAATAGGAAAGGAATTCCACCCTGAAGTATTACCTAATTTGAAACTTACTAATAATATCTTCAGTGATTATTCCCTATATATTAGAGATATCATGATATATCCCAATTACATTGAATCGGGACTATTTTCCATGAATACCTCTTATAGATAGGTCCAAATCTAGGAAATATATCAGGAAACAAATAGTTTGCAATCTTCAAGCCTTCCTAGATTTCCCGATCGACTTTTTAATTCGAATTTCCAATCGATCGAATTTGTAGAATTCAAGACAATATCAGCAAGAACGTGGGAAAAAAGGCTGCAGAAAATTCAAGGTTAGTTGCATCCCGTGATTTTGTAAATGAATGTTCATTGATGGATATTGAGAGTAAGGGATGTACTGTTACTTGGGCAAACATTAGAGAGGGAGAGACCTTAGCCAAGAAGAGGGTAGATAGGGCATTGTCCTAGTTACGACTGGGGGGTCATGTACCTTGATATTGAGGCCTTTGCCTTATTAACAATAGGATTCGACCATAGCCCAATCCTCTTGTTGTTGGAACTTGAAGGAGTGAGGAGGAGGAAAGCTTTCAAATTTGAAGCCCTTTGGTTGGAGGATGAGGGATACAATGAAATGGTTAACTTAGTATGGAATAATCCTCTTTTCAAAGACGAAGGCCTGCTATGTCAACTTAAGAAAGTTACTATTTCTTTAAAGAAATGGAGCAAGAATAGATTTCCTAATGCAGCCATTCAAATAGAGAATCTAAAATGCCAGCTTATTGAGATTATGAACAAAGGCATGGAGGAATCTAAAAGTGAAAATTCATGGATAATCAAAGGGCAATTTGAAAGGCTATGGAGACAAGAAAAGCTATATTGGGGGATGAGATCACGAATTTAATGGCTGAAATAGGGTGATATAAACATGAGACATTTTCATGTGACGATTGTGAAAAGAAGATAAAGAAACAAATTTTTGATGCTGAAAATTAGGGGAAAAGAACAGCCCAAATGCCAAAACTTGGCATGAGGGAATACTTAAGTGCCAAAAGTTACGAAAGGTACACTTAAGTATTATTTAAAAAAAATATTAGAGCACTTAAATGCCAACTATGGCGAAGGCCGCCGGAAATTTGACGTGGCTTATTTTAATAATTTCTAACATCTACATGGCTCGCTGGAATTTCACGTCAGCTTATCTTCACAAAAAACGACGCCATTTTAGCCTAAGTTTAATTTTTTATATACATATTAATTAAATAATATTAAAAACAAAAAAAAAGCAACAATACCAAAGGCAGGGGAGCCTCCCCTACCTGTGGCTGCTGCCCTATCGCTAGTGGGGCGGCGATGATGGACGGCAAGTGTCGCCGCGCCACCAGTGATGGCGGTCGCCCGTCCTTTGCTTTTTTTTTTTTTTTTAAATTTTTAATTTCATTTTTAATATTATTTAATTAATATTTACATAAAAATCTAATTAAGACCAAAACAACGTCGTTTTGGGCTGATCTAGTCACGTCAATGCTCAAAACGACATTGTTTTTAGGCTTATCTTGCCATGTTAGCACTCAAAACAATGTCGTTTTGACTTTAACTCGTCAGAAAAGTGCAATGTCAGTATTTTGGCAGGATTTTCTCGCCATTGATACTTAATTGATCTTTTTTGTTCTAATCTTGGCACTTAAGTATACCTTTCCAAACTTTTGGCACTTAAATATTCCTTCGTGCCAAGATTTTGGCACCCTAAGGGCTCGCATGTTTGAAAATTGACGATCACAATTGGTGTCGAGATCAATCCCGTTTAAAGCAACATGTGACTCAAATTTTCAATCACTCTATACTTCGAGGGGCCAAGGAACTTCTACCCCATACTAGAATAATGCTCAGGTTTAGTCCAAGAGACCATCAATGAAGCCCTGGTGTGCCCAATCACTATGTAAGAGGTGAGAAATGCTATGTTTCAACTTGGATTTACAAAGGCACTAGGGCCCGATGAACTTAATGGCCAATTCATCCAAAATCATTGGAAAGAAATCAAAGAGGAGGTGTTCCAAGAAGTTAAAAAATTCTTTGATTCAGGTAACCTCCATCTTGAACTTAATAGAACCAATATTACTCTTGTTCCAAAGGTCCCAAATCTAGAAAATTTGTCCCAATTCCGTACCATTAGTTTATGTAACTTCGCATACAAGATCATTGAGGTACGGACCCCTAGAATGCCAAAACTTGGCATAGGGGCACTTAAGTACCAAAAGTTATGAAATGTATAGTTAAGTGTCAAAATTGGAGCAAAATGGATTAATTAAGTGTCAACGGATAGAAAATCAGGCCAAAATGCTGACATGGCACTTTTCCAACTAATTGAGGTTGGAATGGCATCGTTTTAGGCGCTGTCGTGGCTAGATAAGCCCAAAATGACTTCGTTTTAGGTATTGACATTATCATATTAGTCCAAAATGACATCGTTTTAGCTTTAATTTGACTTTTATATAAATATTAATTAAATAATATTAAAATTTTAAAATAAAATTTAAAAAAGCAACATATAGCATTGGCGGAGGCTCTCTCACCTGTGGAGTGGCGGCAACCCTCGCTAGACACCAGGAGAGGGTGGTGACCCTCTCTCAAATCTAGGCGAGGGTCACCGGCCTTCCTATAAGCGTTGGCGGCCCTCACCCAAGTAGGGGTGAGGGCAGGCGACCCTTGCCTAGATCTAGGAAAGGGTTGCCACCCTCTCTAGGAGTCTGGTGAGGGTGGCAACCCTCCTCTAGATCTAGGTGAGGATTGCCTGCCCCCGCCTAGTGCTGCCGGCCTTTGCCCAGTGAGATGAGGGCCGGCAGCGCTTGCCTAGGCCGATGTGAGGGTGTGCGAACCTCACCCAAATATGGGAGAGAGTCATTGCCCTCTCTCACCATCTGCGAGGGCCGGCCTTGCTGTCCATTGCTGCCACCCCACTAGCAATGAGCGACGGCCACAAGTGAGGAAGCCCCTCCCTTTGTGTTATCGGCTACTTTTTTTAATAATAATTTTGTTTTTAATATTATTTAATTAATAATTATATTAAAAATTAAACTTAAGGCCAAAACGACATCGTTTTGGGTGAAGGGAAACTGAGATGGATCTCCGACGAGCCATGTAGGCGATAAAAATTAATAAAAAATTGTCTCGTAGGATTTCTGGGAGGGATCATCAAAGTTAGCATTGAAGTGATTCAATTTTTTTTTAAAAAAAAATGAAATTTAAGTGTATATTTTGTAACTTTTGGCACTTAAGTGTCCTCTCATGCCAAGTTTTGACACTTAAGCTATTCTTTTGCCAAATATCATTTCAATAGTCATGGCAAATCGACTCAAACCTTGGCTCCTTGAGATTATAGTGGTGGAACATAGCGACTTTGTTAGTGGTAGGCAAATTCAGGACAACATTATGGTAGTCCAGGAAGTGCTACATCAATTAAGGACTAGAACACGGAAGGAAAAATTTCAGATGATCTTGAAACTTGGTAAGCAAAGGTCGTACTATCATGTGGAATGGGACTTTTTTAAGGTATGGATGAAGAAAATCAGATTTTGTGAGAAATGAGTTTCCCTAGGAATAGCATGTATAAAATTAGTGACTTTTAGTGTTAAGTTTAATGGTGAACCACATGATTTCTTCCAACCAATGAGAGGCATTAGACAAGGTGACCCTCTCTCCATCTACTTGTGTTGTCTCACCTTCTGAATAAAGCAGTAAGAGAGGATAGCATCACAAATATTAAGTTAAATAGGTTTTGCCCCACTTTATCTCACCTATTATTTGCAAATGATGTGATATTCTTTTTCGATGGGAAGATTGAGGAGTGTCAAAAACTTGCTGCAGTGTTACATCAATATTGCTTTGCTTCAGGACATGCTATAAACTTAAACAAGTAGGAGTTTTCTTTAATAGGGGATGTCCAAAATCTCTAAAGAGGAAAAAGGTTTCAGAGCTTAGAGTTTCCATGATAGGTAAAACCGGGAACTACTTGGGTACCCCCTTTGACTTGGGACAAACAAAGAGGAAATGTTCTAGTGGATTTTGGCAAGGGTGAATATAAAGTTAGGAGGCCAGAAAGAGCCTTTGCTGGAGGGCACAATAAAAAAAAGAAATAAAATAAAATAAAAAATAGAAAAAAATACACATTTCCAAAAGTTGACTATGTTTGTGTCAACTGTGTCATATAGGACAACCAATGTCCATATTAGCGATTGTAGCCAACATTGACAATAATGATTATATTGGCAAATTGATAAAATATTTAGGAATAACTTAGTCAAAATGGCATAGTACAATAGGTTTATGACATTTTTTTGTGATTTGCCCTTGATATATATTGAGTCGTTATTACACTATTATAATTTGAGTGATTAAAAAATGAAATTTGAGTTTTTCCTTAACGTAATTAAAATTAAGAAATTTGGGTTGGAGTAGTGTGCTCTCATTTGACGGCGACCTCTGTTAAGAAAAAGACGCTGTGGCCAATTACAATCGGAGTCCAATAGAAATATGTAGACCACCTAATCCAAATTGGCTTTTCATCGATAAATCCTTACCTTCCTTAACGTGGACATTTCATCATTTTATAGATCATCCCTCGTTGTCACATTAATATCAACAAGGCCTGCATATGCTTGTTTGCTGTTGGTTTGCACCTTCGTAATGTAACTTCTTGACGACAAATACACTCCAGGCGAAAACCCGATGGAGCCAGAAGACAGAGAATTAGAGAGCCGCCATCTTGAGCATCTTTCTCTATTCTCTCGAAGGGAAAAAGACATTTTCGGAATGAATAGTTACCGAAGGTGATGTTCGATTCGAGAATATATAATTGCCGAGATTGCGCATTGAATCTTCTTTATTTATTTATTTAGAGAGTACCCTATTGTTTTGAATTCTAGGTGACGTGTTTAGTAGCAATCTGATTATTTGATCAGGCCAAGAGGCATCACATTTGAACTCTCTTTCATTCATCTGTTCATAGCCAATAATTCACAATCAGCGAAAGGGAAAAGGCAGAGAAAAGCGGAAAACGGGGGTGGCGTGGAGAGGGACTCGGCAGGGCGGATAAGGACGCGAAGATGATCAAGATGAGACGGGCAAGGCAGCGATGATTCTCGGCGTTGCACAAGTGGTCGCAGAAAGCTGGGAGCCACATGTCCGGATGCATGCATGAAGCTCGGCCACCTCAATCATTTCGATTCCTGTCTCTCTCGTCTTTATCTTTTTCATGACTCGGCACTCTCTTTAACGGGGGTTTTCGATATTCTCGCGTCGTTGCTCGGTCCAAAGTCTACCCATTTCTTGTCCTTTTATCTCTTCGATTCCAGCTCGCCGCAACGCAGCCCTCTCTCTGTCGAAGTGAAAATGATATTAACCTCATCTCCCTTATTTTAATCAGCTGTTAACAGCGACCTGTACTACTAAATTAATGAAGTGATCGGATTATGCTGCCGTATAAAAAGCGCAGTGTCCGACAAGCAAAGGGTTGGTGAGATGATTGAAGGTGAGGCATGGTTTGTCTCGATTTGAATGAGATGATTAAGTTGGTTTACTTAACTTTTACATGACAGCAACCCAAGCACAATGATTGAGATTATTCATTTGAATTTGACTTACGTCTTATCTAGTTTACAAAATCAGTAAGATATTTAACGAATTCAAAATTAACTACCTAGAATGCATTTCCTTGTAATGAATGAAAGAAAATGATATTGAATGAGCACCATTTACCATTCATCATTCATTAGCTTATAATGTGGTGTATGACAACCCATAATGAGTTGCATCCACTTGTACCGTATTACCACTTTTCCCTCAACTCTGAACGGTAACGTCATTAGCCACGAACAGTGAGGTAATAATATTTTTTCTAAGCTAGACATGGTCAAGTTGACTAATGCAAATCTATAGAAATTTTCAGATGCATGAGAGATGTCTACCTAATGAAGTCTTGTCCATGTTACGCATGACCATCTACATAAACCCTTTTACTTATTAGGGTTTCGGAACACGACAAGGTAATAAATGAAATCACGTTGTTCAAAAGCATTACATGTGATTTCATCAATTCTAAGCATAATATATCAGATTAGCTCCCTCAAATCGGTCACGTATATGTGCAAGCATCAAAATAGATACCCCATATAGTGAAACAACCACCGCGGCTTCAGTTTAAATGGAGAAACTACTAAGGGAAAGAGCATTATAGAAGTGTGCCAAAATAGTTACAATGGAATATTACTTCTATGCTGTCACATAGGTTGACTTTTATTTACAATATCTATTGAATGGGAAAGTTCATTTCTTACTTAACAATTGTCCATGCCTGTCAAATTCAATTAGATTAGAGAAGGATAATCTCTATTTGATGTAGATTGAATAGCTTGATCAGTTCTTTCTGGGGTTGAGCAATGTAGAGCACGTAAAGAATATGTCAAAGTTCATCATACTCGGCATCCCATGATTGATTTGTATGGATATTGTGCTTTGGGAGAAGTTGGATAACTTTCTCTGCTAGGGTTGTAGATAATAGGACCTTTGATGTATAATTTCTCATGCATGTGAACTACAACAAGAAGAAAGGTTGAACCTTACCAAAAAAAAACAAGAAGAAAGGTTGAAGAAACAATCCAAATTTCCACTCGTGAAGCATTAAACGATGAAGTCTAGTATGATTTATGTTATGATGGACTTTGAAAGTAGATAGATAACTCGATGAGGAGTAACTAATTATTATTTAATTATACCTTGATCATTCGGTCTTACTAATTTCAATAAGGTGAAAAAAAGAAAGTCCATATGTTGAATCTTGTTGGGAAACACTTGTTAGTTGAAATTGAACTAAGTTCCGGTCGCGCTAGTTCCATTAACTTATGTTTTACTTCGTATCAGTTTTTTTCTTCGTGCAAATGGATTGTTTCTAGCATTGCCAACCCCGACTCTCCATGGCATGAGGACTACAGCTTCCAAATTGCAAAATTTAAAGGTCGCTTTTCTTGGGAGAACCAAACTCAGATGGATTCTGCTAATGGATTTAAGGCCCAAAACTGATAAGGATCAATCTTTTCCAAGGCCCACGGCAGAGGATTCGGCCATACAAAGCACAAAGTCATGGATTATCTCCCCCCCCCAAAATAAAGAACTAATACAAAAAATTTGCTTGCCGTACAAAAAACTTTATGTGGTCTTGTTCCATTTTTTGTGGTAAAGATGGAGATACCAAATGATACATGATCACAAAGCTTTAACACATTAATTACACTGTATAAGCATTTTGCATTGCCAGCATTAGTAAAACCGAATCACACAAATAAAATCCAAATATGAACGAGAGAAGTCAATTTATTTACAAGTTCAGTAACTCAATGAAGAATGTGAACCAAGAACTATTGAGTTCGCTTGATTTCATCTCAAGATGATTATCTCCCATAAGTCAATCATGCCGGTTAGCATCGATTCCTCTTATTGATTCGGTGATTGCATTCTGTCGCAATTAAAACCAAGTGTCAAAAGAGAAGAATGAATACTAGTTTTTTGCAATCAAAATTTACTTACTTTTCTTTACTGAAAGAAACTTAGTAGTAAAAGGAGAAACCAAGTTTTAGATGAAGTTAACTCTTGGAGGGCCCATAGCCTCTTTTGGGCTGGTCCTTGATTCAAAATATAATTTTGACATGGCGTTGTTATAGTTTCTAGAATACCATTTCATCTAATACAACTTAGAAATATTGAGGCTTGTTTGGTTCCACTCATAAAGAGTCCATTGAGTAATCATATTTGAATCTAATATTATTCCATATAATCAAATTTTATTGAATAGTTATTATATCATATTGTCTAAATTGACTAAAGTGCTATATAGGAATCACATGGCATTAGACCTCATTTGTTTTGGTCCTGCCTTGGGTCTAATATTCTGGGAGTCGGGTCTTGGGTCTGGCATTGGGGTATGGGGTCGGGGTGTTGTATCAAGGAACAGGTATATTCGTTGAGCTCCCAGTTCCAACTTCCAAGGGCACGAGTCTAGGCAATTGGAACTTAAGTCTCAGCCTTCAAGTCCCAAGTTAAGGTGTTGCCAATAAACGTCGAGTTTATGGATTTTTGTGATCTATGGTCATGGAATCCCAATAATAAGTATTGCTAGGTAATCGTATTTCACAATTTTTTTAGGATTCTCATTCAATGAGTAATTTATTTATGAATTTAGGTTTTTTTTTCAAAATATAAAGGCTTTCTTAGATTTATTGGAACTCAGAAGAGTGAAATGTCAATGAGACCTCGCTCCTGTTGGTTATTGTGTTTGGTATCTTGGAATAAGAAGGAATGGAAAATGGATATTGGGAAGAAAAATACTTCATTCCCATGTTATCATTAATGTGGGAGAGGTGTTAATAAGTACGAGAAAATACCTATGACCTAACAAAAAAGGGAATTCCATAAGTGACGGAATGTTTATCGCAAGAAAAAAACTAAATAGGTATATATGATAAATTTAATATCATATTATTTTTTTATTCCGTTTTTACCATCCTTTTCCTTTTTTCTTTGTGAACTTTTGAAATAAATTTCTATTAACCTGTACTTTGGTTTTGTAAATTTTACTGATATCACCAAATATTCCCATACATGGTAATTCAAATTTTGTCATTTTGATTACTTGATGTTCATTTCCAACGTGATTTTTGGAAAAATGAATGATTGGCAAATATTTTCGAAAAAATGATCAGTTGTATCTCTTATAAAATAAATGAATAAAAAATATTTTCATTATCTACCAAAATATTTAAATATACACTATTCTCGACAATAAAATTATTTTTCATTGACTAATTATTTTAAGTGATACAATCGATTATTTCAAAGTGATCACTAAGTCAATTGCAAACTCACGAATAACCAACTCAAAAGAAAAAAACAAGGGAAGATTAGACAAATAGTTTTCGAATTTTTTATTTATTCAATATGGTCAATTAACTTTAGTCTAATATATAACGTAGTTCCTAAACTTTTAAATATTTTTATATAGTATATGGATTACGTGTGACATTTACCAAAGTTCATAGTTTGCATTGAATAGATTAAAAGTCTAGAGATGATATTGCATATTGTACTAGGTTGAATTGCACAAATAAAAGTGCAAGAATGACATCACGTATTGGATCAAATTTCATGAGTCACTTGTGCTATTATCCCAAAAAACCAAAGTAGTCTTAACCTCAATAATCCAGACTAAAACCTGAAATATGTGACAATTGAGACCTTATCACAACTTTGACTTGGATTAAACCTAAAACTAATTAAAATCGAAATGATCCGTATTCCCAAAAACCAAAGTAGTTTATGAACCAAAATTCATTAATTATTTATGCTATTATTGCAAAAAACCAAGCAAGTTTTAATCTCGACCATCCAAACTAAAACCTGAAATTAGTAAGAATTGAGACCACATCATGACTTGGATCTGGATAATAAGTAACCTAAGCCTTATCAAGATCAAAATGATCCGGATCTAACCCAACTTGCACCTTTGATGTTGCAAATCAAGATGATTCGTACTACAAAATTACTCAAATTGTAATGGAATAACAACATAAATTGTTCTTGAACTTTGGTCAAATGTGCAATATGGCCCCACAACTTTTATATTATTCAATGTGGTCTTTATACTTTAACTCAATATACAATGTGATATTTGAACTTTTAATTTGTTAAATGTAGTCATTGAACTTTTGGTACATGTTCAGTTTAGTTCTTGAACCATATATAAAAAATGTTTAATATTGCCCTTCTATTAATTTAAGTTGAAGGATAACATTAAATATTTTCAAATAATTTAGGAACTGAATTGAACATGTATGAAAAGTTGAGAAACTTCATTAAACAAATTAAAAGTTTATGGACTACATTACACATTTAACCAAAATTTAGAAATCAAATCGAACAAATTAAAAATTTGGAGATTACATTGAATATTTAGGAACTGCCCACTCTATTTCTCTATTAAATTCCACTAGGCCTAATACCCTAAAACCTCCACCTTTAATTCTTGTCCCAATTCTACCATTTATTTCATAAAAAATCTCTAATTTTATGTTATGTCCTAATTCTACCTTAATTTTTTTTTCTCTCATTGAAAACACTCAAATATAGGTCTAGTCTCAATTTTATCTTAAACTTTTTTGTCTTATAAAAAACCATCAACTTTTAATCTAGTACCAATTCTACCTTAAATTTTTTTTTTATCTTATAAAAAAAATCCTAACCTTAGGACCAATTTCAATTTTGACTTTTACTTGGGTCCTAAATTTGCTCCCCATTAACCGTCTATCAATTCTGCACTAATCGATCTATCGTGCTTGGGAATGTTCCATTTTTCACAATCAGAGAGCTCGCTCATGAAATGCTTGAATAGCTCATGTGTCGGAATTTTTCATCTATCAATTATCAACAAGAAATTTTAAACGGAAGATTAATGGGGCCAGATTTGTGACTTAAATAAAAGTTTATGATTTTTTATGAGATTTTAAAAATTTTAAAGTAAAATTGAGATTGGACGGTATAATTAGGATAAGGCTTAAAGTTAGGGATTTTTCATAAAACAAAAAAATAGAGTTTATGATAAAATTAGGACATGACCTAAAGTTGAAGGTGTTTCTTGAGAAAAGAACAACTTTATAATAATCCTGAAATTGGTCCTAAAGTTTGAGGATTTATACGAGATAAAAGAGAGAATTGGGATAAAAGCTGGAGTTTGAGGGTTTCTAACTTTCCAGGGCAACGTGCCAATTCTAGTATCCGATTCTTCTTCTAACATAGGTCGAGTGCCCATGAAAAGGGTACGAGGAACAGTCTCGTATACGAGTCTGCACGGGTCAGAAATTAGGCAACAAGCACTGCCGGAGCACGCTCTCAAGCCTCAACCTGGATCTGGGACCCGCCAATCCGCATATTCTTCTCCTCCTTCCAAGCTTTTGTCCTCGTGGAGTAAAGATAAAAAAGACAGAAGTTCGCCGATTTCTGCGGTAACCCGAATTCAAGAATCGCTTGGACTTTGTAATTATCGGTGACCAAAGTGGCTGTTGCAGCAGCAGCAGCAGCAGCAGCAGCTGCTTCGACGCCGATGGATGGCGAGATTGGATCGAGCAGCGGAACACTCGCCACCTTTCAGTGGGGCGGCACGATCTCTGCCATGTGAGTGTTCTTTCTCTTCGCTAATTTCTTGATTTTCTTGAAACATTGGTTGCCGGATCATGATGTGCTGATGATTTGGCGACGCCCGCGTGCGTCAATTGAGGTTCGGCGAAAAGGGATGATAAGGTTCGGAACTTCGAAAATATTGCGGCTCCTTCAGCCCATTTATGGCTTCCGCGGTTTGCAATTTGAGCCGCTTCCTGTACAGTAATCAATCAAGAACTTGATTATAGCGTAGATCAATGTCCAGTTTAGAGTCTGTCAGCTGAATTTCCGAGAGGAGGAAAGTGCGATGTTTGATTGTCTGGGGCATTATCTGAAGCCGAAATAAGACTGGAGTGTGGAAGTAGATGGAAGCCAAGCTCCACAGATCAAGAGAGAGGTAATTGTTTGGTTTATGATGTGCCGGCCTGGAATCTCAAGTATTAGGTGGAGTGAGAAATTTTGCAATAGAAGGCTAATAAAATCCATATTTAGGTGATGTGGGATTGTTGACACCTATGGTCTTGCAGTTTGAGTGGAGATTGATTGGGGAAGATTGTAAATGCGAGTAGGATAGAAGGATTTCCCATACGAAAGGATTCGGCTATTAAGCAGAGTAAACAATATATATGGAAAAGCACATAAGATCCCATCTATAGGTGATGATGCATGACTCTTAGTAGATTGGACTTCAGAAATCTATGGGACAGGACTAGGAAAGAAAATAATGTTTTGATTCTCTGAAACAAGTTTTGTATAATTGCTTGTTATGGCTTTATGATCTGACTGTATTTGAACTTCATGTTACATGGGTCAGTGGATGATGGGTAGCAGGGTAATAACACTTTGCTGTCTACTGGGTCACTAATACGGCTCAAATCTGCACACTATTTAGCTGCATTTGAGAAAATTCTGACATGCCTTCCAGGCCATGCATCAGACAATGGATAACTGTTTCTTTTAAATTATGTTTATCTCATGAAACTTAGTGTCCATTTATGTATGCCATATGGTTAATTTGATGTACAATGGAATGCCTACTGTGATACTGTATTTTTTCTATGTTAATCTCTTCCAAGTAAGATGTTGTTGGAGATTGGAACCTGCTATCATTGTTAGATACAGATTGGTGTACCTGTGAAGTAACTATGTCTTGAGAAGCAATGGAAGATCATTTAGGAACTAGTGAGTCCTTTGCCCTTAGGATCTTAATCTGGCTTTGTATAAGTTTGACCAGAAAGAAGAGCAGGCATGGATGAATAGTTTGAATAAATTGAAAGCTTGTAGCATTTGTTGGACAAGACAATTGAAGTAATGACTAAGTGATAATGCGGGGGTGTTTTGCTTAGGTTTTAACTTGAGGTGGTGCTGGATTGTGGTGGAATTGTGTGTGAGAAAGGAGCTGAGGAGCTTGGAATAGAGATATAGTAAGGCCAACACAATGTGAACCTAAAGAAAAATTACACATCATTTCAATCTCATATTGGTTGTCGCGTAATAATGAACCAATTTTTTCTCCATTAAGTGAACCTGTGTTTGTCAAATAAAGCCTAATTTCCGCCTCAACTATATTCTAGTTTTGAATTTTTGGCCACAGGGCCTACTTTTTATGTGGTTCAGATTTATAACGAGGTGCAGATTGATGAGTTATTTAAAACCACACTGAATTGAAAAGGGAAAACACCTCGGTTTCAGATGCTTGAGTTGTACCATAATTTATGCCAAGCTTTAACTTATACAGAAAAATAACACACTTACAAGAAGCTATGCTATCTGATTGTTCTTCTTCAGAGACACTATTCCTTCTGAATAGAATGATAGGCACGATAGTTTAGACTGCCTGTTATTGCTAAAGCAGATCCCATGGCTGTGAAATAAAGATAATCAGCGAACAAATATGTTGGTTGGTCACAAGACATTCTTGGAGGTAGTACCGTTGGGGAAAGCCTCAAAAGTATCATATATACATTGGAACACTGGGACTTGTAGTGACTTTGTCAGAAGAGCTACTTATAAGTACGAGCCTCGAGTTTGCCATTCTCTTTCCTTAATTCTGATCTGAGTTCTGCTTTATGCATGGGGTATGCTAGTCGCTGGACTATTCTTAGCCAAAAGTATTTATTCGTCTTCTTTCTTTTGCAGATTCTTGTTGATCATGAATCGAACTGGGAGGAAATCATCCATGCAAACTACTGCTCTTGTCTTGTGTCTATTCACAAGTTTTCCCACTGTGCTCTTCAAAATTCTTAGGTAGATTGTGAATCATATCTTTTTGTCTGCATGGAAAATGACTCACTTTTCTAGAAGATGTTCTTTGTAACCTTCTGCTTCGGTTATTTATGTTACTCAAACAATGATGCAGGGGACAGTTTGGTTGTTGGGTTGCTTTTCTTGCTGTCGGAGCAAACCTCTTCTTTCCTCAAACCTTCACAGGTTTGAAACTGTTCTCTCTACTCTAAGAACTGTGCCTATTGGAGAACTTGAACGTCAGAGTCACTGTTCTTCTCCATCAATTGCTTCTAACTAGCTCTGCCTGCTCATTTCTTAATGTGCAGTTTCTCGTTTTATCTTATTTGTCGTAACTCCTGACTGGATCGCCAATGGACTCCGTGACAGCATGGCAGGCGGCATATTTTGTCTAATTTTAGGAATTATACTCGTCATAAATGAGATTAGGGGCATGGGCGGGCTTGCTAACTGGCATTGCAATTGCCATTGCTTCGGTTATTGTCTCGGGGTGGGCTTTCTCTTTTTCTTTACAATATATTACCTGTGTAAAGGTACTTGGTAGGGCTGCGTGCTTTGAATGAGATGGCGATCTCGCACTTTTTGATCCAAATCATGCTTTCTTGAGCTTTTTGATTTGGCAGTGAAGTTGATGCTGAGCATTCACCCTGGTACTGAACTTGTTTTACTTTATTCAAGTGGTATTCAAGATCAGTTACAGAGCAAGAAACGTGAAAATCCGTGTCCTCTATGTGAGCTCCGATGCAAGTCTTACTGTTTCTAAAGTTAGGAGGGTCGACGAACCTCGTTAGAAGGCCGAAAGAATCATCTCTTTTTGTCAGACTATGAATGAGACTCCTCGGCGTGGTATGGGCAAATGGAGGGTCAAATATAGGTAGCCCTCAACCTTGAATCCTAAGACGAGCTCAGCATTGCGTTTACGTCTCATTTTAGGGTTTGACTTGCCCATACCATGTGGAATATCCCCAGTTTTGCGTGAGCAGATTTGCCACAACATAAAACATTCCAAAGTCAACTTTGCCACCTCTTTCAAGAATCTCTACTCAGTCGCCGCAAGGAAGTAACCACCAGAAATCTTTCGTCCACTGAAACAACTTAAGAAGCAACCTGACTTCATTGTCGTTATTTTAACATTGACGAAAGAAAAAAAGAAGGAAATACTCTTGAGACTTTTGAATCATCCTGCTTTCTGGTTGTATATCAGAGTTTTTGTTACCCAATTTCGTGCTTTTCAGTAGGATCAAATTTCTTTCCTAGCCGTGGCCACCAAAGATGACTCGAGCCAGACCCAGAAAATCTGTACTCTGTTAATCCACAAGATTTGTTAGCGTGTATTGAACGATCTTCTGTCGCACCACCAGTGATTTGGGAGGAGGAAGATTCAATGATGGGCAAAATTTTATAACTTGCCTTCCCTTTTTGATTGTCAATACTTGTGGGAATAAAAGTAGAGCATCATTCGTAGATCCAACAATGCAAAAGCTGAAAGATTGGTCAGTCAATCTTGCAATGCGCCCCACGCGTTGGTCGTCTCTATTCCTTCAGAAAAGTCAACTCTCATGACGCTTTCAAAAACCTCCACAACATATTGAAATTATATTCATAGCCATCACAGAACCTGTCACAAGCTTTCCTTCAGATCAGCTTCAACCACAAAGAGCAAATGGCGCTCTTGCCTCTCTTCTCCCTCATTTCAACCTTCGTTTTCCTCACGTTGCCTCCATCATCTTTGGTGGTTCTTGCCCAGCAGCCTTATGTGGGCTTGACCACAACAGATTGCAGCTCCAGCGGCAACTCCTCCTCGCAACTCGGATACTCCTGCAATGGCCTCAACAAAAGCTGCCAATCCTACCTCATCTTCCGATCCCGATCCCCTTATGATTCGGTCTCGTCTGTCTCGGCTCTCTTCGCCTCGAGCCCGTCTCAAGTGGTGTCGATAAACTCGGTCTCCGAATCCGCAAACTTTAGTACCGATCAAATGGTGATAGTCCCCATCACTTGCTCATGTTCAGGTCAGTACTATCAAGAGAATGCAAGTTATGTTGTCCAGTCGAATGATAACTACTTGTACATTGCCAATAACACTTACCAAGCCCTCTCAACATGCCAAGCTCTCCAGAACGTGAACGACATAAGTGCTACTGATTTGTCTGTTGGGGAAACAATTATTGTCCCTGTTAGGTGTGCTTGTCCAACAAAAAACCAGAGTGATGCGGGTATAAATTATCTCTTGACCTATCCTACTGTGACCGACGACAGCACATCCGAGATTAGTGAAAGATTCGGAGCAAATATCACGGCTACTTTGGAAGCTAATGGACTATCCGAACAGGAGACCATCTATGCTTTCACCACACTTCTCATACCAATGGAAAATCCGCCCACGAGTTCCCAGACCGCGTCACCGTCTCCTCCTCCGCCACCGCCATCGACCCCTTCTATTGTTACATCTCCCCCAGGCAAAAGT
Source organism: Corymbia calophylla (assembly GCA_014182845.1). Taxonomy (NCBI): domain Eukaryota; kingdom Viridiplantae; phylum Streptophyta; class Magnoliopsida; order Myrtales; family Myrtaceae; genus Corymbia; species Corymbia calophylla. The sequence continues at coordinate 11,872,072 of CM024701.1, read as the reverse complement.
TCGAAAACATGGGTTTATGTCACTATCGGTGTTCTTGGTGGAATTGCTGTGATTGCAGCGCTAGGTACATTCGTTTTCTTTAAGTTCTTCAGAGGAAGGACTAGGAGAGAGAAAATCGACTCGACCAAGGCCTCGAGTAGCTTTGAGGCATTTGGAAAGCCAAGCACTAAGAAGCTGGATGAGGACTCCCTGGATTTCCTCGATAGCATATCCAGCGTTGCGTCCATGAAGGTGTATAAATATGAAGAGCTGCAGGCGGCAACTGAAAACTTCAGTTCTAGCTGTTTGATCAAGGGATCGGTCTACCGTGGCAAAATCAATGGAGATGACGCGGCGATCAAGAAAATGAACGGCAATGTGTCGAGGGAAGTGGAAATACTGAACAAGATCAACCACTCCAATCTTATACGCCTCTCAGGTATATGCTTCGACGAGGGGCATTGGTACTTCGTATATGAATATGCAGTGAACGGACCCTTGAGCGAGTGGATTTACCAAAACAACAGCGAAGGAAGATTCTTAACATGGATGCAGAGAATGCAAATTGCTCTGGATGTGGCCACTGGGCTCAACTATCTCCATCGCTTCACAACCCCACCTCACGTCCACAAGGACATCAACGGTAGCAACATTCTTCTTGATAGCGAATTTAGGGCCAAGATAGCGAGTCTCGGACTCGCTAGAACAACAGAAGGAGAGCATGGAGAATTCGCCTTGACAAGGCACATCGTTGGGACGAAAGGCTATATGGCTCCCGAGTACTTGGAGAATGGTTTGATCTCTGTGAACTTAGACGTCTATGCGTTCGGCGTTCTCTTGCTGGAAATGATGACTGGGAAAGAGGTCATTTCTTTGTGTGAAGGAGAGAATATGCAAGCGTATGATGTTGTGAGTCGGATGCTTACTGAGGATGGGGGGCACGAGAGACTGATGCAGTTAATTGATCCTTCGATGGGAGAGACGTACCCATTGGACCTTGCCATTTACGTTATCAGAATAATTGAGAGTTGCCTGAAGAAAAATCCATTGGATCGCCCTGTGATGGATGAGATCGTGCAGTCTCTGTCGAAGGTCTTCACAGCATCATTGGCCTGGGAACACTAGAATTTCCTCCTGACGCAGCCAGGATTCTGCCTTTCTTCGAGCTGTAATTAGATTAGCACGGAGACTCACTGGTACAGATAGACTACATATTCGTTTCTTCAGTTATCATACTGAATACAACATCCTATTTCATAATCTAGCAAAAAAGCAAAAGAGATGACTCATTGCAATACCTCTTGCCTTGTTGTGAAACGAACAGCTTCCGATATGTTGCATATATGTAGAAAAGATTCATACGAAAATTTGTGGTCAAACTTTTGCTAGTTTATCCCTAGTTTTGGCTCACCGTTCAGTTTTTCCAGGGCATTGCTTATAAAGGGAAAATGAATACAATTTTAGTTTCAACTATACTTGAATTGATGGATCTACAAGTAAAAGACAATTACAATGAAATTTCACCAGGAAAATAACGCTTCCAGTCCAATGAATCGTGAAATGTACAGAAACTAGTGCGTATTGGCTTTTATTGCAAGATGAAAAGATAAGACATTTGCGTGAACCTTGCGTCTCAAAGATTCAGTGAGCAGTGGCTGGAATGATAACTTGAATACTCTCGTCTGGTTTTATTTTTGTAGTCCAAGACCTTTCCAACGCTACCGAAGATGACTGAGCAAGCATGCAGAGATTAAATGCAATCTCTGCCATGCTTGGCCTCATAGAAGATTCCTCTGCTGTGCACGCATGGGCGAAGGTTGCTAGGCTCAGCGCGTCATGAATCGGATAAAATCTCTCTAGATCTGGATCCATCCATTCCCTTAACCTCTCCTCTCTATTCTCTTCCACTTCCAAGATCTCTGTTACTTCTCTCACGCCCATGGCCCGCTTCCCTGAAAGTAACTCGAGCAAATGTAACCCAAAAGCGTAAATATCAACCTTCAACATCGCAGCACTTGTAGCTGGTCTGGCCTTGGAGAAGTTTGATATTTTGGCCTTGAAATTGGAGTCCAGAAGTATGTTGCTTGCTCTGATATCTCTGTGGACGATGCTCGGTTGAGTATGCTCATGCAGGTATTGGAGGCCATTGGCGACATCAAGTGCGATGCCCAATCTCTGAATCCAAGTGAGGAAGTTGACAGACTTTAAAGAGTATGAAGGCCTGTGGTACAGCCACTTATCGAGCGAACCGTTTTCAGCATATTCATATACAATAAAGAAGTTGCCGCTTGCATCTGACGAAACACCCATTAGCTTTATCAGATTCGCGTGGTTAACTCTTTGTAAAATCTTTAGCTCCTCCGAGTTTTTGCCCTTAGTTTCTGTTTTCACAGCAAAAATTTTCCCATCGATTGTGCCACGGAACACTGAGCCCCAATCCTAGAATTCTCATCAAGATTCATTGTTGCCTCCATGATCTCTCTAGCCCCATACATGGTTGGCTTGCTCAAGTAGTCCGAAATGCTGAAAAGTAACTTATCTTGAACGACCTTCGTCTTAGACGACTTCAATTTCCCTTCTTTTGAGAACTCCTTAGTTTTGATGAGATTTCTGTTCCCCCAACAGGAAGCATTCCAATTCAGGATCTTTGGGTTCGCTCTCCCACGTAAATGACAAACGTAGACTAGTGAAAACGCCAATCCGATGACCAATACAGCTGCTGCTACACTGCTTAAAACTACAATAATCCACTCATGCTTGGATTCTTTTCTCTTCAGAGGAGCCTTCAGTGGTTGAGAAAGAGCCGGCAATCGTGATACTGGTATGAGGACAGGTAGACCAACAGAAGCAGTAAGATTCCCTCCGTTGTTTTCCTTAACTATATCGCTAGGTGTCACGTTGAACTTTTTGGCCACTGATGAAAGGGTATCTCCAGGCTGCCATACATAAGTAATAAGAAAGTTGAAGCCTGCCTCAGAATCTGCTTTTGCTGGGCACTTACAGTAGAGAGGAATAGTGACTTTTATTCCAATATGCAGGATATTTGGATTGATCCCTGGGTTCATTTCCTCGTCAACTTGCCAGTTCGTGAGGTTCTCAAACACTTTCATTGAGACCAGAAAGAAACTGTCACCTTTCTTGATCTGATAGGTAATGTTGGTGAAGAAACTGTCACCACTGCAGCTGCACGTGATTGGTATGAGCAAAAGCTGGCCAGGGTACAAAGGTTCATCTTCAGAAGCCAGGTTGCTCGCCTGCGAGATGGATGAACGGCTGACACTAAACAGGTCGGAGACGCTTCCAAGGTCAATGAATTTGGGTTCTTGCGCGATGTAGGCAACGTATGCTGTGCACGACGTCTGCGAATTGGCCAAGCATGAGAAGTTGGTGCTCGGGCTAGGAAGTGGTTGAGTTGTGATAGAGATGATGAAGACGAAGAAATGCAGAAGTAGAGACTTTGAGGGGGAACGGAAGATGGCCATTTGGATATCAGCTTGGATGGTTTGAGCCTCTCAAACCTATGTTATATGAGGGTGAAGCTCTGAGGTTGGAAAAAGCCAAAAACCCATTCTAGTGTGAATCTTTCGGTTGGAACAAGGGAAATCTTGCCCTATTAAAACCTGGAAGAAGGTAAGTGTTTTGGCTTTGAATTGAACAATTCTCATTTGGATCCAATGATTAAATAAGCTTTTGTGAATAGATTTTGTTTTTTTATTCTTTGGAACAGATTTTTTGCATAGAGTGGAGTGAATAGCAATTTGACATGCAATGCATGCCTAAAGTAGAAAATAATAGGCGGCAATGGAATTTGTATTTTGTTTTGGCTGGTAGTTGCTTTTGCAAAAAGAATATCCGATGAGCATCAGATTAATATAAGGGAAGGAAAGCCCAGTTCGGCCGGCGAAGCAGATCATCCTGCATATTTAACACACATAGAAAGTTAGCCAAACAATAGAATAAAACTCTTGAAGCCACAAATCTTACTTGAAGAATTCAAAAACAACAAAGAAACCAACAGAATATGATCTTGGATTAATAACTAAGAGGGATATCATACACGGGAGGATTGCTAGTGCTGTTGGAATTAATACCATGCGCGCATGGATTGATGAAATGATCGCACAGAATGAAAGAACGCAGTTGCCTAGACTTCCATTTTGACTTTTAGCTATGAGACTCACGATGGATCACACTTCCCTCAATTTTGTCATCTTGAAATTGAACTCAAGCCAGTTTCTTATTCCTAAGAGAGAAAAGTGTTAGTTGCCTTTTCACCTGGGCCGACAGATTAAGCTGGCAAATCAGCGTGAGGTTCCTAACTGTGGGACCGTAAAGGGCTCAATATAAATTCTGCACTTACTCTCATCATACAATGCCATAGATTCACTTTGTTAGAAAAAAATCAACTTGAGTCGGGGCATGGTTTTCAATAGATGGACCAACCTCAAAAACTCAAAGGTCAGCATGATGTTGCTAGACAGTCGAACAAAAGGTCCCTTGACTGAGCTTACGCGCAATCCATCTGACATGTTATCTGGCAAAACAGAAAACTGTATTCATACAGTCCAACGCAAAGAATAATTAAAAATAAAAGGGAAACAAATAAACAAGGAATGAATAAGCAAGATCCAGGCCAAAAGCTCCTGTCTAAAAATTGATTGTGTATGATAATCTCTGACAGAACAGCAGAACAGCTTTGTCTCATTATCGTTTCATCTACTATCAAATCAAGCATATAGGATTGAGCAGAAAATAGCTCTCCCAGATACACAAACAAATCCCCATAAACATATGAGGCATGCAAGGGGAAGATGATTCTGGAAAGTAGAGTGTTTTCTGATATCCTGAAAGGCACAAACGAATACAAACGAGTACAGACTTGGTCTCTGTAGATAATGTGAACCTATTAGAGAAATGCAACAAGGCGTTCTAGCATAGACCACAGGATCATTCATAGACAGATGACTTCATCTCCTGTCTATCTAAGATTGACACAAGGACTGTAGATAAGATTGACCCAAGGGGAAGATGATTCTGGAAAGTAGAGTGTTTTCTGATATCCTGAAAGGCACAAACGAATACAAATGAGCACAGACTTGGTCTCTGTAGATAATGTGAACCTATTAGAGAAATGCAACAAGGCGTTCTAGCATAGACCGCAGGATCATTCATAGACAGATGACTTCATCTCCTGTCTATCTAAGATTGACACAAGGACTGTAGATACAGAAAGACCAAAACAGAAAGAATCATAGTCTGAAAACTACTGATAAGTAGTAAATAGAGATTCCTGCAATAATTTCATGCAATATAGAAAACATTTGTTCAAAGCAAGCATTGGTAAATGTAGATATTGGCACTAGATACAAACTGCAACTAAGCAGGACAATAGACATCAGTGTTTCCCTCAAAAAACATACGAATTGAAAAATAATTAGATTACATTATGCTTGCATTCCCAAAAAAATATATATGAAAAAGAAATTAGAATACATAATGCTTGCATCTGCAGCCCCATCATGTGACAAACTCAAGTTTGTCAGCTAGGACTTAACAAAACTAAACTTGGTCCTGGGGAAAGCAAAAGTAACATTAAGAGTTTTTGGATAGTTGTAAATAATGCAACCTATAAATACAGTTGCTTACTAGCCCTCCCCATTTGACGTTGGACCACAGCTTGATGTAAAACTACTTGCATAGATGTTATAAACTTGAGTGAGGTTGGCTGAGCTCACAGTCCATATATGACCACGTAAAGCAAGAGGAAGAGAATCATTTATGTCCTCACAACTTTCTTCTACAATTGCAGCCTCTCTCCTCCTGCCTTCCTTCCAGAGACTTTTCACTAGCAACTCCTTCGTGGCATAATCAGGAAGTAGATTTGAGTTTCTCATGTCCTCGAAAACCCTCCATGCAAGAGCAGCTCTGTCACACTTGCAATAACCATGAATCAAAACCTTAAACATGTAAGCATCTGGCTCAATGCCGCTCTGTCTAACCATTCCAAAGATCTTCTGCACATTCTTGATGTCTCCTTGCTTTGCGAAGTGATCCATCAAACCAGAAAAAGTTTGAATATCTGGGCAAATACCATTTAAAATCATTTCATCAAGCACCTCAAGTGCGTCAGAGCTCCTACCGCACTTGGTCAATGTCCGTAACAATGATGAATATAGAACCATCAGCTTAAACTTCGAAACAGAGCCACAGAGAGTTCTATCCTGACGGAAAATCTTCAAAGCAGCATCAGGATCTTTTGAAATACCACAAAAGTCAATAATCAAATTAATGGTACTGAATGGAAGCTTTAGTCCCTCCTGTCTAATTTTATCCATGAGCTGATTAACCAATTGGACATGGCCATGTCGTGCTAAAAGGGTCATCATTCTCTGCACTGTGTAAACATCATGAGTAAACCCTGGTTGGCAAGCAACCCAGCAGAAAAAGTTCCAAGCTGCCATTGGAGATTTGAAATTTCTAAGGACTTTGCAAACCAAGCGAGTTGTCCACACAAACTCTGCTTTCTCCAATTCCGAAACCTCATTGGGGCTCCAACTCTGCAAGGCATTTGCCAAAGCTCTAGGATCTAGCCATGGTTTCAATTTGACCCCATTAACCTCATTGACATCACAAGCAATGTCATTCTCCACCTCATTCTCCACCTCATTCTCATCCTCATCATCATTGTCATATTCGGTACCATCCACAAAGTACTCAACACTTTTTATCCTCTCATTTGGCAACATTTCAGATAGAATTTCATCATTCTCATGAATATATCCTGCCTCTTTCATATGTTGCAACGAGCGAAGCAGAGCTCGAGCAGGCAGCATACCTTCAGCGTGCATATTGCTGAGTAACATTTTCACCTCATCAAACCTCCGAACACTTACAAGACCCTCCGCCAAAATTGAGAACTGTTTTGATGTGCGCTTGATTCTCATTAATGGTAAAACACTGAAAATCTCCAGTGCCGAATCCAGCTTCCCAGAATTCACAAGGTGCTCAATAATATTTGTATATGTTCTAGAATTAGGGTTTGCTCCTTCCACAATCATCCTATAGAATATCTCCACAGCCCTGGAATCTTCACCCTTTTCTGCATATAGGCCCATGACAATGTTATACGATTCTGTGCACACATTTCTATCCAACTCTCTATGCTTATCCCATACATCAAGAACTGAGTCAATGTCTCCAGTTGCTGCATACCACTGCATAAGGTTCATATGGCTAACTCGAACATTTTTAAAGCTCCTGGCATTAATGGCATCAACCAAAGCATCAAGTTCCTCCCTTTGACCGGATCTGGCCAAAATGTTGGCCAGGGCGTAAATGGTACTTTGGGTATGATTAAAATTCAAATTTGATTTGAGAATGTCGATAACTGAGAGTGCTGAATCAGCAGAAGGAGCAGAACGGAGAGCGTGAGTGACTACAAAAGAGTCCAAAAGGCGGTCATTCAAGAGAGTAGTAAGCAAACTCTGGGAATTTGATCGAAGCGCAAGCCTTATCAAATCAATAATTCTGGCTCTATAGAGGTAGTGCGAGATCTTGCTAGGGAAAGGGTCCCGAGAAAATAAGCGAGTCTGCTGGTTTAAGCTCTTGAACAGGATGCCAGTTCCAGCACAATAGAAATGCTTGCGGAACATGGGCTCTCAACAGATTCCAATGTCAAAGACAGAACAGACCAAACTCGCTCCCGAATGTCATGATGGGTTTGGCTAAAACGACATCACGGGTCAAGGATGAACTGATCGCATGCATCAAACACCTGCTGTGCCCCTAAACGTTTCGACCAGGACGCACTCAGCAACACCAAACCCACAACAAGAGGGACCAAGTATAAACCGGGCACTTATCTGACGTCAAATATCACGAAGATTATTAGCGAAAACGGAAGGACTCAGACGTCAGGCAAAACATCAAACACCTTCAGTGCGGACACCGATTTTCGTGAACTTTTCACCGAGACACGTAATGATCCCTCTAGGCAAGGCAAGAAAAGTGACGACCCACGACGCGGCTAAGAGAGAACGCGACGAAGAGGAATTCAACAGTGGTTTCTCCCTTCAGGAGGAAACAGCGAGAGAATGGTTTTGGACTTTGGAGCTTCCGCAGGCCGAAAGGGCTCACGAGCCGAGAGACCAGGAGAAGTAAAAAGAGGAGGGACTTTGAAGGTTCGCACCGAAATCACAGACCACCCCTCTCCTTGGGGAATTACTCACGGGGACCGGAGTCCAGTGACTTAGATGGATCCATCACAACCGTTTATTCGGCCGGTCTCATCGAGATCTGTTCTATGATATTTGTAAAATAATGGGTTAATAACATAAAAAATCTCATAGTAATACATCCGTAACAAATTTATCTGAAATTAATTTTTTAATACATTTATTACAAATTTGCCATATAGTAATTACCATTAAATTGAATTAATATTATAAAAAGCCACAAACCAGAAACCTAAAACTAATATATTATTCAATTGTCATGTGTCATCAAACTTAACAATTTGATGGTAATATTTAATGGAAACTAACAGAGGGTAAATTTGTCACAGATATACCGCTTGGAGTTTTTTGTGGTCGAAAAATTAGTTTATGATTTATTTGTTAGAGATATATTGTTTTAGGGTTTTTTTTTATGATATTAACCTTAAATGAATGATTGTAATCAAACCCTCGTTGATAAAGCATTTTCGGAGTCATTTATTGAAAATTATGAAGACCCATGGCAGATGTATATTTGAAAAATCTTTCACCATTTTTTTTTTCTGATGTAGATATCATTGCATAACTTGCTTCTAAAGCACGTGAATATGGAATGAGAGAAGTTTTTTTTTTTTTTAAATGCATAGCAAAAAAATTTTATTGTCAATCCTACCCTACTCCTGCTCTAATGCTCGGACTTTTATCTTGCCTCTTTGAAGGGTATGGGAGTCGAAACCCATACTTGAAACTAAATTGATCTCACCTTAACCACTCTTGAAAATAAATTGTCCCTACTCCATGAATAAATCAATCCACAATTAGCGCAACACGCTCGGAGGCAAAAATTGGGAGAAGAAACTCTCTCAATTTTAGGGATGAACATGGTCTAGGGTTGGTCAGTCCAACACTTAACCTAGGGACCTACTCGTACAATGTCAGTCCTCAATTTTTAGGACCGAGCTGTTGAGCCTAAGATCGAGGACCGAGCTGTTGAGCCTAGGATCGAGGATTGGACAGACCCTAGGGTTCCGATCCGGTTCCAAGGTTAATTGGGACCAACTGATTATTTTTTTTATTTCATTTTTTGCATTACTTAAAAGAACAAACATACTATTTTAAATTACATATCCATTAATAATGGATATTGAACAAGCAAACTATGAACATCAATACATATTAAATATAAATACATGATAAATTAACAATAGAAATTTACACTTGCTAAAAGTAACTAGCCTAATAACGAACATTTGAGTTGAGGGAACAAAGGCAAGCAGTGAGGCGAGCAAGGCCAAGACACGTGGGCAAGGTAGAGGCAAGTGAAGAGGTTTCTTTCTTTTTTGGTCAAATTAGGATTAGTTTTTTTTCTACTTTCTAATTTACATGACAAATTCAAAGAGAATGGAGGAGTCGCTAAAATTTGCTTGGTCCTCCACATATATATATATACACACACATACACACACACACACACACACACACACACACACACACACACACACATATATATATATATATAATATTATATACTCATTTGGTTCCGGTTGGACCAACCCTAAATTTCCAAGACCAAGAACCAACCCAATCCCCCTTAAGAATCAAACCAAAAGCAGCCAAGTAGGATTGGATCGATTTAGGGTGGGTGTTGACCCTAAACCAATACTCACCCCTACTCAATTCGTATTATGTAAAATTATGTCAAAAGCTGTCCAACACTCCAAAAAGAACAAAATAATACTACTCAGGAACTCTAGGCGATATGGGAAAACGCAAAATAACTCTTAAGCAGTCTAGAAGTTCATAAAAATGAACAAAGGGCTAAAATAATGTAGAAAATAGGACTTAAATTGAAAAGTATCTAAAAACATGCATAAACTGTTGAAACATTGTTCCACATCACTTGACATGAGGTCTTATGTGCTATTTATATTCATAAATTTAAACTTTTGTATTGGACTTTCTAGCATAGTATCTGAACTTGTGTCTAAGTCAGATTAGCAGTGGCACATGTGGCACATGTGATATCAAAACAGGAGGTTTTCTAGGTCTCTTAATTTGTCTCCCAATTATATATTGTCTAAATGTGAGGAAAGTGTTTGAATATTTAATTTTTAAATTACGTGTTCATCTATAAACTTAGTTTTTCAGTTGAATTTTCTAACATAAATAATGGATTTTGAGGCCTAAAATCGAAGGTAGAAGACCAAACAAATACCACAAGCTTTGGACTTTCGTTTGTGGGTGGGCTGTGCTGCTTTAATCAACGGACGAAACAAATAAACACCACAAACTTTTCCAAAAACATAACTGTGACGACCCGGGCGACGGTGCGCGGGGAGGAGGGATGGCGGTGCGTCCGCGCCTCCGGTCCTCGGACGTGCGCAAGGGAGGGGTGGACATGTCTCTTGTCCCACATCGCTTAGGGGGGAGTCTTGGGATGGTTTATAAGGCTGGGATCCCTCTTCCCTGAGTAACGCGTTTTAAAGCCATGCGGGCCTTGGCCCAAAGCGGACAATATTACTCAGCGAGCCCCAGGTCCTTACAAATGGTATTAGAGCCGACTCCTGACAGCATGTGGGGCCACAGCGAGGACACTGTGCCCGAAGGGGGGGAGAATATGACAACCCGGGCAACGGTGCGCGGGGATGAGGGATGGCGGTGCGTCCGCGCCTCCGGTTCTCGGACATACGCAAGGGAGGGGTGGACATGTCTCTTGTCCCACATCGCTTAGGGGGGAGTCTTGGGATGGTTTATAAGGCTAGGATCCCTCTTCCCGAGTAACGCGCTTTAAAGTCGTGCGGGCCTCGGCCCAAAGCGGACAATATTACTCAGCAAGCCCTAGGCCCATAACCCACAGGTCCCAGGATGTTACAGGTGGTATCAGAGCCGACTCTCGACAGCGTGTGGGGCCACAACGAGGACGCTGTGCCCAGAAGTGGGGGAGAATGTAACGGCCCAAGCGACGGTGGGCGGGGAGGAGGGATGGCGGTGCGTCCGCGCCTCGGTCCTCGGACATGCGCAAGGGAGGAGGGAATATGTCTCTTGTCCCACATCGCCTAGGGAGAGAGTCCTCGACTAGCTTATAAGCATATGGGTTCTCTACTTGTACATACGCGTTTCACACTTGTGCCGCTACGTAGCTCTGATGCGTATGTACAGGGGGTGAGAACAAAACCTTGAGGGTGGCCCGACTGGGATGGCGGTGCGTCCGCGCCAATGCGGGGCCCAAAGAGGACAATATGTTGGCTTGGGAGAGGGGTGTGCCTCTGCCCTTACAATACGCATTTTAAAACCGTGCGGTCCTCGGCCCAAAGCGGACAATATGTGTACAGTGGCGAACCCAGGATGTTACAGGTAATGTAACAGCCCAAGCGACGGTGCGCGGGGAGGAGGGATGGCGGTGCGTCCGCGCCTCGGTCCTCGGACGTGCGCAAGGGAGGAGGGGATATGTCTCTTGTCCCACATCGCCTAGGGAGAGAGTCCTGGACTAGCTTATAAGCATATGGGTTCTCTACTTGTACATACGCGTTTTAAAACCGTGCGGGCCTCGGCCCAAAGCGGACAATATGTGTACAGTGGCGAACCCAGGATGTTATAGGTGGTATCAAAGCCGACTCCCGACCGCGTGTGGGGCCACAGCGAGGACGCTGTGCCCAGAAGGGGGGGAGAATGTAACGGCCCAAGCGACGGTGCACGGGGAGGAGGGATGGCGGTGCGTCCGCGCCTCGGTCCTTGAACGTGCGCAAGGGAGGAGGGAATATGTCTATTGTCCCACATCGCCTAGGGAGAGAGTCCTGGACTAGCTTATAAGCATATGGGTTCTCTACTTGTACATACGCGTTTTAAAACCGTGCGGGCCTCGGCCCAAAGCGGACAATATGTGTACAGTGGCGAACCAAAGATGTCACACCCCAAAACTGCAAGAAAAGGAGTATGACACGGCCGTCCTTCCACACGAAGGACGCAGCCTTAATATAACCAACAACCTGATATCAACATATATGAACTCAAACCCATATATATATCAGATAGACCAACACGTTGATTACACATCAAGAGTTTCTATAATCCTCCAAAATAATATTAACAATAAGAACTCAGCCAACTCAAAAGATAACAAACACTAAATAAGTCTCTTCCTTAAGTCATACCAAAAATAAAATAAATCAAAAGCTTCCCCCAATAGCGCTCTCGCTTTACTCGCCGCTAACTGAGGAACCTGAAAATATAAATGGTGAATGGAATGAGCAACCACCGCTCAGTGAGTAGTACATATCTTCTAAGCAGATCGGGCAAGCACTATGCATGGATTCAAAGAAATCCCATAACCTTTTAAACTCCATCAAATATATAAAATACATAATGAATCATATAAGAGTTACTTTTATACTTATATGAAAACTCATTTAAACCACAATAATAATACAAGAATCAATGGTCAAGTTCATTGAATAATCTCCATTCAAAAATTACACATCAATGGTCAAGTCCATTGAATAATCTCCATTCAAAAATTACACATCAATGGTCCATCCATTGACTAATCTATTGCTCAATCTCTTACTATGGTTACGACACAACGCCTTGTGACAAGGCGACCAAGATTCCCCCCTTGGCAAGGTCTCTACCTATAATGCCGGTGGCTCGGCCCATAAGGATATCCTACCCGGTATGCATACCAACCTGCCCCTCAATGGGCTCACAGCAATAATGAGCAAAATAACCATCCTCAAATACCAAAAAGTCAATCCATGAATCAATATAATAAACCAAATAAATACATTTTTGCAATATCGCCATCCACCATTTCTCAAGTCATCCACATACTTTTCCATAAACCATTTGCAAAACACTTATAAAGATATTTTGCCTTCCAATATTTTGCATAATATGCTTTCCAAACCTTCATAAACAATCAAAAGGTAGTCCATACCCGATCCGATTTTTATGCAATAATAATGTCATTTCATAATCCTATATCATATATAATCCATATAATTTTCTCACATGAATTTTACAAATTCAAAGAAGATATAGTACCACTCACCTCGTCACCTACGATCCAATAAAACGATATTTGAATCGTCAAACTCGCGGCCCTAACAAATAATTGAGGAATGAGTTAAAACCCAATAAAAATCTACCTCAATTATTGAGACAACTAAATCACGCCTTAACACTAATAAAACGACCCCTAAGTGCAAACAAAACGCCTAACAAAAATAATTTATTTAAAGCCGTTCAAGAAGCGAGACTAAGGTGCAAAAATTATGCCACAACTTTCTCATCCGAACTCCGATCTAAACAATCTTATAGTCAAAATGAAGGTAATTCCGAGCACTAGAAGACCCATAAATTGGACAATCCAATTTTGAACCGAAACTGACAAAATCAGACCTCACAATCACCGCGCGCGTACTGTTCACCATACGTGGGAAGGTTCGAAATTCCGTTTCGGACAAACTACAAGCTCAAATCCAAATCCGTAAAATCTTACGGGTCCAAAATTACCATTCTTATAAACTTTCATGACTCAAAAACTCAAAAATCGGACTTCGCCGCTCAATATTCCCAATATTCCGAATTTGAGCCCTAAACCGGAAAAATGCTTCAATTGTAGGAATAAGAGGCACGTGTACTCACCGGATGTTGTATAAAATAATCGAGTTGGCTTTGCGAGGTTCCCGCGACGCGCACGTGCGAAACCCTCTCCTTCTTTCCCTTTCTTCTTCTCTCCCTCTCTTCTCTTTTCTCTCTGTTTTCTTTCTCTTTTCTCTCTGTTTTCTTTCTCCTTTCTGACTGGTTCAGCTTCTGCGAATGAAAATGTAACCCCCACTTATTCTCTCTCCTTCTCCTTTTGACGTTACAACTCTCTTTCTTTCTTTTTTTTTTTTTTTTTTTTAACAAATGGGTCCCACCACTCCAAAAGAGCTGAATATTACATCATACCCTCCTAAAAAAAATTTCGTCCTCGAAATTTGAACTTGTCTTAATCCTCAAATAGATGCGGATATTTGCGTTTCACTTCCTCCTCAAGTTCCCAAGTAGCCTCTCTCTCGGTATGATTTTGCCATTGTATTTTCACGTAAGGAATAGTTCGTCGTCGCAACACTTGATCCTTCTTATCGACGATGCGAATAGGGCGCTCCTCATACGTCAAGTTTTCTCTTAATTTCAACGGTGAAAAATCCAGTACGTGGTCAGAATTTGGCACATATTTTCGCAACAAGGATACATGAAAGACATTATGAACGCCTGAGAGTGCTGGCGGCAAAGCCAATTTGTAAGCAACTTCACCAATCTTCTCCAAGATCAAGAATGGTCCTACGTATCTTGGACTTAACTTCCCACGGGTGTCAAATCTCATTACGCCCTTTGTAGGAGACACCTTTAGGAACACGTGCTCACCCACATTAAATTCTAACTTGCGTCTCTTAAGGTCTCCGCATAACTTTTCGACGACTTTGAGCCGTTCGAGACGTTCTCGAACCAACCTAACTTTTTCTTCCGACTGTTGAATGAACTCAGGGCCAAGTAGCCTTTTCTCACCAACATCGTCCCAACAAATAGGACTTCTGCATTTTCGACCATACAAAGCTTCGAAAGGTGCCATTTTAATGCTGGAATGATAACTATTGTTATAAGAAAATTCTGCTAAATGTAGATGTTCATCCCAAGAACCGCCAAAGTCAATGATACATGATCTCAACATATCCTCTAATGTTTGAATTGTTCTCTTTGACTGCCCATCTGTCTGCGGGTGAAAAGCTGTACTCAAGTTGAGTTTAGTGCCCAACGCTCCTTGCAAACTCTTCCAAAAGTTAGACACGAATCTAGGATCTCTATCAAGAAACAATGCTTATTGGAACTCCATGAAGCTTCACTATTTCATTAACATATCGCTTTGCCATGTCTTCCATTGAAAGGCCAAATCGATATGCCAAAAAGTGTGCGGACTTAGTTAATCGATCAACAATCACCCATATAGCATTCTTACCACTTGGTGTCCTTGGTAGACCAACCACAAAGTCCATGGTGATATGCTCCCACTTCCATTTAGGTATCTCTAGGGGTTGTAGCTGCCCACCTGGTTTCTGATGCTCAATTTTCACTTGTTGGCAAACTAGACATTGATCAACAAATTCTACCACATCTTTCTTCATGTTGACCCACCAGAAGTTCTCTCTCAAGTCCCTATACATTTTAGTACCTCCCGGATGAGAATCTAGTACTGTGAGCTTTCTGCAATATCTCCTTTTTCAGTTCTGAATCATTAGGAACACATAGCCGACCACGAAACCTTAAGGACCCATCTACATGTAAACTGAAATCCACTTGTCTTCCAGCTTCCACACCCTCTCTGAATTTCTGCAATTGAGGATCTTCGTCTTGTTTAGCCTTAATCCTGTCAATCAACGTCGGTTGTACCCGGAGGTTAGCTAATTGAGTACTAAGATGATGCACCAATACCTCTAAGTCCAACTTCCTCATATCTTCAAGGATAGGTTTTTGAGAAGTAAGTAAAGTTGCCATATTTCCAAAGGACTTACGACTCAAGGCATCCGCCACCACATTAGCTTTACCTGGATGGTAATTGATAGACAAGTCATAGTCCTTTAAAAGTTCTAGCCATCTTCTCTGCCTCATATTCAATTCCTTTTGAGTAAAGATGTACTTTAGACTTTTGTGATCAGTATAAACTTCACATTTTTCACCATACAAGTAGTGACGCCATATCTTCAAGGCAAATACAACCGCCGCTAACTCCAAATCATGAGTGGGGTAGTTCTTCTCATGTGTTTTCAATTGTCTAGAAGCATAGGCAATGACTTTATCACCTTGCATAAGAACACAACCTAACCCTTCTTTAGAAGCATCACAATAAATTATGAAACCGCCACTTCCTGAAGGTAGAGTTAGTATGGGAGCTGACACTAGACGTCTTTTTAACTCTTGGAAACTATGCTCACACTGATCTGACCATACAAATTTAACTCTCTTCTGAGTTAGACGAGTGAGTGGACCAGCAATCCTTGAGAATCCTTCCACAAATCGCCTATAGTAACCGGCTAGCCCAAGAAAATTCCTAACTTCTATAACATTAGTAGGGCGATTCCACTTAACAATCACTTCCACCTTCTTTGGATCCACTAATATGCCATCCTTCGAGATTACATGACGCAAGAATTCTATATGATCAAGCCAAAAGTCACACTTACTAAATTTAGCAAATAGCTTCTTTTCATGCAAAATCTGCAAAACAAACCTCAAATGATGCTCATGTTCCTCCAAACTCTTCGAATATACTAGTATGTCATCAATGAACACCACGATAAATTTATCAAGGAACTCCCTGAACACCCTATTCATCAAGTCCATGAAAGCAGCTGGTGCATTTGTTAATCCAAAAGGCATGACAAGAAATTCATAATGGCCATACCTTGTTCTAAAAGCAGTTTTAGGCACATCATCTATTTTTATCTTCAACTGATGGTATCCTGAACGAAGGTCGATTTTGGAAAATACTTGAGCTCCCTGAAGTTGATCGAATAAATCATCAATCCGAGGCAAAGGATATTTGTTTTTGACTGTTGCCTTGTTAAGTTCTCGGTAGTCTATGCAAAGTCTCATACTACCATCTTTCTTTTTCACAAATAGAACTGGAGCTCTCCAAGGCGAAACACTAGGTCTAATAAAACCTTTATCCAAAAGCTCTTGTAGTTTCATTTTCAACTCTTTCAATTCAGTAGGTGCCATCCGATATGGTGCCTTAGAGATCGGTGCGGTACCAGGTATCAAATCAATACAAAACTCAATTTCTCTATCAGGAGGCAAACCTGGTAAATCCTCAGGAAACACATTTGGAAACTCTCTGACAACCGGAACATTCTCCAACTTCACTACAACCTTACTCGTATCTTTTACGCAAGCTAGATAACCCCAACAACCCTTTTTCAAAAGTTTCCTCGCTTGGAAAGCTGAGATCAACCTTGGAAAAGTGTCTTGACAACTTCCCGAAAAAGAAAATTCAGGTTGATTTGGAAGTCTAAATATCACTTTCTTTGAAAAGCAATCAACAGTAGCACGATATGTAGATAACCAATCCATACCTATAATAACGTCAAAGTCTCGAATATTTAACTCCAATAGATCTATAGGCATTTCTACATCATTAATCCATAACACGCATCTCTTGAACACATGATGAGCAATCAAGAAGTCTCTTGTGGGAGTATCAACACGCAATTCACATTCAAGAGGTGTAGGTAACATATCAAGTTTCTTCGCAAATTCAGTAGAAATAAAGGAATGCGTAGCACCTGGGTCAAATAACGCATAAGCATATTGCGAGGCAATAGAAATATTACCTGCAACAACTGCGTTGGATGCCTTCGCATCCTCCTTTGTCATTGCAAAAACTTTCCCACTTGTACCTTGTCTTTGTTGGTTCCCTTGGGGCCTATCAACGGAAGGGACATTCCTTCGCATAGGACAATAGTACGATATATGCCCTTGTTGTTCGCATGAGTAACATAGCCTATTCCCAATGGTAGGGTTCCTCCGTGTAGGATAATCTCGCCGCATGTGTCCCGCCTTCCCACATAAGAAGCGCACTCCCAATTTCTGGCGACACTCACCTCTATGATAATTTCCACATGTATTGCAGGGGCCCCGGTTATTCGGATTTCTAAACCGCCCCGGCCGACCGAAACCTCTTCCTTTTCCACTACCAACGGTACGACCATCTTGGAAATTCGTGGGCTGAAACCTCTTGGGTTGAGGTGCTCCTTGTGTGCTCTGCTTCAAATTGCCTTGTTCCACGATGATCGCTCGTTCTAGAACATCCTTATAAGTTGTCAGCATTAAAGGACCAAGTACAGAATTAATTTCAGGTCGGAGTCCTATGAGGAAATGGTCAGCCTTATCTTTCTCATTAGCTACAAACTGCTCTGCAAATCTGCTCATCTCATTGAAGCGGACTGCATACTCCAAGACTGTAGAGTCACCCTGAGATATATTCACAAAATCACTCTTCATCTTTGATTGGAAGGACATAGGAAAGAACTGGGCATTGAAAGCATTTGTAAAGTCCTCCCACAATATGGTAGCATCTCTACCCCCAAGGGCTGGCCTCATCCCTTCCCACCAGTACTCCGCTCCTCCCTCCAAATATTGGGTGGCAAATCTAACCTTCCGATCCTCGGAGATCCCTTCAGCTTTAAAGATCCCATCAATCTTTTTAATCTATCGTTCGGCCATAAGAGGATCAGCTTTCCCATCATAAGTTGGAGGTTTCGCCTTCCTAAATTGGGCAAGGGTGCCTGAACCGGTAACTCCATCTCCACCTAAATCCCTTGCATGGCGATACCAGTGGATCATCGCCTGTTCAAACTCAGTTGAAGGGGGTGGCTCTTGGCCCTCTTCCCTATTTTCAGGCAAGTCCGGACTTCTATCAAACTGATCCTCCAGTCTCCTCCTTAAAGCCGCACCTCGAGAAGCTTGAGGTGTATCTCTAGTGTCAGAGGTAGCGACTCGCTTGCCTTTGCCGCTCCTACGAAGCGAGGCAAGCGTCTCAGAGTCGGTACTCATGATCACCTGAATCCAAGAATGACACTGCACCTTAGTATAAATAAAAAAAAACTAACGCACAAAAATCTATCACACAACTCACAACGTCCCATATCTATCTCTAACAAGATCAAAACTTAAGCTCTGATACCAAAAGATGTCACACCCCAAAACTACAAGAAAATGAGTATGACACGGCCGTCCTTTCACACGAAGGACGCAGCCTTAATATAACCAACAACCTGATATCAACATATATGAACTCAAACCCATATATATATATATATCAGATAGACCAACACGTTGATTAGACATCCCAGTTTCTATAATCCTCCAAAATAATATTAACAATAAGAACTCAGCCAACTCAAAAGATAACAAATACTAAATAAGTCTCTTCCTTAAGTCATACCAAAAATAAAATAAATTCAAAAGCTTCCCCAATAACGCTCTCGCTTTCACTCGCCGCTAACCGAGGAACCTGAAAATATAAAGGGTGAATGGAATGAGCAACCACCGCTCAGTGAGTAGTACATATCTTCTAAGCAGATCGGGCAAGCACTATGCATGGATTCAAAGAAATCCCATAACCTTTTTAAACTCCATCAAATATATAAAATACATAATGAATCATATAAGAGTTACTTTTATACTCATATGAAAACTCATTTAAACCACAATAATAATACAAGAATCAATGGTCAAGTCCATTGAATAATCTCCATTAAAAAATTACACATCAATGGTCCATCCATTGACTAATCTATTGCTCAATCTCTTACCATGGTCACGACACAACGCCTTGTGACAAGGCGACCAAGATTCCCCCCTTGGCAAGGTCTCCACCTATAATGCCGGTGGCTCGGCCCATAAGGATATCCTACCCGGTATGCATACCAACCGCCCTCAATGGGCTCACAAAGCAATAATGAGCAAAATAACCATCCTCAAATACCAAAAAGTCAATCCATGAATCAATATAATAAACCAAATAAATACATTTTTGCAATATCGCCATCCACCATTTCTCAAGTCATCCACATACTTTTCCATAAACCATTTGCAAAACACTTATAAAGATATTTTGCCTTCCAATATTTTGCATAATATGCTTTCCAAACCTTCATAAACAATCAAAAGGTAGTCCATGCCCGATCCGATTTTTATGCAATAATAATGTCATTTCATAATCCTATATCATATATAATCCATATAATTTTCTCACATGAATTTTACAAATTCAAAGAAGATATAGTACCACTCACCTCGTCACCTATGATTCAATAAAACGATATTTGAATCGTCAAACTCGCGGCCCTAACAAATAATTGAGGAATGAGTTAAAACCCAATAAAAATCTACCTCAATTATTGAGACAACTAAATCACGCCTTAACACTAATAAAACGACCCCTAAGTGCAAACAAAACGCCTAACAAAAATAATTTATTTAAAGCCGTTCAAGAAGCGAGACTAAGGTGCAAAACTTGATTATGCCACAACTTTCTCATCCGAACTCTGATCTAAACAATCTTATAGTCAAAATGAAGGTAATTCCGAGCACTAGAAGACCCATAAATTGGACAATCCAATTTTGAACCGAAACTGACAAAATCAGACCTCACAGTCACCGCGCGTGTACTGTTCACCATACGTGGGAAGGTTCGAAATTTCGTTTCGGACAAACTACAAGCTCAAATCCAAATCCGTAAAATCTTACGGGTCCATGACGTCCTAAATTACCATTCTTATAAACTTTCATGACTCAAAAACTCAAAAATCGGACTTCGCCGCTCAATATTCCCAATATTCCGAATTTGAGCCCTAAACCGGAAAAATGCTTCAATTGTAGGAATAAGAGGCACGTGTACTCACCGGATGTTGTATAAAATAATCGAGTTGGCTTTGCGAGGTTCCCGCGACGCGCACGTGCGAAACCCTCTCCTTCTTTCCCTTTCTTCTTCTCTCCCTCTCTTCTCTTTTCTCTCTGTTTTCTTTCTCCTTTCGACTGGTTCAGCTTCTCGCGAATGAAAATGTAACCCCCACTTATTCTCTCTCCTTCTCCTTTTGACGTTACAACTCTCTTTCTTTCTTTCTTTTTTTTTTTTTTTTTTTTTTTTTTTAACAAATGGGTCCCACCACTCCAAAAGAGCTGAATATTACATCATCCCAAGAACACATATTCCTTTACAGGCAAGTCCGGACTTCTATCAAACTGGTCCTCCAGTCTCCTCCTTAAAGCCATTTGTAAGGACTTGGGGCTCGCTGAGTAATATTGTCCGCTTTGGGCCGAGGCCCGCACGGCTTTAAAACGCGTTTTGCAAGGGCAGAGGCACACCCCTCTCCCAAGCCAACATATTGTCCTCTTTGGGCCCCGCACTGGCGTGGACGCACCGCCATCCTAGTCGGGCCACCCTCAAGGTTTTGTTCTCACCCCTTGTACATACGCATCAGAGCTACGCAGCGGCACAAGTGTGAAACGCGTATGTACAAGTAGAGAACCCATATGCTTATAAGCTAGTCCAGGACTCTCTCCCTAGGCGATGTGGGACAAGAGACATATCCCCTCCTCCCTTGCGCACGTCCGAGGACCGAGGCGCGGACGCACCGCTATCCCTCCTCCCCGAACACCGTCGCTTGAGCCGTTACATTAACGTGTTTCACACATGCTTCCGCTGTGCTGAGAACAAAGCCTTGAGGGAAAAGACCGTGGCTAGGATGGCGATGCGTTCGCGCCAGGGCGGGTGACCCAAAGAGGACAATATTGGGCTGGGCTGAGGGATGGCAGTGCGGCTGCGCCTCTACCCCAGACAACGCGTTTTAAAACCGTGCGGGCCTCGGCCCAAAGCGGACAATATTACTCAGCGAGCCCCAGGTCCTTACAAATGGTATCAGAGCCGACTCCCGATAGCATATGGGGCCACAGCGAGGACACTGTGCCCGAAGGGGGGGAGAATGTGACGACCCGGGCGACGGTGCGCGGGGAGGAGGGATGGCGGTGCGTCCGCGCCTCCGGTCCTCGGACGTGCGCAAGGGAGGGGTGGACATGTCTCTTGTCCCACATCGCTTAGGGAGGAGTCTTGGGATGGTTTATAAGGCTGGGATCCCTCTTCCCTGAGTAACGCGTTTTAAAGCCGTGCGGGCCTTGGCCCAAAGCGGACAATATTACTCAGCGAGCCCCAGGTCCTTACAATAACGACACTCCATGAGAGTGTAGAAACCTGCAACATGCATCTAGCCTTTGGTCGTTTGACAAGATCAAACTACACTATTTTTCGGAAATCAAGCTTCAGCTGAGGCTAGAAATACCGCTCTAACACTGATGGATTTCGAGGCCCAAAATGACAACACATGGAGAATCCCTTTCCACCACAGCATTTCTCTCAAAACGACCTTCCCGAATTGGTATCATAGCCCCTGTAACTCTTCCTAGATCAAAAGTTATGGCTAATTTACCGAGCACTGTGTAAACCCATGGTCTGAGCCGGCCTAACTGACCATCTGCCTATCTTAAGACCCAAAAAGTCATTAGCAGCCACGTCCACATCACAAAATAATACCTTTGGATGGTTGCTGCTCATCCGCTTAATCAATTGATAAATCTCCCTCTTTGTCAAGGACAATATTTTGAAACCAGGAAGTTCAACTAAGCAGGTAAACCCCGAGCCAATGGAAACTTCTGCTGATCTCATGAGATAGATAATACATGAGGTGAAAACTCGACTGGGTCACCTAAATATGATATGTCTGCATCTAGCGTTGCGGGAGGCGAATCTCTGTTCTGCTCTTAACCCACACATGCGCATCTCCCTTTCTTAGGATTGCAAGCAGAGAAGACGTCTTGAGCAACTCTTTGATGAACCGAATAAATTTCACGACAATACAAAAGAAAATGGAATCACAAGGAAGCCGGTCGATGTTTTCTAGCATCTTATGCACACACATTCATCTTGTTACTGAGCCAAACTCAAAGCATGCTTTTTGTTCGTACGTGGATGAAGAGATCGAGAGCATATACAAGAAACTTTCTTGAAAATATGTGTAGGTCATCCAGGAAAGCTTCCCGTCATTCGTATGTAATCGAGCGTCCCTTTAAGGCCATATGTGTCCGTCGCCTTCTTCACTAATTGAAATCCAGTGCCATAATTTTGATCAGTTCTTGATTTGATTTCACGCTGAAGAAATTTCGCAAGCCTTTTCTGGAAGTCAAACTGTGGAGATGGTGCAGCTTTGCTCTCAGACATGGACCGGATTTGAGAACCCAACCACATGTAAGCCAAAAATTGACAAAGGCCTTCTTTGACCTCAAGACTCAAATTGTGATAACCTGTCAAGCATATGACCGTTTTCTAGTTCAAAACCCAAACATCCCAAAAGAAAGATTAGTATAACGTAGGGACAAGGAAATTAGAAATGCCAAAAATTATGTACGGTGTTCACTTTAATACCAATAGTTTTGTTTATTCACTTAAGTGTCAAATCGGAGAAAAAAACAATCATTGAAGTACCTTCAATGAGAAATTTTAGCCAGAGAAATTATGTGACTTTTATAATTAAAAATTGGGAGAAAGACTTTAGAAGTGCCTTAACTTGTATACGTCGTTCACTTTGTTGCCTCAACTTTTTGCTAGCTCACTTAAGTATTAAAATCAAAGAAAAATGGTCACTTTAGTGGCAATAGTAAGAAATTCCGACCAAAATTACATGTGGCTTTTTTAATGAAAAAGCCAGTTCATGTGGCATTTCCATGTATACATTTCTCCTCCACATCATTTTTTCTATTTTTTTTCTTTCCTTTTAAGTTGGCATTGAAAAAATTATTTTTCAAAAAATTTGACATTGCAATGATCCGGTGAAAAGTTGGTTAAACGACATTGTTTAGCACCTATGTTTTCCAGCAAGCCACATCAGTTAAAAATATGAATAAAAAAGGGCACGTCAGATTTCTGGTCAAATAAATCGGAGTTGGCACTGAATTAATCATTTTTCAAAAAATTTAGCACTTAAATAAGCTGCCAAAATTTTGTGACATTAAAGTGAGCATTGTATATAAGTTAAACACTTTTGGTGTTCTTCTTCCTTAAAAATTTTATTTGAGGTGGCATTCTTTTGGCACTGAAGAAATCACTTTTTCATGGAGATTGACATTGAAGTGATCATTTTTTAATGATTGACACTGAAATGATCATTTTTTAACAACGACTGATACTAAAGTGATCACTTTTTGACCCATTATACGATGCTGTTTATGGGTTATATGTTGACTGAGCATGCCAGCGAGCTACGCAGGATTGAAAAATTAATAAAATATTGTCACATCGAATTTCTAGTGACCAAGATCAAAGTTAACATTTAAATGATCTTTTTTTTTTTTTTTAAAAATTGGCACTTAAGTAATTCAATAAAAACTTTTGATACTTAAGTTAGTGCCGTACACAACTATTACAATATTGGACTTTTTTGTCAGATGCTACCCAAAAAAAAGTGGCAATTGACTAATCTAGGGTTCTTGATTGTCGAATGGGGATAAAACGTTTAACTACTCAATCAGTGATCTTAGGAGTTAAAGCATAATAATGTGGGGTCTAGACATTGTAATAGATCACACTCAGCTAGCAAGCTAACTTTAGAAGACTAGTCGATTTTGCGAACATATTATGGTTAAAATTAGAGTTAAAAATCGCATCATAATCAAGAGACGAACCGTCAAGTTCAAGTATGTGCCACGCGTGCATCATCTCATGGACGAGGGTTTCCCCTGTTTTTAACCTGCACAAAACATCAAATTTTCTCCTGAAGTCTCCAATCAAAGATATCTTAATCTGAATTTTTTTTCGAATGAGACCTTACGTTGAAATTGCAATGATGGGAAAGGGGGGGGAGAGAAAAGTACCTCGGAAGACCATACAAAATTCTTATGGATACAACTCTTGTGTGGGCGACTAGCGTATGTTTTCTACCTTCCACAGTCTTAAGATTCAAAGAGAGCCGACAGAAAGAAAAGGTGACCACTGTGTTGCTAGATAGACTCAAGTAAACGATGTGAAAAAAGAATGAGAAAATCTCAAAATGAAAGAAGCACATACGGTACAAATACGATCGTAGTCCGGAAATGTCTTTCCCCAGGTCACGTCCAGTCCATGATGCCCCTATCCAGTGCGGAGCAGACACTTAGATTAGGAGTGTGGGATGAAAAATTATGCATCCTCAGCTTAGAATTCTGTGGAATTTCATTGATGCTGCCACAGAATAATGCAAGATATGCGGACACAAACATTGATTTACCAAGCGACCAGGTAAATTGGTATTTGAATGAGCGAATCATATAAAACAGCAAGCCAAACTAGGAAGTATGACGATAATTATAAACCGAATTCCATCTTACCTTCTTTTTATCCCGTGCTCTGGATTGCTCCATCTCTAGCTCGTTCACCAGGGATAGTGGAATTTTTCGCTGGTGGACTTTCATGTCTAAGCACTCATAGAATTCTCGTATCTCGAGTTCGAGAGCTTTCAATGCTGGAAGGTCCATTATCGCGGAGTGACGACAGTCTGGGCATAACCGACGACCGTCGCTCAGGGTTAAATATGTTGATCCTCTAGGCTGCACAATGTTTCACAAGCATTTGTGCAAGCCAAAACAGATTGTCGAACATGAGTGCATTTAACATAATCCTTTTATTGTATGCAACTGACATGAGGATCTCAAATAACTCAAAATGAATGTATATGTAGCTGGTCAATAGGCAAAAGAAAGATGTCATGGGACATGGAGAATGGGGAAGGGAGCCACATAGAGATGGAAACTTTCATTGGGAGGTGGGGCATCGCATTATACAGCGAATAATATTAAACTTAATAAATGACAAGAAATTGCCTAATGGATTGGTTTTTAAACAAATGAACATATGGATTGGTATTATAAAATCAAATAAGCTACATACTTCATAAATTAATCGATGTGTGAACAATATTAGGGATGGACAAGGGCAAGGCGAGGAAGGGAATCACGTTCTCTATCCCCTGCCCACAGGTTAAAATCTTGCCCCACCACGAGGTAGAGCATCGCATTATATAGCGAATAATATTAAACTTAATTGATAATAAGAAGTTGCCTCATGGATGGGTATAAAACAAATGAACATATGAATTGGTTTTATAAAGTCAAATAAGTTAAAAACTTCATAAAATAATCGATGTGTGGACAATGATAGAATGGATGATTGCGGGACGTGGAAGGGAATCGCATTCTCTATCCCTGCCCACAGGGCTTGGGCAGTTTTTGCCCTCATGTGATGAAGAGACCCGGCAAGGCATTACATTATACCATATCAAAATACTTGACAATTTTTTATTATTATGTATAGTCACATATACCGTTGATAGAAAAAAAAAGATCATTTATTGTTGAGCGATGTATGACCCCAAACATGTTTTGCTTTAGATCTATCCCTAGATGTATGAAATCGTTTTCAAACAAAAAAGAGGAATCTAATTGAAAGGAATCCTACCTCCAATCTTTTGCAACCACAACAACGAGGTGTTCCATCTGTCCTATGCGAAAGACAATGCCTTTGTTTCCAAAAAGGATGTTCATAGTCCAGAAGACGGCCACTTGCATCCACCGGGATCTGTAACCAAGCGAAGGCAAGTTAAAAAGAAAACAGAAGATTGAGACTCGGTTAATTTTATGGAGAATGAGCGATTTGAAAATATTTTCCCAAAAAGATCATTTGTAATATTTAACCAATGAAAAATATTATCATTGTCAACAATAGTTTATGTTTCAGATAATAGAGATATTTTTTGTCTATTTATTTTGCAAGCGATATAAGCATCACTGTAAGAAAATATAGTAAATTTATATTTAGGTCGATCATTTGTGATAATGCTTGGAGATGGAAGGTAAATGAACAGTTTGAGGAAAAGTTGCCCAAAAAAAAAAAACAAGAACTCTTACAGGTTGCCCGCAAACACTGCATACTGGATGACCGCGATGGTGGTGGTGGTGGTTGAAGTCGTGGTCGTGGTCGTTGTCAAAATACTGATTAGTAAAGTCATCCTCAGACACAAAATTCTATCACCACGACAAACTTTCAGAAGTTACAATAACAGCCTATAACTAGAATATTATGCAGTAATTTAGCTGAAATTAAGCAACATCAGAACCTCGGGATGAGTAAGCCAACCATCGGAAGCATAGGAACGAACGCATTCTGGATGCAGAAAGGCTTGCCTGTAGTATAGAAGGAAGCCAAGGAGTCGTTCATGAACAAATTCACCTTCTTCTTTTTTTAACCACAGAAAACAGTCATATTACATTGGGTAAGGATTAGCGAAAAAAACAAAAGTGAGAGTACCCGTCATTGGGATAGAATGAGAATGGAAAAGGTTGGAATATGTTTGCAATGTCCCACAGGGAGGATGATTCGAATGCCGAACTTTGTTGGAAAGACTGGGCAGGTCGTTCATCTTCATCCTCCCATTTCAGTTCTTCATATTGAACCCAGTCCTGAGTCGATGTTGCTCCATAGAGATCGTCCGCTGAATGACATTTGCCATTCATTTGTATCAGCATCACCAAAAGATACATGGCGTAGAGACATTACGAAAGAATCTAGGTGCTTTAAGTGAAATGGTTTCCAATGTGACTGCAACAAGTTCTAGGTTCTACATTTCGCCAGACAATAAGAAGAATATGCATTCTGGAATATAAAAAACTATGGTCTGGTCTGGATCTAAGTTGTTCTTAAGTTGATGTCAGAGAGAAGTTTCACGAACCATGGTCTGATTTACCTTGACCATCTTCTGAGAAGGAAGGAATGCGGGTGATTTGGTAGCCCGTTTCTTCTTCCTCACTCTCTGTTGATTCATCCTGCAAATTGAGGTTCTACAGTTATGTAACACTGTTCTATTGGAGCTATCAATTCCCAACACCCAACCTATACATCTACACTTCTTGTGCATTATAACCACCCATCAATTATTCACAAAAGAGTACAAGAATAACAAATAACTCCCAACTTATACTTCTTGTGTTACCTCCGTGTCATTGGGCTCATCAGAACAAGAACGACGATCATCAACCTCACAGCTTCTGTTAGATCTCTGTCTGGAATTAGAAGTAGAACCCTGGAGAATTCTTTTCAGCCAACCCATAAAGAGAAAAGGGTATTACCACTGTTGTAGCAATAAATCGACTTTCAAGACAGAGCACACTCAAATGTCACCAGACAGAGCACACTC
Organism: Corymbia calophylla; assembly: GCA_014182845.1. Taxonomy (NCBI): domain Eukaryota; kingdom Viridiplantae; phylum Streptophyta; class Magnoliopsida; order Myrtales; family Myrtaceae; genus Corymbia; species Corymbia calophylla. The sequence goes on along the minus strand of CM024701.1, from coordinate 11,844,066 downwards.
TGATCCAAATTAATAGAGTATTACCACCATATATGATAGGCTTGGTGTGGTAACAAGAATCCCCTAATTTTCTCAAGATTTTTTTATTTGTTGATGTGCTGGTCATATATCTAAATCTATCAAGTAAATTCTGTAATGAACTGGAACAATAAACAAAACATATTCTGCTAGAGAGTTCATTTTCTAATGATCGTTAGTTATATCTATCCTCTTATTGTATTTCAACTTGTATTATTCACCTACCATATCATGGTCCAGTTTTCTGTCACCCAAAGTCAGAAACAATTGGAAGACTGCTTCCCATTGGAAGTCCAGCAACTCACAAGCAATTGGCAGCGCCGACTTGGCTAGACCTTCACCGTAATGTGGTAATTAACCATAATGATGCAGATGATTAAGTTGATGGGTTGGTGGATTTGGATTCCCAATCCATCAGGTCAACTCTGCAAGAAAGGTTTTCTAACAAATGAAGGGCTACATATCAACCGCCCCCGGACCATGCATGTTCATGCTAAAAAACTATTCGATGACAGATTCTTTCGCTATTAACTATCAAGGTAATATTACAACAAGGCCACGAAGTGTGATGAATTGCAAGAGGCAATGAGAGGAATCATGGCTTCGGATACAAATGCAAAAATTGCATGAAGCAAGAGCTGATCCTGGCGAATCCAAGTTGTTGCAACTGGATTTGGCACCATTTGATTTCCAGTTGAAATGGTGAGAGGCGGACAGACAGAAGTTCTGTCAACAAATCCCATTAAATCATAACCAATTAGTAGTGCCTGAAATTGAGCATGCCAAGAGGGATAATTGGCAGTAGAGAGCTTGAATGGCAATTGAACAGCGGCTGAGATTGAGATCAAACCATTAGGTACAGCTGTTCCGATGGAAACGGAACTAGAATTTGAGATGGTGCGAGATGATTCTGAAGTGACTTCCATGGCTAGAGGGTGCAGAAGGTTGCCAAAAAAAATATGCAGAATAGCTGGATCAAAGCTCTTAGGAGCAGGATCGCTCTAATACCATGAAAAAGCTGATTGTGAATGATTTTTCATATCGCTTAATTTACAGATTGTACACGCTTTTAAAGAGAAAGAAAAAGATAATTTTTAACAGAGCAAGAATCAATGAATGCCAACTCATCTACAGTTGGTATGCTAATCTAAAATTCAAAAAGATATTAAAAAGATTTCATATTCAAAAGATAATATCATAAAAAGATTTCATATCTTAACAACTTGAATATGGATGCAAACTTCAAAAATCAAAGTGAACCTGCCCTCCATTTCATCATATATTGAACAAGGAAATTACAATGAGGCGTTCGTCCAATCAGAGATAGTTGATGATTGCATTTTGGCGAAGAGTGTTTTGGAAATAGAATTGTAGCTAAACTGTTACTGACAAATAATCAAGATTGTTACATGTTAGCAAGTTAAAAATAATTTAATGGAAGTAATAACCATTATTTGTCCCAGAACGTGTTAGTAAGTTACTATGAAAATACCACCTCTAACCAAGTGGAAACTGTGGAGGGTGGCAAATCCTGAAACTAACTCGAATATATGGGATAAAAAACAGCCCCTAACATTGACACGTGTAGACAATATACCACCAAAACACAAATGGATACCACCAAAGACGAAATGATCTGTATCATGCTAATTTCCAAAGGTAAGATGACAGACTACAGGTCCCGTGGGACGGAGAAAAAGACATGGTCGTACAGTTGCGCTTACAAGGAAACTGTGCCAATCATTATTAACTTAAAAAAGACATCAACGTGCGGTGGGGCAGCGTTTAATTTTTGAAAAGCATCCCTAGTGAGAACGAGCGCTGGTTAGGTAGCTTCAAACGCGAACGAGCTACTTTGAATCTTCGCGGCCGGAGAATAGGGGCAAAGCAGAGCATTCCCTGTGTTCTCCCCTTACCGGTGTGGACAGAGAAGAAAGCTGATCAAGGATTTCCGAGATGATTCGCAAACTTCGGTGATTGATCGCCGCTTCACAAGCCATACACGAGCTAGGCTTGCAGCCATGGACGAGACCAGAGTTACGCCAGAAGGGATGACCAATGACGGTGTCGATTGTGAGATCTGTGGATAGAGCTAAGTGTCCCAATTCATGATTCTCTCACACTTGCATGCCCTTATAAGTGGAGCTTAGGATTATCGAGTGAATAGTGAAGATGCAAAAATGATAAATACATCTAGTTCGTGGGAGTGATGTCAGGATTATTGGTGCTAGAAGTTCTAGGATAAAACAAATATTTTCTTTATGGAGCTATGAAGGTTGGGTCGGTATCTTGTGCATAAACTGGTCGGAAGCTAATGGCACACTTCTAATGCGATCATGGCAGGTCGAAATTAGTTATTGTGCCTAAAGTGATCCACTGTTTTACTTGATGAACTAGATGCCTAAGCTAAGCCAAGCATGGTACAATCCACTATAAGGAAGTTATTTTCCATATTGTTCTTTGGAACAACTAAGAAGGAAGTTTGGCCTGATGTTGTTCGCTTACCAAGTGTTGCACGGGCTATTCCACGGCCAAGGAATTGCTAGCCCATGATAGATGGTATCAAAGTAGGACCCCTCCAGTAAGTGAGTCGAGCCGAGGAAAATCTATGGTTTACTTGATCTCATGAGGGCGGAGAGTGAATTGCTGGGGGCAAAACATACTCGATTAAATGCCGTTCTCAACTAGCTTCTATGATGACAATAGAGGCACAAAAAAGAAATGATTCCTCACTGGTAGAGAAAACGTTATTGGATCAATTGATGAATTTCAAGAAGAGGTCTGTTGTCGCGTTTTTAACAAGGGAAGAAACCTCCAATTGGTGTGCTAAAATCAAGAAAGGCTTAGTAGCTAAAGTATGGTGCTGCCAAAAGGTGCAATTGGCGAAGAATACCTCACTTTTCAAGAAAAGCACAAGTGACCAAAGGGCCCAAACAGCTGCAATCTAAAGAAGCTGTCAATGGAGTGGCATGTTCTGTTGTGCAAGCGTTGCCATTGGATGCATAATCCAAAGTGGCACATCAATGATTAGAAAATGTAAGGAAGTGACTAACCAAACTGCAATGAGGGCATTGCAAAATTCAACGAGAGAGAATGTCACCATCCTTGATTCTTTTATACTTTCGTACTCTTGTGAGTGGAGCTTGGAATTATAAGGTAAAGAGTGAGTGATGCAGATGAGATGAATACAACTAAACCATGAGAGTGGCATCCGGATGATTAATGCTAGGAGTTTTAGGATGAAACAAATATATCTTCACAAAGCTTTGAAGGCAAGGTTGACCTCCTATATATAAATTGGTCGGGAGCTGATATTGGTCTCCACCAGTTGTTGTGCTTAAAGTAATCTGTTGTATCACTTAATGAACTCGACATATGACTTATGCTAAGCTTGGTATGATCGATACAAGAAAAATATTTGCCGCATTGCTCCCTAGAACAACTATAGAAGGAAGGTTGACGTGATGTTATCTGCTCACCTGGCATCGCATAGGCTATTCTCTGGTCAAGGAACTGTTGACCCGTGACATAGCCTTTGGTCAAATCTGGACAAGCAATGACATTGTTGAACGCGAGCGATGATGAAGGTGTAGTGTGGGCCGACTGCAAGCGGCTCCATAAGAGGTGGAAATGGTCGCCGAATAGGTGGTTTTATGTGATGGAGGAGGAAGAAGAGAAAAAACAGTATTTTAATTTTTTTTATTCCACTTCAGCAGAAACAAATATGTAAACGACGTAGTTCAAGACTATTAATATTGATTGGTATGCCGGCAAGTTGTGTGGATATGAAAAATTGAGGGGTAAAAACAATAGGAGTCTTGTGCTTATTTGAGTACCACAATTTTTTTTCGCTTACTTAAAAGTTATGAATTTGAAAAATCGATCACTTGAGTGTCATTAGCAATTTGCTTCACTAGAAAATCCTACATGGACGTTGGTCGTCCTATGTGGCTTTGTTGATGCCGACGCAGATTATTTTTTTAATTTTTTAATTATTTTTTTATATAATTGTTTTGAATTCTTGAAATTTATTTTTTATTTTCATTTATTTTCCATTTTTTAAGGGCCAGCCACCAACGACCCTCGCTAAAGGGCACTATGAACCGAACTCAAGAAGTTTGAGTTGCAAACTTGTGACAAGTATGCTATCCCACACACGGCCCTCTCGGCCTTAATAGGGACTGCCTGTTAGTCACCAAGTTCTTTCTCAGACTCTGAACTCAGATCATAGTAATCTCTAGAATATCGAAAATTCTGATGCACAGGATCCCCTAAGGGCAAGTGCAGAGCATACTCAGGATTTTCTCAATCATAGTGTTTGTTCAGAACCATCGTTCTGGACTAGAAGAGAATGGGAGTGTTCAGAAGATCATGTTGGAAGTAGAGTACACAACACACTTCTTATTTCACTCTCTGGTCTTTACAATGAGTTCTCCTTGCTCTTATATAGGCAAAGGAGGATGTATGTGACAAGAGCAAGAGCAGGCAGACTGGCCATGCTCGGGCATAATTATGAGAGCAAACTAGCCACTTATAGGCTATACATAGGGGAGTCCTAAAGAAATCCCGTGACCGAGGCTATAAACGGTGGTTTTCGCCCTGGTGCTACGGTGAAAATGCATGGGGCGAGTGAACAGTAAAAATAGACTTGGTGAACAGTAAAAAGTGTACAGTACCGGTTTACAGTGTTTTCAGGACGGTTTTTATCTGTCTCTACCGTCTCTAGCATTATAGCTATAGTTCGAATCATCAGAGCTATGTTGAGCTAGCTGTTCCGCAAAGAGCGCGTCTTCATCGATATCTGATGGACTGGAGCTTCCGTCTTTTGCTCTTTTGAAGGCGCGGATGAGATTCTCGATTTCTTCTGCCGACAAGTCTGGTGGACGAGATGAGCTAGCACCGAAAGAGCCGGAAAATGGGGCGTAATTTTGGGTGTCACCCCAAGGGTCTTGTGAAAGGGCCCCCAAGGGTCATAGGGGGTGGAGGAGTCCGGATGATTCGCCGAAAAATGCGGAGTGCTTCTTGGATCGGCCGCGAGTGGGATTCAGCTGCGGGGTGGTCCCAAGAGGCGGGGATCCGTGGAGAAAGCCATGCTTCGGGTGGGATGGTGCGGTTTTCTTGACATAGGATTATTTGGAGTTCTCGAGATGCCGGTCGGTCGGTGGAGATGGAGTGTGGAAGTGTCCGGTGAATTCGTGCGAATTCTGGAAAACCCAGGGCTTGTAACTTGAAGTTCTGCAATGAAGGTTTGTCGAAATCCATCCAGTGGGATGGCAATATGTCCAAGGTCGATGAAACAAGACAATAGTGTGTCTTTCTGGTTCAGGTCTTCCTTGACGATTTTGGATTTTGAAAAGGTCCTTCCAATATTGGTGAGGTTTAAACCATGCAAAAATATCCAGTAGATATTTCTGGTTATGATCATGACCAGCCGCATTCTTGGTAAAAACCTGCAAAATTTGCTCGATTGGAAATTCAATGGCTATAGTGTACGAGATTGAACATGTACCAAAATAACCATTTGAGGTCTTCGGAAATTCATCATTGGGAGACCAACGGAGAGGATGAATAAATGGATAATGGGTGTAGTCCATCGGTCCGAGCATTAATCCTCCATGTTCTCGGAAGATTCGAAGATGATATTCCCACATGAGTTACGGGAAGTCTTTCTTTTACGACATTGTGTTGAACAGCCATTAGGATATCAGGAGGATATTTTAGACTTGGCCAACCACATTGCATGTCAGTGGTGCGGTATGTGTCTAAGAAAGGTTCCTTTTTGACATACATGTTGATTGCTTGGACTGGTTCCTTTGGTCTTGATAAAAGTACGCAAGGATGTTCTTCTTTCTCCCGGGAATGTGCTTGACCTCAAAGGAGTATTTGGAAAACCATTCAGCCCATCGGAGTAATGGCAGGGATGGGGAACTTGCTTCGTTTGAATTTGAGCATCGAGGGAAAGAGGACATATCCATCTCGACCGAGAAAATGGTGTCCAATGAGATGAAATTCGAACTTTTTGATGCTATACTTGACTGCAAGTATTTCTTTGAAAGTGGAATGATAATGAATTTCTGCTTGAGAGAATCGGCCACTTTTGTAGGCACAAATATGCCGGGTATCATGAATTTCTTCGAAAAGAATGGCTGCCCAATATTTGTCGCTGGCATCAGTTTGGAGAATGCGTTTGCCATTTGACGGGATCTTTAATGGAGGAAGGTTTTGCAATAGCTGTTTAAGCCGGGAAATTGACTCGAGTTTGCTTGAGTCCCCATGGAGGAGGATCTTTCTTGAGCATTCTTTGAAGGGGTCGTAAGTATTGAGAAATGTGAGGAACAAAATCTCGTAAATAGTTCACAATCCCAAGGAATTGCTTGAACTTGTTTAGGATTGAGATCCTTTTCGGGAAATTTCTAGAGTTCATCGGCAATATGAGGTGCGGGCGGTAAGTTCCTTTCCGTGAGGCGCATGCCAAGGAATTCAATCTCATGCGGGCAATAATCATTTTCTTCGAGAAAGCATAATGCCATGCTTCTTAACAATATCGGCAAAATGTGCCAAGAGTTGGTAATGGGATTGTTCATCATGGTGAACGAAGGATATCATCAATATAAATGAGGAGTTTTGAAGGATAGGCTCAAAGATTTTGCACATAGCTTTTTGAAAAAGGGAAGGTGCAATTTTGAGACCAAAAGGAACAAGCTGTTCATTGGAAGTGTTGATTTGGAATGCGAACCCAGTTTTGGAGTGCATGCGGTGGGTCAATACCCAATTGCCAAAATCCCTGCCTTAAGATCAAATTTTGAATAGATCTTTGCTTGAGCCAGGCTCAGGAAAAGGGAATTTCTATGGGGCAATGGGAATTTATCATCCTGAAGGAACTGATTTAGAGGTTGGTAATTAATAACTAACCTCATTTTTCCACGGTTTTGCTCGGCCCGTTTGTTGACATAGAATGCTTCACATGCCCATTGAGAATCAGAGGGTTCGATGAGACCTTGTGCCAACAATTTCGAGCATTCTTGTTGAGCCGGTGCGAGATGTTCGGGACTCATTCCGAATGGCTGGCTTTTGTAGGATTGATGTCTTCATTCCTTTTGAAAGGAAGTTTGACATAGAAAGAAGAGTTTTTCCACAAGGGTGGGTACAAATGCTGGGAAAACCGGGAGTGTGTCTCAAGACAAGAAGAAAGTAAACTTTGGATTATTGGGTCGAGGATGGCCGGTTGAAGAGCATAGAAACGTTTAATTTCTACAAATTCCGGAATTGATTTTTGAATCGAAGGCCATTAGAAAGAATTCGAGCTTGGGAAGTTGAGTCGGGATGTCCCAACCAATGATAATATCTTTGTCCGAGGGCGAGAACCAAGGACTTTGGTGGTAAGAGAACACCGGGGAAGAATTGAATAGTAATGGGTTTACTACGATACTTGGTAGCAAAAGTGTCACCAGAAGCATAATTGAAATACCTGGTGTAGGGTTTCCAAAATTCTTCTGGGAGGATTTTTGTGTCTAAGATGGAAGAGCTGGCTCCAGTATCAATGAGTGCCACCAAAGGGATTGGTTTGTGGTACTTAGACAAGAGGATATGGATGTGGATATATGGATGATGGACAGGTTCAGAGAGATCAATTTCTGCAGGTGAATCAGGAAAGAAGGTGAAGACATCGTTCTCAGATTCTGAGGCTGAGTCTGAGCTATATGTTTGGATAGCACAGAGAGTATTTTCAGATGGTTGGTCATCTAAAGAGAACACGGACTCAATGTCCGAATCATCAAGTGGGATGCCAGTGCTTTTGGTGATTTTGTCTATCAGATGGCTTCCTCGCTTGTTCGCCTTTGGACAGTTTTTGGCAAAATGTCCTTTTTTGTTGCAGACATAGCACCTGTCTTTGTTATGCTTCTTAGAAGAGCGATGACGGCGTTTTCGCAAAAATTTCCACTTACCTTTGCTTTTTCCTTTGCGTGTCTTATTGAAGGAGAGTCGTTTAAAATGCCTTTTCTTTTTGCATCCCGTGCGGGGAAGGGTCGAGCAATCCTTGGGACATTTGATCGGAGGCCGGGTTTAAAACACGCCTTGTCAAGATTCCTGTTTTCTTTGAGGAAGCTTCGAAAAGCTTCTCGCCGGAGGCAAAGTTCTTCAATGGCAATATGAACGGCTTGTTGAATTTCACCAAGAGTGGCCTCAGTGATACTTTTACGTCGTTCTTTGAAGAGTTTTTTCCGCGGCTTGGCTAAGTTCTCTTGGGATGGATGCTAAAAAATGGGCTTGAGGTTCCAATCGCACCAAGTAGATAGAAACGGCTTGATCATAGCTTGGAAGTGTCTGTCAAGATCTTTGCGCCTTAATGAACAAGCATTTGCGGTCAAAGAACTCCTTTCTTTTGAGTTCTTTGGAATCTTCGAGCTTGCCAATGAAATACATGTGGATGATCGGATAGCATTATCCAGGGGCTGAGTTAGAAGATACATCTGGTCTTGTTCTGATGCAGTATGCCACCAATCCTTAAGTGCTCCTGTAAAACGACTAGTGAATTCCAGGAGAATATCATAAGTACTTGGTTCAGAAATATGCACAGCGGTGAGCCAAGCATGAAATTCTGAAGCCTATCGAGGCCACTTATAATATGGAATGTCATCCAAAGTAAAGTAAACTTTGGAAGATGAGGCTGTAAAAGACTGAGTGGCATCAGGTTGATCCTGGTGAGAGATTTCGGGCTTAGAGAATATTTCTTCGTCTTTGACACTATCGGCCATGAAAAAAGTTTCTGCCGAAGAGGATGATTCGATAAAAATATCAGAATCGGATTCAGACGAGGTTTCAACCTGTGTTGTGGCGGATGGGTTGATGACAGCAATGGAAGGGATCTGGCGGTGGAGGAAGTTTTCAAGTGGGTTGGAAATGGTCAAGGTGGCAGGTTGATTTGCAGGAGGGTGATTGCCAGGAGAATGTTCTGGTGTGCCGGGAGAGGGTGGTGAAGGCTCGTGGGAGGAGAGGATTTCTTTTGCTTGAGTTTAAGCTACGAAGGTTTTCGCGAAGAGTCAGAAAATTATTCGAGGAGGAGGGCGGGTGAGCTTAAAACAAAGACAAAAAGAGGATGATGAGCCAAATGATGATTCGGCTTTTTTGTGGTAGAGAGGAGAGGTAAAAAGGGCGGATCAAGGGAAGTGAATGACTGGCGACTTTTGAGGATTTGGATTTGTCTTTTGAGTTTCTCAATTTCTGGTTTCGATCTTCCAAATAATGGCTAGTAGGTGCACGCTTGGTTTCTAGCGAGATGAAGCCGTTTACGGAAGTCTTTCGGCATGCGGCAAGATAAGTCGGTGGTCTTATCTACACGTTCGAGGCGTGTAGCAACAGTACCAAGGAGCTCATTTTGAGCGAGGGCATTCTCGGTTGCCAATTCAAAACGGTTTGCGGCGGAGGGCTTTCGTTGTCCTTGTGCATCAATACCGGTGGGGTTTGGTATTTTGGGCGAGTCTTTGGTACCTTTCTTTGTGGGTCGAGAATTTTTCCAGTGGAGGAAATTTTCGGGTACGGGTGCTAGTTTCGAGATGATCTTTGTGGCCTCAAGTGGAGGGAAATCCTCGGGGTGAAACATGCATATATTAGGTAGGGCTGGAAGTGGTTCGGGTTGAGGTACACAGTGCACAGTCGAGGTAAAGTGATAGGACAAGAGGGTTCTTTCGACCCATTTACGGATTGGCTTATAAAGGGTGAGGTAACCATAGGCTTGGGTGATGGTGAATTAGGAGAAAGAGTTGGCTTACAAGGAGATGGAGTGGGGACTACCTTAAAAGGTTTAGGTGGTCCATAAGAGACAATGCGGGTGTCTTCCGCCATCTTCTCCAAGAGGTCCAACAGTTGGATCTCCATCAAGATACCGGCCCGATAGAGCACATCCTTTTTCTTCTTCTTCTTAGAGGAGGATGTATCATTTTCATCTTCAGTTCTTGTGCATGAAATACACGCACGTCTGGATCCCTTAAGCTTGATGTCCAGTGGGATCTTTGAAGAAATGGATTGGCTGTCCTTGAGGTCCAAATGAGTGGACAAATTGTTTGTTGTGCGGTTCGACGAAACCGGATCGATAGGACAAGGAGTAAAGTGGAGAATGGTAGGGAAAATGGAGGAAGGTTCCTCTTTAGTCTTATCGAACTTAATGGCAACGGTGCCATCTTTTTCCTAGTGAACTGGGGTTCACCGGATCGACCGGTTTGCAATTCGATGGAGTTTTCGTAGTTGGTGACCCAACTATCGGGAAGAAGTTTAACAAGTTCACTTCGAGGGATACGCCTTGGGGACGTGGATGCAAGAAGTTTGGTCATGGTCGACCGAAATAACAAGAGCATCTTCAGAATTTGGGATGTTAAGATCAATGGCATGGTTTTGGACACGGTAGATCATTTGGTAGTGCAAGGTGGCAGCAATAGAGCCAGGTGTTTGTGGGGCTCCAGTAATTTGTAGCTGAACCTTAAGAGCAGTAAGCAGGTTGGGATCTGCAAGAGCAATGTTAAAATTTGGAAAAAGTGTGACAAAAACGGTTCTGCATTCATTGTGGTTTGAATGGTGCCAATACAAGCTTGTTGGTATTCCAAGAACACGGTGTCTAACGGGGGCTATCCTTGCGTAACAGGTAGGCCTTTACGACCATGGAAAGTTAAAGCAAGACGGATGGCTCCAAAGTGGAGATGAGAGTAGCCTTGTTGGATCCATTGAGATGGAAACTACGGTGGGATACGGAGGGTAACAAAGCTGTTCTTGTTCGGTTTGGATGGGATGCGATCAAAATGGGAAGATGAACATACTCTTTGACAGTACGAGGAGTATGTTTAATCAAGTGTTTGATAGACCGGAGTGGAGAGAAAGAAGGGGGTTTAGTGAAAGCAGTGTATGGATTCATCATGGGGAGCTGAGTTTCTGAAATCTTACTATCCTCTGTGAGGTAAGCAACCTCATAAAGGTAGTCTATCTTGGAACATGAGGATTTTCGAAGGTCTGGTGGAGGCTGGAGGGATAGGTTAGAAGTAAGAGAAATAGGAAGAGAAGGGGATGAAGAATCTGTAGTGTCCATGAGGTGAGAAGCTCTCTTCTAGTACCAAAACAGGTTAATGACCAAACGAAAATGATTCAAATAAATCCATGGCTCTGATACCATAAAGGGCCTAGATCTAGCTGCGTAGGCCCTTGCTAGCTCTTACTGGCTATGGGCGATACTACCTTACCCAGGTTTGGTGAGGACCTTTGCAGCCTCACTTGCGGCCGACAAGGCCATGACGACCTTGGTTAGGGCCTTTTGTAGCCGAGGGCAAGGCAGCCCTCGTCCAAATTATATAAGGGTTTAGCAATCGACAAGAGTCGCTGGTGGCCCTCACCAACCTTAAAAAAAGTGAAAAAAAAATAGAAGAAAAACAAAAAAATTAAAAATTAAAAAAAATAAAAAAATCTATGTAAGATGATTTGTTGGAATTGGTACTCAAATAATTGATTTTACTCCAATGTAACACTTAAGTGAAGGGAAAAAAGTTATGACATTCAAGTAAGCACCGAACAAAAGATATGACCCTACTATTCTTTTTTGGGAGCTGATATCGCTCTTTTGATGAGGTTATGGCAAACTGAAATCGATTGTTGTGTTTAAAGTGATTTGCTATCTCACTTGATGAACTAGTCGTCTGAGTTTAGCTAAGCCTGGTAGTGGTATGATTCGATATGAGAAAGTTATTTGTTGTATTGTTCTTTGGAACAATTATAGAATGAATGTTGATGCGGTGTTATCTATTCACTAGGCACCGTACAAACTATAATGTGACCGAGGAACTACCAACTCGTGACATGGGCCTGTGGTCAGATCTGGACAAGCAATGACGTTGCTAAACGTAAGCGATGATGAAGGTGTAGCGTGGGCCCACCGCAAGTGCCCTAGAAGGGGTGGAGATGGTCGTCGAATGGTTGGCAATATTTGATGGAGGAGGAAGAAGAGAAAAATAAGTTTTTAATTTTTTTTATTTCACCTCAGTAGAAACCAATATGTGAACCACGAAATTCAGGACTATTAATACTAATTGGACACGCCGGTGAGTCGTGTGGATATGAAAAATTGATAAAAAAAATTGCCACGTCGAATTTATAGCGATCATATTGAAGTTGACACTTGAGTGATCGTTTTTATTTATTAAAATGACACTTGAATGATCAAAAAAATGTTTTAATACTAAGATGAGTGTTGTATGAAACTTTCTAGTGTCCTTACTCTCTTAAAAGAGATAGAAAAGTGTCCTGAAACACGAATATGATATGCTTGCATATAGTGCACTGGGAACCGAATCTCTGTTGTGCTCACGATCCACACAAGCATCTCCCTTTCTTAGGATAGCATATGGAGAAGATGACTCGAGGAACTCTTAGTCAAACCGAATACAATTCAAAACAATATAAAATAAAATTGAATCACAAGGAAGCTACGCAATGTTTTTGGCATCTTATTACAGAGCCAAACTCATGGTCAATCATTAGACAGACCATGTATAAACAAGAAAATTTTCTTAATAAGAATATGCGGATCATCAAGGATAGCCTCCTGTCATACGTATGTAGTCGAGTGTGCCTTTAAGGCCATCCATGTCCGTCGCCCTTTTCATCTTTCGAAATCCCTCGCCATAAACGGGATCAAGATTCGTTTCGATGTAATGCTGAAGAAAATCGGCAAGCCTTTTTTGGAAGTCAAACCCTGGAGATAGTGCAATTTTGCTCTTGGACAGGGACCGCATGTGAGAATCCAACCAAATGTAAGCCAAAACTTCACAAATGCCTTCTTCGACCACGAGATCTAAATTGTGATAACCTGCCAAACATACCACAATTCTCTACTTCAAAACCCAAATGTCCCGAAGGAAACATCAGAGTATCTTATCATATAGTCAACTGCACCATTACACTTTTTTGTTAGATTCTATCCCCCCAAAACATGAGTGGCGATTTACTAATCTAACTTACTGATTCCTTTGTCTTTTTTTTTTTTCCCAGAAAAATCTCTTTGTATTGTTTTTCGCATAGGGATGTTAAGCACAATAATGTGTGGTATAGATAGTGTAACAGTGTTGGGAGCACATGGCAAAATCCAATACCTTTGTCTAGGTAGAACATTGAGAGAGAGTTCAAGTTTGAGTCCATTAATAAATCCATTGGACTACCTTCACTCAAGTTTAAGCTAATGTGTTACTGGTCAATTATGATATATATTAACTACTCAACACTATACCAATGCTTCACATCTCAACAATTGACCATTGGCTATTATACTATGTGTTGGAAACGCGTAGCAGAATCCAATACTATCACCTAGGATATCGTCATGTGGGCCCCTAAGTTTGAGCCCATAAATATATTTAGTTGAACTTACCATCACTCAAAAATTCAAACTAATAAGTTACAGGCCAATTAGCATATATTAACTGCCCTGTACTACACTACATAACTTCAATTCTCCAATGTGAGACTTTTTAACACATTTCACACATGCATCTAGTTTAGGATTCTTTGTCTTTTTTCTTTGTTTTATTTTGTTAGAAGTCCATACTTTTTAACACATTTCGCACGTGCATCTAGGCTAGGATTCTTTCTCTTTTTCTTTGTTTTATTTTGCTAGAAAGATAGCTAGGATTATAAAGGATTATAGAAGTGTAGCTTCGAGAATTAAATCAAAGACACAACCTAGCAAGCTAACTTTAAAAGATTAATGGGTTTTTTTGAAACATATTATAGTTAGAAGTAGAGTAAAAAACTGCGTCACAATCAAGAGAAGAACCTTCTATTCTGAGCCACGCATGCATCATCTCGTGAGCGAGGGTTTGCCCTGTGAACAACCTGTAGAAAAGATCAAATTTTCTCTTCAAATCTCTAATCAAGGATAGCAAGTCTTAATTTGAAATTATAATGATAGGAAATTACCTCGGGAAACCTTTCCAAATTCTTATGGTTAGATCGCTTGCGTGGGCGACTAGTATATGCTCTTTTCCTTCCACCGTCTGAAATTAAATGGGAGTCGACCAAAAAGAAAAGAAAGGAAAGGTTATCACTCTGTTGCTAAATTGACACAAGTAAACAATGTCGAAAAAAATGAGAAAATCTCAAGTGCAAAGAAGCACATACCGTACAATATCTAGGGAGATTCCATGACGTAATGGCAAGCGTGTTATTCGCCCAATGATGGCCCTATCCAGTTGCGGAACAGAAGCTTTGGTTAGGAGCGTTAGCGTGGAATGAGAAATTTAGCAATTCTTTATCTGAATAACCCCAGACATTATAAAGTTCGTGGAATTTCATTGATGATGTCATAGAATAATGCTAGACAGCACGGGAGATTATACTAATTTACCGAACGATTGGGCAACCGAGTCTTTATGCAAGCGAATCACATAAAATGACCGACCAGATCAAGAAGAAGTAGGATTATAGTTATAAGCAGAGCTTCGTCTTACGTTCTTTTGGCATCTTCGATCTTTGCCTTTCATCTCTTTCTGGTTCACCAATAACAGTGGAATGTCTCGCTGGTGGATTTTCATTCCCAAGCGTTCGTAAAATGCCCGTACTTCGCGATCGAGAGGTTTTAGTGCGCGATCGTCCATTACCGCAGAGTCACAGCATTCTGGGCATAACCACCGGTCGTCGCTCAGGGCTGAGTACACCGATCCTCTAGGCTGCACAATGTTTCACAAGCATTACCGACCTCTCTCGATTGTTGGGGGAGTTTATCCAATCTAAAAACAGATTTTTGGTAAACATGAATGTATTTAACTTAGTCATTTTTCTTTGTGTAAGACATGCAATGAATATGCTGCTCACATGACGACCTGAGATCTCAAATAATTCTAAATGATGCGTTGCTGGTCAATGGGCAACGGGGCCCGTGGCCACCGCATCATAAGTTGTTAATTTCATAAATTAACTATAAGATTAAGCGTTTTTTTAAGAAAGGTAAACAAAATGTAGTAAATGATAATCTTTTTTTTTTGGGGGGGGTTGTTGTCATAGATAAGAGAAGGTGGTGATTTTAGAAAATCAAATAGATAGTGATAATTAATTAAAGGAGGAGTTGATAATACAAAATAGTTAGTAGTTTAGACGGAAAAGAGGTTGATAACTATTCTAATGGAGGCTGTTACTTTTGAAATCTGATGATATTTAGAAAATCAACAAGCACCGCAAACCAAGTAGTAATTACTGATGTTATTTTTATTTCTACATCACTAACTTGTCTTATTTTTAACAAAAGAATTTCTCTTATCCTTTTACCTTTATTATAAAAGCCTTATTTACCGACTATCATCAAATTACCAAACATTTTTGTGTGATTTACCGACATTTCTTTGACTAAGTTGCCAACTATTTCTAACTGACGATTATTTGGATTTTTTTGTAACTTATCGACTTTTCTAGTAAGTAACCAGTTTTATTTGTCTCACTTGACAACCATCTTCTATACCAACTTAGTATTTCTGATTTTTATGGACGTATGAACCCTTAGAGTGCCAAAACTTGGCATAGAGGGACACTTAAGTGCTAAAGTTACAAAAGGTACATTTAAGTGCCAAAATCTGAGCAAAAATGATCAATTAAGTGCCAACGGCGAAAAAATCTGGCCAAAATGCTGACATGGCACTTTTCCGGTGAGTTGGGGTTGAAACAACATTGTTTTGGATACTAACATGGCCAAATAAGCCCAAAATGATGTCGTTTTGGCCAAATTTTAATTTTTAATATAAATATTAATTAAATAATATTAAAAGAGAAATTTAAAAGAAGAAGAAGAAGGAAGAGGAGACAAGCAGCCAGCACCGTGGGCTGCCGCCCCATCGTTGGTGGGGCGACGATGACAAACGGCAAAGGTCGCCGACGCCTAAGCACGGGTTGGCGATCCTTGCCGACCTTGGAGGCAAGGGCCAGATGGTTGGCCCTCGCTAGATGCCAGGAGAGGGCGGCAACCCTCTCCTAGATTTGGGCGAGGGTCGCCGGCGACCCTCCGGTTGGCGAGGGTCGTCGACCCGCGCCAAGGCGTTGGCAACTCTCGCCGTTCGTCGTTGCATCCCCACCAGCGATGGGGCGGCGGCCACAGGCAGGGCTATTGCATTTTTTTTTTTTAAATTTCTCTTTTAATATTATTTAATTAACATTTATATTAAAAAATAAACTTTGGCCAAAACAGCATTGTTTTGGTCTGATCTAGCCACATCAGCACTCAAAACGACGTCGTTTTGGGCTTATTTGGCCATGTCAGCACCCAAAATGACTCCGTTTTGACCCCAACTCGCCGAAAAAGAGCCACGTCCGCATTTTGGCTAGATTTTCTTTCTGTTGGCACTTAACTGATCCTTTTTGTTCTGATCTTGACAGTTAAGTGTACTTTATATAACTTTTGGCACTTAAGTGTCCTCTCGTGTCAAGTTTTGACACTTGGACTGTATTTATGTCGATTTTTATGTGAGTTAGTTGCCAACATTTGTTTGGTTTCTTTTTAATTTATCAACTTCTCTTATATTGATAAAATGACTTGTCTAATCTTTTACCAGCTTTTATTTATCTTTCTTACCGATGCCTTACATTTATTTACTATTATTATATGAAATTCCCAACATTTATTAAAGTGACTAACCAACATTTTTCTCAATTAAGTTAACCAAAGAATAGTTGGTAATTTAAAAATAAGAAAACATTGATAACTAACCAATTCAAAGTTTATAACTCAGAGTTAGTTGATATTCACTCGGAGAAAAAATGAATAAGTCATTTAAATTAAAGTTAGGCGTAGTTTAGAAAGATAACTAAAATTTGGTGAAATATAAGAAAAAACTAAATTTTTTTTGGTAAAAGTCTACTGAGAGTTGGTAATACAGAACTAGTAGGTAGCTTAATAAGAAAAAACTTGATAATTCGTCTAATTAAGGTAATTATTTTCTGAAAGGAGCTGGTAAAGTGTTGTTAAATATACAAATAAAAGTTTGCACAAAAAAAAACAAATGAATAATTGTAAGTAACTGAAATTAGAGTGTTAGGTCGCAATTAAACAGGACAAATGTTGGTGAGTCATTCTACTTAAGGTTGGTAATCACCAAAAAGAATTAGTAAATCTAAGGGATTCCCAACCAAGACCAACAAAAATTTGTTAATAAAAAATAAATTAAATGATGGTAAATTCTAACGAGAGTGGGTGATCCAAATTTAGTTGGTAATTTAATACTTTTGTGATGTTTGCATGGGCGGATTTAGAGGAGGCTCGAGAGAGCCAATACATCCAACTTTATATTGGCCCCATCATAATTTTCCAATTTCTTTACATTCCAAAGCGTGAGGACGTATTATTAGGAATTTTTAACAAAAAGACCTTCCCAATCTAAGAGCTATAATCATTCTTCTGATTGTGAGATACGAGGAACGATGAGTAATTATTTCTAAACATGAGAAATAACGCTTTGGAATAGATAGAATGATTGAACTGTACTGAAGGTCCGCCTCCATTCTAAAATCCTTAACTATCCATTGAAAAGTCATACGCTATTGACATAATACGAAAGATTCTTTAGGAAAGAATTTACCATGTTATTCATCCTAAAAAAGCCAAGACTTAGTGATGTAGGAAAAAAGTTAAGAGGAATTAGTCCAAGATTAAGTTAGTTACAAACTTATTGATAACATCAGATATCCTTGGCTAATTGTTTTGTGCAATATATCATCTTTCTCAAAGGAGAAAAATGAAAATCGCTTACCATGATACAGGTTAGTTATTGAAAAGAATCGACTTCGATTTTCTTAATAAGATTCTCTGTCATACATTTGCAAAAAAAAAAAAAAAAAAAGATCATTTTTTAGTGGATGATATTGCACCCCAATATGTTTTTCTTTAGATCCGTCATTAGATGTTTGAAATTGTTTTCAAACTAATAAGAGATATCTAATTGAAAAGGAAACCTACCTTCAATCTTTCGCAACCACAACAAGAAGGGGTCCCATCATTGTCATGCCAAGGACAATACTTTTGTCGCCAAAAAGGATGTTGATTGTCTAGAAGGCAGCCATTTCCATCCACTGGGATCTGTAACCATGAAAAGGCAAGAAGAAAGAAGAAGATTCAGTGAATTTATACTTTGGTTTATCATAGAAAAACATTCAAATTATCAAAGTCACCAAAAAAAATGAAAACGAAAACTCTTACAGGTTGCCCACAAACAAAGCAAATTGGATGAGAATGATTGTGGCGGTGGTGGTAGAGGTGGTGGTCTTTGTCAATATTCTGATAAGTAGAGTGATTCTCAGAATCGTGGGAAGCATAAGAGTGGACGCATTCTGGATGCAGAAAGGCTTGCCTGTTGTATCGAAGGAAGTTAATGAATCGTTTATGAACATTCGCCGCCTTCTTTCTTTTCTCCCACAAACAACATTCATATTGCACTGGGTAAGGAGTAGCAAAAAAATTTAGAGGGGCTATGTAGATGAGTACCCGTTGTCAGGATAAAATGGGTATGGAAATGGTTGGAATATGTTTGCAATGTCCCACAGGGAGGATGATTCGAATGCCAAACTTTGTTGGAAAGACTGGGTGGGTCGTTCATCTTCATTCTCCCATTTCAGTTCTTCGTATTGAACCCAGTCCTTAATCGATGTTGCTCCGTAGAGATTGTCTGCTGAATGAAATTCACCATTCATCTGAATTTGCATGGCTAAAGATACATGGTAAAGAGACATTGTTGAGGAATCTAGGTATTCTTAGGTAAAAAGATATCGAATGTGACTGCAATAAGTTCTAGGTTCTACATTTGGTCAGACAAAAAAAAGAATATGCATCTAGGGACAAATAAAACCGTGGTCCAGTGTATATCTAATTTGTCAGAGAAAAGTTTTATGAACCACCGTCCAATTCACCTTGACCATCTTCTGAGAAGGAAGGAATGCGGGTGATTTGGTAGTCTGTTTCTTCTTCCTCATCCTCAGTTGATTCATCCTGCACGTTGAGGTTCTACAACTATTTAACTTTGTTCTATTGCAGCTATCAATTCCCAACGCCCAGCGTATACAGTTATATTTCTCGTGCATTATAACCACCCATGACTTAACGACAAAAGAATAAAAGAAGAACAAATGAGCCCCAACTTATATTTATTGTATTATTACCTCTGTGTCGTTGGGCTCATCAGAACAAGAACGATGATCATCAACCTCACAGCTTCTGTTAGATCTATGTCTGGAGGAAGAAGTAGAACCCTGGAGAATTCTTTTCAGCCAACCCATAAGGAGAAAAGGGTATACCACTGTTGTAGTAATAGATCACCTTTTATGTAACGCGATCACCAAAAAAGCACACTCTGACCCAGATTAATAGAGTGGCACCACCATAAATAATAGGTTTGGTGTGGTAACAAGAATCTTCTAATTTTCTCAAGATTATTATACTTGCTGATGTGCTGGTCATATATCTAACTCCATCAAGTCAACTCTGTAATGAACTGGAACAATAAACAATTTGCACTATCGTATTCTCCATGAGAGTTCTTAATTTTCTAATAATCGTTAGTTGTATTTAACCTCTTATTGTAATTCAATTTGTATAATCGCCTACCATTATTATGCTCCTATTTTCTGTTTGGTTTTTCTACTTGATAAGTAAATGATTTTATAACACAAACTCAGAAACTATAAGGAAGCCCAGCAACTCCAAGGCAATTGGAAGCGCCGACTCGGTGAGACCTTCTCCGTAATGTGGTGGTTAACCATAATGATCCAGCTTATGTTACAAAATATGACTAAGTCGATGGGTTAGTCGATTTTGATTCCAAAACTTCCATCAGGTCAACTTTGCAAAATGGGCTATATATCAACCTCTCCCAGACCATGCCTGCATATGTTAAAAAACTATTCGATGACAGATTCTTTTGCTACAAACTATTCAAGGTAAGATTATAACAAGGTCACGAAACGTGAATATGGATGTAAACTTCAAAAACCAGAGTGAACCTGCCCTCCATTAAATAAGGAAATTACAATGAGGCATTTGTCCAATCAGAGATGGTCGACGATTGCCTTTTGCCGAGGACTGTTTTGGAAATAGAATTGTGCATGTCCATTAACAAATTTAAAACTTTTGAAGGGGAAAAAACTTTTGAAATAGATTTCCCTAATGTATTCATCTCCATAAAGGCCATAAGATTTTTTTTTCTAGATTTTGCAGGAGACATAATACTCTTCAGTCACCAACTCAACTGTTGACCCTTCATGAGGGAACTATCAGTGGTTAAACGAATAAATTGCTCCATATCTTCGTTAGATGATTATTAAGTTCCTTGGTTGGTCGTGTAATTTGTACTCGACGATGAAACTTCCATCAATTCAATTCTTCTGGAAAGATTCTTTTACAGATTATTAGCTATATATCACCACCATGTTTATACTGGAAAGCTATTAATGAAAGCTACTTTGCCGAACACTATTCAGTGTTCCATTATGACAAGACAGTAAAACGTGGGTAAGTGTGTAAATTTCGAAAACTAGAGTGATCCAGCCCTTTGTTGTAGTGATTCACTGTAGTGCTTGATAGGATGAGACTCACTTCTTATTGCAATTGAACTTGGGAGTGTTGAGGTGAACCCAAAAAAGTTGGGTAGAGTAGGATCTAAATGTTGGTTAAGTAAGAGTTCTAATTGAACTTGGAAATGTTGAGGTGAACCAAAACAAATTGGATAGAGTAGGATCTAAATGTTGATTAAGTAAGTCCTATAGTAAGTGGAGTGATTATCAACTCTATAAACGATCTTCATAGGGATGGTGATCGAAGGGAGAGCATTGATGGATTGAAAAAAACCCTCAACCATTTGGGTTATTCTACACTTAAAAACGTTTTACTAATAGTAGGTTTCTACGGTTTTGTGCACGAAAATACAAAATACTATTCTTTACTGGTAATTCTTTCAAAGTGTTGGTAAACTTCAAAACCCCTTGGTAGCTAAACTATGACTGACAACTTATTACGGTTGTTACGTGTTAGTAAGTAGCAAATAATTTAATAGAAGTAATAACCATTATTTAGCCCAGGACGTATTAGTAAGTGCTATGAAAACACGACGTCCAGCCAGGTGGAAAGTGTGGAGGATGGCAATTCCCGAGACTAACTCGAATATACATGGGGAAAAAGACAACCCCTAACGTACCATGAAAACACAAATGGGTAAGAGGACAAACGACAGCTCCAGTGGGACGAACAAAAAGACATAAACGTGCAGCTGCGCTTACTAGGAAACTGCGCCAATCATTATTAATTAGAATAAGACATCAACGTGCAGTTGGACAGCGTTTTATGTTTCCAACTCAATAATATTATAAGTTTATGATTTAATTATATGTGCCAATAAAATGGGTTTAATTTTTTGGACCAATGGGTGAAGAAACCATTCTTAAAAATAAATAACCCAAGGTTTGGTGGGTCGAAAGATTCCGGGGAGCCTTAGATTTAAGTAATTATAATATCAAGAGTATTGGCTTTTTAGAATCATTTAGTGCATCTAAAGATTCCTATTGAAAAAACATCGGTATCAAAATATGATAATTTCAAAACTATCTTTTGTATAATATCTATTACGATAAGTGTAGATGTTCATTATGATGTCAAAAAGGATTGTGATGATATCAATGGTCACTAGGAGCTTAGTAAAAAGTGGTTATAAAGGTGAAGATCATTACAGAAGGAGAACAAGTCAAACATGATGAAGTGATCATAAGACTTAGGGGAGAAGTGCACCATCAGTGCCTTAATTTGTGGACGATGTTCATTTTACTACCATAACTTTTCGTTAGTACACTTAAGTGCCAAAATCGGAAAAAAAATATCACTTAAATGCCTCTAGTGAGATATTCGGGCCAAAATTAACTAGTGACTTTTTTATTAAATTTTTTAGCTGAAGTGACACTTAACATGGTTTAATCCACTTTTCCAGATCACTGAAGTGCCAAATTTTTTTAAAAATGATTTTTTCAATGCCAAGATCTTTGAAAAATGATTTTCTTAGTGCCAATTTTTTGAAAAATTAATTTTTCAATGCCAAATTTTTGAAAAGAAAATTTGGTACCGAAAAACTCATTTTTTAAAAAATTTGGCACTGAAAATCATTTTTCCAAAAAAAATTAGAACTCAAAAAATCATTTTTCAAAAAATTTGGCATTGAAAAATCATTTTTCAAAAAAGATTAGCACTCAAAAAATCATTTTTCAAAAATTTTAGCATTGAAAAAATTATTTTTCAAAAAATTTGGCACTTAAGTGATTCGTAAATTATTGGTTAAACGATGCCGTTCAACATCCCTATGTTTCAACAAGCCATGTCAGCTAAAAATATTAATAAAAAAAGCCATGTAGGATTTCTGGCTAAATAAATCGGCGATAGCACTTAAGTGATCATTTTCTCTAATTTTAGCATTTAAGTGTGCCGGCGAAAAGTTGTGATACTATAGTGAGCGCCATATACAAATTAAGGTGTTGATAGTACAATTCTTCCTAAGACTTGGAGGTACCAAAGTCAATCTACGGTCACCATAACATCTATGAAGACTAACATACTCAGGAGGATCATTAATTGATAAATTGCAAAATATTTCATAGGGTTCAGTAGCACGTGTGTTGATGTTATGTGAGGAACTCAAACCTCGATAACTACTCCAAGAAACCTCCTATGACTCCTTGCTCCTCAAAAGAGTCTCCAACGGATGGATTGAAGGTAATTGCAAAAGGAGGATCAAAAGAGTCTCCAATGAATGGATTGAAAGTATCTGCAAAAGGAGGATCAAAGAAGCTTACAAGGGTTGGACGAAAATAGAGAATACTAACGCTACTCATTTTGATCTCTCTCTTGTGATCAAATTCAACTATTGTCTGTCTGAAAATCTATGTCTAGTATTTTGGCTGCCTTGTAATTGTGATGAGATCAAGTGAATAAGTGTGATTCATTTGAGAAGACCAATACGTGCCAATTGTAACTTGTCTTGAAAATTATGAGTGAAATCCAACCCGTATTGAGGCTTTAACCTAGAGAGTGAACGTAGGATTGGAAATAAAACTGAACCATTATATATTATTGCGTGCTATTTTTTGATTGCTCTCTATTTACTGCTTTGGTTGATAGCGTCATTTGCACCTTTCACCTTTAATTTGTTTCTAATTACTGTCAAATATATTTTGATATCTTTTGCGAAAGTTTTCAAAGTATTAAAACAACATATTCCTGCTCTCTAGATTGTATTGTTAGTCTCAACAATATCCATTCTAGGGAAAATGTTTGATTAGAGCTTTAATGTTATTAGGTGGGGCTGCCCATTAATTCAAGCACCTATTGGTTGTTGTTTCTAGAAACAAACAAACAATTTTAATATATTTCCATTCTTTAAATCCAAGATGTAATGGCAACTTTAAATTTTATTTGGACCAGATCCATCGCTTATTTGCTATTTGCTGTATCAGGGAGAATTTGTGTTGCGACGGTGAAAGTTGAGAATTCTTTAAATCCAAGATGTAATGGCAACTTTAAATGCTAGTTCCCATGTCCTTGGCATTCAAGACCTAATAAAAATTCATTTATTTTATTATAGCTGTGAATTTTTAAATTTTGTTATTGATTCAGGAAATTTTTGTAATGCTTTTTACTGAAAATCAGGTTTTTTTTTGGTCTGTTCAGAAAAATCAGGTTGATAAGAAAGGTTTTTTCTACCGAATTGCATTTCTATGGCATATTTATATCTTCATAAGTGTACAAGTGCAATGGAAAGTGAAGAAAAATGTGAATAATAACTTAGGTTCATAAAAGGAAAAAAAAATAGATTTATCTATGACGCTTCACCATTCTTCTTTAAAAGACATATGTAAGTCGGTTATGATCATAATGATGATCATAATGGCCGGCTTTCACAAAATGTTTGACAAATGTAACTAAATATTAGACTCGTCAAATGGGTGGGTCATGTTGAAAATGGTCCGACTCATATTGACCCATTTAACCTGTTTTGACCCATATTCGTATAATGTAGATCTAGTGACCCATACCCGACCCGACCCAACCTGTATTGCTAAAAGCCATTATTATTGTAGAGAAACCCAAACTCATTCTAAGCTCTATGCTAAATGAATAAAACTTTAAATCAAATTTAAAAATTTAAAAATAATAAATAAAATAAAAATGTAAAAAACCTATAAATTGAAATATTTTTATAGAATTTCACCAATTAAATATATATTTGTAAAAGACCTATAAATTGAGATGGGGTGGAGGTGAGCGGTGGAGTGTCACAGTTACTGGTAGGTCACCACTACTCACCGAGTTTGAGGATGACTCAAAGAAGAAAAACAAGTTTTACAGTTGGATTAAAAATAGGTCGAAATAGGTCGAAAATAACTCATACGTTCTATCTTGACGCCCCTACTAAATACATTTTCGACCGTATGAGTCATTTTCGACCCATTAAGATAGAACATGACTTACAAAATGGGTCTATGACCAATCTTGACGCCCCTACTAAATATATAAGTTACTACACGGCATTTGGAATAGCTAATTGTGTACGTAATATGAAGTGACATTTCACGTAAAGAAGTATTGTAAACATTATGTTATATAGTTCAAGCATATCTCCTCATTGGAGTATATTGATTTTGCATATACTTGCAAAATGCATTTCCTAAATGAGAAACTACAATTATAGTAATGAAATAATGAAATGAGTGAAAAGAGGAGACAATGATTACGCGATTTTTGAATGTTAAGAGAGAGAACTGCAGCATTGTCATTGAACTTATTGATATTTAAATTTTGGCGGCTTCATTAAGTTATTTTTTTCCATAAAAACTAGGGATTGCCTCAACCCCTAAATAAAATTATTATTAGTTGCATTTGTATATTAGGAGCATTATGCTAGTAATAAAGGCCACATAAATTGCATTTAAAGTATAATTGCAGGCCAAAAAAAAAAGTAGACTAGGTTGAATGGGCCTAAGCAAGGTGACTACGAGCATAATTTAATTATCTGAATTAAACCCACATGAGCATGAAATTCGGCTAAGCCCATTGAATACCCCAGTGGCCGAAAATCGAATGTACTTAGCACATGGGCGTATCAAACAAGGAAAGATTGCATTATGTAATTAAATTTAGAGGAATAAAGTTACCATCTCGGAGGATTTTAATTATATGGTGATAATTAGTAGTTGATATCTTAATTTCCTAAGGTGAGGGAGTCAATATATCTTTTTTTTAATCTAAAATAGTAAAGTGATGCGTTGATTAATATCTTGAGATAACCCTAATCCTATGCTTAAAGCACTCTTTTCTCTCAAAATTGAGGGGGAAACAATATAGATTACGAGGCAAACACACACAAATAATACAAAAGAGAGACATGTAAGGCCTGTTTAGTAATAATCCCATTTTTTTTTTCTATTCTTTTGTTCATCAGAACAGAAAATGAATGGAAAAATTTATTTGCTAATATTAGTTAATTTTTCTATTTCCTGAAACAAACTAGTGGGCAGGGAATAGATTTGGAATAGAACTAAAAAAGTAGAAAAAAAATCTACTTTTTGTCCCCAAGATTAAAACTAAAAAAAAACAATGTCATTTTAAATAAACATGCTCAATGCAACCTAATGCTCGTCTTTATAAAATTGACACAAGGTTCAATCTCCTGACTCGATTCGAGTCCCCATTTTTCTGAATAAAAAATAACTATAAATAATTTAGAAATTCAGAAATTTAGGAATGTAAAAATTAGATTTTGAGCAGTTTTACTACATCTTAGGATATGTTTGTTTCAATTAAAGTAATTTTTTAGAAAGTGTTTTCCAGATTTTCCGTTGTTTGTTTCTCCAAAAATAATTTGGTCAATGAAAAATACTTTCCGGTCAACAAAAATATTATGTTTTATTTTAGGAAAATGAATTCCTGTGCGTGAGAAGGGGAAAACACTTTCCCTCTTTATTAGGTCTCTAGGTCCTTCCTTTTTATTATGTCAAATGTTATTCAATCATTTTCCAAATGCCATCCAAATGTCTGAAAACATTTTCAATCACATATCACCAAACACAGGAAAACTAATCATTTTCATGGAAAATGATTTCCTGGAAAATATTTTCCAACAATGGCACGATTTCCGCGAAACAAACGCACCCTTAGTGTTAAATTCTAGTTTAGAATTAGTTTGGCATAAAAAAATGTGAAAATCTTTTGATGAAATGTATATCCAAAATTGAATAAGCGGGGTTTATTATATGGGTTTTTGAATGTTGTTTTCTTTTAAAGACAATGCTAGGTTGTGAAAGTTTGGCCACTCCGCTGAAAAAAGATGTCTTCTTCCCTTAAGATTCTATTGGGGACATCCTTTAAGATTATCTGCAATTCCATACTAATAGAACATTATATGGCTCTAAACAAGTCTTTCGCATTACCATTTGTCTTGTGTTCATAATAGTTGAATAAGCCTATGCTCCATGGATTTCTAATTTCATTTGCTTGAAGGTTTGATGAGTCTATGCAAGTAAGTGCATCAACTTTAGGATGGCCTCCATCCTTAGTTGTTTTGTCCTTGCCCATTCCACAAAGTAACATTTGCTCCTTTTCTTGCACTTGAAAAAGCACAAAAGGTCTATGCATCTGTTTATTGTTATGCCCAAAGATTTACTATCAATGTAACGACTTGGTCCGGCGAGCGTAGGGAGTCATTGATAGGGCTAGAGAGTTTGGACAAGGAGTGGCTTTTAGTGAGCTTCTAGGATGGCAAAAGGGTAGGAATGAACCAAACTTTGCGCCGAACATGGGGAGAACGATTCTAGAATATACATGTGAAAGCTGGAATTAAATCATAGAGGCATTTTTTGGCATACCGACTAATTTTTCTTTGAAACTCCAAAGTTAAGCAAGCCTAGGCACTATTAGGATTGGTGATCTCTTGAGAAAGTGTTTGCTTTTATGCCAAAGGATAAAACCATTAGGCTCGATTTAGGACGGACAAAAATGGATAATACCTCTATGAGTTAATTAGAGATGTCATAATATGGTATCAGAGCGAAACCCCCTCCAATAGGTGTGTGGTTTAAGGACGAACCAGGCAGAAGCAGGTAGGCCTATAACAGCCTAGTCTGATGAGGGTAGAGAGTGGTTACCAAGGCTAGAGGAAAGGATATGGACAAGGTGCAGCTCTTGGCAAGCTTCTAGGATGGCAAAGGGGGCAGGAATAAACCAAACTATGCATCAAACATGGGGGAGCGATTCTGAAATATATATGTAAAAAATGGAATTAATTTACGGAGGCACCTTTTGACGTAATGACAAGCTTTGCTTTGGAACTCTAAAGTTAAGCAAGCCCATGCTAGAGTATTACTAGAATGGGTGACCTTCTAGGAAGGTGCCTGCTTATACGCCAAAAGATAAAACCATGACACTTGCTATAGGAATGGCCAAAACGGACAATACTTCTATAACTTAATCAAGGATGTCACAATATAGTATTGGAGCGGGAACCCCTCTAGTAGGTGTGTGGTTCATGGACTTATTGGGCATAAGTTGGTGGGCCTATAACGACTGGTCTAATGAGGGTAGGGAGTGATCGCTAGGGCTAGAGGGTCTGGACAAGGAACAGCTCCTAGCAGGCTTCTAGGATAGCAAAAGGAGCAAGAATGAACTAAATTATGCACCAAACAAGGGGGAGCAATTTTGGGATATAAACGTGAAAACTAAAATTAACTCACAAAGGCACCTTTTGACGTAACGGCAAGCTTTGTTTTGGAACTCTAAAGGTAAGTGAGCCCAGGCTAAAGCATTACTAAGATGGGTGACCTCTTGAGAAAGTGCTTGTTTGTATGTTAAAGGATAAAACCGTAAGACTCGATATGAGACGGGCTAAAGTAAATAATATCTCTATAATGTCATAGTCAACCTTCTCATATTGTGAGTTATAAACCAATGTGACTCTTTGCTACAATTTCCAATCATCCATCTTTGACTAACTACTATTTTATGAGACTATCTTAGAATATCTTGCTCAATTAAATCCTTACAAAAGTCTAATTTTATCAAAATATGAATTGTTAAGTCTCCATTGATATTTTTATGTTTAAATGGGAATAGAAATTTGTAGGATCGTACCAAATGTATTTATATTCTTTTTTTATTTCGATTATATAAATTTTGTACAATTACCAAATGAGTTTTGCTGCTTAGAAACTCTTTCAAGGAATAAAAATATTCTGAGAATAGAATTGTTACCAAACGCATTCTTAGAAATTTGAAAAAAAAAAAAAAAAAACAGCGAAGCTCTCTTCTGTGGCAGCAGATAAATTTTAGCGCGCAGTTCACAAAATCGATGAGTGCGCATTCGTTAACAGTTGAATCGTGCTCAATTTATAGAGAGTATTGTAAGACTAGTTCATTAGTTTGTCTGGTGGGATAGATGAGAAAATATTTGAAAGTACGTATATGATGGAGAAAAATGAATTGGTCGGATTGCAAATCAAGACAGGAGAGCTCAACGCGCACTAAAACGAAAACGGTGAGTATGTGTCCGTTCTAGATCGAAATGCGTTAAAATTTTGAGATCTTTACAACGCCTACTTTCTTCTTTTACCCCACCATAGGAATCCAGCATAAAATATTTAGAGACCCAGAAATTCGATCAAGAGCTACCAACTCTCACCGAGCTCAATCCACGATTCTGTGCACTCATGTCTGTCCAACTCTCGACACTTATGCCATGTATCAAGAACTGACTCAATCCCTCCAGTTGTTGCATACCACTGCAAAAGGTTCATATGGCTAACCTGAACATTTTTAAAGCTCCTGGCCTTAATGTCATCAACTAAAGCATCAAGTTCCTCCCTTTGACCGAATCTGGCCAAAATGTTGCCCAGGGCATAAATGGTGCTTTGCGTACGACTAAAATTCGAATTAGATTTAAGAATGTCAATAAATGAGAGTGCCGAACCAGCAGAACAGAGAGCTTGAGTGACTAAAAACGAGTCCAAGAGCTGGTCATTCAAGATAGTGGTAAGCAAAATCTGGGAATTCGATTGAAGCACAAGCCCGATCGAATTAATAACTTTGTCTCTATAAAACAAATGTGAAGACCTTATTAGGGAAAGGGTCACGAGAAAATAAGCGAGTCTGCTGGTTTAAGGAGTTGAACAGATTGCCAGTTCTGGCAGAAAAGAATGCTTGCAGAACATAGGCTTTTGTCAAATTCAAACGTCAAACGCATAACAGATTAAAGTCGGTCCTGAATCTCGTGACTAGTTCAGCCAAAACAACACCGAGAGCCAACTTTACAAGCGAATGATGAATTGACTGGATTTTCATCAAACACCTGCTGTGCCAATAAATGTTTCAACTAGGACACACACAGCAACAAAAAACCCACCACAAGGAAGAGGGAGAAAGTAGGAACAGATCGCAGTTAAGAACCGAAATGTTCTCACACGACTTCAAACATATGAAGATAATTAGCCAAAATGCAAGGAGTCAGACGTCCGGCAAAACACCAAACATCTTCGGTGCAGGCTCCAGTTTTCACGAACTTTCTCAAATACTCGGAAATCATCCCTCTAGGAGAGTAAAGAGAAGAGACGACTCATGACAAGGCTATAAAAATGTGACCAAGTAGAACCCCACAATGATTTATCTTCAGGAGGAAACATCGAGAAAACAGTTTGGAACTTACGAAGGCCGAAGGGTTTACCAGCCGAGACTAGAAGCAGTAAAAGAGGTGGATTTTGCAGGTTCACACTGAAATCCCGGACCCCTCTGCTAGGGGAATTTCTTGTAGAGACCCGAGTCTAATATGTTTGGATACATTGCGGCCATTAATCCCGTGAATCTCACACGAGTATTTTATGTAGAGAAAAAATAATGGGG
The DNA here is from genome assembly GCA_014182845.1 of Corymbia calophylla. Taxonomy (NCBI): domain Eukaryota; kingdom Viridiplantae; phylum Streptophyta; class Magnoliopsida; order Myrtales; family Myrtaceae; genus Corymbia; species Corymbia calophylla. The sequence goes on along the minus strand of CM024701.1, from coordinate 11,814,125 downwards.
GTAAGGATATCATAACTGACATAATTTTTATACGGCACTCACTTGAGTACAATAACCTTTTTTTGTTGATCACTTGAATGTCATAATTTCTAAAAAAAAGTTTACTTAAGTGCCATAAATTTTTCATAGTGTTTTCCCAAGTGCCAAAAATCCGACATGGCATGACACTTGTGATGAACATTTTTAAAAATACATGGTATTTAAGTGATTGATTGAAAAATCATGTGACAATTAAGTGGACTGTATATAAGTTATGGCACTTAAGTGATTGAAAAAAAAGTTATGAAACTCAAGTAAACTTCATATGAAAGTTATAATACTTATGGTTTTCATTTTTTTAAAGGAGAATGCACTGCCTTTTTTTTTTTTTATATCGAGGAACCGCCGGAACTCACCCTTTCGGGGGAGCACATGACCTTCCAGTGCCCGGTGGCACCGTCGAGCCTCGCCCTCTTTTCTTTTCTCCAAAACTCTAGAATTTGTTGGATAAATTTATTCCTATCTAGATATTTATCATAAGATATTTTAAGAATAGTGTAGAAATATATAGTAAGGAGATTTCTCGGGAGATATTTTTTCCAGAATTATCGGCTGAGGGATAGAAATATTTAGGGATACATTTGTCTAGAAAAAATCTAAGGGAAAACTTCTTCGTTCTAGAAAGATATTTATCTAGAAATATCTAGATATTTTAGGAGAAATATCTAGGAGCTAGAACCACCTCCTCAGGCCTACAAATAGACGAGCTCTCGTTTGAGTAAGCGTGAGCTTGGCTCCCACAAGTGAGTGTGTGAGTGTTTTTGGCATCCAAGTGTGTATAAGAAGTTCTCCCAATTAGGGGGCGTAAGATGGACCGTCCGAATCAGGAATCGTCTAGATTGGTTTGTTTGGTCCAGTTCTCGGGAAGGTTGGTCTAGTTCCCGGTTTCTAAAAGTGGAATCAATGGCCGAATAGTCTATTTTCCAGTTCCAATAGTGAACCGAACCAAATCGACTAAATATAATTTTCTATTTTATTATTTCTTCAAAAAATTAATAAAATATGAACTAAATACCATCTCATTCCAGTTCCAAGTAGTAGGAAAAAAAAGTAACAAAAAAAAAGTAGTGGAAAAAAATAGTGACCGATTTATTAGACTAGACCATTGGTTCGGTTCTCGGTCTTAGGACCAATCGGTCTAGTCCCCGGTTCCGAATTTTGGGAAAAGGACTAAACCAAGAATGGATCACCCCTACTCCCAACTAATGTTGTCAGAGCACCTCTGATAATGAGAGTGTGTGTTTTCTTTTTTTCAAGTGAATTTTATGTCTTTCTCATCAAGTGATATAAAAGCCACACTTTCCAAACTCAACAGGTAGTATTAGAGCTTCCACTACTTACACCCAACCATTGGTATCAAAGCTAGCTAACAGGGAAACAATTATGGACCGTACCAAAGCTAGGACGGTAAGACTATATCAGAGTGAATGGTTAAGGACCATGAACGCGGTGATTAAGACTCAAGGTATGCAAAGACAGTGGTCAAGGACTATTGTATGTGAGCAGGCAATTAGGGACTAAAGTATACCGAAGTTTTGCCAGTACACAATCAAGAATTGCGATCGCTTAGTCTAGGAACAAGCTTATTTGGTATGGTGTTGGGCATTATAACCAAGTCACGATGACAAATTATTTGATTTCGACAAATGGCATTGAGAAGCTCAACAATTCTTAGTATAATGTTTGGAGTACCCACGTGCAATTTTACCTACTAAGTCAAGATTTGTGGGATATCATTGGTGGTGGTAGCACCACTACACCACCTATGACACAAAAGAGCTAAGGAAGTGGAAGACTAAAGCTGTTAAGGCACATTAAGAATACGGCGACTTTGAAGGAGGCATGAGATGCTTTGGCAGCATTGTTTGCAAGGACAAACTTTACCAAGGTGCAATTGTTGGAGAATGAGCTACTGTTAATGTTGCACCAAGATATGAAAGTAAATCAATATTTTTTCCAAAGTTAAATCTATTGTGAAGAAATTCAAAGTTAGATCTTCAAAATGTCATCTCCGAGACAAGGATAAGGAGAATTATCCACTGATTATGGCTGGAGTATAATGGCATTGTTTCGTCCACCCATGGATGGGCAAATGACCCAATCTAGCCGAGGTGGAGAATATATTGGCAAAACAAGAGACTTTCAATAGACGAATGTCTAAATTCTCAGTGAAGACGATGAAAGTGCCCTCTTCAAGAGTAAAAGAGGGTTCAAGTACTAGAGGAGAAATGGTGCTGTCATTGCGATGGGAAATGGAGGAAAAGTCATGGAGACTAGCAAAAGTAACTAGAAGGGACAAGCACTCAGCCAAGGGGAGTTCATTGGGATTGCAACAAGGATGACAACGAAGATTGTAGTGGGAGGTGCTACATTTGTGGTAAAATCGGTCACTTTGCTAGAGTCTATCGATTCAACTGGAGAGAATGAAATGTTACAACTCCATCACGAAGGAGAATGGCAGTGAAGAAGAGTGGACTTCATCACGAAGGAGGACGACAGTGAAGTAGAATGAGATGCCCTAACAGTCACTACAGTAGAGGAGCAAGAAGAGCTTGTAGCAACCAATAACATCGAGCCAGATGATGCAACAGCCTTTGTCACATCTTTAGAGAAGAGCAATGCAAGGGTGAATTAGAAGAGGCAAGTAGCGGCGTCAACAAGCATCCTTGAGAAGGAGTTGCGAGAGATGCAAAAGACGAAGACAAAGATAGACGAGATGTCGAAGTAGAAGGACTAAATGCCAAGGCAGAAGAAAAAGAAGCTCAAGGCCAAAGAAAGAATGCACCATTAGCTCCGATGTGAGTTTAAGACGTTGCAAAAGCTCAAGAAATTCATTTCCACTGTGACATTCCCAACTGCTCAAATTGATAAAGACAAGGAGAAAAAGAAATGTTGCCTGAAATGGAGGACATCTCCATCTTAAATATGTGGAGAAGAAGCCCTATGAGAAGAAGGACCAAGATGTCTATATCGAAGTGCTTCGAATGGAGGTGAATCAGTTGAAGCACCAAGTGAAAACCACAATTTCAACAAGTTAGAAATTGCTAACCAAGTGAAGACCGAAATCTCAACAAGTCAGAAATTGCAAATATAGACTCTGGCCTTCTTAAATGACATTGTCGATGATCTGGTGTGTCTAATTTTACTCAAAACTACGTTGTTATGAGAAATTATTTTTTAAAATTTTTGGATTTTTCTTTTTCTGCTTCGTCTTCCAGGATTTCTTGCTGGTGGGGTTGCTGAAAAAAATAAAAAATAAAAAATATCTAAAAAACGACATGGTTTTGAGCCTTATTGGACCCGTCAAATCGCCAACCGTATCAAGTAAGATGGCCGACACTAAATGAACTATTACATTAGTATTGTCCAGCCCAAATTAGCTAGATGGACTACATTGGAAAACTGTCGAAAGATTTATAACTATATTGGCAAATTGAAAATATTAGGATTCAATTGGCAAACATACAATAGGTCTAAGACTTTTTGAGCAATTCTTTGGCAGACTAACCCTAACTCATTAACTAGACGTAGACAAGATACTATTTTAAATGTTAAGACAATTTATAGGAACTTTTGTTATTCTAACGTGTAGCGACATCAAGTTCGGATCACACAAATTAGAGGAACTTGTTCATGTAATGGGGAAGCCATCAATGTCCTGTGTCAACCACAAATCTCATTATTGAGTGGCTTAAGTAAAATGCTTAAAAAGTATGTAAAGAACAATCATCTAGGAAAATTTCCAGTCATTCGCATGTGATCGAGTGTGCCCTTAAGGCCGTACGAGTCCGCCGCCTGTTTTACTAATCGAAATCCGCCCCCATAAACTTCATCTTTTCTCGTTTCAATATCATATCGGAGATGCTTAGCAAGTCTTCTCTCGAAGTCCAATTGTGGAGACGGAGCAATCTTGCTCTTAGACATGGCCAGTATTTGAGAATCCAACCACATGTGAGCCATAAATTGACAAAGGCCTTCTTTGACCTTCGTAGGGAAATCGTGATAACCTGTCAAAAGGCAGTTTTTGTGCATATTGTATCAAAAACAAATGTTGTGAGAGCAAAAGGGAGCAACGAAAATGTGTTTCTCAATGCAACCTCATCTTCTTAATCGGAAACTAAGGGACACTTTAACCTTTTTCCGTGTGTAAGTTTTTTCCAAGAAAAACACAATGACGGTGGCCCTTTACTGGGATAATTGCCGAAACTGTCTTCCATTTTCCCCCACAACCCGGACAAAAAGACTAAATTATCCCCAGGATAGACGGTTCTGACACAACTTCCCCTCTCTCACACTCCACGAGCATTAAGCATCCCAGCCACCATTGCCGACCTCAGAGCAATCGAATGCCGCCATTGGCAACCACGGCATGACTATGAATGATCGGTTTTCGAGTGGGTCAGTTTTCGACTGTGACTGGGAACTGTCCACCTTTATTATGTAAAAAAATCAAATTTTATAATATAATATTGCACATTTAAATGGAAAAATATATCTTAGTCAAGTGCAAAGTATTTGTTTAAAAGGTGCTTCAAAACCAGTTTGACCTGAAAGAACAGCGATTCCGACCTCAAACTAGGAATCAAATCTATCCACGACTTGTTCTAAGCTCACGGAATTGGGAACCAAATTGGTTCTCTCTAGAATTGATCTTAACCTAGTCAGTTGAATTCAGTTCAATCCGATTCCTAGATTTAACTGACTTTGTGCAGACCCCTAGAGACAACGTTGAGTCGCTGTCCTGCCCCTAGGTGCGTTCGTGCTGTCATCCTAGCAATTTGGACCCCTCCCTCCATCGAAGTTGCAAACTTTACCTTAGCTGCTCCGGACTCAAGCGCGCTCAACCTAGCCATATTTGAAATCTAGACGACCTTAAGGCCATTGCCTCTGATGAGGGTGACCCCTCCATATCCAAGGTCTTGATTTGGAGGTGTTGCCACTGTGAATGATATTTAAAAATTTTATAGGACTACTGTCAATTATTCTAAAAGTTTAAACAGATAGATGAAGGCGTAGTTTTTATTTTTAAATATTCTAACAAACTCCCTCGTGTGTAGACTAGACTATGACAAAGGAGAAAAATAAGGGGCCTCAAAGTACTTGAATTTAGAATCTCCTACTTTAATACCATATAAGGCTTTATAAGGCCACGACTAATTATTAAGATTTTGTAAAATCATTAGTAATCATTCTAAAAATTTAAACTATTAAATTAATGTAGTTTTTAACAAATGGTCATATTGTTATGACAACTAGGTTTAGACGGAGAGGTTAATGGTGGTTGTTGGGGGCGTCAACTTGGTCGTAGATTTAAGTGGATGGTAGTTGTCGGCTGGGTTGTGGCGGAGGTCGGCGACCGTCACGACGGGATGGGCTCGATGAGGAAGCAGCAGCCATGCGGGGGTGGGGTAGGAGAGAGATGATGAGAGGAGAGAGAAGGTCATGTATTTGTGGTTTGTTTCTTGGGTGGGGTAATTTGAGAATAAAAATGGTGAGTTATGAAAGAAGTGTGGATGACAAAATGCAATTTGTAATTAAATGACAACACTCAAAATGGAAGTTATAGGTTATTAAAAGTCGGGTGGAAAACTCAAGATGATTTTTGAAAATTCTCTTTTTGCTGACTAGATTACTCCCAAAATTCATTTTAGTTGTGCCTAAACCAGATGTCCCTAAAAAATTTTAGAAGATTGACCTGCCTATTCTTTGATTTTAAAAATTCATGCTTGTTTTGAAATAAAGTTGACCCAATTTTTAAATTTTTTTTTTTCTTGGGATAATTTCCTACATTGGGTAGACCTAGGTCTCGTCTAACTAGTATACGTGCCATTTCTTCCATTGGTCTTATTTTTTAATGTATTGGTGAAATCATATGCTTATTAAAACTGACTCTCTACTCTTGCAGATCTCACTTACATGGAAATGTAGCATTTTAGTAGAGTGACAATGATTATGGAAGTTTATTAAAGGGTAGGAAGTATCACTTGATAATGCGTATCATTTGGTAGATAATTGAACATCATGCATTCATTTGTTAAAAATCTCTTATGTAATATTCTATAAAAATTGAATTTATCATGGACAATTTCTATGTAGGTCGACTTGAATTGTTTCTTCATTTGCTTAAGTAATTATTGTTATTTAACTTACATTACTCTAATAATAAATTTTTTACTACATTTTTAGGATAAAACCAAAGTAAAATTTACCCTCTATAATGTATTGTATTGCATGTCACAAAGTCACTTTTTCTCTCTATGTTATTCTATGGATGCATCAATACATTTTACTGTATAAATGCAACGTCATAGATCGGGCATAATACAGTCAGTTTGGTGTATTTTAGAGGTATTATTATGTTCACATTCTCCTAGAGTCATCTTTAGTACTTATTCCTTTAAATATTACTAAATTTTTTTAATATTTATAATTATGTCAATATCTTCAAAAAAATTCTCTTAATTTTTTTATCATATATTTTCTCATTCTTGTAAAGTCAAGTTTATTACTTATTATCGAGATATTTTGCCCCAAACTTTTAATTTTTAATACTCTTATTTGTTTTTTAATATGAAAAGACTAATTTAATCAAGGGAAAGTTCCAAATAAAGGCCTAAAGTATTCTCATTTTCTTTAATAATGCTATAAAGTGGACATTGTTTCAAATAAATGCCTTAAATTGATTTTGTTTCAAATAAGGCTATAAAATAACTATGTCAGTTTCAAAAAATAGCTTAACACTCCAATTGGTCAAGGGCATTTCCAGAATTGACCCTTTATGAATTTTTTCTTTCTTTTTCTTTTGTTGATTTACTCTTTCTTCTTCATTGATGGCCAATCTCAAGCAATGGTTGGCCATCGCCAATGCTGAGGCAAATAATGGCCTCACCTAGGCAAGGCGACTCTCACCGTAGGTGAGAGCGCCCTCGCCAGTGATAGGCAAGGCTAACCCTCACTAGATCTGGGTAGAGTCGCCTCGCCAACAATTGGCAAGGGACAGCCTCGCCTTAGCATGGCGACACTCACCTTAGGTGAGGTTATTCCTCACTGACACTTGCTAAAAAATAATAATTTTAAATTACAATTGTTTTTTATTTATGAAAATTCCCTTAATTGGCCGAAATATCTAACTAACTAGTGACTGGCGAGGTCAAGCATTTATTTGAAACTGGCATGGCTACTTTAGGTCCTTATTTGGCCATTGGCTCTTATTTGATACAAGATCTATTTTCGATCTTTATTTGAGAAAATGATGGCAAGACATTCATTTGGAATTTTTCTATAATCAAATGTGAGTGCAATTAATGTGCAAAATTCACTTTAAATAAAATATGTTAGATAAGATCGATCATAAGTAGGACGAGCAAGTATTAACTTCTTAAATAATAACTTTAGCTTCTATGCTAATGCCATACAATAAGATTATTTAGTTTTAGGTGTATTTAAAATATAAAACTTCATAGACTAAATTCCAAATATTGTATAGGCTAGACTAAAACTTCTAATGATGCTTTTTATCCATTTGGTCCTACTCCCACGGTGTCATTGGATACAATACACTAGCATTGAAAACCTCATCTTCTAAAATGGATTTCTAGCCTCATAAATAGAATTGTGTAACCACCGGTGACTACTCTTCTCACATGGAAATGGGCAGGTTGGGGTAAAGATGATTTAGTTTTACATATGGGTTTCGACTCACACGCCTTGCAAGAATACATGGCAAAAATCTAAAAATGAGAATTAGAGTAGGATTGATAAAAATAAAAAAAAAGGAATTGTGTTGGCTTGTGCAGCAAAATACCATTAGTGGGAAAGTTCACCACATAAGAGCTTAAGTTCAAATCTATCAATATATATAATCATATGTGCCTTCACTTGAAAGCCTTATTGTAGGTCAACGAGCATATATTAACAAGGATATTAACTGGTCAGGTTCAGTTTGGGGTTCTACTGATATTCAAACTGGGCAGAATATGAATGTTATATATATTTTTTGTGACATGCCGAGACCTGACCATACAAAACTTGAATCGAAATGACGTATCGGTTCAGTTCGAGTTGGATTGGATTTTCAATTTGTTCTTTTTTTAACTTGCTCCCAAAATTGAGCACACTGACGGATCTTGAGAATTTGATAAGGTGCATTCAGATCTAGAGTATCTCCTTCAGATTTGTAGATGAGGAGACTCCATGACTGCCGATCTTGTTGAGATGTGAATGGCCATGGAGGAGAGAAACAAATCTCGAGCATGGACAACCATAGATGAAGCTATGACGGGCTAGACGTCCATGGACGCATCGAGATCTGAACTGCCATGAAGAGCTGAATGACCATGGACAATGGCTCCGGTAGAGTCGATAGTGAGTTACTCACGTTTGAAGGAGGCGCCTTTGAACATGGAGGTCGGGTGGAGTTGGATGAAGGAGATCGACATGTGGAAGTCGAAGGGCTAATGGTGGACTTCCTAGAGAAGCTAGAGGGATTAATGGTGAAGAATTCGGGCTGATGGACCTAGTGGTAAAGGTGAGTGGGATTGTGGCGAAGAGGGCATGAAAGAAGGCAGAGATGCTAAGGTAGGGGAATTGTTTAGGGCATGTTTGGTAACACTTCAATTTCTTTATTTTTTTATTTTTGTGTTCTCTGAAATAGGGGGAAAAAATAAAAATCCATTTGGCAACGTCATTTAATTTTTCTATTCCTCGTAATAGAAAAGTTTCCAGTGAATAGATTTGGAATAAAAATAAGATGTAATAAAAATCTACTTTTTTATTTTTGGGAACAAATTTTGAAGCAAGGTCAATTTTTTTTCTTTTTTTCTTCCTTCTTCTTCATCCTCTAACAGGTCACCAAGCCTCAATGATGGCCAACGACTAGCCAAAGATGAGAGTTGGCAAGGCTCGACCTCGTCCACCTTGCTGACCTTGGGTGAGCCTCGCGGTGGCTAGGCGAGGCCGAGCGATCGGCTAGAGAAAGAAGAAGGGAGGAAAAAAAGAAAATAAAAAAATCTCAAAAAATTATTAAAAACTAAAAAATTCCATGTCACAAAAAAAATTGAAAATCATATCAAACGCTTTTCAGTTTTTTTTTCCTATTCTAAGAATATAAATTTTAGGGTTGTGCCAAACATATTCTTCTGCTCAAAAAATCATCCAAGGAATAGAAATTGTTCCCTGGGACTAGAAATGTTACAAAACGCACCTCTAATGTTTATGGTTTTTTTTCTCTTTTTTTTTTTGGGTACTTAATGTGTCTTGGTTCGATTTGGGTATTCCTGAGGTCAACATACCCAAATCTTTTTATTATTATCCAAACTAGAATGAGACCTGTTTAGAAAAGACTCAAAATTTTTTATTCGAGTCAAGCCAGTTTGAGCTTTTTTTTACACTCCTACTACTACCTACTTCGCCTTACACCACATTTTCGATGTGGAACTTCTTTAGCCTTGAGAGCGTCTATTAACAAATCTCCGCCTCATAAATGAGCCTCCTATATTATGCTCTCCTCCCCCAAACCTTGGTTTCCTCAACTCAATTTAATACCTTAGCCTGGCCAAAAGTTTAGCGTGAAGCTGGGGACACCATCCACAAGCTTGACTTGGGAGTCACATCCAAGATTTCTTCTTTTGATAAATTTGATGAAATGCTAATATATATTCTGAGTAGGTTACCAATCAATCATAGACTCTTATACATTTATTGGTTCATTCAGTAAAATCCCATATCTTCATTGTTGAGATCATTAAGGGAGACCCAAGTACGAACCTATTAACATATCTAGTATACCTACATTCACTTAAAATTTTAAGTGAATGGTTTACAAGCTAACAAGGATATGTTAGCTACTCTACCTTTTACCACATTCTCAATGTGGGATCTATTTCACAACATACCCTTACACTTCATAAATCTTCTTTCACACGTAAACCTCACGTGTTATGCCTACTATTCTTAATTTGAATATCCTTCCACGCCAACATCATCTCGATTCGAATTTCTATCTTGGCTGGGCCAAGTTTGGGAGATGTTCTTACTAACAACATCTTTCCGTCAAACTTCAATCCATACATCTTTACACTGAATATTATCTCAATTCGACTCTCTACCTAGGCCATGCCAAGTTTGACAGATGTTCTTGTGGACAACATCTGTCCTTCAGACATTTGCTCACCAAAAGTTCAACAGGAAGTTGGGGACACTAACCATGGACTCTAATACAGGAAGTTAGGGAGTCACACCTAAGAATTTTTTTTTTTCTAAGATATTTTATGAAGCACCTACACTAATCAACCATGGACTCTAATATCATTTATTAGGCCTACAACAAAAGTCTGATATCTTTATTTGGGAAGATCACCAAGAGGAAACCCAAATTTGAGCCCATCAACATATTCAATCAGAAGTACCTTTACTCAAAAGTTTAAGTCGATCACATGTGAACCAATTAGGATATATCAAGTACTTTATATCACACCACATCCTTAGTGTGGGGCATTTTTCACCTAATGCCCTCACATGAGCACCTCAACAAAATCTCCCTCTTATGTGGGAGCTTCCTATGTTGTACTCTCCCTTAATTTAAGTATCCTTCCACACCAACATTATTTAAACTCAATTTCTTCAAACTTTATCTCAATTACCTTGGCCTAGCCAAAAGCATAGAGAGACTTTGGGGATACCATTCGCCATCTTGATTAAAGAGTCACATCCAAGATTCCTTCTTTTAAGATATTTCACCAAAGGCCAACACACATTAGGAGTAGGTCACCAATCAATCATTTATATCTTTTTGGGATTATGCAGCAGAAGTCTGATGCATTTATTCAAGGAGATCACCAAGGAGAACCTTTCATTGATAAAAGGATATTTACATGGGTGCATGAAAAAAGGTAATGTTGGTGCGTCACATTTTTTTCTTTTCTCATTAGTGAATAGATCTAATTGCTTTGATAGGATATATGGTCAAGTTTGAGCCCGCTAACATATTTAGTCGAATCCACATTTACTTAAAAGTTTAAACCAACAAGTTATAGGTCAACTATGTTAATTTACTATTTCACTTAGGTTACATGCTCAATGTGAGACTTGTTTCATCTGACACCCTAGCATGTCCAGCTCAACAGACTGAAATGAACGACATATGCATCAAAGAATGGAATCTTGTGATCCATCAAAGAAAGATTGTGACCACTGATTGCCTCTTCTTCCCACTCTTTTTACCAATGAGATAACCTTTATTCAAAACTAATGACGTAATGAATTATGCCAAGGATATAGAAGTATAAAGATTCACTTGCGACATGTCAAATAGATTATGTTAATTGACTTACTAAGAAAATAAGTACAGATTTTTGTTTGTTTTACCTTCAAGTGTGAGCCATGCGTGCATCATCTCATGAGCAAGGGTTTGCCCCGTGAACAACCTGAAGATATATAATGCTTTGTTATTTTTTTAGTGAAAGATAATTACTCAACTTAGAGACAAGCGACAATAAAAGTGAAAAGAAATCTACCTTGCGCAATTATCCAAAAGCTTTATCCCCTTCACTTTGGAGTAACCGACTAGTTTATGTTGCTTTCCTTCCACCGTCTAAACATGAAAAATAGGAGAAAAAATATTACTTATATAGAAAGTTGTAATTAAAGTAGTATGGAAATAATTACTTCTCAAATCTGGATGGCTTCCTGAGAGCTTAAATTTTCAAAACCAAATAGGATCTAAAGTTGAACAAATCATATTAAGAGAAACCAAGCTTGAAAATGTGAGCTTCTTAGAGAAAAAAATGGGTGGGCGTTTAATATCTTATCATCCATGGAATATTATACACATACCACATAAATAACAGGCTCTCTTTGTGATATTGTTTTTCCGAGTGTCTCTGAAGTCACCCAGATGGCTCCTAGACCGTCACATACTTGATGGTACCCCTATTAATGACAAAAGGAGAAGGTGACTTTTAACTATGAAATCATCCGGATGGCTCCAGGGTTGTCGCGTTAGTACAGTACATACATAAAAACAATAAATTAAGAAAAGAGGCTGGCACAGATATATAGCGAACAAGGGGAATTTTATCTTACTTCTTACCTTCGTTCCGTCTCCGTGTTTTTTCATACCTTGCCTGTCCACCAAAGAAACTGGGATTGTTGGCTGGTGTACTTTCATGTCCATGCGTTCATAAAATTTTCGAATTTCTTTCTCAAGAGGTTTACATTCTTGAGAGTTCATTATTGCAGAGTCGTGACAGTCTGGGCATAGTGGCCGATCATCGTTGAGGGTTGAATATGTGATTCCTCTGGGCTGCACATGTTTCCCAATTGTTGTATCATTAGCGGGCTCCATTTTGTTATGGAGAAAAAAATCGTTTGAAATGCGGAGCTAAAGGATGTTGTCTTAGCTGATAACGATCAAGGTGCTCAAAATCGTGAGTCCACCTATGAGGGTGAGCAAGCTTTCTTGTAATACTAGTTATGAGCCTATGCATATAATACGCTATTAATAGTAACACACGCAATTATATGTCTGAGTGTTACAGAGGTGGATAGAAAGTCAAATCACAAGGTTCAATTTATTAGATTAGTGTTAGCCCACAAAAAAGTGTATCGTTATTCGTTGAATTTGTAGCTCAATTTCTTGTGGAATCAGAATTTCGAAATAGCATTGGAGAATGAGATGGAATTAGAGGTGTTTGGGGCTGAGCATGTAGGCCCGTCTACACACGGCTGGAGGCTAGGAAGTGACCTGGAAAGTGCCTTCGAAACTGGCCATCAGCTGGTTGTGAAAATCCTCTCTCAAACACTTGTTTGAGATGACAGTTACTAACTTGAATTTCAAATGATATAGTTCCGATAGTACGACAGTAACTCAACTTGTAGACCCCGGTCATACAGGACCCTAAAAAATGGTGATTTTCTAAGTAGGCCTGCCTTTACTTCGTGAGTGGTGGAGTGACTTGGAAGGCGATTGCGGGACATGGTGGTTTAGTCAATAAGTGAGGCTGAAAACATAGTCAAAATTGAATGAGTTGAACAAATGGTTTGGTCTACTAACTTGTTTGGTAGAAGCGATTCAATATATGTTAGTGTGGGCATCGGATTTAATATAGTTTGGTGACAACCGGAGTTAACACGGCAGAACCGTGATCATTGGTAGCTGATATTTCCATATCAGAGATGACACATGTTAGGAGAGGATATAACTATAAAGAAGTTTCTTGCAGCGAAAAACCCTATGGGCATTTTGACCTAGTTCATTCCTCTAGACAAGTCCGAACTTAGCTTGAACTTGATGGATGTTTGTGGTGATTGAGCAGCACCCACCGGCGTGTTGGGAAAATCCGCGTAGATGACAAGAAATATGACTTGACTGTTAACATGGAGCCGAAGAGGGGAGTAGTTAATTTTTTGGCTCAATTTCTTCCCAAATTGAAGTTTGGGACGAAGCACGAACAAGATAAGGCCGAGATGGGTTAGAGGTGTTTGCGTGCGAGTAAAATGACCTGGCCAAAGGCCCAGGCGCCCGGCTTGCTGTGCCCAATAGCATGTAGCTATTGGGCATGGGCTTGCAAACCGGCCTAGTCTGACCAGGAGCTCAGGAAGGGAACTGGAAAGTACCTTTTGGCACTGGCCATCAGGCAGGAGCCTGGCTATTCCATAGACTATCGTAAACTCGTATTTTTTCTTATCTCACTTCTCTCTTCCATGTACATATGTGTGCAATACTCATAGGGAGTCCTAGGGATGATTGGTTCCCAGTCCAATTCCCGGTTCCACCCTAGGGGTGATCAGTTCTTGGTCCGGTTTGGTTCCCAAATTCTAGGACCGTGGACCAGACCGGCCGATCTTGGAACTGGGAACCGAACCAACCAACTGGTCCAGTCCGGTCCGGTGGAACCAGTAATTTTCTTTTTCAGGAAAAAATTTGTTAATGTTACAGTATGTTTTCAAAGATAACCCACTTTGTTTATACACTGCTTTATTGATTTGTCCTTTTAATCTACATATAATTGTATTTTCCTAAGACTCTAAAGAATTTTGTTTTTTTTTTCGAATTCTTAAGAAATTTTAAAATATATATATTAAAAACTACCAGTCCGGTCCGATCGGTTCGGTAAGTCCGGTTCCCACCTTGGAACCGGGAACCGGACCGACCGGACACCGGTTTCAAGAATGGGAACCGAGAACTGGACCACTGATTTCGGGAACTGCCCAAAACCAGCCGGTCCGGTCCGGTTTGGGCGGTTCCCGATGCACACCCCTACGAAGCCCCATCCTCCAATCCCTTTACCATCAATGAAAATAAGCATTAGGTTCTATTTTTGTGTGTTTTTTGAGTTAATTCTTTGAGAGAATCTGTCAGTTGTTTGATTTACTTGGGTGTTATCTAGGACTGAGAAACATGTGAGTTGAGCGGTCGCAATTTCGGAATTTTTCAATTTATAGTGGATTTTTGGCCGTTGGTTCTTTCTAAATATTTGGTGTTCTTTGACTTTCTCTGGTAATTTCGTCCTCTTGGGTTTGATACTAAAATTGCACAATTCGCATTATGTCACTACATAAAACTTTTATGTACTCTAAAGTCAACCAAAAGCAGAGGGGACAACCCTCATGATTTGGGTGAGTGGTTAGGCCTCAAGGCATTTTCGTCTTATGAAGAGAGAGGTCCTAAGTTCGTCCTCCCTTATCGCCTAATTCCATGGGGGCCAACCCCAAGATTTACGAATTATGTGTGACTCTGTAATTAGCCAGCATGGTTGAGATAGGGGACTGCCAAATCCGATACAGATTAGTTGGCAAACCATTGATGCTAGATACCCCAACAATATCGAGAAAAAAACGAAGAGAGAGCAAGGGGGGATTACCTGTAATATGAGCAAGATAGGGGCGTACGGTAGTATGTCTAGTATTTGTTAATGGTTTGCTAGGTATCTATTAAAACAATTTCCCGCCTCAAAGCTTCCCAAGTGCTCGAGGCAGTTAGATAAAGTATGGGTTTGGAAACCAACCTTCAATCTTTTGCAGCAGAAACAACGAGGAGTTCCATCTCTTTCATGCCGTCGACAATACTTTACTGGCCAGAAAGGATGTTTCCAATATTGAAGATGACCAGATGCATCTACTGGAATCTGTAACCAAGATGAAAACAAAAAAAGAAGATTGCGCTTGTGTGTATGTGAATTTAATCAATCATTGTACTTCCGGAAAAGTCGTGAAAATAATGTAAGTGAAGGAATAAAACACACTCACAGGTTCCTCACAAACGTAGCACGTAGGATGATGGTGCTCCTTCTTGTAAATATTCAGATTTGAATGATACTCGCTCTGATACAACAAAAGGCAGTGACTACAATATAATGCGCTAATCAAATGGAAATGGTTTATGGTCAAACCTTGTGATTAGCAATAACCGGATCATCAAAAGTATAAGGATGAATGCATTCTGAATGCTGAAAGGAGTGCCTGCGGTATAAATAAGTTAACGAACCGTATTTGTGAGAAGGACTTGCTTTTCCTTTTATCTCACATTAAATGTTTTACACTGAGTTATGTAAACACTAGCAGAAATCTTGGGAATTTCGGGAAGACAAAAGTGACCATGTGTTCTTAGTACCCGTTGTCTGGATAAAATGAGAATGGTGACGGATGGAAGATGTTCTCGATGTCAAACAGAGAGGATGATCCGATGACCAAACTTTGGTCGAAAGCCTTGGAAAGTTGTCCATCTCCGTGCTGCATTGGTGATCCTACATATTGCACGGGGTCGTAGGTCGCCCATCCTGCTCCATAGAGATATTGTCCTCAATCGAGCATTCATTCATCAACTCATCTGAATCTGGACCGCTATAATTACAAGGTAAAGAAGGCTTTTGTCTAGGGATGAACAATTGCTTTTCATCAGCAAAACTTTATGCGACCGCAAAGTCTTTAGGCTCTGTACTACTTGATCAAAAATTAAATGCATATCCGAAATATAATGTTAGAAGGAATTGCTATAAACTGCAACCGAATTCACCTTGACCTTCTCCTGAGACTAAGGAGGAACGGAGAGCTCTGTGGTATGTTTCTTCGCCACTGTCCGTCAATTCATCCTGCACATAGAGTTTCTCCATCGACTTTAGTACGATGCAAGGATATTTTCAACAGAACAAATGTCGGGATAGGAGTAGAATATATTTCATATTTTAGAGACTTGACTTCGTAGCAGCTATCATTCCAAACACCCACTTACAATTGTTGTGCGCTAGTACAACCCCTAAATTGGCAAGAGAAAAAGGATATAAGAATGACAATAGCACTTCTAGTCAGAAGATATATATACCGCAGAGTCGTTCACTTCATCAGAATAACGGCGACCATCGTCTTCATAGTTTCCATGGTATTGCATTCTGGATTTAGAAGAAGAAACATTGAGCACTCTTTTTAGCCAACCCATAGGAGATAGTGTTCTGGTGTTGTAGTAAATCACATTTCAAGTACCACTATCATCGCCAAGGGCAAAAACTTGGAGGTGAGACTCCTCAAGCTATCTTTGTTAGTGACTATCTATTGCATCTAGATGCAACGCAATTGCAGACAATTTCAAAACAAGTCCATTGAGCATCGTCTTCTATTTGCTAGGATTCGAAAGGTTATAAGAGGTAGGATATCACTGTTCCTCATCTGATTAATGATATTCACATATTTATACTAAAAAAAAAAGTATCACTATCGCCAAAAACAGCACTTCTCTGATCCAAATCTATACAGAAGTTCCTCCATAAAAACTTTAGTGGTTACACGGATCCTTTAATTTTTTTAATGATTATTATATTTGCTGATGTGCTGGTCATATGTCTACCTCCATAAAGTGATCTCTATTATGAACTTGTCAAAAAAAAAAAAAAAAAAAAAAAAAAAAAAAGCTTCTGCAATGAAGGATCTTCAGCATCTTCTAATAGTCATTAGTTGTATCTAACCTCTCATTTTCTATTCAAATTGTACTATCAGTATCATGCTCCTATTTACTGCTTGTTTTCACGTTGTATACATGCCAGGAGAGGAGTGTTTTCTGAATAAGAATTGTCCTCGTTCCTTATCAACTTCGAAACTTTTGAAGAAAAAAAGTAACTTTTCAAAAAAATTTCATAACATGCATACCTCTATAAACACCCATAAGATTTCTTTCTTAGATTTAGCAGTAGACAAAATACTCTGGAGTCACCAACTTAACTGTTTACCCTTCATGACTACCAGTGGAAGCGCCAATAAATTGGGTGAGTAGTGAAAAAAATAAAAGTGACTATAGCAGTACCCGTCAATGGGATAAAATGAGACCGGAAAAGATTGGAAATTGTTTGCAGGGTCACACAGGGAGGATTGTAAAGCCCAGCTTTGTTGGACAGACTGGGTAGGTCGTTCATCTTCATCCTCCAATTTCAGTTCTTCATATTGTACCCAGTCCTTGGTCGTTGCCACTCCATAGACATTGTCTGCTGAACGACATTAACCATTCATCTGAATCAACATCACTAGCGTTACATGGTAAAGATACATTATGGAATATAAAGGTTTCCGATGTGACTGCAACAAGTTCTGGTTTCTATATTTGGTCAGACAATAAGAAGATCTGTGCATCCAGAAATTTATAAAACTGCAGTCTGTTGCAAGTCTAATTTCTCCTTAAGCTGATGTAAGAGAGAAGTTTCACGAACCATGGTCCAATTTACCTTGACCATCTTCTGAGAAGGAACGAATGTGAGCGATTTGATAGTCCGTTTCCTCATCCTCTGTTGATTCGCCCTGCACATTGAGGTTCTACAGCTATTTAACACTGTTCTATTACATTTTTCAATCCCCAGCACCCAACATATACAGTTATATTTCTTGTGCATTATAACCACCCATGAATTAACCACCCCAAAAAAATAAAAATACAAGAATAACAAATAAGCTCCAACTTATACTTCTTGTGTTACCTCTGTGTCGTTGGGCTCATCGGAACAAGAACGACGATCATCAACCTTACCGCTTCCGTTAGATCTCTGTCTGGAATTAGAAGTAGAACCCTGGAGAATTCTTTTCAGCCAACCCATAAGTAGGAAAGGGTATACCACTCTTTTAGTAATAATTCAACTATCAAGTAACGCTATCACCAAAAAAGACCACACTCTGATCCAGATTAACAGAGTGGTACCATCATATATAACAGGTTTGGTGTGGTGACAAGAATCCTCTTATTTTTTCAAGATTATTATATTTGCTGATGTGCTGGTCATATATTTAACGCCATCAAGTGAACTCCGAAATGAACTGGAACAATAAACAAAATCATATTCTGCATGAGTTCATCATTTTCTAACAATCATTAGTTACATCTAACCCCTTATTGTAATCCAATTTGTATTATCGCCTACCAATATTATGCTCCTTTTTTCTGTTTGTTTTTTCTTTTCTGGATAAGTAAATGATTTTACTACACAACTCAGAAACTATAGGAAGACTGCTTCCCATCAGAAGTCCGGCAACTCACAGGCAATTGGAAGCGCCAACTCGCTGAGACCTTCACCGTAATGAGGTGGTTAACCATAATAATGGAGCTTATGCTACAATAGATGACTAAGTCGATGGTTTGGTCGATTTTGATTCTGAAACTTCCATCTGGTCATCTCTGCAAGGAAGGTTTTCTAACAAATACTGGGCTATATATCAACCACCCCCAGACCATGCATGTTTATGTTAATAGACTATTCCATGACAGATTCTTTTGCTACAAACTATTCAAGATAAGATTATAAAAGGCCTGCGAAACATGAATATGGATGTGAACTTCAAAAACCAGAGTGACCCTGCCCTCCATTAATCATGTATTGAATAAGGAAATTACAATGAGGCGTTTGTCCAATCAGAGATGGTTGACCATCGCATTTTGCCGAGGAGTGTTTCGGAAATAGAATTGTACATGTTCCTTAACAACTTTGAAACTTCTGAAGTAAAAAAGAACTTTTGAAATACATTTGCCTAACGTATTTATCTCCGCCCTTAAGATTTCTTTTGAGATATAGCAGGAGACATAAACACTCTTCGGTCACCGGCTTAACTATTGACCCCTGATGAGAGAACTACCAGTGGAAGCGCCAATAACAAGACCCCAATGTGGTGGTTAAACAAATAAATTGCTTCTCATCTTTCGTTAGATGATTATTAAGTTCATTGGTCGGTCGTGGAATTCAACTCTTCTGGAAAGATTCTTTTATAGATTATTAGCTGTCTATCAACCACCACGAAAGCACAAAAGGGGTAGCAGCAAAGATGAAATGATCTGTATCATGCTACTTTCCAAAAGTAAGAGGCCAAACGACGGTCTAGTGGGACGCAGAAAAAGACATGGACGGGCAGTGCGCTCACTAGGAAACTGTGCCAATCATTTTTAACTAGAAAAGACATCAACGCGCAGTTGGACAGCGTTTTAGTTATCCAACTCAATAATAATATAAGTTTATGATTGAATTATATGTCTCAATAAAGTGGGTTTAATAATTTTGGACCAATAGGGGAAGAAACCAATTCTTAAAAATAAATAACCCGTGGATTGGTGGGTCAAAAGATTCCGGAGAGCCTTGGAGTTAAGTAAATATAATAGTAAGAGTCTTAGCTTTTTGATATCTATTTGGTAACAATTTTGTTCTCGAGAATAATTTCTACTTAAATTTTTTTTAATTCTATTACTTAGACGAGTTTCTGAGTATTTAAACACGTTTGATAATTGCACAAATTTCTATTCCCGAATAAAAAAAGAATATGCATGTGTTTGATATGACTCTCAATTTTTTTTTATGATGTAGAATTTTTTTTAATAACTTTTGAGATTTTTCTTTTTTTCTTTTTTCTTTTCTTTTTTTTCTCTCTTCTTCTTCCTCCTCTAGCCGGTCGCAAGGCCTAAATAATAGCTAGCGACTGGCTAGAGACAAGTGCCAGTGACCTCGCCAACCTCAAGGGAGCCTACTGACCCCCAGCAAGGTTGGCCTCGCTGTGGCTAGCTGAGGTTGGCCTCACCCATAGATCTGGTGAGGTTAAGCTTTGCCCAACCCCAACCATAGCCATAGCAAGGCCGACCTTGCCCAGCCACGGCAAGGCTCTAGCAACTGGCTAGAGGAGGAAGAAGAAGAAAATGAAAATGAAAATGACTTGGTTCCAGAAATTATTCCCAAGAAAAAAAAATAACTTTTTTCTACTTCTTATTTTTGTGTCCAAAGTTATTCCCAGGCCATCGATCTATTTCGTGAAATAGAAAAATTAACTTACATTACCAAATTGATTTCTATTCTTATTTTGTTCTGGAGAACAAAAATGGGAAATAATTTGAGTATTACCAAACAAGCGCTTAGCATCAAATAATGCATCTAGAGATATATGTTGGGAGAACATCATTATGAAATTTCAATGATATCAAAACTAACCTTTGTATAATATCTATTATGTTAAGTACAAATGTTCATGGTGATTTCAAAAAGGATTGTGGTGATATCAATGGTCACTAGGAGCTCAATAAAGGCTAATTACAAGGGTGAAGATCTTTACAAGAGAAGAACAAGTTAGATATGAAGAGGTGATCATAAGGCTTGGAGGTACTAGGATTGATCTATCATTGACGTAACATCTTTGAAGGCTAACATACTCAAGAGTGTCATTGGCTGATATGTCGCTTTTTGGTAATGTTCCCTCATCCATTTCATCCATTCCCTCCAATCACAAAGTAAGTTTCCAATTGCCTTGTTGAGGCAGATCTGAATTTATCTCTTTATCATTTTACATGTCTATCCAACTTTAAACACAAGTCTAGCGTACACAAGAAAATTGTACATTATGGAAAAGAGGAGTTTTGTTAAGCTTATAGATTGATCAAACTTCGAAAGAGAATTTCTTATCGTCATATTTTCAACTAATATTGGTTAGCTATGCCTTTTAAAAATGATACTTTGTAGAGTATAGGTGTTGCAATTAATGTTTTTGTCGCGACCTCACCTTGGGAATGGGTTGGACCATCTAGGGTTTGGCTAATGGATTGCAAAGCCTAAATTTAGTTCAGGCTCTCCCAAGCCCATACCAATTCATGACCTAGGGTTTAAGTTTTTAGTATGCAAATGACTTTTACTTAGAGTTGCCACTAATCTATTTTTTGGTGGGTCAATTAGGCTCTATTTGTTAACCATTCTATTTCTCTATTTTTCTGTTCTTTTGTTCCCTGGAATATAAAAAGAACAGAAATGTGTTTGGTAACGCCAACTGATTTTTCTATTCCTAGGAATAGAAAGTTATTCCTAGGAATAGATTTGAAGTAGAAATGAGAAGTAGAAAAAAGTAGCTTCTTACTCTTGGGAACAATTTCAAAAAGCTATTTCTTGGGGACTACTCGACTGCTTTTATAGCAAGCCGCCCGCCGCCTGCTGCCGCCCGCCGCCTGCCGCCACCATTGGCCGCGGTTGCCGATCGCCCGCCGCCGGTCGCTGGTCGCCGGCCACCGGCCGCCGCCGCGGTCTCCGTCCGCATCCCGTCACCGCCGCCCCTGCCCTTCGGTCTTCGCTGTTGTCAGGGAAGAAAGAAATAAAAAAATTTTGTCGATACTAAACGCATTTCTATTCTTTTTCTATTCCGAGAACAAGAAATTTTTGTAGTTACCAAACGCCCTATTTTACTCAGAAGTTGTTTCAGGGAGTAGAAATAGAAAAGAACTATTTCTCAAAAGAAACTGCTCCCAAAAGTAGAAATGTTACCAAATGCACCCTTAGAAACTCAAGTAAAGTAACGGGAGAATTACTTCACTCCTACGAACCAGAGATTATGGGATCAATGACTGATTACATGAGATTTATTTAACGTCCTTTTGGTACATTTTCTTTTTTATTTATAAAAACAATTTATAGGCAACTTGCATTGATTTTAATTTACTCTCTAACATGCAATGTGATCATGCGAGTGCACAATCATTATCTAACACCCAATAAAAACAAGCAATAAATAAATTGTGAGCACAAAGAGGAAAATACTTACCTCAAAGTAACGAAAGCATCTGCAATGTTAACTTAAAAATCACATCAATGGTTCTAGATATAGTTTCTAATTAACACACAATCATTCAAATATTTTTAAAGGTTTTCACTTATTTAATGAGACCTAAAGACTACGTGTAATGCATGCAATGACGTAAAAAATGTCTAACTAAAAAAAAATGTTCCAAGGATAACTTAATCCCACGTGAGAATGACATTTTTTATGTTTTCTTTTTTTAATCAAAATTCGAAATTAAAAATAACCTATATTTAAACATGCAATCTTAATTAAGGAAATGGAATTAAGTTTAATCAAGAGCAATATTTTTTTTTAAAATCTGAATAAGAAATTACCCTAAATATGCAATATTATCTATAAAAAATCTACTCTAATTTATTATCTAATCTTTTTTGGATTTTTTTTTTTAAATAATTCAAATCAGACAAATATAGAAAGAAATCATATCCGCATAGAGCACAGCACCAAATCACGTAAGATACCATCTATGTCCATTTAATATGAAAATAAATTGATGAATTGTATCTCGAACTTGAGATCGGGGTCGGCCAATTTTTCAGAAAATCGCGAATCATATCTCGAGCATGAGATCGGATTGATGATTTTTTTCCGTGCGATTGCGAGTCATATTTCGGATATAAAATCTAACTGACAATCATATGCACGTTATGAAATTATAAATATTTCCTAATTTAAAATGCTACTCAATATTGTGAACATGATAATATATCGTAAATTTCATTGTATATATCAATGATATTTCAAATAAGAAAACAAAATATTCAAAAATAAAATTAGACATGGTTTTTTACCTAATCCAAATATTTATTTCTAAATTTGACAACTCGTAAATAACGATCGTCGAGTGGTGAATCAGCACAATTACAGCTAGGTTGCTAGCCGCGATAAGGACGACTCGTGGACTAATCGGACGCCACAAGTGTGGGGACTCCACGAAACAGTGAGGATGGGCCTTCGATGGATTGACCTTAAGTGGAATTTGCATAAAGAAAGTAAAAGTCAGTGGACTTTCCCTTCAGCCTTCACATCCACCGCTTCTATCTCTTCGTGAATGTCTCCTCCCAATTTTTTTTTTTTTTATCAGTAATGGGTCATTATTCCTGCACCCACACGCCACAGAAATAGAGAGACAAAGTAACGGCGTCAATATGGAAGTCCGAAATTGCTGCGCGTCTGGAACAGAGGCAAACGGAGCAGCTGTTCTGTCGCGGACTTGGCGAGAAACAAAGACATCGGGGAGGTGTGCAGCAATGCGTCGCAAGTGGGGTAGCGGTAGCGACGAGCTCGAAGTTGGTGGTGCGGCTGAGTTCAGCAGCCGAGTCTTCATGGGTTAGCAGGGACGTTGAAGGGCTGAGGTGCGAGACGGTGGCAGTTGCAGCGTCGTCAGGCAGCTTGTGGCATCGGCCTAGGTTCCGGTGAGCGGGGGCAGCGTGATGCAAGCATCGGCTTGGACAAGCAACAGCGGCGGTCGACAGAGGAATGACAGCCGCAGATGGTGGGTTGTAAGCGTCGGCTTTGTCGACGCTCGAAGACTTCCTCTCAAAGAAGACGACCCGCCCTCTCTTTTTTACTTCTCTCTTTCCTATCTACACCTTGTTAGAGAAAGTGAGCAAAGACCCTCCCTCTTATGTTTTCTCTTTTACTGTATTTCGTGTCTCAATGTTAATTATGTGGCATCCTTTTATAGGTGACAGGACTATGTTACTTAATGAAAGATGATAAATTTGTATATTACCTATTTAGCTCTTGTATTCCACATACAATATTTTTTCAATATTTCATTCAACACCTTCCTTGAATATTGGAAAAATAATGTGAATCTTCTCAGGAATATGCTCATCTTCCAACTCACCACTCTTTAACAGGCCTAGCCAAATTATCTTTCATTGTGGGCTTAATCCAACTCGTTAAATTAAAGCTTAGAACCATCAATTGGAGCTCATCTGCCATCAGTCCATTGCAAATGCAATAATAATAAATGCTCCTAAAACTATATGCTATGCAATTTAATTGTAATATTTTTTGTTTAGGGATTAAAATTAATCCTTAAATTTTTGTGCATTAAATTACTAATGATCAATCAAAATTTGGGTATCAACAACCGCCCCTCTTTGAAGGTGAACTCGCAAAGAGGTTGCATGAGACCTAAATTTTGTCCATGCATATGCAATATAATGTTATTTTTTTTGTGGGAAAATAAATCCCATTTTAAAATGTAATATGATATGATGCATGAAAAGTTAATGCAAATATATTATGCAGAGAAAAAGAGAGAGAGCGTACCTGTAGTTACTTACTAATCAGTACGGTAGAGCATCTTGAGGTACGGGATAGATCTTTACTTCACAAGCATTTGGTTTTTATTCCAGATTTCTTGAAGAGTTTGATGTTTATTGAATTGCCTAGATCCAAACTGAGGCAATCAAATGAATTTAATCAACAGGCACTCAATGTCAGGTGAGACAGCCATTAGAACAAGATGTCTCGAAATACTT
Source organism: Corymbia calophylla (assembly GCA_014182845.1). NCBI lineage: Eukaryota > Viridiplantae > Streptophyta > Magnoliopsida > Myrtales > Myrtaceae > Corymbia > Corymbia calophylla. The sequence continues at coordinate 11,789,526 of CM024701.1, read as the reverse complement.
AGATCCAGACTAAAGTATAACGAGAAAAATTAAAGAATATTCATATTCAGAATGAAATGTTCGATGAAAATATTTGAGATATTTAGATCCAGACTGAAATGTCAAGAATTGGGGAACTTAATCAATAAACACTCAATATTAGGTGAGATGAATATTGGATTAAGACAACTTAACCAATAGATGCTCAATGTTCAGTGAGTCAAATATTGAATTAAGATAACTCAAAATACCTAGATCGAGACTAAGGTATAACGAGAAAGATCAAAGACCATTCATATTCAGAATGACGTGTTCGATAAAAATATTTCATAACATTCAGATCCAGACTAAGATGTCAACTAATGACTGAAAGATTTTAGCTAGGATATCCGATCACTTTAATTTATGGGAGGAGTTACTAGATTTTGATTTGGGTACTCAAAAGTATTAGATACTTACCTGAGGTTTCCTACTTGATAGCCTTATCTGCTTGCCTCAAGGTTGCTTGCTAGTAGTGCTTTGGGAATCATGGAGTATTTGAACACGTCCTAATGCTTCGAAGAGCGAATCGAGCATCATAGCTACTCAGTTTTCATGAGAACTTTACATGTCAAACATGGTTAACAATAACAAGTATATGCATTCATCATCACCAGATATTTCCAATCCACTTGCGGTTCACAATTTTATCAATCTTGTATTACCAAATCAACACTGGCGAGAATTTCTGAAGAGCAATCCGTTTAGAACACAAATGTCATCGATGTGTCAAATAAAGAACCTTTTTGGTCTGAAATGACTTTTCACTCACTCTTACGAAAATGCTATTTTATCCCAATAATTGATATGGGAATTTGAGAATCATTCTATTTCACTATCATCATACTAGACAGGGGTATGAGTATTTTCACAATCAGTACGACTTTACCAATCTGAGAGGTCTTTAACATGGACCGTAATATGGGTTTGAACGGCTTATCAAGGGGACTCTTTGAGTCAAGGCTATCGAAAGAAGTGATTTTGCAATCATTTCCGGGTTTACAAGTCAAGAACCCTGCAAAATGAGATAAAAATAATCTTGCTCACACTTCTTCGAGCAATGCTTAAGACATGTGAACACCTACGTTAATTCAAGTGCCCTAATTTGAAGAGACTTTGTAAGGGATGTAACTTTTGTCACGCCCCGAACCCTGAGCACGCAACAACTCCTTCCCTTGGTCAATTGAGAGCGACGTCCCAGGACTCGTCGACGACCATTCATTTTATTTTTTCATTATGTGCAAGTAAAAGACAAACCATCCCCTAGACAAACAAACAATCAAAACAGAGATAAAGGGATGAACAGCAAGATAACCGCAACTAATCATTTATACAATCTTACTGATTAACCAACGGAGGATGATTTCCGATTTACAAGCCCAACAAAGGGTCCAATCCATCCTCTAAGCCAGACAAAAAGAAACTAGGTTAGGCTAATCCATCTATACAAAAGAACCCTTGGGTTCAACACCACTATTACTTAGACTCATCAGACTCGGGCTCTATTGGGTTGTAGTTAGAGGCGTTCGGGTCGATCACCGGTGGAGCGGGGGCAAGATTCTCCACTGCGCCGTCGGGAGAATCCAGCTCCATGGGGTCTCAGTCAGCATCTTCAGGGCCTCTATCGGGCGGCTCATCAAAACCACGTAGAGGATCGATCAGAAGATCGTCCTCCTAATGTACCAAGCGAGGAACCGATGGGGGATCCATTGCCCCAGTCCCTCGTCCACCCAAATGGTGGAGAGACCTAAGGACAGGCTATCATCAATTGAGGACCCGAAATGAAGACATACCGAAGACAGCTTTCCATACTCACTATAGCCATTATGAGTTTACGATAATGCAGTTTGGATTGACAAATGCTTCTGCTGCTTTTATGGATTTAATGAACCAAGTGTTTAAGGAATATTTGGATCGATTCGTGATCATGTTTATCGATGACATTCTGGTGTATTCGAAGAGTTCGGATGAACATGAGCAACACCTAAGGACTGTGCTGCAAACCCTAAGGAATCACAAGCTATACGCAAAGTTTAGCAAGTGTGAATTTTGGTTGGCTCGAGTAGCTTTCCTTGGCCACGTGATCTCAGGTGAAGGGATTTTGGTGGATCCAACCAAGATTGAAGCAGTCATAGATTGGCCGAGACCGACTTCAGTGACCGAGGTTTGTAGTTTTCTAGAACTAGCTAGTTATTACAGACGATTTGTGGAAATATTCTCTACGATAGCTATGCTATTGACGCAATTGCTGAAGAAGGACAAGAAATATGAGTGGACGGACAAGTGCGAGCGTAGTTTTCAAGATCTTAAGCATAAGCTGACTACTGCACCAGTTTTGACGATTTCGTCCGGCTCAAGAGGATATGAGATTTATAGCAACGCATCGTACAAGGGACTCGGTTGCGTTCTGATGCAACATGGTAAGGTGATAGCTTACGCTTCCAAACAGTTGAGACCTCATGAGTTGAATTATCCAACGCATGACTTAAAATTAGCAACCATTATATTTGCGTTGAAAATATGGAGACATTATTTATGTGGAGAGAGATTCCATATTTTTATGGACCATCAAAGTTTGAAGTACCTGTACTCCGAAAAGGAACTGAATATGAGGCAACGCAGATGGATGTAACTTCTCAAGCATTATGAGTATGATATTATGTACTATTCCGGTAAAGCAAACAAAGTGGCAGATGCATCAAGTCGCAAGTCATCGATTGCTTGTATGATGGTTCAAGAATGGATCCTATTGGAAGGGATCCGCAATTTAGAATTCAGGCTCGAGTTATGCCATCTTTCCAATTTAATGGCTACCCTTAGGATCGAACCTGAAATTTAAGCCAAGATTAAAGCAATACAACCTTCGGACGCTGAGATCCAAAAGATTCTACAAATGGACGTGACCAAGAAAAAGTCGGATTTTTAAGTGTCCGAGGATGGGATCTTAAAATTCCGTGGACGATTATGTGTGCCGAGCAATGTCAAACTTAAGGAGAAATTGTTATTTGAAGCTCATCGCAATGACTACAATGTACTTCCAGGCAGTACAAAGATGTATCAGAACCTGCAATAGTATTATTGGTGAAATTGCATGAAGCTAGAAATCGCCAAGCACGTTGAGAAGTGTTTAACTTGCTAACAAGTGAAAGCGCAGCATTGCATGCCAGGTGGGTTACTACAACCTCTTGAAATCCCAGAATGGAAGTGGGAGCACATCACAATGGACTTCGTGACAGGATTACCAAGAAGTCAGCATGGTAATGATTCGATTTAGGTCATGGTGGACCAATTGACGAAGTCAGCACACTTCATCGCTATACACAAGGACTTCACTTTGGAAAAGCATGCAAAGTTGTACGTGCGACAAGTTATTCGTCTGCATGGGGTACTAGTAACGATTACTTTGGATGGAGACCCCAGGTTCACAACTGCATTTTGGAAAAGTCTACAGACTTCAATGAGAACAAAACTGCAGTTCAGTACAGCCCATCATCCTCAGATAAACAGTCAATCAGGGAGAACCATTAAAACCTTGGAAGATATGCTATGAGCCTGCGTATTGGATTTTAAAGGAAGTTGGGAGGGATAACTTCACATCGTGAAGTTCACGTACAATAACAATTATCAGCAGAGTATTAGAATGGCACCGTTCGAAGCTTTGTACAATAGACCGTGCAAGACTCCAGTTTGCTGGGACGAAGTTGGCTAGTGGAAAATTACAGGCCAGAGTCGGTGCATCAATCTTTAGACGCCGTTAAGATGATTCGGGAAAGATTAAAGACGGCTCAAAGCAAACAGAAGAGCTATGGGGACCAACGACGTAGGGCATTGGAATTTCAAGTTGGCGATCATGTGTTCCTTAAGGTATGGTTGATGCGAGGTACTTCGCGATTTGGAAAGAAAGGAAAACTAAGCCCAAGGTACATCAGACCGTTTGAGATTCTGGACAGGATCATAAATTTGGCCTATCGTCTTGCGCTACCACCTCGACTTACTCAAGTACATGATGTATTCCACGTGTCGATGCTAAGGAAATATGAGCCGAACCTGACCCACGTGTTGAATTTTGAAGAGATAGAGGTGGACGACAGGGTGTTGTACGTGGAGAGACTGATTCGGATTGAGGACCAAAAAGAACAAGTGTTGAGAAACAAAATGTTCTCATTAGTCAAAGTCATTTAGCAGCATCATGGCATGGAGGAAGCCATGTGGGAAAGCAAAGTAATCATGAGACATCAATACCCCTATCTTTTTGAGGAGCAGCGTGAGGATTCAAATTTCGAGGATGAAATTTTTGTAAGATGGGAAGAGTTGTAACATCCTAAAAATCGACCCAATTTTGGGATTTTATATGGCAATATTAGTTGAATGCCAGATCAGTACAAATATTACGAACTATCCGTTCTTAGGATAACGGATTATAGGGAGGTGCCGATAGGAAGCGATACGCGTATGACTCGCAATTTTGAACAAGAATGAACCATTTCACCATGTGGACCTAGGCAAGAACGATATTCTCTAGTACTAGACTATTAGGGAAATGGAAATAAATCGATTATACAGAAGTACGAAGTCAGGTTGCAGGTGATTTCTACATGACTTCGATATGAATTATGAACAACGCTAAACCGAATCATTTTCATCTTGTACTTGGGATTATCAATTGAGCTCCCAAGACCACATGATAATTGAAAGACGTCCCTGACCTGAGAATTGTTGTAAACGTGGATCAAAGAATGGTCAACCACGAGTCAAATGTGAGGAAAAGTCCTAAAGGGGCACCTAATAGTCCAAATTGTACTACAATCACGGTCAACTTAATTTAGCCCCGATTTTTAATCCGATTTTGGGAACCGACTTCTCAGAGATGTTAGGACTAAATATTTGGACGTCATCTCATTTATTCTTGGATTTTCCGTTGGGCTTTAAAGTGTCGGAAAAATAAAATTTGGACCGGGTTTCAGGCCTGTAAGTGGGCCGGCCCAAGACCGGCAGCCCATTGGGCCTTGTGCCCATCCAGCCTGACCTAAGAGGGGCCCAAGCTAGCCCATTCTCCCATTTCTCCTCAGCCCATGGACTTCTCTTCTTGGCCTTTTCTTTTGGTAGCCCAAGTGGGCTTTGTTTGGCTTGTTTTTCATTGGTTCTTGAAGTAAGTGGGCTAGCCACTTGCCTTGGCTTCTTAGACAAGTTTAGAAACTCTCTCTCTCTCTCTCTCTCTCTCTCTCTCTTCCTTTTCTCTTCATTTTCTTCTTCCTTTTTTTGCCCTTGCTATTCACCGCCAGTTACTGCCCTTGCGACCGTCACTGGAGCTACTACCATTGTCCAGCGTAGAGCTACAGACATCCGGAGGCCAGCCGCTCACCACCAGCCACCCCTGATCGTCGTCGACCACTCGTCCGGTCGCCCAACCGCCGCTGCTTTCCTTCCGCTCGGAATAGTTTTCCAACACTATTTTGGCCAGATTCAGCCACCATCCATTGTTCATCACCTTCCTTGACCTAACCTCGCATAGCCCTCGCTCTTACCTTTGTGCTAGTGTCACTGGATTCCCGAACCAAGTTAGTTAATTTCTTAATCCTTTATTAGGGGTTAATCTTGCTTAAATTAGTTTAATTAGCTTAATACTTGGATTATGCTTGGTTAATGATGGATTAGCTTGTTAATTGTGGCTAATTAGATTAGTCTTGACTATGGTTAGTATAAAGTAACTATAGTTAGTTAATAAAGTAACTATAATTAGTTATTAAAGTAACTAAGGTTAGTTTAATTCACCATGGCTAGGTTAATTAACCTTAGTTGGGTTAAGATTAGTAACCATGGTTAGGTTTATGAATTATTATTATTTTTTATTAAATAATAGTTAATTATTTTCGGAATAATTAAATAATTATTTATTAATTATACTATTGTTTTATAATTTCGAATTATTATTAATTTTTAATTCAGAATAATAATTATTTTAGAATTTTTGTAATTATTTATCGGAAACGGGTTCTATCGAGAAATTTTATGGAAATTGTGTTTAAAGCTTATTTTTCCCTAGACTAATTGTGGTTAGTCTCTGGTTTATTAAATGGAATTGTTTTGTTAATTTAAGGTTTTGGAAGTATAAATTATTGTTATTATTATTAGTTGGATGAATTATTCTATGGTTATTATTAAATGTCAGTTGTTTTTCCCGAGAATTATGGGGTGCACGTGATTGTTGATTGATTATTGTCGTTGTCTACTGTTTAAATACGTGGCCCATTAATTGCTAATTGTTGAATTTTCATGAGTACTTGGACTGCTGCTATCTTACATGGTTGTTAAATATTGTTGTATTTCATATACATGTGTTAACTGCAATAGCATGTTGCGTGAGCACGAGCTATGTTGCATTCACGACAGAGCAAAGACAAGAATGGATTGTTTGATGATGTGTTGCATCGTCACATTACAATGATAGCCCAATGAAGTGTGGTGGTTGATGATTTGACGAGTTTAGGTTGTATGCTAAACTACCTTAAGGCGAGCAAAGTTCCTAACCGAGGTTTAGGACTTTAACTTACTGAGTTTATCTTAATCCATCGTGGTTAATAATTTTCAAGACCTAGATGACGCAGTACCCGGTGAGGTTCGGCATCCCCATGGACATGAGTACTACCATCACCACGCGGCCTATCCCAAGTTGCAATTTTGTGTACGAGCACCACGTGACTACGGTTTGGGTGGACGAGGGGTCAACGGACCATTACGCGCCTCACATCTTTAAGGCATGGTTCCTCAAGATGGGAGGCATTCTGTATGGTCCTCTCCGAGGTTTTGATGGACCGGTCCCTCCTATGGGGCTGACCGATGTGGTATGGGATCCCACGGACATGGATCCCCCTAATGGCGAGCTCTTAGACTTGATGACTGGAGAGACTGATCTTTCTGAGGATAGCAAGTAGGTAACTATGGCCTATTCCCTTTTTGACGAGCCCATCCCCCACTTGTATAAAGATAGGCTAGTCAAGCCGGTTCCTTTTTGAGTAGGTCGTAGCTTTTCGCCTATAGTTAGGCGTGTACATATTTGTTGTTGTGCAGGCTAACCCTACAAATAAATAAAATAGTTTTTTGTCTTTCCTCTGCTGTTATTGATGCTATCCCTATTGTTTTTATTAGGGAATTTGTTCGCTGCCACATGTGCTTAATTATAAGATAAAATGAATTGGTCGACAACAGTGCCTGGGAGTCGTACAGTTAGACCTCAAGTGAATTGGGGTTGTTGCGAACTCGAGGGTTGGGCGTAACATCATTTCTCCCAAGTTTGCCACATTTTGGGATAAAAACACTGTGAGTGTCGTAAATTTTGTACAACTCATTTGAGTGTCACATCAGTGTAAAGTCGATCACTTCAGTGCAATGTCCTACAAATCGCTCTACGTGAATTTTTTATTAATTTTCCATTTCGACATGGAATTTTTAAAATTAATCTAAAGTCCAACGTGGAAATTTTGTCCAACATGACAAGAGTATAACAAACATCGTCATTTCTTATTAATTCTTTAAAATCTTCCATAATTAGACAATGCCAATTTCATACTCTCTCTTCCTCAAAGGCGTTGTTCTTAAAAATCTCTCTCTCCCTATCACTTAAGTGGTCACATTTATTAAAAAAAAATGATGAATCTAATTATTCACTTCCAAAAATTCATTGCATTGAAATGATCATTCATGAAATTATTGAAAATTCTACTATCATTCAATCAGACACTCAAGCAATGTCGTTCACCTTCTCAAGTGCTAACTTTAGCTTTCCGAGTGTTGCATCAGATAATGTATTATAAATTAGGGATAAGTGCATTGGAAGCTCCAAAACTTGTCAACAAAGTGTAATTTAGTTCTCAAACTTTCAAAAAGTACAATTAAATCCTAAAACTTGTCACAAACGTGCAATCAAATTCTAAAACTTTGATAAAGTGCAATCAAATCTAAAACTTGTTAAATTGGTCAAATCAAGTCCTCCCTTTGATAGCACTTTTTGAAAGTTTTAGGACTCAATTGCACTTTCTTAACAAATTTTAGGACTTGATTGTACTTATTGAAAGTTTAGGACTCAAGCGAATTTTTGTGACAAATTTTAGGACTTCTAATGTACTTATCCCTCTAAATTAATGCAACATTGGCTTTTCCGACGAGGCAAATCACCAATGGCACTCAAGTGATCGGTTTATTAAATTTACGAAACTCAAGTGAGCGAAAAAAAAAATAGTAGCAATTGAGTATCATACATAAGTTATGCACTTCTAGTATACTTATCACATCGCGTTTTACTAGCACGGTATGGTGTTCTCAAATATTCCCAATGGAACAGTAGAATTGTCATACCAGCTTACACTCACTTGAGAAAAGCTGATGCACTTAAGCAGATGATACGTATGAACTCGCTAAACATTGCCTTCAATAATCTTCATATGTTGAAGATACACCAGAATTCGAAGAACCATTACTGCCTTATTGTGTTCGTATAGCTGGGAAGACCCTCTTCGGAACAACTCATCCAGGAAATGCATCTGTCATACGGATGTAATCGATTTTTCCTTTGAGGCCATACATGCCGATCACCCTCTTTGCCCGCTAAATCCAGTCCCATAAGGATGTGATGTTCTTGACTCGGTATCATACTTGAGATACTCAGCAAGCCTTTTCTCGAAGTGATTATGACTTGTTGACATGGATGAGATTTGAGACGCCAATTACATATGAGCCATGACTTCACAAAGGCCTTCTTCCACCTCTTGGCTTATAAATGGATAACCTATCAAGTTTTCTTCCCCATTTAATTTGAGTTATGCAGAATATAAAAGCAGATAACTCGCTCAAGCAATCATTCACCACTGGGCATGCGCGCACGTGTGAGAGAGAGAGAGAGAGAACCTTCGAGTCGGAGCCACGCATGCATCATTTCATGAGCAAGGATCCTCCCAGTTAACAACCTGAAAATGGATAAGTTCTGCATGTCATAGTTCATGTAAAAGATGGGCATTTCTGAAGCACAGAATAAGATGAATTTGATAAGTAATTAGTCGTGTGCTACCTTGGGAAACCATACAAAATGATGATCGCTATGACCTCAGAGTAAGCGACCAGTTTGTATCACAGTTTTTATTTTAGTCTTGTTACCATCCCTGAATCTCGATTGCTCTACAATCTGCAGAGTTGAAGAACAGGAACAGAAATGAATGACTATTCATAATCACCAGTAATTTGAAGGGAAGAATAAACTCCCAGTACAATCTGACCTATTAAGATGATTGTATTTGTTAAGAAAATTCTAAGGACAGGATGTCATACGGCATCGATGCTGCATCCCTTTGTCATGGTGACTCCTCTTATCTCTCTGAACAGATGATCCTGTCAAAGGTAAAAGAACACGTTGACTTCTCGATCAGCATCAACATAGAATAAGACCTAACACCTGTTTGTTGCCCATTTCGCTTACATTGTTTTCGCTTTTTTCAACTTCATTGAGGACTTGTCTCTCGACCAAGTATAACGGAATTGTCTGGCGCACCTTCATGTTTAAGTTCTCGTAAAACTCATGCACTTCACAGTACAAGGGTTGACATTGACCCGTATTCATTGTTAAGGAGTCGACGCAATCCGGAAACAGCTTCCAACCATCAGTTAAGGAAGAAAATGTCGTGTCCCTTGGCTGTGAATTTGAAAGCATAGCAACAGAAATTACAGAAAACTTGCGCCTGACGCTATTGTTTGTCATCATTTTACCATTGACATGTTTTCCAATTAATTTCATTGCTACGGCAAGAATATATATATATAAGCACGTTTGGATCAGTAGAACCAACCTCCAACCTCCTACAACTGCAACAGAGATGAGTTCCGTCACGTGCATGTGAGGGACAATACTTCTGTCGCCAGAAACGATTGGACCTATATTGAAAATGTCCGGAAGAATCTAGCGGGATCTGAAATCAAGTGATAATGTATAATTATTTATAGTCAATGTTACAAACTTAAGCAAACGCAGCACAGAGATCGAAAAAAAAGAGCACTTGATCCATCACAGCCAGAGTGAACTTCTCATAAAAGAAGTTGATGAAAAGCCTAATTACTTACCATGTTCTTGCAAATACAACATATTGGTCGATGAAGCTCCTTATTGTGTGATCTGACAAGGGTTAGTCCAAAAACCAGAAGTCCATGAGCCAGAGGGTAATTAACATCACACAAGCCTTGGTTAACAAAACCAGAAAAATCAAAAGACTAACTGCAAATGAGAATTCGAACTCAACTTTACATGACAATGTCCGCATCAACTGAGAAATCAACTAACCCTTTAAGCCATACAAGCTAATAATTCGAGCATGACAAATGGAGGAAATTATAGCTATGGGACATTATGAAAACTAGGATTTAGTTGGTTCTATGTCCAATTTCACTCACCATAAAATGTATTATTCTATCAGTACTTGATAAGGAAAATGAAAATCATATCTGTGTTTGTTTTTTGTATCATTGCTTGACCTGTAAGAATGAGAACGTAAATGTTGGCCACTATATTCAGAAAAGGGTGGCGAGGTCTCAGAAGTCAGCACTGTACCCCTCCGTAGAATGAAAAGAGAATGGAAAAGGGGAAGTATGTTCTCAAGTTCGCACAGAAGATTTGAATTGAAAACTAAATTTTGTCGGAAAGCCTCAGCGAGTCTCTCATCTTCCTCCTCCAAGTGGCTGGCTTCGTAATATTGTCCATCATCAGTCTCTGATTGACTAGCATCTGATTGTTGGTCTTCATCTGAACAACATTAGTAGTCTGAAATCAGACAATCCGCTTCATGTAAAAGATGCCATGTCAGTGAACTCTCCCTGTATAATGCATGTTCAAGAAATGATAAATTGCTTAACATATGCACATACTGTGGAGAATTCAAAGAGCACAAAGTCATTTCTGCTCCACTTAATCAGTTCTGTTACTTTTCAGTAGTGATTCTTCTGAATGAACTTTTACAGGATCACAATTCCAAGTAAATTCAAATTCGGCTTTCTACAACAAGTCCTGGGAAAAAACAAGGGAAGGGACGGGGAAAGTCACAAGAAATCCAACGTCATCTATCAAATGTTTTCATTCAACAGAGTCGGGGATGTCACTGCTGTATTAGTTTATCCCTTTACCTGCTTCATTTTCATCAGCTGAGGAAAGAGTAGTGGCATGATGTGTTTCTTCACTCTCTCTGTCCAATACTTCATCCTAAGACCAAACGATACGAGCAATTTTCAAGGACGAATTAAATCTCTATCAAACACACTGCAAGAAATTTAATCTCTCACGACATGAACTTTTGGGTGCAAATCAGAATAACCAAACACCAGCTAGTTCTTTCTTGCTTAAAAGGAAAGACACAGATTCGCTACAACTTGATTAAGCACCAATGAATCATGTTACCCCCCAACCCTCGAGCTCGCAATAATCCCAATTCACTTGTTTTCCGAAATATGCGACACCCAAGGTTTTGTCACCGACTAGTTCATTTTATCTTGTCATTAAGCACATGCAGAAACGATACTAAACACACCCAATCAAACAGCAAGTAGGGATAGCAGAAAAATATAGCAGTAAAACAACAACATTACATTTTATTTATCTGCAAAAGTTAACCCGAGGAACAATACATATACAAGCCCTTCTTCGGGCGATGTTCCAAAGGCCAGCACAAAAAAGAGATTAGGCTTAGCTAACCTATGATTAACCAAAAAGGAGGGAAGGGTCAATCAAAAAGGGATTAGGTAACAGGTGCCTAATCATTGCCTCAGAAAGGTCAAACTCACCTGACTAGAGGTCCATCACTACACCATTAAGGGGATTGAGGTCCATAAGAACCCACACCTCATCACCTAGTCCCTCATGCAGTGGAGGTCCGCATAACCTCTCAAGGGACCATACATCATATCCTATCGAATGTACCACGTTTTGAAGACGTGCGGCACATAGTGATCCCTCTCCCTCTCATCCACCCAAACTGTCGTCATGTGATGCTCGTACACAAAATTGCAACCCAAGACAAGTCGCGTGATGACGGTAGTGCCCAAATTTACAGGAACATTGAACCTCACCATGTACAATATCATACTAGGGCTCTGAAAATGTTAACCACAATGGGGTAAGATAAACTCAATGAGTTAAAGTCTTAAGCCTCGATTAGGAACTCCGCTCGCCTTAAGTGCAGCCTAGCTAAGCAACCTTATACAGATGGTAAATCAATTGCAAAGCAACCCCCACTTTGCCTTAATTGTTAACGTGCAAAGAATCTCAATCACGGTATAATCCATCAGCCATCAAATGCAATCACAGGCGATCTCACATCATCTTGGCACATGTACCTTGCATGATACAATATAATTTATGCCATAACAACTTCAACAAGCAATTTACATAATCAGAATACCCATTAAAGTTTTTCATGCATTAGTATTCATACGTGTTCCGATTATTACGACCCATCGGGCCACAGCACAACCTTATGGTTGGCGGTCTACTGGTCCAGAAACCAGACATCATCCCCCCATGGGCGGAGCTATGTCATGAGCCTCCCCCAAAACGGCATTCTTGATGGAGCATTGGTCTGGCCTCTATCGCAACTCAGCATTTGACCATTGCCAGGCAACCAATAAAAATCTGGCAACCCAAAGGCCATGGCACAACCCTAAGGGTTAGAGGTCTTCCGATAGCGCCGGGTATCCCCTTTATGTAACCATGTAGCATAACCATCAACTACCTCATTTCTTTATTTTCTCTATTGTCAATGCAACCATGGTTTGTACTCACGCAACATGCTATTGTAATTAACACATGTATAATGTAATGCAACAATAATCAATGGTCACGTGAACTTGCATAATTCAACAATTTCAGATATAGTCTACAAACAGCAGTTCAAGTCATAATCTGACAATCAATCCCAACCAATTAACGCCATGATATTCACATGCTATTCAAAACAGCCATCACTCCTAACCATTCCTATAATAATCGATGATTACCGATAGCTTGTCCACAAGTAAATACCTTGATAAATAATCACATGCCTCAATCAATTATCGATAATCAATCATTCCCATAAATAATTGGCTACCTCAAAGTAAGTATAGACTATGTTTATATTCCAAAAATACTCATTAATATTTGCATAAAATACTATAGTTAATCATTCCGATAAATAACTAACTCTCACAAAAATAATTATAATTATTTACCAATCCATAAATAATTATTATACATAAAATACTTCCTTTAAATTAATTAAAGGCCATCCAACATTATCACATATATAAAACCATCAACCTTAGGTAAATAAGAAATAGTTAAATAAGTATAAACATTGCTCAATTAATATCATAAATAATAAATTAATTTCCACAAAATATTATAATATTCCATAAATAAATAATTTCCATAAAATAATATAATTATAATTAATTCATCCCATAAATAATTAATCATCATTAACTAATACTAATCCTTCATTAACCAACTTAATTAACCATAAACAAGCTTATAATATAATATAATGCTAAATAATCATAAACCCAATTAATTAACAACTAAGTATAATCAAGCCACTATTAGCTTATCATAATCCAACTTAAGCATAATTAAGGTGTATAAACCATACTTAAGCATACTCATTAACCACTAATCACACTTAAATTTAATTAAACTACTTCTGAAGCACGATTAACCCCTAACTAAAGGATTAGGAAATTAACTCACGCTCTAAACAATTCCAGCAACACCGGGACGATGGCAACGATGAGGCTACGCGGGACTAGCTCGGGGATGGCAACAGACAATGGATAGTTGACAGTGGCCAAATTTTGATGAAACAACACCGGTGAGCTATTTCTTGGAAAACAGCAACAGCGACGTCAAGGGCTTGATAGGCGGTTGGCGGTGATAGGTAGAGGTTAGCGGGCTATGGCTAGACTCCAAATGGCAATAGCTGCACGGTGGACGATGGCAGCAGCTCTTGCGAATGGCAACAGGAGCAGCAAGAGCAGCAAACAGCAAGGGGCAGTGAGAATAGAGGAGGAAATTAAGGAAAAAAGAAGAGAAAAGAGAGAGAGTGAGCTGGGGAGGGGGCTGCCAACCAAGTGAGGAGAGAGAGAGCAAGCAAACTTGATCAAGAAGCCTTGGCAACTTGCTCAACAAGCTTGAACCACAACCAAGCAATCCTAAGTGTCTAAGGACCACACAAACAAAAGTTTCTAGAAGAGGAAAGCCCATGGGCTGAAGAGAGAGGAAATTGGGCCAGCTTGGCCCCTCATTGGGCGGTCCTTGCTGGGCATTAGGCCCATTGAGCCACCCGCCTTGGGCCAGTCCACTTGCGGGCCCAAATTCCCAATCCAAAAGTCCCTTTTTCCGACACTTTGCGGCACACCGAAAAAGCTCGAGAATAAATGTGGTGACATCCAATTATTTAGTCATGAAGTCTCTGAAAAGTTGATGCTTGAAATTGGGATTAAATTGAATCAATTGCAACTTTAATATAGTTTAGACTATCAGGCAGCCTTTTAAGGTTTTCCTCACATTTAACCCATAGTCAATAGCTTTTCAATCCACATTTAAGCCAATTCTCAAACCAGGGACGACCATCGGTTGTCATGTAATCCTAGGGGTTCAATTGATTATCCTGAGTATAAGGTCAAAAGAAATCGGTTTAAAGTCGTTCGTAGTTCGTATTGAAGTCGTCGGAATCACCCATAATCCGACTTCGTACCTCTATCGAATCGATTTATTTCCGTTTACTAATGGACTGATAATAGGATGGTATTGTCCCCCTCGGATCCTTACGATCCAATGGTCTATTCTTGATTGAATCTGTTGGTCGTATGTGTATCGATCCTTAATTGCACTTCCAAAAGATCCGTTAACTTATGAATGATCGGTTCAGAGTAATTATACTAACATAGCATTGATTAATATCACAATTTCATATAATTCCAAAATAAGGTCAAAATTCAGAATATCACAAATCACGAGGCTTATCCCAGTTGCAATCCTCGTCATGGTTTGATGGTATCCTGGAGGTGGAAGCAAGCCAACCCATTTGACAGACAATTGTTGATTGCCTGTTGACACAATCACTTGTTCTATTCAGCAACCAATGACTAAATCTTTCCATGATACTTATCTTATAGGACAGCCATGGCTTCTCTTCCTTGGCCAGACTGGCCTGGACAACCAGGGTCGGCTTTTCAACAACCGAACCAGACGGACTAGATTACGACAACAACCATCGCTTATTAATTTTTGATTTTGTCATACGTAGTGTAGCTGATGGGCCGTATGTCTTGAGTGCCCCTTTTTCTTTAAGAACAAAAAACTCAAAACATTACAAGATCAGCAACAAGATAATTGTTTGCATATGGCATGTATCAATAGGAGTTTTCTTTTTTCTTTTGTCTCCCTAGATTTCACGCATATAATCTCACTTCACCTATTAATTTATACTTTTGAATCGGATAATTTAACAATATATCAGGCTCTCAATTCATCAATTTCACGTGTCATTCTCAATCAACCTTACACATAAGAGGGGGTGTTTAAATATTTCACATCCTTTTTGGTTAGACAATCAAATGTCCCCTAATTAAGGATAAGGGTGGTAATTCTTGAAACATACAAAAATATAGCTCGAGGAAAAAGAAAAAAATTGTCCATAAGTTGAATTGATACAATGCCACTTGACTCAAAACTGATACAAATTTGTAACGACGCCAACATTCTGCATATCATAAAACATGAATGGGTACTAGGGCTGAGATGAAATGTCCCATGCGATTCTAGTTTACAAAGGTAAGAGAACAAACTGACAGGGCCTAATGGGACAGAGAAAAAGACAGACGTGCAGTTGCGCTTAGTAAAAAGCTGGGCCAATCATTATTGACTAATAATTTTTAAATAGAAGAAATTTGGCATCGATTAAAAAATTGCATGTATTAGAAAGCTGTGCCAATCATTATTGACTAATAAACACAAGCTGCATGGATTAAAAATTTTGGCATTCAAAGTAGTTTTCAATATTGTCTTGTCATGAAATATTTGAAATGATAAGTAGTGAAACAAAATTATTTGCCCGATATGAAGAAATAGTAGGCATGTAGCAAGGGAGAAATATTTCAAGCTTCCAAGCTTATGTGTAAGATAGAATAAATTCAAAATTAAAATTGAAATGTGTGGGATATACAATAGATATAACTAATTGAAGATACATTGAGAAAGAATAAGAAAAATCATGACACTTTTAAAGTAGGAAGTCTCCTTTGCTTTATTTAATACTAAAGGATCTGCACAGTTGTTGCATTTATAGAAAAGATTGATATTTAAATAGGTTAATACCACGAAAAATTCTAAACTAGTAAATTTGTGACAAATTTATCCTAAAATAATTTTTTTGATCACGAGAAACCCCAAACCAATACACATATGACAAATTTGCCCCAAATGACTACAAAAAATCACAAACTAGTACACTTAAGATAAATTTTCCCTAAATTACATTACCAAAAACCCCAAACTTATATATTCATAACAAATATACCATCCGTTAAATTGGATTAATATTATAAAAAAATAGTATAGCGGTGACAAATGGAGAATAGAATCCCAAATTGGTACTTAGTTAATTGTTATATGTTATCCAAGTTACCAATTTTACTATAAAATTTAATAAAAATTAATAGAGGGTAAATTTATCACAAATATACTAATTTTGGGTAAATTTATCAAAGGTATACTAATTTTGGATTTTGGTAGTCAAAAAATTAATTTAAGATAAATTTGTCATAAATATATCAGTTTAAAGTTTCTCATAATATTAACCCTATTAAATCATTAACCAAAATTACATTATCACGAAGTATTTTATTAATTAAAATTAATTTGTAATAAGAATACACAACACAAAAAAATTAGATGTTTTTATATATATATATATATATGGAAAGAAAATAGCATTTTACCATTGGAAATTTTTAAAAAAAAAAAAAAAATTTATTGTATTCTAGAAAATATACAAAATTCGATATTGAAACACGAGAGGATAAATAGGATTATGTAGTTACGCAGTTTTTCATGTATACAGTACTGTAAAATAAGTAATTAAGGATATTTTGGGAGGAAAAAGCAATTGAGACCCCTTTAAAGTACGAGGTCCCCTTTGCTTTATACAATAGTATAAATAATAATATAGATTATTTTAATCCAAAAAATATTATACTAATTAATCATATCTAAGTTTCCTCGTAACGTTGAATTATTTTTCTAAAAGATTTCACTTTTGCTCGTGTTGATAACTCTATTAGAAATATACTTGAACGTTTACGTAAAGTACTTGTATTGATGATCGTCAAAACTTTCGGTGTCCCACACTTGTGTTGAACATATGGAGAGATACTCGTGTTTTTGTTGAACTTATAAAATGACTAGAGAAATTTTCAAGCGTCTGTTTCGAAATTACAAAATGATGTTATCATTAGCACTTATCTTTAAAATGGTTGATTCTAATTTTCAGAATATTCAAAAGCATTTATCGTCAAAAAAATCACTTATAAATAGATATATTAAATTATGCAATAGTTCCAACACATAAATCTACTATCCAAATCACTAATGAATCTCCACAGGGCAGCACATGGCGCAATCTCAAGAATTCATACCCAACTTTATTATGATAGATTAGGTTCCGAATAGATCTAGCAAGAGTGCCCCTCAAAGTTTATGCATTCAACACAAATTTTAAATTGGGCTTTGATCTAATGTGTAATGTCATTCCTAAAATTTTAATTTACTCAATCGGGTCCCCGAACTTTGGTCAAATGCTCAATGTAATCTTTGAACTTTCAAATATTTTCTTATAGTTTAAGAACTATATTGAACATTTACCAATAGTTTAGGAACCATGTTAAACAAATTAAAAGTCTAAAAACGACATTGTGCATTAGGCCAATGTTTAGATACCACATTATATAAATTAAAAATGTAGGCACGAAGTTGCGCATTGAACCAAAATTTGGAGACCATTTAGTCTATTACCCCTTTTTAAAATTGGTTTAGAGTCAATAAGCCATTCGAATGGGCTTTCAAAAGTCCGTCGATTGTTAGTGGGCTAGCAATTTTCTTTAAGTAGAAACAAAAGATACACGGGAATTTGAGTTGGCCCTTGGACATTGCTAAGAGGCTAAAAGATGTCACTTCAAATGGATTTTGGGCTGGTTGGTTTAAAAATAGCGCTTTGGGCTTTGATTGTGGATCGGTCTAATTCAATTATTATTTTTTCTCTTTTATAAACTTAAATTAGGGGAGCAAGTGACATATAGGAAAACTTTACAAAGTGGAAGCTCAAAGGGAGAGAAACATATACTTTTGCATGAAATCCCATGGACAATATTGTATGACTATAAAAAGAGATTGCTCAAACGCTCAAACTCGAGTAGCTAAGAGAGGCAACCTTGGTGATTCAATATTGAACCCTAAATTAAGAACATTCATAAAAATATGAAAAATTATTAGTAGTGTGCATTACAAAATGAACTCTGAGTTCTCTCTTCTCAACGATTTCATAATCAACTCAAATAAACTGCTTATGACGATGACTGACTTGACCACTCCTCTCTCTTCTTTGGCTCGAAGTGACTCGACTTATGACAACCTTCACTTTTCGTTTTTGGAATTTATCAATACTGATAAAAAGCACAAATGAGTATAATCGAGCGAGTAGATGGGCCCGGCCCATACACCTTAAGCTTATGGGGATGAAGCTTGGCACTAATTAACTAGTGAC
This sequence comes from Corymbia calophylla, assembly GCA_014182845.1. Lineage (NCBI taxonomy): Eukaryota > Viridiplantae > Streptophyta > Magnoliopsida > Myrtales > Myrtaceae > Corymbia > Corymbia calophylla. The sequence continues at coordinate 11,770,684 of CM024701.1, read as the reverse complement.
AAAGATAAATTGACTCTACAACATAACCTAAAGTTCTGGAACGGGGGAGGGACCATCGATCTCGAGCAAGACATAGGTATCCATGTGTTGTGGTGCTTCTGTGCGTGTCCCATATGATTTCCAATGATGCGAGTGAAAAGGGGGAGCTCTCCTGATTTGACTCTTCATGGCTCAGTTGAACAAAAAACCAAAAGAGACCCATGCAATCACCCCAAAAGAGCATTTTGCATAATTCCTCTAAACTTTCTTTTCACAGTACCGGTATCGATAAGCAAAGAAAATACAGGGATCCCTATTGAGAAATACAGACGTGGAGGTAAGTCTGGATATCTCAATGATCGCCTCGCCTCGCGTGGAATATAGTCAAACCTCCGACCCCCTTTGACCGAATTCATCCTCACACCGACGAACAAAGGACCAAGCTTTGAAAAAATAAAAAGGAGGGGGGCAAGAAAAGGAGGGGGAGAAAGAGGAAGGTCATGATCCCCCTCCCAATGCCAATGCCAATGCCAATGCCTTGGCTCCTTTGCCCACCAGCCTGTCACCCCCTCCTTTCTGGACACTTGGCGCAGTGCAAACCTGGGGAGAGCCCTTTGGACCACATTTCCCACGTGGCCGAGGCCATCCCTTGCCGGCTGCCGCCACGTGGACCCCCTCCGAACTGGAGGACCACCTTGTGAATGTTTAACACGGCATCCGTTGCTACCCTCTCGTTCTCATGTCGAGATTTTTTTTTTTTTTTCGTCTTTCTATATCATTGACACGGCGCGTTGAAAAATTCGTTCCTCACGATCTTGATAAATGAATAATACATGCGCGTTTAAATTACGAAAGAGAAGAAGAAGAAGTCGATCCCGATTTCAAAATAACTTTATAGAAAGGTTGGATAATATTCGTTCGGTGAATAAATCGAAATTTTCATGAAACGCAATATAGAAAAAGCCCTATTTTCTCTTCCGGAAGTGCAGCCTCTTTCAATTATTTCAGGGTCGTTATCTACGAAAGAGCGGGCCACGGCTGAAAGTTGTCCCCAATAACTAAAGAATCACTACCACACTCAGTCCCTCTTTAAATTCCAATTGCTCCTCTCTCTCTCTCTCTCTCTCCCCCTCTCTCTCACAATTTATTTCTATTTTTCTTTTTTAATTTTGTGTGTTTGTGTTTGGACAGAGGGAAAGGTGGAAATTGGGAAAGGAAAAGCAGACAATAAAAAGAAAAAGTGGGGGGAGGTGTAATTATGTTTGGAAAGGGGTGGAGACATACCATGAGAATGTTTTTGGTCCTCTCGGTTAATGTAATCGATCTGAACCCGGAAAGTGACCCCAATTGAGAAGGACATCCTCGTGTAATGCTTCCCAAGTCCCAAGAACACACAACAACCGCCCCTACCAATTCGTGTGTTCTTTTCAGCATTAGTTTTAGCAGAAGCGTTAGGGGAAAAACAGCTCTCACTTTCAATCTTAAAGCAAATTGGATTGTTTCGATTATACCCATACGAGGTTTTGATCGACATGATGCGGATATTATGGTTTGATTATATACCCATGATGTCTTTCATTGGCCAAGAGATGGAAAGGCGGCATCTCTGTAATTTCCTCAAAGATTCAACAGCGGATTCGCTCATTTTGGAGGTATGTTTTCCAGGAACAGCTCTGTACTTCGTGGGTTATTAAAATATTGTTCTAGGTAAGCATTGCTTCTAATCCAAGTCATGTTGATTTATTTTATCTTGTTCCCTTGCTCATCACTACAAAAATGTGAGACAAAAATGTTGAAGAATTCTTTACCATGTGTGTTGACAAGGAGAGAGAGAGAGAAGAGGGGGGTGCCCAAGAACGTCCTCATCACCTATATCATAATCAAAATAATATAAAAGTAACATCAGCATCAAATTGTTTGTACTCATCACTCATGCCACAGTAGAAGGTGACCATAGGAGCTGAGATATAATAATGCTTAATGTGTTTGAAATGATCTTAGTATCATTAGAGTAAGCCTTTCCTGACCAATGTGGAAAATGACTGATAAATCTTGATCTGGCCCCCACTGGCCAGCATTTTCCTATGTTGTTTCCTTGTGCCTTGAGAAACCACACCTTGTTTCTTTCTCAAAAATGAACCCACACCTCTGGATGACTGTTGCATGACATGAATGGCACCTTTGAATTGGACAGCCTTTTATTTATTTATTTTGTTTCCACACTTAATGAATAATAATATAAACCTATGATTGAATAACATATGTTTTAGCATAGTGGGTTTAATCTTGTTGGACCAATGGGTGAAGAAACTGATTCTTAAATGCCACCCAAAGGTTTGGTGGGTCAAAAGATTCAGGAGAGCCTTGGATTTTAAGTAAATAAAGTATCAAAAGAGTCTTGGTTTTTTGGCATCATAGACTGTATCTAGATATACCCGTTTAGGGGAAAATGGTTGGTTAGGGCTTTAACATCATTAGGTGGGTTTACCCATTTTTCAAACAAGCAATTTGGATATAATTGCATTCTTTTAATCCAATTTTTAATGACAACTTTAGATTATACACAGTTGGTCTAATGATGTATCGCTTATATTTTATTTCTCGATCCGTGAATTTAAATTGCAATGCTTGAAGTTGAAAAATTATCCAAGTGTCGATGAAATTGCCTATTTGGGTCCATCGACATGACATTCTATAAGTAATTTCAAAAGAAAAAATTTTGAAAGTTGAAATTGTACGCCATCGATAGGGTTAATCTTTAAGGAAAATAATGACATGTTTTTATTATTCTTGAGATATTATTCTAGTTAGAAAGACTAAAACGAATTACATCATAGCCAACCCTTTTATCTGGTGATTATACTTTTTCTTTTTCCTTTTATTTTGCTACAATTGGTTAGGTTTCAATAAATGCGCCTTACGGTTGAGAAGTCTTAGTAATCCTCGTACGTTGAAACTTCTACGAGTGTCTAAACTTTTAAATAAAGAAATATTCTTATTTCTGATACGCCATCTCTACGGTGTTACGTGCAATTAGGATATTAAATATCTTTTAGAGATATTTAAAATATTTTCTCTAATTTTTTATATCTATTTTGATTATGCATATCTAATTTGATTTCCTTCGAATTCCTCTATATACGCCTATAAATAGGCTTTCCACATACTCTATTCAATTTATTAAATATACTCCATACTTAAATAGCTTAATGATGTTCATATTAGAGCACTGTGCACCATGATGATGAAGATATCAACTACGCTCATATTTATTTGTAATGAACAGTGGTGCCAGCCTGCAAATGGTTATTATTGATCATGATAGTCGCCTCACCCATAACAATTCCAATGCAACTAGAGGACGACGATCTTGGAATCCATCGTATAAGGGAAAGCTGGTCATTCTCATTTAAACCCAATATCTTCTAGAGGACATTGTTCTTTTGCAGCTTTTCGTGGCTGGGTCAATTTGAGTAGTTTGATATATATAAGTCAAATAGGGATTGGCGTTGTTGCGAATTTTGTGTTTGGAATATCTCGCTCGACGGTCCTTGTATGTGTAGTGAGTCCGGAAAGTATGATATTTGTTATCCATGGAATTTGTCTCTTATGTAGATGTGTCATCGAGAAATATGAAGTTATGAACTCATAATTCTTGATTTAGATGGAATAAGAATCGTCTTTGTTATATTTTAAATTCTCAAAAAAAAAATGTGCATCTTGATTGATATGTTATCTTATTTTACCCAAGTGCCTTTCTTTCGTATCGCTAACAGAGATGTTGATGTGGAGGTCACCAAGTACTTAGAGAATTAGCCACATCCCTACCACATCAACAATTCTTTGGAAAAAACGACGTAATAAGAACCCTTCCATAGTGGAGGAAAAATTTATTGGGTTTATTATTGTGTGCACCGCCAGTGTAAAGAAACTTTTACCTAATCCTTCTCAATTTCAATTGTGAGCAAGCCACTTTGATCAGAATAGAAAGCTCATATTTATCCAAAGCATTGTGTCTTATGCTCCTCGTACTTTTTGGACACAGAGTTTCCATCGGAGTATTTACTTTCAATTTGTGATATTTTTCGAGATGCCATGAGAGATTGTGAGCAAACACAATTCGGAATCTACTAAGTGTACTTTAGGGCTGGTATACATTTGAGCAATTGGGCCATTATACAATTTGTGAAAAGAGAGGGTACTGACACCCAAATCAAACCACAAAAATCTCCGATCCCCTTATCATTCGTTATTTATTTCTCTAGCGATTTTCCATCTTCTCATGTTTGATATTGAATTGCAAGATCCAACATTTTCCATATTATCTCACAGTAGTTAGATTGAGATTGGCCTTTGCAATCCAAGAAAGTACAACGCAACATTTTCAATTTCCAACACCATTATGATCGAACCCGCATATGCCCAAATTTGGAATGGAATAACATATAAGGAAGAAGAAGAATACAATGTAGTATTCAATACACGTGTGACAAATAAAATAAAGGAATCAAGCTTGTCCATAAGCATAAAGAGCACTTATCCTTTTTTTTCTTGTTACATAATAAAGGATATCTAAATCTCACTATCCGACTAATCTCCATGAATGCATGTAAACAGCCTCATTAATGTGTGCTCAAGATTGTTCTACATCGAAAATATTGTGATTTAGACTATAGTTACACGCATTTAAATTTCGTAAGGACTGCTTAAGACCACTTGGAAAGGAGACTCTCGAGAGACAAATTACAAAATGTGTCTGAAAGCAAGAAGAGGGGAAAGAAAAAAAGAAGAGGGAGGCATCCGGAAAAGGAAAAGGAACAATATCATTTACATAATATAAATATGTATGCACTATATTCAAATTCAAAAGGGCACAAAAGGCAAATGAGGGACCATCCATCCACATTGATGTGTCCTCTCGCATATATGCGATCATGAAGGCACTATTAGTATTAGTGATAGATGTGGGGGCGAAATTCGCATTTTGTCATGCTTTGTACACTTGTGCCTTCGCATCATTCTCCTTTTCCAATCGCACAATCCTCGTACCACAAGAATTGTCTCCACAACGTTTAACTTTTTCCCCTTCCTTTTTTCCTTTTTCTTTTTTCCCTCCAATTCAATCCCCTTATTTTCCCCCTATGATTTCCTTTTGTTTTTTTGCCAAAAAATAAAGTAAAATAAAATAAAATAAAAAGCATGTCGATGTTCGAGGAGTCTCAATTTTTTATCTTAACTTTTTGACCGTTTATAGAATTACCTAACCTTTCGAATTAGTTCCAAACCTATAACGGTATTTTAATACGGTTAATTAAAGGGAATATTCAATTTGATTCCCTTCGAAATTTCTCTTGTGCTCCCCTCATATCTCTCCCCATCTATTCTAAATCACATGTTGTAATGCTATATGAGATTTTATGAAATTACTATCAACTTTTCTAAAAGTTTAAATTAACAGATAAAAACATAGTTTATTATTTAGATATTCTAACATATCTATATGTGTATGCAAGCACGCCCAAATAGGATTGTAATGAATGTGATGTGCAATTTTTCATCTCAGTCAAAGTTTCACGTGCATGTATGATTTATGGGCAAAGTATAAAAAAAAAAGAATTACATTGGTATTAATTTAATCATAAACTTTTAGTGTAACCAATTTAATCCTAAAGCTTTTGCATCTGTGCTAATTTAGTTCATCCACCTAATGTTTGGCCAATAATCGCTAAAAAGGACGCTAGCTATCATTGTTCGTCTTACGTGACACAACCAAAGCCAATATGGGCAAATTTTATGATTTTTTTAATATTTTTTCTTTCTATTATCTTTTTGTCTTTCATCATGACCAGTGAGGGTCACCTTGCTTAGCTAACCGCTAGCAACCCAGGACATTACCAATTGCAGGTGAGGGCCACCAAGCCCTCACCAAATTTGGCAAAGCCCTCGCAGGCAAGGCCCTCATTGTATCCAGCAAGGGCTTGGCGGCCCTTGCCCACGGCTAGCAATGCCTAGTAAGAGCCGCAAATCTTGTAGACCACAATGCAAAAGAAAGAAAATAAAAATAAAAATAAAAAATCACAAAAAAATTATAAATGTTTAAAATTTGTCTACATATATGCTAGTTGTGCTACTTATGATGGCCAGTGTCCATGTTACAAATTTCCAATTGAAATTAGCTGAATGAATTGAATTGGCCAAAATACAAAATATTTATGACTGAATTAGTCCAATTGAAACTTTTAGTACTTTTTTGGTTCTTTTCCCATCATTTTATCTATTTTGATTATAGAGAAAAGTATTAGAAAGTCCAATCTAAAATTTAATTTATTAAATAAAAGCACAGTTTAGTATTTAAATACTTCAACACTCCCCTCAAGCATATGCTAGACTTATCCTAAGCCATAAAAACGTGAGCCTAATTATGGACTTTGTTAGATGATTATTTAAGATAACATATCAATTAAGGATATGCACAACTATAAGGAGATCTTTATGCAATATTGGGAAATATAGAGAATTAATAGAAATGTTCTAATTATCTCCAATAGAGAAAAATTTCTTGGAGAAGAATCTCTAACATCCTCTATTTGCCTCCTCAAATAGATCTTAAACTTTGCTTAAATCTAACAACTTCAATTACATATTTCCATCCTTTAGATTTAGGTCAAAGTTTAGCATAAGGGAGAGTGTTATAATATTTAAATATTAACCTAAGCCTTCATCTAATAGTTTTAAACTTTTGGGTTGGACATTTTAAATTAGTACTAAAACTAGTGCTATTCCTTTCATATATATGCATCCATCCCCTATCAACCAAATTCCACGTGTCGTGGTACAAAATTCTATGTATCTCTCCAAATCCAACTTGTACATGAGAGGGGGCGTTAATCACATCACTTGACAACCGGTCTTATATACTATTCATATACATATGTGGTTTCTCTTCTCTATCAGTTTAAACTTTTAAAGCGGTTGGCAATAAATCTCACTAAATCTTCTTAAACATCATCATCATTGTCAAATTACGAACCATCAGGAGAGAGCACAGCGAATACCCATGCCATAATTCGCGACCATGACCATAATCCGTTGTGACAGATGTCCTCGACATCTAGGAAAGAACACAACCAATATTTCGGTCCCATCTATTTAGTCGTTAAATTGATCTTTCTATAGCTGAACATGACCGGTTTACGTATTGCCGGCTTATGTGCAACCAACGTCACGTCTTGGGATGTTAATGTCAGCCTCCTCCGGGACGAAATATAAGGCAAAAAAGACAAGGGAACAAGGAAACGGTTTAGTATTGATAGAAGGGAAAGAGTGGTTCGATGCGTTTAGGGTTTGGCCCCGTGAAAATGATTACATTCAAAGCCATGCAAGGCGGTCCAAAAGCACGAAGGGAAGAGTAATATCGAAAAGTTCTGATCACACGTGCGTAGCCGACTTTGGCACGTGACGGGGGGAGATAAGGTGAAGATTATAATGGCTAATAATTATTGTTGTTAGCGAGTGGAGGTGGTCCATGGGATTTGAGGGCGTGTGAGGTTAGAGAGGGGGTGGGATTCACGTGCGAATCCCAATGAAAAAGCAAACAATTTCTTGGTTTTTCATATTTTTATGTAATTTTTTGGGGAGAGAAGGTTGGCCCGTCAATTATCAAAGCCGGTTTGTGGTTGGAAAAGGAGGTTTTAACTCCCCTTTTGTGGAGAGTATTGGTGAGGGGGCAAAAGGGTCCAAAATGTTTATTTGGCAAATTTAGACGATCATGATGTGTCTTTTCCTCGTACTTCACAATACCTTGGGTGTGAATTTGACTAATTCACCTTGCAATTCAAGTAAAATGAGACAAAGACACATCTTCAGTTCAGTCTCGTGAAATGCCCCGCTCTTCCCGGAGATTAGATAAGACGCAAACTAATAACCGACATCTCGATGATCAATGAGCCACGTGTGCTTTCATGTGCCAATATTGTCTATTGCTTGAGTTACATACCCAAACAATCCCAAAACTTTTGTTATGTCGATCCACTGCTACGTTAATAGATATAGTGACCTCATGTATGCAACGAATCATTGAACATGTCAATAAATATTGCTATGACTTTTGAATCAGACTCATAGGAGCCATCTGACAATTCAATCTTTTCTAGCTTAGGATCATTATCTAATGAATGCCGTATCTCTTCTTCTTCTTTTTTTTTTTTTTGGTAATGGTAAGGCTGTATCTCTTTCTAAATGATCTTTCAAACAAATTACACATGAAACCTCCACCAAACTTTGTTCATTCAAGTTCAAGTCTGGTTTGTCCAAGCGCAAAATTTTGTCCATGGTTTGCAAGTTTCACTTCCACAAATCAACAATTTGACTTCTTCCCCAACCTCTAACAAAAGTACCTAATTTGTTGGTAAAACTAACAATGGTCAATTTCTCCTTTTTGCTATGCTTTTGTAAGCATTATTAGCTTATTGAGAGGGGTCAACTATTGATTAGGCCTAGTGTTTTCCTCTGACAATGAGGGAAATTATTCAATAAGTTGGCATCGTAGGTTTCTACAGTTTTTGCCAAATCCTTTTTTGCCCTCAGTCAACTTAAAGAAAAAATAATAATAAATGTAAACTCTTATTAGGTCTAGGGGTAGGAAATAAAATACATTTTCATTGTTGGATATTCAAAATGTGGGTTGATTATGTAACGATCTCTAAGTACACATATCATTCATTGAATGATGAACGCATGAAAGATTTTTTACAATGGCAAATGACATAAAGAGTAATCCAATATGGATCTGGAAAGGAACAAATTAAACTAAACAGTAAATTAAAAAACTATTATTTGACCAAATTTTTTATAAAAAAAAAAATTCATCGAAATTGTTGTATTTAAGAAATTTCATGGTATAATTGAGATCTTTGATATACTTTCATGCGTCCCACGGAGAGGAACATAACTCGAGGGAAAAAAAATAGAAACTAGAAACATTGAAAAAATACATAAAAATATTGAGCTGAGCAATTATCACGAATATTTTCTAGCCAAAACTCAGAGATTTTGTGGGGAAGAAGCTGACTTTGCAAAGGGGGGAGAGCCGTGTACATCTCTTCCGATACGCAATCGGCTCCGATACGAGGATGCTCAGGTCAACCCCCCACGAAATTCGCGAATTATCGCGTCACGTCTCATTTTCTTTTACTAAGTCCGTCTGAAAATAAAAATAAAAATGAAAAACCCAAATCTCGTCAAGTCAAACCAAACTTCATGATGATGGAAAAATAATTGTCGATCAAAGTCGAGTACGAGACCATGTAAGCGCTCTAGGCTTTTCAAGAAAAGGGTCGGCCCCTAGCTAGAAGAGGTTCGTATTATTTATGTGTCATTTACGTAATTATGGAAATTTATCTGCCCACGACTTTTAACCAAAGTCAACGGCTCTACAGAAATTATCCCTCTCCCTATTGTCTATTATTGACTGATTTCCTCACGCTACATTATGTCTTCATCAACTTCAGTGAAATGGAAATATGAATTAGTGGGAAAAACCCGCACGTTGCAGCGAGAAGGGAGAAATAATTAGTTCGATGACGTTTTGAATTTGCAACACCCTATAGAGACTCGTCAATTAATTGATAATGGATGTCGAAAATATTGAGTAAAAAAGTTCATTTTAAGTAGTATTTTTGTGTGAAAATCATAAAATTATTGCTATAAAACTCGTGAAAATGGCTTATTGGATAAGGAACAGACTTGTTTGTGGATTAGGTGTGTAGTATGATACGATTTTCCACAACATCGAATGCAAATGAAATAGCCGACCTATGTGTTGGCTCGCTTTTCACTTCAATTCGTCAGGTTAGCTGCATATTTCCTAGGGTTAGGAATTATCTATAAGCTTTCTCCCCATATAAATAAAAATAAAAATAAAAAGATAAAACCGTTGCTAAATGTGAATCAATTAATAGACTATCACTAAAAATAAAGAAAATTAACTTAAAAAGTTCCATGCAATATTGGGTTTTCTAAAGACCTTTATAGTTAAATGCGTCTAAGTTAATCAAATTGTTGTATCAAGAAGAAATTATTTAAATTCATACATAGTAAAAGCATCATATGAAAAGTGGAAGGAGAATAAAAAGAGAGAGAGAGTTTGATAAGATAGAATGGTTTATAATTAAAAAATCGGGGAAATGTTTTTATTTTTACGGCAATGCTCTGATCCAAGTGATTGCCATTCTCTAAACTTATCTGTTGGAAGAATAACAGCCAATGAGAAGATTCCGCTATATAACAAAAATATGATGTGATAGTTTCAAAACTTAGTCAAGAAAAGGTAGTGGTTATCGTTGTGTATTTATATAAATCCACCTACGCCTTTCATTTTCTACGATAATAGACCTTAATGTAAGAAAAGGTAGTGGTTTTAGTTATGTATTATATCAACCATTTCTTAGGTCATATCAGATTTTAGCAAGATCTTCGTATCAAAGTAATGACACATTGATTTGCTCCATGAGATTTAGAGGATGATTGATTTAGTCACTCTTCATGATGAAAAAGGAGTGTTTTAGCTTTTATCATAGTGATCGCCTAAAACCATTCCGCCTATCTATGGCAATGACCATGGTGGTGATCGTGTTTGTCACAGTGATCAACTATGATCATTGAGACACAATATCTACACTTTGATCTCGATCAAATCTGGCTCTCGGCCTACAACAAGTGACCATCATGGCAGGGTGTGATCGATGAGAGGCAACTACAATCATAGTCGTCTCTTATGTTGTTGCGATATTTGACCACTATACATAGCCAAATATAGAGAGGAGTGAGAGAAAGGGGGGATGGTGTAATTATAGGCAACCATTGCAACAATGGCCACCTCAGATGTGCAGTCATGGCGACGGCATTGCCGGCGGGGTGTGACCACCGTGCAGTGGTCTGTAGCGGCCCATCGACGGCACTGCAATCGGGTCCTAAGGCAAAACATCTTGCTTTTTTTCCTTTTTTTAATTTGTTTCCATCTGGATGTCATAAATTATTCCACTACTAATACCAAGAGTAGTTATCGAGATTTTATCCGGACTTATCCCAATCCATGGGATAAGATAACTTTTGTCTAATCCAACCTTCATCAAGGTGAGTAAACGCCTCTTGACACCAATTTTGGTGTCGACATTATGAAAATCTTGGTGAAGGTAACATGCACATATAAATAAATTATCTTGTTGGGTCAACATCATAGAAGTCATATACCTCACTTAAAAAAGACTACAAGATAAAACCTTAATTCAAGCCCATCAACATTTTCAGTTGAACTCACATTTTTCTCAAATGCTTAAGCCAATTTTTTATCAACCAAATAAAATATACTAATTGCTCTACATAATAACATATTCCCGATGTAGTACTTTTTTCATCTAATACCTTTGTACTTGCACTTCAACAGTTACAAACCGGCGAGACTTGTTATTATAGTGAATCTTTGTATACACTAAACAACAAAAGGAATGGCAAAAAAACATTTGAATTTGAGTAGAACAATTGATATGACCAATATATATAAGACGGCTCAAATTTTAACTAAAGAAATTGCAATAGACGATATTTGTCCATATGGCACTGAGTGACCTCAAACACCAACTCTTGGTTGATTATCACCAAGGCATAACATATGGTTGATTATAAAGCATCACATGGAACAACCCAAACAAATCCAGTGCATAACCTAAGTGTTCTCGATGTAAATTAACCTTCTTGACCCAAAACTTCGACGTAACACACATTTCCTCCTTAAAAAATAGCGAACATTCGATTATCTAAATTAACATTATCAATCAAACCACATCACTAAAATTCAAAACCACACACAGCAAATTGAACGATGTCTTATCTACTTTCACCAAGTAGAGCCATGAGTAAGAAAAATTGTATCATACACAAATTTGTGAGTTAAACCCGTCAATGTATTATTTACATAATTTGTGAATCACGTAGTCATATTCCTCGAACAGCTAATTTGATGGAGCCCTCACATGTGCAGAGTACATGTGACAACTCGAATTGACGCATGAGAAGCGATTGCACGATGGGTTTTGCCGGTGCATAATTGCCTTTGTCATGGCCGCATCAAATCAAACATTATGCTCCTGTCAATGGCCCATCTTCAATCACCATGGAGAAAACACGACGCATGCTTCTAGTTTGTACGACCTAAATGACAACTATATAATTAGTACATGACAATTCGCACAAGCCAATTCGTCAACATTTCAAATGCGCATCTTTGCATGGTAACACATCGTTACTAATGCTCGCATTGGCATCAGCGACATATCTAATGCACATGTTACCTGCATCCTTGGCGCGACCGCACATGCTCAGCCAGAATATCGCCAGAGACATTCTCTCTGCAGAAGAACCGGCCGAAAACCAAATTGAAGCTATGCTGCTATAGATAAGAGGCCGTGACCACCGTGACTTGCATGCACGGATTTGGAAACCTTTTGATTTGAGGACGACTCAGGCGAGGGACCTCCAATCTGAACTCGATAATCTAGAGAGAGAGAGAGAGAGAGAGAGAGAGAGCCAAAGGAGAGGGGCTATAGAGAGAGGGGCGGCCTTGGTGGTGGTGGTGGGGTGGGGGTAGCAGTGGCTGAAGCATGATGGAGGCGAGTGATCAGGGGTAGCGTTGGTAGTTAGCCAGTTGTGGAGTTTATGGGCAAGGGATAATTGAAAGGAGGAAGAAGAAAAATAGAGGGAAAATAAAGAGGGAAAGGAAAAGAAAGAGGAAAAAAGAAAAAGTGAACATCTCAACCATGAGTGGTGAAATTGAATGAACTTATGCATTTGAATGAGAACAGAAGAATGATAATGAAAATTGAACAATTTGAGAGTAAGTGGGTGGATTTTTATAGAAACATAAATGGGTTTTCATTTTTCATTTTTTATTTTTTGAAAGCAGATAGGTTTTGAATTTGGGTAGGGTTGGATTGGGTTACTTTGGAAATATTCAAAAGCTAAACAAAATAGCATGCCCCCAAAAAAAGGTTTGTTGGCTAAATAGCCTGGGGCCAAATCATGTTGAAGTGCATGTCTAAGGTGTGTTGGTAAAGTCCCAAATGAGATTTGGTGTGAGGTGCAATGAGTAATACATCCCAATTGACTCCAATTATTAGCTTAAACTTTTGCTTTTTGGATAATAACATAAATGGTCCATGAATTTTGACCCATTATGTAATGTAGTCCATGAACTTTTAATTCACTCAATATGGTTTCTTAATTTTAGTTTAATGTGCGATATGGTTATTGAAATTTTAATTTGTTAGTAATTCCTAGATTTTCAATATATGTTTGATGTAGTCCTTGAACTGTTCAATGTTGTTTTTTCATTAATTCAAGTTTAGGGACAACATTAAATAATTTCATATAGTCCATGGACTAAATTGAATATGTACTAAAAGTCTAAGGATCACATTGAATAAATTAAAATTTCAAGGATGATATTGCATATTAGGCCAAAGTTTATGGACCATATTAAATAAATTAAAAGTTCATGAATTATATCGTACATTGAGTTAAAGTTTAAGGACTATATATGTTATTTTCCCTTCTTTGTTTTGGATGAAAATTGAGTAAAACTTTTAAATAAAAACATATCCAACTGGATATATTAATGTGCTTGAACTTGAGCTATCTCCTGATAATCTCCCAATGTAATAATATCTAGTTGCCACGCATCTCAACAACTAGTATTAAATACGATAGTGGAAGAGTTCGTCCCTCCCAATTTGTATAGACATTTAGATGACAATTTCAAGGGAGGAATTGCAAGATCAACATGATTTTCAGGTAGGGCTTTGTGGTGTAGTAACACGGTCTCAAGGCCAAACTTCATGGTTCGCTAAGGCATAAGAGAGTGCATGTGAATGTGGGTGTTACGGTGCCTTCAAATTAATGGGAGTGGAGCTATAAGTCGAGATATATGTCGATGAGAAGGATATGTAGATTAAGGGGGAGCTAACTTAATGCATGAGTCTCACATGTGAGTGAAGATGGTTGAAGTGCATGTGAGAAGGATGTTGGTAGAATTCCACATTGAAGATTTGGTGCGAGATGGTCAATTAATTTATCATAATTAGCACGAAACCCATTGGCCTGAGCCTTCGAGTGTGGTGGATCCACATGAATATATGGGTCAGACTTATAATCTCTTAGTGTTCTTACTAGACGAAAGTATCAAATTTCTGCTACGCATTCCAACAAATTGTTCGGAATTGTACCATGCTGAGGGCCGATGCTTATGTGCCTAGCATGGCTTATGACATTTCAAGCAAGACCGCTTGCGGCAGACAGCCTTGCCCATTTGTCACCTCTAACTCTCATCTTGTTATGTATATACCTACTGGCTTATCAGCATCATATCCTTCTTGCTTAATGTAACAGTCCAAACCCTACTTTCAATAGGAGAATACGTTTTGAAGTGTTAACTTAATGACTCGCCTACAAAGACAACCGTTCGAGTCCTCGTTTTAGAAACTGGGCCATATCTAATCAAATCAAGACGTCGCACGTCAAATGAGTGATTCTTCCACGTTTAGCACTACTCATCCAAATTTCACATCACGTCAAACCTAGTTCACCGTAAGTGAGACACCTCGTAGGATGAAATTCATCCTCGAAAAAGTGAGATTCCTCCTCATCATAACAGGAACAAAGAAACATAATTTCTCCATCAACGAAACGACGGAAACCCCCATGACGCCACCCCTGTGTTTTTTACGCAGCATCTCGACCTAGGGCAAGAGGAATTTGCCTTCCCCTTCCTCTGTATCGTTTCAGCAAAAAGAACGGTAGCAAAAGGAATCGGTTCTGGTCTCGCGTCATGTGCCTGCGACCTGGCTACATCGCAAAGGCCGACGGCAGCTCCTTTTTCTCTCTTTATCCCCCACCCAACCACTTCCATCGAGACCCCGAAATCCACACGAACAGAGTCCGAGGTTGAAAAATCGCCTCATTCATTAACCTAAGACTTTAAATCGCAGACTTATCACTGCAAGGACGCAGTATGAACAACTGACTTTTGCCCATTCGTTCGTTCGTCCTTCCTCGTCGTCACCTTCCTTCCTTCCTTCCTTCCTTCCTTCCTTCCTTCCCTTTTTTTTAAAGCAAAGACACTTTCCATTGCTGTAACAAGAAAAACAAGAGGGGGAATAAACAACAGAAAAAGTACAAAAGCATCGCCATTACTGAAAAATCGTGCTGCCTTCTTTACGATAAGTAAATAAAGTATCGATGTACATATCCTTTTCCATGAGACCCCTCCACTAGGTTAGCTTACAAAAGAAAAGTGCTCGCCATTGTCAAGGCACGCCATCTTTTCCCACATCCCTATGATTGGTCGATCAACCTATGATTACCACATAAAGTAGTCGTTCTAATATCTTTCTTAGCGATCGAATTGTAGTTCCCTTTTCCCTTCGGGCTCGAGACCATTGTTGGAGAGGGTCGTGACCCAATTGATGCACTGTCGAAACGCGGCGCACAAGGGTCAATGGTACCCCAGTGGCTGTAATTTTTCTAGGCGACATTGGTCATGCATGGAAAACTCATCAATCTCCTCACCTTTTAATTGAAGTCCGACCCTCATCAAGTTTGTGGATCAAGACGCGATCTAATCAATGCCGAAGAACTCCCGTCGTTTCCTTATGCACCGCTCGCACATCGATAAAAAGAAAAGAAAGCGGAATTAATGGTTTGGAAAATTAAAAGGGAGAAATGAGTGAAGGAGACGCCTATTATCATCAATCCAACTTTACAAATCAAAAGCGAGCGAAAAAGAGGAACCCAAGCATGCCTATCCCTTGACGTACCAACGCCTTCGCCAAAGCGGTTAACTGTGGCTTTCAAGCCCCCCTCGTTTCACCTCCCACACATCAACAACAACAACAACACCACGAAACCTAACTTCGGCCTAAAGAGACACAACATACGGCACGTGCCGACCCGACCCGACCCACCTCACGTGCAGCGGCCCGGTTTCTTTTTCTTTTTCTTCTTTTTTAATTTAATTTAATTTTTTTATACTTTAGTGATAATCCGATGTCCCTTGGCTTTCTTCCCCTAAGCTCCATCTACGACCCTACCGCAATTTGCCACCTCCTTGTTAGCCATGAAGCTAGAGGAAGGAGGTGGGGGCGCCTACTCGAAATGACCGAAATAGCCCCCAACAACTTTGGTTATCGCTTAAATAAAGACAATTTATTTTTCTTGGGGGGGAATTTTTGGGGAGTGTGGATCGAGAGAGTATGGTGGCAAGCTTTGGATCATTTGAGATGGACTCTCTACTGACCCTGTCTGTATTATATTCAGCTCGTCATACGTCCGTAGAATTTTTTTTTTTGCGTAGGTTTCCAAAGGGATGGAGAATAGTTCGAAAGGGACGATCTTGTCATTTCATAGAAGGAATTGCGATGATTGGGTGCGCATTCTCTATCGTATGTTGCCGGTGATGAAAAGGAATAGTATAGAGGCTCGTCTTGAGGACAGTACGAAGGACAGAGTCAATCACGGCATATCGATTTAACAGAATCTAATGTAATAAATAAAAGTTTGGGGAGTATTTCGTCAATTATACAATTGAAGAGGTCCGTGCACGGTGCTTGTTTGTTTCTTTACCTTGAAAGTCTTTAAGGGATTAAAACTACCCGAGAATCCATCGTTTTCTATACAAAGGTTGTATTTGGTCATCTTTATTTATATGTATTGATAACCCAAGTCTACCCTTTTGCTTATGTTAAGTTTTTTCTTTTCTCTCTTTTTGTTTTCTTCTACTTGGGTATAATTTATTCGATCTAGATATCGTTGTCACGATGAAGTACAAATAATATATCCATAAAATAAAAATAGAAAAACCCATAAAATCATATAGGTGTATTGAAAAGGAGGGTGACGAAGGTAAGAAGAATAGCGACCTCTTCTCTCTCTCTCTCTCTCTCTCTTTCTCTCTCTTTCGCTCTCTGGGTTGGGTTTGGTTCATATTGAGAGAGATATCAGTCCCCCCCAAAAGATAAATAAAAATAAAAATAAATAGAAATAACCCTTGATATTTAATATTGTTCTCTACCCTCCTCTTTCCACACCGCAATTTGTCCCAAACAAAATAAAAAGGAAAAGGAGAGGGAAAAAAAGAAGAGAGAGAGAGAGAACACTCACTGCAAAGAGCAGCAAAGAGAAATAGAAAAGGAGAGAAAGAGAAAGATAGAGACGACAGAGGGACAAGCGCAGAGAGAGAGGGAGAGAGAGAGAGAGAGAGAGAGAGAGAGAGAGAGAGGGGGAAGAGAAAGAGATAGTGGAGGAATTGAGGAAGCTTTCAATAACCACAGAAGGGGAAAACGATGTCTGAGAGCTTTTGCATCCTTTCATGCTCTGCAACTCTTGCGAGGTATATACTCAGGTATACAAACACCATCCATACAAACCCACATATATATATGAGATGGAGACACCGGTTGAGAAAATGATGAAAGTGAAGTGAAGGAAAGGAAGAGATTCCCAAAATTATTTTTTTTGCCTCTTCAGCCTCTTTCCTCTCTCTCAACTGAACATGTTCTTCTCTTCCCTTTGTTCAATTCCGCAAATTCTCGGTTTCTTCTAATGAAATTCATATTGATTGAATCATGGTTTTGCTTGGTTTTGATTCTCGAGTTCTATAGGTGTGGATACGCTGTGATCCAAGATTGAATTGGGGCCATAGATCGAGAACTCTCAAGGTAAGAGGAATTGTGTGTGTGTGAGAGAGAGAGAGAGAGAGATCACCTGGGTGTGGCTGGCTAAGTCTTTAAAAAGAAAGCAAAGATAGAGAGGGAGGGACTGAAAGAGAGAGAGCAAGAGAGATGATACTGATATGGGCATAGCAACACCACCACTCCCACCAATCTCCTCCCACACCAAGACTCACCACCATCACTCAATCGCAATCTCCAATCCCACCAAGTCTATGTCCCAAGACTATCACCACCCCAGCATCTTTGCCTTCTCGAATAATGGCTTCGAGCGACCCGATGTGGCCGCCGCCTCTGCGGCCACTGACCAAGAACAGCAGCACCATGTAGCCCAGCAGATCTGCCGTGACAAGCTTCGAGTGCAAGGCTTCGACCCACCTCCGCCGCCACAACTGGTTGGCATGGAGGAGGAACCGGGAGGGCTGCCCGCGTACGAGACCGCTGGGATGCTATCTGAGATGTTCAATTTCCCTCCCAGTGGCGCAGCCGCGGCCGAATTGCTGGAGCAGCCGATGGCATCGGGCTATCGGGCGGCCCGGCCATCGATGCCAACCAGTGAGTGGTACGGCTCGAAAAACCCAGGTGTGTATAGGCGAGGAGAAAGCAATATGTCACAGCAACATCAACATGCTCACCATCATCAGCAGCAACAGCAGCAGAATCAGATTTCGAACATGAATGCGGAATCAGCAGCAGCCATGCAGCTTTTCCTCATGAACCCGCAAGCGAGGTCGCCATCACCTCCCACTCCTCATCACCACCATCATCACCCACCACCAACCTCCTCTTCAACCCTCCAAATGCTCCTCCCAAACCCATCTCCCCCTCCTTCCCTTCAAGGGTTCCATGTGTCCGGCTCAGGTAGCGCTGCCCCCAATTATGGGACCGGCATGATACCCCCGGCTCAATTCACTTGGGTCCCCGATGGCAGCTCCGCAACCACAGCCCAGCTCAACAACCCTAGCGAGATCTCTGGGGCGGCGGTCGTGGAGGGTCAAGGCCTGTCGCTGTCGCTGTCATCATCGTTGCAGCACTTGGAGGCTGCCAAGGCCGAGGAGCTGCGGATCGGAGACAGCGGCTTGCTGTTCTTCAATCAAGCCGGAGGCGGGTCAGCTAATTCTTCAGCTTCCGCTTCTGCTGTCGCTGCCTCTGTTCAGTACCACCACCAATTCAAGAACTTGGGAGTGCACAACTTGCAAGGCCACCACCACCAAGTCCATGTCGGCTATGGGTCGTCTCCATCTTCTTCGTCTCTCGGGGTGGTCAACGCGCTGAGGAATTCGAGGTACCTCAAGGCAGCTCAGGAGCTGCTGGAGGAGTTTTGCAGTGTGGGTAGAGGCCAGTTCAAGAAGGGCAAGTTCGGGAGGAACACAAGCTCATCAAACCCTAGTTCAAACCCAAGTAATAACAACACTAGTAGCGCTAGCGCCGTCGGTGGAGGCGCTTCTTCTTCGTCGTCCAAAGACGTCCCTCCTTTATCAGCTGCTGATAGAATGGAGCACCAGAGGAGGAAGGTCAAACTTTTATCGATGCTTGATGAGGCATGTCTCTCTCTCTCTCTCTCTCTCTCTCCTCTTCTTCTCTCTCAAAGAGTCATGCATTAGCATCAGCATTACCCAATCATTGCGAATCATGATTTGTTTAATCGAATTATTATTAATCTGCCGCGACAAACAGAAGACACCGACCTTTCGACATTAACCGTGAGTTTCTTTTAGCACACCGAACAGTGAAAAAGCCGGCTAATCCCGATACGATAGGTTTCATTCCTCATGGTTTTCTTGACTTTTCTGCATTTCTTTGTCTTCGCTTCAGATTGATCATGTTTCAGTTCACACACACATGTGGAGGGTAGTTGAAGAAAGCCTCTTAAGAGAGGACTTGCTGCTGGGTTTTCTTTCTTTTTTCCCACTTTGGTGTCGTGTGGTGAGAGACTACTATAATTAGAGTCAAGATTATATGGCAAACAAGCGAAAAGCCACCAATAATTCGTCACGTATTATCCTTGTTTCTATTATTACGCAAGAAGGTGGTTAAGATAGTGCTCCCGCAGCTACAGCAAGAGATCTACCGCGCACCTATCTTTAGCACAACCAAAAAAAAAAAAAAAGACACATACACACGCTCGATTTGTTTTTATCATGGGCGGAATTGACATGTGGAGGGTTCTCTTTTTAAAAAATTTATAATTTGTTCGTGACTTTCTATGTTGAATTCTCCTTTTGTACGATGCATGTAAACACCAAACGAGCCTGTCACTTGTGGCTGTGCTGGGAAGGGGAAGACAAAGAGGAAAAGAGAAGAGAGAGAGAGAGAGAGAGAGCAAGAAAACCAGAGAAACTGTGCGGAAAATATTCTTCATTCACATGAACAGTCATCTCACTGTGACCCCCGCAAGAGCCAATGAGAACCCTCGTTGAGGGTTTATCACGAATTTTTATGATAATGATAATCTGAGAGATTTGACGACCGTTCTTTTCTTTACATTTCGTTCCCTGATCATATCAACTATCAAATCACATCATTGCCCATCTAATGCTCTTTTGCTCCCAATTAGAATGGTACCCAAAGATTCACCTTCACCATCATGACCCAACTCTTTTGTTTATTTTTCTTTCCTTCTTTTTCTCCATTTAAATTAGTAAAGTAAGTGCATGCTTGTTTAGATCACCATCCAATTCCGTTCGCAAATCATGGGATACCAGCATTGTGGCATTCACTGATTAGGACCAAAACCAAGGAAAAAACGAATGAATTTCATGTTCCTCATGGTCCTTTCGCAGGTGGAGAGGAGATACAACCACTATTGCGAGCAAATGCAGATGGTGGTGAACATGTTCGACCTCGTAATGGGCTATGGAGCTGCGGTCCCGTACACCGCCCTTGCGCAGAAGGCCATGTCGCGGCACTTCCGGTGCCTGAAGGACGCAATTGCTGCCCAGCTGAAGCACAGCTGTGAGCTGCTGGGTGAGAAGGACGGTGCTGGCGGCTCCGGCATAACCAAGGGCGAGACGCCACGGCTCAAGCTGCTCGACCAGAGCCTGAGGCAGCAGCGGGCTTTCCACCAGATGGGCATGATGGAGCAAGAGGCCTGGAGGCCACAACGGGGCCTGCCGGAGCGATCGGTCAACATACTGCGCGCATGGCTCTTCGAGCATTTCCTGCATCCGTAAGTCCCCCTGAACAAATCATAGTTCTCCGCCTTCATCGCCGACCAAAGTAGTTTTAACTAAGTCGTCGGACGGAATTTCTGCGACATAAGCATCCTTAAATCTGGGATTTGTGCATGCGTGCAACTCACTAATTGACACTATTCCTAATGCACCCTCTCCAACGATGATTATGTTTTTACTAGACTATCGTTTGGCTTTGCTCGCGACATTTACCGCATATTAATTAACATGCATACTCTTGACGATGCTTTAATTAGTAAATAGGACTATGAAAAGTGAAAATTACATCTCTGTTTTCTTTTTCTCCTCAGCTTTCTCTGGTGTTTTTTTTTTTTTTTTTTTTTTGGGGGGTTTTCTTAGAGGGGAAAAGTAATGCAGTGTCCTTGGACGTTGTCTCGTCCACCAAAAAGCTGCCTAAAGACCTCACCATTTGCCCTCTCTCTCTCTATAAGCCAGTGGTCCCTCCCATGGCTGACCCCCATGAAAATTAGTTATGTGGAAAAAGATCCTTTATTTTGAAGCACAATTTTCTCTGACCCGCCCGATCTTTGTCTCGAAAATCTGTCCTATCCCCCCTTTCTTTCCTTTCTTCCTCAGTACTGTGTTTCCTTGACAGTAAACTCACAAAACCCTATACACTTATCGACGTAACAACGAGTCATATTTAAGAACTATACCGAATTCAAAATGCCATTAACACAAATGAGGAGATTAATCAACAGCAGTGCTAGATATATAGGGATAATGCATGGGGTGATGTATGAACTGGGAGGAAGAAAAAGAGAGAGTAGATATAGATGCAGTGAGTGCAGATGTGTCCTTCTCTTCTTTACCTCTGCCAAGTGCAGCAGCTGACCTTTAGCGACTTAGATTCTCACGCCCCATGCAGAGAAAGCAGAGAGAGAGAGAGAGAGAGAGAGAGAGAGAGAGAGAGAGAGAGGATTATGCTATGTAATGCTGCGAAGGTAAAATGAGCGAGAGAGGAAGAGGGAAAAAAAGATTCGTCCTTTATCATTGTATACAGTTTTCGGGTAATGAGAGAGTCTGATGTCATTTTCTGGTCTCTTTCTCAGGTATCCAAGCGACGCTGATAAGCATCTGTTGGCTCGACAGACTGGTCTCTCCAGAAACCAGGTTCGTCCTTTCGCATACCCCGCTTCGTTTCTCTTTCTCTCGAGCGCACTTTCGAATCGGGAAGTGACGACATCGCATTTCTCTCATGGCGTCCGATGCAAGTAACATTTCGTGTGCCTTCTGATCTCACCACCTCCCGCGTTAAACGAGATCGATTTTCGGATTCTCGTGCACCGCACCACTTATATTCTCATTAGATGCATCCAGTGCTTTGAAATCTTTCATTAAGACGTAAGAAATGATGTGCCCGATTCGAAACTAACTACATCGCCGTGCATTTCACTACACTCGGACACAAGTTGAGGTCATTTGAGGCGCACGAATCTGTATGCTGCAATAATCACCATGCATGCCTCGAAAAAGTCCTGCACACCTCTCAGTCTTCAAAAAATGAAATTTAAAAGCGTGCTGTACATAAATATCTAATATATATATATAATACCCACTATATACCTTTCTGTTTTCCGTTGAAAAATAAAAAAAAGTGGAGTTATTATCATTTTTTTTTCAATTGGTTGATTTTTTCCATCTCCCTTGGATTCTATAGTTTTTACCTACACCGGGACATAAATTCGGTGACCACTTGAAAGAACTCGACATAATGAGAGCGCAGGCAAGTACACAACAGCTAGAGATGACAACCTGAGTCCCTGCAGCTTTGTGTTTCATACAGACATTTCCCTCCTCTCTCTCTCTCTCTCACCTCGTATGACATTATCCTCATCCACACACGCACGACCAACACTTTAAAACACGAGAAATATCATAGACGGTAACCAAATTAGAGCTGTCCATTACGAGGTCACGGTAACATCCCTGCACGAATGCATGCATGCATTCAATGGATGCAATCGATATACCATGTACTATCATACAATGATGTTTTTCAAGTTAGCGAGTGAATACTGATTCACTTTAACTTGAACAATAAAAAAATGAAGACTGATTCCACAAGTAAATAAACATAATATAAAGAGCAACGTAAAATACATTAAGAATGATTTACAAAAGATAGGTTGCTAAATGATGTGACTATTTTTTATGGGAATTATGCCCATAACGTGTAAGATAATTTTGCAAACTGAAATTATATTGTTTCCACAATAAACATAGGAACAGCTGTTACGTCATTATTGCTCTTAGTGTGTTGGAACATCCAATCAAAGTTAGAGAGTCTGTTGCTATCCCATGCATATTTTAGAAGCTATTTCACCTAAAGTCTACTAGAATTTTAGGGTTTTCTAAGGCGTAATTGCGGAAAACTCAAGAATTTTAGGGTTTTTTTTTTTTTTCTGAATTGTGTCTTGAAAACCAGGTTCTTACGTTAAAAAGTAATTATAATAATGGAATTTATGAATAAGCAGAGAGAAAATAAAGATCACAAATAGAGAAAGACAATGGTAGAAAAGTCATGTTTAAGATGAGCAAGTAAACTCTGTAAAGAATATATAATTTCATTAGAGAAATATATTCAAACCGCGATAGTACAACTAGTGATGGGATATGCCAATAATGAAGTCTAAATAATGGGGAAATTAGTGCTACAGCTGTGGTGTCATTATCATCGTTATTATAATGTTGCTGCTACATCGGTGCTACTTAGGAGTTTGGTGTTTCGCACCGAGGTGGTAATATAAGAAAATCTCCACTTCTTGTTGCTAACTACTACCTCTAATCTCGTGAGCATGACTTCAGCTTAGGGAAGGGAAAATAATTCAACGGATTAATAACTACAAGCATACCAACCTCCAAGCTATAAACATGTGACCATGGCTAATAACTTTGTGCTAAAAAGAAATTGTAGCCTAGCTAGCTCATATTAATACGAGTCATCACAAATTATTAGAGTTGACCTCTATATGACATAATTATCATCATCATTAACATCTTGTTAATAAGTGTTTTCTCAATACTTGTTAAGCATTATTATAAATTTTTTCTTTCAAAAAAAAAATTGTGTTTTGAAGCTACTAAGCATGGGTACAGTGTCTGGATTCTGGACATCATTAGCAAATTAAACAAACAAAATTCACATTTTTCTATCCAATTTCTAGAACACATTTATTGTCGTTCTGCAAGTGCCCTTTAAGTGCTTGTTGACAATCATTGCTAATTGATTTTGCTGGGGGGGCCGTTAGGACACTTGTCGTCTTGATATCAAAAAAGGAAAAATGCTTGATTTTCATGGCACCAACTTTTCTATGGCGTGTGCAACTAGAACTTTGAAAATTGAATCTCTTCTGTTTAGGATGCTTGACTCAGCCCTCCTTCTCCTCCAAATTACCATTTTCCATTCATCGATTGCCTCTAGAGTAATTGTTAAGCAAATTAAATAAGGAATGGTTCAATTTTCAATACTTCGATTGCATAGAACAATAACTTTCTGAAATTCGGTTATTTTAGTTAAATGAAACCTTTCTATCAATTGTATCTTCCTTGAAGCCCTCGACTTTGCTGAGTTAAAGAACGTTCTAACGTGTTTGGGGTTGTGAATCTTTGCAAAAAATGAAATCCGACAGGTCTCGAACTGGTTCATAAACGCCAGGGTCCGGTTGTGGAAACCCATGGTGGAGGAGATGTACCAGCAAGAGGCCAAGGACGAGGATGACGACGACGATCGCCAAGCAGAGAGATCAGAGAACTCCAGGAACAACCTCAGCACAAGTGGCCATGCGCAGACAGCAACGCCTTCCTCCATCGCACCACCACCCATTAATAACAACACCACCAACAACAACAACAATGCATCGACACCAACAAGAAGATCCGAAATCAATGCCTCCGAAAGCGACCCTTCACTTGCACCCGCCATCAATAGACACCCTTTCTCGGAGACGCAGGCCACCACCCTCCTCCAGGCCACCACTGCCATGATCTCCTCCGCGGTCCAGGTGGCAGGGCCGGCACACATGGACGATGCCTGCCGCCGCAGCATTGGCGGGAGCACAGGTTTTGGCACCAGCAGTGCTGCGGACATTGGGTCAGCTCTCATCCGGTTTGGGACCGCTGCGGCAGCAACAGGTGACGTGTCCCTCACCCTGGGGCTGCGCCACGCCGGGAACGTGCCGGAGAAGAGCTCTTTCTCGGTCACCGACTTGAGTGGCTGTTGAATTTAGTAATTAAATTTTTGCCTTATCATCTTAGCTACCTCTGGAAGGACAAAAAAAACAATTTTAGAAAAAGAAAACCCTCTTTCTTTTTCCTCCATTATCATTAATTTAGCTTTAAAAAACAAGATACACCAACCCCCCAAGAAACAACGTTTGTACATTGTCTTACTAGCTAAATAGGTAGTTCTATTGAATTCCAGCAACTTCCTCTATATTGTAACAGGTGTATAGTAGCTAGAACATCATTATTTGTTGTGGGACTAAGACTTTCTCTGTGCTCTCTGGGAGCTCTCAAAACGCTCTCTCCTCTTTTATATTTTCTAGGAGTTAGACCGTAGGTGCAAGAGAGAGGGAAGAGAGTGAGCATGAGAGACACATTGGCTAGCTCCTATAAATGGTAAAATC
Organism: Corymbia calophylla; assembly: GCA_014182845.1. Taxonomy (NCBI): domain Eukaryota; kingdom Viridiplantae; phylum Streptophyta; class Magnoliopsida; order Myrtales; family Myrtaceae; genus Corymbia; species Corymbia calophylla. Next base: position 11,745,106 of record CM024701.1, on the reverse strand, counting down.
TGGGGAGGAAAAGGGTGGTGGATGGTGATGATGATGATGATGATGCTTGTGTGTGTGTGATTGTATCAGTTAGTTTAATAATTGACTGGAAAAAGGAGCACCTATGTATTTCACCTAGGGCTTGCATTATTGTTTTTAACTTGCTGTGCAGCATGTGAGCTTTTATCGTGTAAGTGGGGAAAAGCTTTCTCCTCTGGAAGTCCACATCAACTGCTATCGATTTAGGGTTTGATAACCTTGGACTGATGGTGAAATTGATGGGTGCTGCTCGTGGACTGATCTGTCGCATTCTATTATTGTAGGCGTCCATGACTTTGACATCATAATATAGACATGGCTAGCTATGAGCCTGTTGTAGTACCGTGCAGAAGGTTCGGTTTTACTTCACCAAAAATTAAAGATTTAAAAAAAAAAAATTTTAAAATGATCGCTTATATCACTTGAAGTAATTAATCAATAAAAATGTTTCATCATAAAATTTACATCTAAATAGTTGAGTGGAATATTTTTCATTCATTAATTTTGTAAACTATATAAGTGATCATTTTTATGAAAATATTATCAAAATTATTCATCTTTTGCGAAACAAACGGACTCTAACGCTACAATAATTATATCAATGAGTTTAAAGTCATCAGCTTGATAATATGACCTTGCTAACGGGGATATGATAAAAATAAATTAATTGGAAAATTTGAAAACCGTATGAAAAATTTAATACATGCATATTACTACAGTCAAAGCTTACAATGAGTTCAGAATAATTAATTCGTTAACTGTATGATAAGATCTGGGAATTTATAATAATTTCTATTAAGTTTCTGTGATACATCGTTCATGACACATAATGCTGCAGTTTTCAAAAAAATTATTTAGATAATGGCAATAAAGCAGGAGAAAATTCGTGGTCATTACTTCTCATGAGCTCATCCTATCAAAACGATAATCAAAGTGAAAAAAGATCGTTAATTATCTTGGAATTGTTCAAATGGGTCGTGACCGCTCTCGAGTCTTGCGTCCTTACAAAAGGGAAAAGTTTGCGCACTTTTTGGTTGGTCATTTTATGGGAGATTCACTAATACTAATTTCCTTCATTTAAATTTGTCAATAATATTTACACCCAAAAAAATGGGTTTTATAGTATTTGAGATAGCTAAATAGTGAATACATGCATATAATTACATACTCAATGTCCAAGCTTCGCCGAGAATGTTAAGAAAGCTTAATTACTTCTTTCTATTATTTTCATAATTAGTTGGTGAAATTAGCTTTTTTTTCTCGCCCCCTCAATCAACTTTAAAAGCCTAATCATTTAGTTACTTATATAAAGTAAAGAAGACATCCTATTTTAAGGGATCTCAATTGAAAATATTCTTGGTTACTTATGATATAAACATTGTGTGTATATATGTATGTGCGTTTGTAAATTCATAATTTTATTTTATCTCTCGGAATGTTTCAGATATTAAAATATGGGTATTTTCTATTTTACAATGACCTAGAAAGACTGCAAATTTTGAAATAATTTTCTTTTTCCACATATACTGATATTATTTATTTGTCCCGTGTATGTATTTATATCATTTTCTTTCCATTACTAAATGATTTAAATAATTCGTGACATAGTGACCTTTACTTAATTCTTCAAATATCAATTCCTTGCGCATACACAATGCAATGCACATTTGCTTGTGTTGATTATTGCAACAACTCCATATAAAGGCAAAGAAAAAGGCCACAACGATGGGCAAAGTTCCAAGGAACGCATGCAAGAAGTCTAGGATACCAAGGTTTGTCATTGAAAGCTCTCTTTAACCTATTGAAAGCAATTGAAAACTAGATGAGCACCTAAGATGGAAGCATTCTATTTCTCTCAGAAGCGATCTAAAAGAAGCAACCCTTACCCTTAAGTCCTAAGTTTCCTAATTCCCAAACGTTCACCCACCTCGTTTTGCCAACAGTAAGATTGATTTTCTTAGCCTACTTCCGGTTAATTTTGTATGGAGATAGTGGCAGATTAAGTCTTCCTTTTCCCGTTTGCACAAGAAAATTTCGATGCTGAGAATATTTTTGTTTTTGCTTTTCTAGTGTAGTCAAGTGATATCTTGAATCAATTTTCGTCTAGGATATTCGTTTTTTCGTTTTCAGGTATTATCAAATTCCCCCCCCCAAAAAAAAAAAAAGCCAGGTACGATGATTTTCTTGTATAGTTCATACTCAATTAGCCAAAGATAGTAACTTCATATAGATTAGGCTTCACATTATGTCCAACTTTTTGTAGAGCGATACATTTTGTCTCAAGAAATAAAGAATTCAGTTATCAGATCTACTTTACTACACAATAAATTATCCTTATGTAGAAAATGTTACCGATGGTAAGCCTAATAATAATTCTATAAATCAATTGACATCCTTTTGCAAATAGTCAAATAATTATTCGGAAGGTTTTCGTGCCATTTCGGGAGGCCTTCCTTTCGGTTGTTACAATAATGATCAGAAAATGGAATCGAGAAAGGAAAAATGAGATCTTGCCACTTGAAGATGACTATCTGTTCAGGGAATGGTGGCACCGACATCCCAGTGCATAACCAAAAAATATTTTCGGTCCTTGTCTATCTCATCATGTAAAGGGATAAATAAGGCAGAGGTTGTGTGGAGCTTTCAGACATAACAAACGCAATCGTTAGTTCCTTAAAATCCTCAGCCGAAGGTATCCCTAAGCAACAAGTGCCCTTTACCTAAAGAACACCACAACCAACAAAAAGCACATTGCCTTAAATTCTTCATACACAAAGGTTGTTGTCCTGCAACTATCAGGCTCAGTTACTTTCAAGATCGGAGGTGTGGTTTCAGCATTGTCATTGAAGAGTTATTTTAAAGCTAAAAAGTCAGACAATAATGATGCTGGATGTGAGTAACCTCTGAGAGGGTGATTTTGATGCTGCATTGCACGTCTGCGTTCGGTATTTACATCGCAGAAAGAACAAGGGCCTCTGCGTGAAGCCCAGTCTTTCCTTTTCAATGGGCAGGTGTTCCACTGTCATTTTCAGCTACAGCTGCAACGTTTAGCATTACTCACCGAGCTCCATCTGAAGCCGATACTTTCCTCTTTCCCTTTTTTGTCTCTTCTTTTGTTTATTCCGAGAGCAGATGCTCTGGAGAAAGCAAGAAACAAGGTGTGACAGCAACCCCAGTGGTAAGGACTGTTTCCAAGGGGGTAAAACTGTTCTGGTTTGCGGTAAACCGGACCGCGGCATGATTCTGAGTGTTCTAAAGATACTCGTTGAGTATTCATAATTAACAAAAAGAAAAGTGGAGTTTCGTTTATCAACACGCAATTATATTTCCTAACTCCGTCTCTTTATAGAGAAGTGCATGATTCATTAGAGTAGTGACTCTTTTAACTAGCCTGGAATTTTATTTTTTTTATTTTTTTTGGGGCTGCCCTTGAATGCACGACTCGTTTACAGCTACCAAGGATTGATGGCGTGGACCAAGAAGGAGGGAAAAAAAGGTATAGTGAAACCTCTAGGGATTGACATGCTCACAGGAGTATCAGCTGCTATTCCTAGATTTTAGAGCTCACTAACTCTGAGTCGAAAATAAATTTGGGTTGATGAGATTTTTTTTTTTTTTTGGTCGGAGGTTGATGAGATTAAGGAGTGTTATATAAGGACACTAGTTAAGTATTTTCCAACAAGAGTCTTTGGAAAGCTAAAGTCCTTCTCAAATGATTACTCGGCGAGTGCTCTTCAAAGACACCGACAGACCAAATCCTAGTTAAAAAGTGGTTTTCGTGAATATTTGGCCAGAGCACTTCCATTTAAAATGTAATCGATGGTATCTTCTTACCGTGTCATTTTCTCTTCGAAAATCCCTCATCTAGTACTCCTCAACTCTCGTTCAGCAAAATCGCTATCGAAACAAGGGACCCCAATGTCGTATTGGCTATCTTATAGGCTATTTCCTAACCTATGTCCTAATCCGACGGCCATAAGAGTCAGATTTTCACCGCGTCTCGATTGAAATTTTAGCCATTCCGATGACTACTCTGAGAAGGGTCCGAACAACCGATGCGAGAGCACGACCACATAAACTTCATCGAAATGTGCAGCACGCCACCTAGGGGCAGCAGTTGCAGAAGGGGAAACCCTATTTACAATATTTTTGGTCAGATTGAATGATGGATTCTGGACCAGACCAGTAGGCATTAAATGTGCGACATACAATCTACATCTCCCCTTTCTCTCTTTTTTCTCTCTCTTTCTACATAGGACCCGAAAATTTGCAGCCAGATCATCGCTCCGATTCAATCGTGTCTGTGACATAAATGTGGGTATTGTGGGGTGGGTGGCTGTTTTCTCTGATCTCTCTCTCTCTCTCTCTCTCTCTCTGCTGCCCTGACCCGACAACGCCCCACCCCCATTGGCCCTGAGATTGATAGATAGATACAGGAGAAGGGCTCAAAAATCCCCAAGAATGATTTATTTGTCTCGCCTGCCAAAACCCCAAATTTCAAATTCGCAGAGATTCAAGGTTGGCAGAAACTGACGAGGAAATTGACATGATGAACGGTCATAAATATCGAAAAACAGAAGAGGGTCGAGCCAGGATCAGACCAGACTGCTGAGGGACGAACAATTTTTGAGTGGACCACATGCCCCTCCTCCATTCCTTTTCCCCTCTATTTCTGTCGATTTCTTCCCCCCCTCTCTCTCTCTCTCTCTTCTTGATCTTGCTGCTAGAGAAAGGTACCCATCAGATCCAAATCCAAGGACTGTCCACCAACCAGATACCGGAGCCCGGGGCCACACTGAATTAGGAAAATTTAGATGTGTGAAATTTGGTTTTTCAGGGCCCCTTTCTTTTGGCTTATTTGAGTTTTTCATCCCCACTTTCTGTCTTTTAATTCAGTTTTGTCCCTACCATGACCGTCTTGAGCTTTGGATGATGATAAGAATAGCCATAATAAGTAACTTCTGTGATTGGTGACAGGGTGCGGGGGGTGGGGCCATGTGGGGAGAGAATGGCTACATCGTAGCCGTAGGATGGGCCTGGGTCAACACAAAAAGATGGGTAAATCGATCTCAAAAATAAAAAAGGCGGTAGTAAAGAAAATAAAAATTTCCATGAGAATGGTCAATTTCCATCAGCAATGTGATTTCGTCAGCCAGTGATTATTTAGCTGATTCCTAGGCAGGCATCTTTTACCTCCTTTTTATAGGTTCATATCATTGATGGTACGTGACTTACCTTCTGTAATTGGCATCTTCTTAATTAAGGACAAAACAGTCCAATTATTTTTTGACTCTCCACGTGTTAATTCGTGACCAGGGCTCTGAAAATACCAACAGGAACATTTCTATGGACGATTTATAAGGCTGATGGCAAGATTAAGCGAGGGCATGATAATAATAATAATAGGATGACGATTTTGAGTTGTTCTAATTATGATAATAAATGTTGTGATCGCACCCTTCAAATATAGAGGTATAATTTTTGTTTCCATCATGAATCATGGACTGATATGTTAGAAGATTATTCTCGTCTTAGATTAGGTATACTAATATCTCGAATAAATTAAGGATATATTATCACCGGTCATCCCTTCTTACCCTTTTAACTTATTCAAGAAAAAGAGTAGGGGATGCCTTAAAAGCCTTGCTTTGAAAAGAAGAGGGAGAGAGAGAGAGTCAATGCAAAAGTTTATTGTGGCAAAATTAAATATTTGGTGTTCTTTTCATCACATCGCCTATAGCCATCCTATCAAAGTTAGATGGTGGATCCTTTTCTCGCAATGTCAATTCTGAGAATAATGACAATGCGTTGCAACAAGAATTTAATTAGTTTATGCATGCTTACGCGCTACATCAATGTCTCAAACAGCATGCAACTCCATATGGTTGTGAATTGTGATGGAGATTATTGTGGCGACACCCCGTTGTATTTTTCAAGAAAATGACTGTGCCCTCTTTTTTACCTTCCTAAGTTCTTTTCCTTTGCTGTGTTTGAGAAGCTGCCGAATCAATTTAAACAAAAAAAGAAAAGAGCAAACAAAATTAGTTGACTTTGCTTTCTAGTAATTGGTACCAAACTAGTGAACTCTACATCATCAACAGTCTCCATCAAACATCGGATTGTTAAGATTCCAATCAAATAATGCGTCTAAGGCTAACCAACATAATGAAATGCTACGAGCAATCCTAGTCTAAATGTACTCAAAAGAGGTCACATTTCAACGTATTTTCTTCATTTTCTATTTGGCCTAGTCCATTAGGAGCCGTGCACGCCTGAAATTTGACGTTTATCTTTTGCGTCTATTCAAAGTCTTCCGGACTGATCCCTTTAAAATTTTCCGCAGTTTTTAATATTGAGAAATTGTTTCGTGTTTTAGAAGGAAAGTGTAAAGTCAATTAAGGAAAATTTCAGGATAAACACACGATTAATGTGAATAAACCTCGGATTGATTGACTTTTTGAACTGAGTTTTGAATGTTGAACGGGCTCGCTAAGTCCAAATTAGAAGGAGGCTCGTCTTGGCGACCAAACGTGATGGCCCAACGTTTCCTTTAGGGCCTCATTATGTTAGGGACCAGGCTTTAGGTCCATTCTGGCCCAGTCAACCAATTGCATTCCATTTTCTTGCTTGTAAACTCCGTGTATCGTACATGCGCCTGCAAATTACCAAGCTATACCCAGGGTGTCGCACGAAATTCAGAAAATCAGTGAGGTAAATCAGCTACCCTGGGTATGCATGGGCGTTTTTATTGAAATTATGTATCATTGGGAAAAAGTTGGCAAAAGAATAGCTAACCATTACAAGCTTCATGCATTTAGGGAGTTCCCGAGTAGATGGGCATTAATGGATCTTGAAAGCAAAGGTTGTGCCTTTATATGGTCTAATAACCGTGATGGAGAAGAGCTTGTGAAGGAAAGACTAGATAGAGTAATTAGCAACTTAAATTGGAGGTTAAAATTCCCTGAAGCAGGGGTATATGCATTATCAACTATCGATTCTAAGGGTGATCGGTTTATAGTCTAGTTTAGTACCACTTGGGAACCAAGAACTAGACCAAGAGGACCAGTTCTCAATTTTTGGGATTGGGAACCGGACCAAGAGGACGGGTTCCCAATTTTTGAGACCGAGGACTGAAATGAACGGTCCTAAGACTGAGAACTGGACCGAACTAATTCAGTCCCATGGAACTGATCACCTAGCAAAAATAACTTTAAAGAATTTTAAAAAAATACTAGAGATATTAATATTTTTAGAGTTTATTGTTATTTTTAAAGAAATTAGAAAAAAAGAGCCGGTCCGGTTTGGTATGGTTTTCCCTGAAACCGAGAATTGACTGATATCAACGGTTCCATTTTTATGGAATTGGGAATCGGACTGATGCCCCCAAAAACCGGACTAAATTGGCTAGTCTAGTCTAGTTCGGACGATTCCCGATTCAGTCGATCCGATATGCTTATCCATAATCAATTTTTATCATAGTCCTATTCTTTTATCTATTTTCCAATCTCAAAGAACGAGGAGGAGGGTTTTCAGCTTTGAAGCATTTTGGGTGGAGGATGAGGGGTGTAGAGATGTCATAAACAAGGCTTGGACCTTAACTGCATCAACCAATGAGGATCTTCTAGTTGGGATAAAAAGGATCAAATTGCAATACGAAATTGGAGTAACCAGAAATTTTCAAATGGGCAACAACAAATTAATTTATTAATGAAAGAAGTTTACATACTACAAATAGTTGAAGTGCCGAGAAGGAAAAAGAACAACTCTAGAGATTGAGAGACAATTGGAGGGCTATAGAGGCAAGAGGAAATGTATTGGGAAATGCGATTGAGGATCAATTGGCTTAAGTGGGGTATTCGAAACACTAGGTTCTTGCACACCACTATGATCCAAAGGAGACAACAAAACAAAATGCCAATGTTGGTGGATTTCGGAGACCATTCAAAAGCTAAAAATTATGACAGTTGAATTCATCAAAAAATTTTATAGCTCAATTAGGTTGTATGATTTCACTCCATTACTTGACTATCGCTCATGTGAGGTGAAGGAAGAAAAAAACTTGATACCATCAAAAGAATTAACACTAGAGGTAAAGAAAGTAATATTTCAGCTTGGAACATCAAAAACTCCTGATCTAGATGGCCTAAATGGCTAGTTCTATTAGTACTATTGGAATGACATAAAGTTAGAAGTGTTTTTAGAGGTGAGTAACTTCTTTTGAAATAGTATGTTAAACCCTCAACTTAATGGAACGCTCTTTTCTCTAGTGCCAAAAGTCAAGAATCTTGAGAAGCTAGAACAATTTAGATCTATAAGCTTGTGTAAATTCGCATATAAGATCATCTCTAAAAACTTGGCAAATAGGTTGAAACCATGGCTGCTAGTTTTGATTGAAATTGAACAAAGTGCTTTTGTTGAGGGAAGGAACAAGACAATATTATGGTTGCTTACACCAACTTAGGGTTTGAAACAAAAACCAGAAATCCCAAGCAGTATTGAAGTTAGACATGCAAAAGGCTTATGACCAGATAAAATGGGATTTTTAGAAGCATGCATGATTAAGATGAGGTTTAATGAGAAATGGGTGAATCTGATAATGAAATATGTCACAAAAACTTCATTTGAGTGTCAAGCTAAATAGGGAACCTTTGCCTTATTTCCAACCTTTAAGAGGTCTAAGGCAAGGGGATCTTCTCTCCCTATATCTATTTATATTAGTTGCAATTTCTTATCAATGATGATGAAAAATGCTTTGGCAGGTGGCACTATAAAGGGGATACAATTAAATAGGCATTACCAATATTATCTCACCTACTCTTTGCAGATGGTTCAATTTTCTTCCTAATGCAATAATGTCAAAACTTGATTGCAATCCTAAACCAGTATTGCTTTGCTTTAGGGCAATCAATTAACTACAATAAATCAGGCATATACTTTTGTAAGGACAACCCAAGTAATTTAAGAAGAAACATGATCAACGAGCTAAGAGTCCTAGAGATAGAAAAGACAAGGAAATACCTAGGTATCCCCTCAAATTAGGGAGGATCCAAGAAGCAAATGTTTACTTGGATCTTGGTGAGGGTAAACATAAAGTTGGAAAGGTTGAAAGAAAACTTAATGTCGAAAGCAAGGAAAGAAATCCTCACAAAAACAGTGGTCCAAGCCTTACCACAGTACGCGATGTCCATTTTCAAGATCCCAGTTTCAATATGTTAAGCAATTGAGCAAAAAATAGCAACATTTTAGTAGAAGAATCAAAGTTCTAAAGCAGGAATATGTACAGAAAAAACATGGGAGGTCTCGGTTTTAGAGATTTAATATCCTTTAACAAGGCCATGCTTGAAAAATAGGCTTGCAAATTAGCCAATCCCTTTCTACCTTGTGTAACAAGATGTTAAAATGAATATACTACCCTCACAAAAGTTTCTGGAAGGCAGAGAGGGGATCCCTCTTAGGGATGACAAAGCACTTTAATGGGGAGAACAACAATGGCAAACTTGGCAATATGGTCAATGGGAAATGGTGAAAATATTAACATTAGGGAGGATAAATAGCTGAAAATGAGAGTAATTAGGAGGACTTGGAAATATGGAAGAACCTATAAAAGTTGCTGAATTGATCAATCAAGAGAAACAATCATAGAAAAAACCAATCTTGCGAAGTATATTTAACGAACAAACAGTAAGTGAAATTCTCACCATCCACATTAGGCTGCAATTGATCACAGACAAATTAGTCTAGACTAAAACAAGAATAGGATTGTATACAGTAAGGACAATACACTATCGAGAATGTGGGAAATTTTGGTTTGTTATGAATAGTAAGGGGATGGCAAGGCCGCAAGATTCGGGATTTGTAAGGATACAACTATGGGGGGAAAATTGACGAAAAATTGATTTATTATGGATGGTAAGGGGATGGCGAGGCTGCAAGATTTGACAATTAAAATGTCAAACTATTGAGAATGAGGAAAAATTGGTTTGTTATAGATAGTGATCCAACGTGATTTGGGATTCCAATGGTCCCCAATAGTACGGAAACAACTAGAAAGATTATACTAAATCAGACAATACACATCCCGACAAGAGATTTCGTTGGAGAAGAAAAAAGACAATTCTTTATGGAGGATATCATGGTCATGAGGACAACTTTCCTATTAGTGTTGGTTGCCTTTCTAATGGAACATGCTTATTTCATTAATTTTGACAACAAAAGGAGAACAAGTACGTGTTATCGAAGCACTTCTTCCACATGATAAAGGTGATGCTCAAGATAAAAACTATTAAGTTAAAGAAATTGGTGAATGGGTGTGGACGCGTCAACGCGTCCAAGAATTAACACAAATAAACAAAGTAGAAGGTGATGATGATACTCATTAATTAGTATAGCAAGGATATGAACAAGTTTGGGATTATGATTGGGAGTGCGGGCTTCAAAACCCTTCAATTACAGTGTATGTATAGGTCATGGAAGGTCTCGATTTTAGAGTTTTGATATCCTTTAAAAAGGCTATACTTGGAAAGTAGGCTTGGAAATTAGCATCATCCCCTTCAAACTTGTGTAGTGAGATGTTAAAAGGAATATAATACTCTCACAAAAGTTTTGGAAGGCAAGAGAGGGGATCCCTCTTGGGGATGGCAAAGCATTTTAATGGGGAAGAACAACAATGACAAACTCGGCAATGTAATTGGTAGCAAATGGTGAAAACATTAACATTAGAGAGGATAAGTGGCTGAAAATGGGAGTAATTAGGGGACCTAGAAATATGGGAGAACATATAAAAGTTGTTGAATTGATCAATCAAGAGAAAAACTCATGGTAAGAGCCAATCTTGCAAAGCATGTTTGATGAACAAACAGTAAGTGAAATTCTCACATCCACATTAGGCCGTAATTAATCACAGACAAATAGGTTTAGACTAAAACGAGAATAGAATAGCACACTGTGAGGACAATACACTATTGAAAATGTGGGAAATTTTGGTTTGCTATGGATGGTAAGGGAATTGCGGGGTTGTAGGATTCGAGATTTGTAAGGGTACAACTGTGGGGTAAAATTTGAGGAAAAATTGATTTGTTATGTATGGTAAGGGGATGGTGGAGTTATAGGATTCAGCAATTGAAAGGTCTAACCGTCAAGAATGAAGAAAAATTAGTTTGTTATGGATGGTGATCCATCGACGTGGTTTAGGATTTCAATGGCCCTCAACGGAATAGACAGGTAGAAAGATTATATTAAGTCAGACAACACACATCCCGACAAGAGATTTCGTCCAAGAAGAAAAGAGATAGTACTTCATGGAAGATATCATGGTCATGAGGACAACTTTCCTTAGTGTTGGTTGCTTTTCTAATGGAACATACTTGTTCCATTAATTTTTACAATAAAGAATAACAACTACATAGTTGTCCAAGTACTTCTTCGACATGATAAAGGTGATGCTCGAGATAAAGACTATTCAGTTAAAGAAATTGGTGAATGAGTGTGTACGCATCAATGTGTCCAAGAATCATTGCAAATGAACGAAGCAAAAGGTGATGAGGATACTCATTAATCAGTATAGTAAGGAATATGGATAGATTTGGATTATGATTGAGAGTACAGACTTTAAAACCCTTCAAGTAGAGTGTGTGTAAAGGTCGTGGGAGGTCTCCATTTTAGAAATTTAATATCCTTTAAAAAGACCATGCTTGGAAAATAGGGTTGGAAATTAGCTCAATCCCTTTCAACCTTGTTTGGAGATGATTTTGTACTACAATTCGGCGAAGGAACTTTAAGACACCCTTGGGGAAATGCATTGGGTGCCATAGCTAATCGAGTAACTCTAGAAGCATGCGTACAAGCTCGTAATGAGGGACGTGATTTTGCTCATGAGGGTAATGAAATTATCTATGAGACTAGCAAATGGAGTCTTGAATTAGATGCTGCTTGTGAAGTATGGAAGGAGATTAAATTTGAATTCAAAGCAATAGATACTTTGTAATCCAATAACTACCATTTGTTCTCTTAATTGAATTGCAACTAAACTTTGCCAGCAAGATGTTAAAAGGAATATATTACCCTCACAAATTTTTTTGGAAGGCAAAAAGAGGATCCTTCTTAGGGATGGCAAAGCATTTTAATGGAGAGAACAGCAATGGCAAACTCAGTAATGTGGTCAGTGGAAAATGGTGAAAACATTAACATTATGGATGATAAGTGGCTGAAAATGGGAGCAATTGGGGGACCTAAAAAAGTTACTAAATTGATCAATCAAGAGAAAAATTCATGGAAAAAGCCAATCTTATGGAGCATATTTGATGAATAAATAGTAAGTGAAATTCTCACTGTCCACATTAGACCTTAATTGATCATAGACAAACTAGTCTAGACTGAAATAAGAACAGGACAATACACTATTGAGAATTTGAGACAATTTGGTTTGTTATGGATGGTAAGGGGGTGGCGAGGCCATAGGATTTAGGATTTGTAAGGGTATAATTATGGGGGAAAATATTAACGAAAAATTGGTTTGTTATGGATGGCAAGGGGATGACGGGGCTATAGGATTCATGATTTGTAAGAATACAATCATGAGGGAAAAATTAGCAAAAAATTGGTTTGTTATAGATGGTAAAGGGATGGCAGGCCGCAAGATTCAGCATTTGAAAAGTCCAAATGTTGAGAATGAGGAAAATTGGTTTGTTATAGATAGTGATCCACCAACGTGGTTTGGGATTTCAACGGTCTCCAATGGAATAGGGATAGCTAGAAGGATTATATTAAGTCAAATAACACACATCCCGACAAGAGATTTCATCAAAGAAGACAAGAGGTAGTTCTTCATGAAGGATATTATGGTCAGAGGAACAACTTTTCTACTGGTGTTGGTTGCCTTTCTAATGAAACATACTTGTTCCATTATTTTTTACAATGGAAGGGTAACAAGTACATGGTTGTCCAAGCACTTCTTCGACAAGATTAAGGTAATGCTCGAGATAAAGACTACTTAGTTATAGGAATTGATGAATGAGTGTGTACGTGTCAATGTGTCCAAGAATCTATGCAAATGAACAAAATAGAAGATGATGAGGATACTCATTGATCAGTATAGCAAGGATCATGGACAGGTTTGAGATTATGATTGGAAGTTTAGGCTTCAAAACCCTTCCACTTAAGCGTATGTAGAGGTCATGGGAAAATCCCAATTTTAGAGATTTACTATTGTTTAGTAAGGCCATGCTAAGAAAATAGGCTTGGAAATTAACCCAATATTCTTCAACCTTGTGTAGCAAGATTTTAAAAGGAATATACTACCCTTATAAAATTTTCTAGAAAGTAGAGAGGAGATCCCTTTTGGGATGGCAAAGGATTTTAATGGGAACAATAGCAATGTCAAACTCAGTATTGTGGTTAGTGGGAAATGGTGAAAATATTAACATTAGGGAGAATAAGTGGCTCAAAAGGGGAGTAATTGGGAGATCTGGAAATATGGCAAAACCTATAAAAGTTGCTGATTAATCAATTAAGAGAAAAACTTATGAAAAAAGCCAATCTTGTGGAGCGTGTTTGATGAACAAACAATAAGTGACAGTATGTGAAATTCTCATGTCCACATTAGACCGTAACTTATCACAAGCAAATTGGTATAGACTAAAACGAGAATAGGACAGTGCACAACAAAGAGTTGTTGTAATACCTTTTGCAAATAAAACAACAAAATAAACACTGAGTAGGCATTCTCATCGTATCAAACTCCAAGAAAGCTATGAAATAGAATATGGATTATGCAAACCCCCAACAAAATTAGGAACTTTATCCAGAGCTTCTACCAAAACACTCTCCCAACTAAGGCAAACTTATTTAGATAGAAGTTTATACTTGATCTTATGTGTCCAGTATGCCAAGTGTATGTCAAAACCCTAGAGTGCCTATTCCTTTAATACTAATGGTCAAGGCTAGTATAGGAAGATCATGTACTAAAAATTGAAATCTCAAAATATCAAATATCTAGAAAAGATGGATGGCTGGTGAATTTCATACAAAAGGAATAGAATTCACTAGACTTTGAATTAATCTCAGCTATGCTTTGGAATATTTGGAAATCGGGAAATAAGCTGATCTTCAAAGGAAGATCTCTAGATCTGAAGCCCCTAGTGGAATTAGGGTTACAAATGCTCAGAAATTTCGCTAAATGAGGCAACTTGAATAAAAAGGTGATGGTTGTGAGAACATACAAGGAAGATACATGGAATCCACCATAAAAAAAGGGAGTTGAAAATAAACATTGATACAACACACTTACTTGGGTCAAATGAAGGATTAATCACCTATGTGTGTCAAAGTTCTACTAGGATTTTGATTGATGGCTTCAGGAAGAACATACTCATTTCCTTGGCCAAGCAAACTAAATCCCTCACCATGGTGGAGAATTTGAAGTTTCTTTCTCCTCAAGTGATACAATAACTCATTTTAGCGTCAAATTGGCTCGACTTAGTGAATAGCTTGAAGTTTGCAAATCACTTGCCCTAGGAAGATTGAGAGCATATTAGCGAGGCCCATGGGTTATTGCTTCTTTTCTCTTATTTAAAGATAATATGTTGTTATTAGCTTCTAATAGTATAGCTTATTGGTAGCGAAACCCCATAAGAAAAAAGCCTTCATCAAAACTAGTTAACAAGTCCCCTAGCAAACCCTTTGGGATCTGCTCTGTTTTGATACTTCACTAGTGGGTTTGGTTTCTACAAGCTTTTAAATGAACATATGAAATTTAGACAAAAAAGAAATTCCAAGTATCGTCTTAGTCTTCTAAGTTTTAGCATTTGTGTAAATTTGTTCTCTCTCTTTCTTTTTTCTTTTTTATTTTATTTCATTTGATTGAGTCATCTAACTTTCTTGATATGTACAACATAGTACTTTAAGTTTTATTTCATGCGATCAAATTATCTAACTTTCTTGATTCATGTAATTAAATACTTCAGTGAATCATTCTCACTAATCCATCATGTTAATCAAGGACGTGGCATTGTTAGTGTGACATGCGAAGGTGGATGTAAATGAGCATCATATTAGTGAAAAGCAAATCGGAAGAAAAAGAAAGAAGAAACCCTAATTTAATGACGTTAGTAACAATAGGTAAATAAAGCGCTAGATCACACAAAGCAAGAACATTTGAAGACTTGAATGAACATAATAAAACTTAAAGGACTATTGCACAAATAAAAAATGTTTTAGGATTTGAATGACAAAATAAAAGTTAGGAGATCAAATCACACAAATTGATGATCATAGAGGACTTGATTGTATATATGTGGGTAGAAGAACACTTCAAGTGTCATAATTGGCACAGGGAAATACATTAGTGCTAAAATTTCCAGAAGATACACTTAAGTGTCAAAATCAAAGAAGAAATGAACACTTAAGCACCAACAACTAGAATTTTCAGCTAAATAGCTAACATGGCTTCTTTTGACAAGAATTTTAAATAATGTGACATTTCTTTAAAAAAATTATCCATGTAAATAGGGTGAACAACGTCACGGCATCCAAATAGACTATATGAGATGACGCTAAATGATGTTTTTTTGGCATAGTTCGCTAAATACGTCGTTTAGCATCTTGACTTGATTTTACAATGCTAATAACATTGTACAATCAAGCACATCCCACAACTTGCCATTACTTCTCATGCTCACCCTTTGTGCTTGGTCAGCGTTCTCGCTGAGTCTTCATTGCCGCTCACCATTCACACATGGTTGCTCGTTGCTCACCATCATCGCTTGCTCAAGTTTGTCTTCTTCTCTCCCTATGGCTAGCAAAAATAGAGCTCAAAGGGCGATTGAAGGTCTCAAATGGAAAAATTATTGCTCAAACGAGAAAATTGAGATTTTGACCCTATTAGACATACGATTAAGCCAAATCTCATATGCAATCATTAACAGTTTAGTAGTTGCAATCACAGGCATCCTTACCTCGCTTTTGGCACATGCAACCTTCATGATATAGTTTATTATATGTTTACCTCAATGTAACAACTATATCAAACAATCAGAACACCTTTCAAGTTATCTAATGCACCATGCACTCACTCATGTTCGATTATTAACAACCTTGGGGGAATTTACTTCCAACACACAAGTTGGTAGTCTACCGGCCTAACTAGGCATTGTCCCACCCCATTGGGCATGACTACATCTGGAACCTCCACCTAGACGGCATTCTCAAAAAAGTATAGGCTTGGCCTTTACCGCAATCCACATTCAGACCTCGGCCGAGTATTTTGATCAAACGGACTTCGTCAACTACAAATCCCACACCGGGTGACGAGCTCTTATGTGACCACGCAAGCACACCAATCACTCATGCTCATTTCATTATCTTTCAAGATGGCCAATATAGACATGATTCGTGCTTGAACATATTAATTCACTGCAATTTCTACATGTAATGTGATAATATTTCACACGTGGTCACGCGAATACAATGCATTTCACACGTGGTCATACGAATATGCTGAACACATTAACCATAATTCACCACCGCAGTCCCACAAATTTACTCCACCGAGTATATCTTAAACAAGATCGTCAAGGACATCATGTATATACGTATTCAATATGTAATCCACATGAGGAAAGTACAAGGAATAATCCACTGAAATTAATCGACACTAACGCAAATAATTAATTACGTACTTTCCAGAAATAATACTTTATTCCGCAAATATCCAATTAATAATTACCCAACAACAAATAATCAATATCCAAAAATAACAATAAATATTTTCGAAAATAATAAATAATTATTATTTATTCCAAAAATAATAATAATAATATTTATTTATTACTAATCGTAGTTACTTTATCCAAACTAAAGTTAATTAACCCGACCGCGGTTACTTTATTCAACCACAGTTACTTTATCACAATTACGATTAATTAACTTGACCGTAGTTACTTTAACCAACTACAATTACTTTACTCTAACTGCAGTTACTATATTTAACCAAGATAAATTAATCTAACCATAATTTAACACTAAGCAAGATTAAACAAGTTTTAATGCTAATCACTCATCATCAAAAGCGTAAAATAAAATTAATACTAAACTAATCAGCCCTAATGGAGTTTAAACCCCTAGTCAATGATTAGGAAACCAACTCACAGGTTAGTCGGTTCTGACGATACCGGAACGGCGGTGGTGGCAAGGACAACGAGCGGCTCGCTCGGGGATGACAACGGGTGATGGATGGTGATCGAAATTAGCGATGGACAACAACCTTAACTTGACAAAACAACTTCCAACAAAGCTGTTTGGATGATGAATAGAGGAAAACAGAGATTGACAGCGGCTGGCTACATCCCAAACAGTGGCCAGCAGCTCCAACCAACAGCAATAGCAACCAATAGTGACAACAATGACTTTCAATGACAAAAGCAGCAGTAAACAGTAGCTAAAAATAGCATAAACAACATCAACAAGCAACCGTAGTAGTAGTAACAACAAGTAGCCGCAGCAGCAAGTAGAAATCGTGACAACAACAACCAGAAGCAAAGACAGCAGCGACCAGCAACAAAAATAGAAGAAACAAGGGAAATTAGCTGCAAAAAATAGAGGAAATGAGGGAAAAATGGAGAAAATCAGAGAGAGGGGGCTGTAGGTTGGTCGGCTAAGAGAGGGGAAGAGAGAGAGGAGAGAGAAAGGCAAGACTTGATAGACAAGTTGACTTGGACTTGTCTTCCAAGTTTCAATGACAACCAAGCAAACAACAAGCCATTTGGGCCACACATTGAAGCCTTCTAGAAGACAAGGGAAAAATGGGAATTTCACTAATCCCATGGGCTTTAGGTGGGCCGGCCCTTGTGGCCATAAATCCCAATGGGCCTTCGATTGGGCCCACTTCCCGTGGCCCAATTTCCTCAGCCCATTATCCCTTTTTCCAACTTTTCCGACCTTACCAAGAAACCTCAGGATCAATGAGGTGGCATTCAAATAATTGTTCGTGAGGTCCTTACAAGTTTGATACCCAAAATCGGATTGAAAATTGGGGTTAAAATCCGTCGATTACGACTCGAGTATGACCTAAACTACCAAGCAGCTTTTAGAATTTTTACGCAAAATTAACTCATGGTTGAATATCTTCAATCCACATTCGTTCCTTAAATCCCCGGGTAACCCTTGGTTGTCATGTAATCTCAAGGAATCAATTTCTCATCTCGAGTACAAAATCAAAAAGGAAATCGGTTTATCGTCAATTATCATGAGTATCGAGGTCGTATGGAATCACCCACAATCCGGCCTTGTACTTCTCTATAATTAATTTATTTATGTTTGCTAATTGATTTGTAAAGGCATGGTATTGTCCCTTCGATCCTTATGGTCGAGAGGCATATCCCATATCAAATTCCCTAGCTTCGCGCATATCAATCCCTAATTACCATTCCGAATAGGTTAGCTACCCTTGAGTGATCAATTTAAGGTAGTCGTGACTAACAGTACATCGAGAAATAACCCTTTTTATTAATCTCAAAATGGATAGAAATTCCAAGACGTCACAAAGGCCAATCGAAGAACTTAATGAAAAAACAACTAGAGGGCCAATTGAAGGCCAAATAGAAAGGCCAATTGAGTCAACTGTTCTTTGGAGGAGGACGAGCAACCTAGTAATTTGTAAATTTTGTATTTATATTATTTTTTGTATATTTATACATAGCCTCAATTCCTTATTTTTAATGTCAAAAGGGCTAGCTAAAGAATTGGCCAAAGGCCAATCTATTGCTAAAATTGAAGGGCTAGTTACAAGAAATGAGCTACAGGATTGGTCAAAGTCATTGCTATAGCTGAAAGATTGGCTGAAACACCTACTGTAGTTGAAGTTCAAGGGCCAGTTAGAAGAAGGTCAGCTAAAGGATTGGTCAAAGCTAATCCTTCAAATGACCGTTCTTCAATCAAGAAGAAAATACTTAGAAAGTTTAACAATTTGTGTTTAATTTTTATTTTTATTTATGTTATTAGATGGGTTGATGTTTATAAAGGCCATAACCATATTGTCTTAGCCTCTTCCCAAGAGCCCCTCTTGTTCGAATTGGAGCATCACGTTCAGCATCTTGTGATTTATTATCCCTTCTTTTGGCTTGTGATTTCTTGGGCCCTTCTTTTTGCCCTTTAGTTGGCCCTTCATGTGGCTCTTCTAATAGCCGTTCAGCTTTGGTTACATTTGGCCCTTCAGGTGCAATAGAGGCTTCTTCGACCAATTGTTCAGCTAGGCATCTTCTGGGTGGCCTTCTTGTAGCTAGCCCTTCAGCTGGCCTTTTGGTAGCTAACCCTTCAACCGCCCTTCTTCTAGTTGTCCTTCTCGTATCTAGCCCTTCTATTGGCATTTCCGTTGTTGGCCTTTCTGGCCCTTTCATTGGCAATCGAGCTGGAGCTTGCCCTCTTCGAACCTAATAAAGACATTATGAATATAACATCAGCCCATATAATAACGTAAAAAAAAAAACTAAAGAAGTTATTGAACTTATTGGGTATTTTTTCCTCAGCTAAGGAATGGTCGGCCGGCGGCCCTTGTGCGGTTTCAGCCAATCCTTCTGCACACACTGGGGTTTCAGCCAATCCTTTAGGTGTCCTATTCGTCACCTGACAAACACATTAAAAATACCTACTAATTATGCTATGTACAAATATGTAATAAACCAAAAAACAACATAAACAAAAATATCATAACTTACAGGGTTTCTTGTCGTCGACTGATGAACAGTGGACTCACTTTGCCCTTCTGTCGGGCCTTCAGTTGTCGCTCTATCTGTCCCTTCACTAAGCCCTTCCACTGGCCTCTCACCTGATTGTTCTTGCTGCTTTCTCAATTGACAACCTTTAGTATTATGCCTTGCTACATGGCAATAAGAGCATGTGATCTTTCCACATGTCCTACTTATTCTTTGCTGACCCGAGACCTCTCCCTCCGACATTTTTCGTCTTCGTTTTGGTCTTCCCATTTGCTTCTTCAGTGGCAAAGGTCGAGGTGCTTCACGATTTGTTGGCTCCCAAAACTTGCTACTTCTGATTGGCTGCATTATGAATTAGTATGAAACAAGATATTTCGTTTTCTTGTACCAATCATCAATGTAATCGTCCACATTATGGCCTTTCAATTGGATGGTACATATGGCTTGTACACAAGGAATTCCACTTAGTTGCCATGCTCGACATGAACATTTTCTCCTACCTAGATGGACAACATACTTATTGGAACCCTTCATTATCTCATATCCTCCATCCCTATTCCAGATGGGATGACAATATCTACTTGCAGTCAAGTTCTCATCCAATTTCTTAGCAATCCTAATATTGCCCAGTCCACTTCGCAGCCTCGTCTCTTTGTTTGTAGAGTCGAGTCATAACCAATACTTGTATATCTTCAAGCATTGAGATGATTGGTTTGCATCTCGCATCAATTATTCTCCCATTGAATGTTTCACATATGTTGTTGTCGACATGATCACACTTGAATTGCTCACTGAAGAAGGCCTTGCACCAATGCTTCGGTTCTGTCTTGAATAGTGCATCAGAGCCTTCCTTGGTCAACTAAACTAATCCTTCTTTAGCCATCTTAAAGTCAGCCATGTTTGTCATCTTTGCTAGCTGCCAAAATTGCAATTGTAGCTTATCCCCTTTATAGGTCTTTGCCAAATTTGCATATATGTGCCGTGCACACATTCAATGTTCGGCATAGGGCATCAACTCGGCTAATGCCAAGACCAGTCCCTACAATAATTTGAAAC
This sequence comes from Corymbia calophylla, assembly GCA_014182845.1. Classification (NCBI taxonomy): domain Eukaryota; kingdom Viridiplantae; phylum Streptophyta; class Magnoliopsida; order Myrtales; family Myrtaceae; genus Corymbia; species Corymbia calophylla. Next base: position 11,724,329 of record CM024701.1, on the reverse strand, counting down.
AAAAAATGTAAGAAAATAACATGTTAATATCAAAAAACAAACAAATTATTATGACATTACCTTTTGTTGGTCGTTCATAAATGTACATCCTTCCCCATTTGTTATATCCAAGTCAGCCATGAGATTTTTTAGGAACTAGGACCAATTGTCCTTGTTCTCTATCTTCACAACAACTCAAGCCAATGGAAACATTTGGTTGTTCGCATCTCTTCCAATTGCAAATAACAATTCTCCCTTGCACAAGCCCTTTAAGAAACTGTTGAGAAAACTCCTAGTTTTGATGCTTACAAAACATTTTATGAATGATATTTATATCAATCTCTTGAAGGAAAAGTACACAGAATGACATAGGCTTTAAAGTCGCCGGTATGAGAAGATAAAGCATGAGATGTCTTAGAGTCCGACCGTACTGCACGGAAAGACTCATCCAGACCGAGATTTAAGTCCGACCGCAGGGCCCGAGATTTAAGTCCGACCGTACCAACCGAGATCTTAAGTCCGAACGAAGGAGGCATCGAAAATCTAGACACTCGAACTTAAGACCGTCGACTTAAGATGAACTTACACGATAAGATCACCAACGGTAGAATATTTCACTTACCTTATTTATGTTGATTACGTTATACTAATCGATTGACAGGATCAATTAGTGGGCAACTTCCAAAGAAGAATAGAGCACTTATGGAAGCCCAGATTCTGATTGTATGGGCGAACAGAATCTAAGGGGATATGATCTACCCTCAACGGTCAAAAAAACTTGCCTTATAAAGTTTGTCCAAGAAAGGGAAGACAAAACTCTCAAGGAAAGAGCCAACGGTCGAGTGTGGCTTAGAGAGTATTTAAGGATAGGTTGAGACTTAGGGGTAGAGAAGATGAACATTATTCCAAAGCTGATTCCGTTCTTCAATATTCATAATGCATATTTGAGTGATCTCAGTGTTTTACAATAGTGAGTGACTTAGTGAGACAGATCATCACCAAGTACAAACACTCGAGAGTATGTAATCACCGTTGATCATATAGTGAAATACAGCCGATTGGCTCGGTCGACCGGAGAGAGAGTGGACGTAGGCTTGTCAAAAGCCGAACCACTATAAACGTGTGTTTGCAATCTTCTACTCTCTCTATTTAATTTCTATTTGTGGATTGCAATAAATCGACATTACTTGCGCGTAAACTTCCTCTACACCTATTCACCCCCCCTCTAGGTGTTTATACTAGTTATATCAATTGGTATCAGAGCATCGTGCTCGAGATCTTGAAGTGTTTATTACTTCTGAGTTAAAGATCCTCAATGGCTAGTATTCTTGCACCAGATTTGATTGAGGGGCAGAGCAACATTCATCCTCCCTACTTCGACGGCAAAGATTACAATATTTGGAAGAATAAAATGAAGGCTTTTCTCAGATCGAAAGATCCACTCGAATGGGATGTGGTTGAAAGGGGAATTGACCCCACTGACAAAACCGGAAAAACGTCAAAGAGAAACGATGGGAAAGAAACAGAACCATCAGCCACCATCTCTCCAAAAGAAATGACAAAGAGACAAACTCTCGATGCTAAGGCTATCTACTCTCTGTATTGTGCTTTATCACCTAATGAATATAATCGAATATCTTCGTGTGATACAGCAAAGGAAGTTTGGGATAGACTATATGTGACATACAAAGGAACTGATCGTGTCAATGAGACCAAAGTAAATATATTACTTGGTCAATATGAATCTTTCAAGATGAAACAGGGAGAATCCATAGAAGACATGTTCGGTCGTTTTACAGAAATTGTAAACGGTTTGGCATATCAAGGACAACCTATTCCTGGACCAATGAAGGTCAACAAACTTCTTAGAGGACTGTCAAAAGAATGGAACAATGTGAAGACATCTATTAGAGAAACTCTGCGAATTTCACCACTGACAGTCAATGAGCTCGTTGGTACTCTGCAGTCCTATGAAGCAGAACAAATAAACGAGGAAGTGGAATCCAGAGGTAAAAAGTCCATTGCTCTTAAGTCTAACATTGATTCTGATGTTACGATTCGAGGAAGAAGCTGGATGACGAAGAACTTGCACTGATCGATCGAAAAGTGAGGAAGTTAAACAAGAAAGGGGAAGTTCAACAATAGGAAACAAAACAGACAACTGGACAACGCGTAACCGATGACGACGAAGATTATGCCAAAGATGTCATTTGTTTTGAATGTAAGAAAAAGGGTCATATTAAACGAGAATTGTCCCAAGGTCAAAAAGAACAAAGGGAAATTCGAGAAATACAAGAAGGCCCCGAAAGTTTGAAACATGGAGTGACACAGAAGTTGAGGACAGTGAAGACGAATATGGCAACATCTGTTTTATGGCCCATTCAGAATGGCCCATTCAGACTCAGACTCTGAAACAGATTCAGGATCAGACTCAGATTCAGATAGAGAAATCGAGGTAAATCATTCCGATATCCCAATAGAAATTTCAGATTACATAAATGAGCTATGTTTAAATTTAAAAACTACCTTGAAAAAGATCTCCGGTTTAAAAGTGGAAAATCGTAAGTTGAGTCATCGAATTGTTCGTTAAAAGGAAAATTTAATGATCTCAAAAAGGAATTTTCAGAACTGGAGGAAAGTCGTGATTCGTTTTAAATGAAAGTGAGTCTCTTAAAAAAGAACTTTTAGAAATAAAGAAAAATCAAAGTTCTTTACAAAATGAGAATCTATTTCTTAGAAAGGAAATTTCGAATATTAATGCAAAGTTTTCTGTAGGGACGAAAAACCTATAGCATATTCTTTCTATCCAAATTCCTTATTATGATAAGTCAGGACTTGGGTTTTGCAAGGAAAGTAAATCGTTAATTGATTTTCCTAAAGTTAAGGAAAGAATTAAACAGAGACCTCCTCGTCAAGCTTACAATAATCATTTTAAAAAGAATTTTGTTAAACCTGTTGGTCAAGAAAATCTAAAGTGTTCTAATTGTGGAGAAAGAGATCATTTTGAGAATAAATGTCCTAAAGTCTGGAGACATGTTCAAAAGAAATGAATAGAAAAAGCTTATACTACTAATTTCAATGGACCCAAGAAAATTTGGGTACCAAAGAAAAAATGAGTATGTGTGAATATTGCGGGTAAGCTTCAGAAGTAAGAAGAAATGGTATTTTGACGGTGGATGTTCAAGACATATGACGGGGAGACTCAAAGATGTTCATTGGATTCGAAAGAATCAAGGGAGGAACATTTCGTTTGGAGGAAACGCCAAAGGAAATATTATAGGACAGGAAGCTGTCAAGATCGGTAGCTTAATCATCAACAACGTTTCTCTAGTCAAAGGATTAAACTACAATCACTCGAGCATTAGCCGATTATGTGATGCCGGCCCGAGAATAAACTTCAAAGAGAACCTATGTTGGAACAAGCAATGACTCTTCACTGAGACTTTTACCGGACGAAGGCATGGGAACATTTATCTCCCGGACATAAATGAAGATACTGCAAAATGTCTATTATCAGTCCAAGATGAAGCAGATTTGTGGCATCGCAAACTCGGGCATGTCAGCATGAAACAAATTTCCAAGTTTGCCAGCAAAAAGCTTGTTCGTGGTTTGCCTTCACTAAATTACAAGAAAACAGAGCTTTGCTCTGCATGTACACTGGGAAAACAGGTAAGAAGTTCATTCAAGTCTATAAAACATATTTCTACTAATCATGTGTTACTGACTTCTTCACATGGACTTATTTGGACCAACCGTAACCCGAGCATTGGAGGTAAGAAGTACTGTCTTGTGATAGTATATGATTACTCTCGATTTACATGTGTATATTTTTTAGCAAATAAAGGAGATACCTTCTCATAATTTTTAACATTTGTAAAGAAGGTCCAGAATGAAAAAAGGTACTCTATTTCAAGTATCAAAACAGATCATGGGGGAGAATTTGAGAATCAAGACTTTGCAAATTTTTGTGACAAAAATGGTATACAGCATACTTTTTCATCTCCCTACACTCCAGAACAAAATGGAGTGGTGGAAAGAAAAAATAGGTCTTTGCAGGAAATGGCTAGAACATTGCTTGGTATGAACGATTGAGCAAGTTTCTACTAGACAATAAATTCAAGAAAGGTATGGTAGATACAACCTTGTTCATTAAGAAGGAAGGTAAAGATATACTGTTGGTGCAAATTTATGTAGATGATATTATTTTTGGTTCATCTAATGAGCACTTGTGCAAGAACTTCTCAAAGTCTATGTAGGAAGAATTTGAAATGAGCATAATGGGAAAACTGACATTCTTTCTAGGACTTCAGGTTAATCAAACAAAACGTGGAACTTTTATCAATCAAGAAAAGTATGCCAAAGACTTGATTAAAAAGTTTGGAATGGAGAACTGCAAGAAGACTGAAACTCCAATGGCAACCTCCATCAAACTAGATCAAGATGAAACGGGAAAGAAGGTTGATCAGAAGAATTATAGAAGCATGTTCGGTTTTCTTCTCTACCTTACTGCATCTAGACCAGATATTCTATATAGTGTTTGTCTTTGTGCGAGATTTCAAGTGGATCCTAAAGAATCACATCTTTCTGCTGTTAAACGTATAATTAAGTATATAGCCACTTATCCAAACTTGGGGTTATGGTATCCAAAAGAAACAGATTTTACTCTTCTTGGCTACTCAGATGCAGATTTAGCAGGATGCAAAATAGACAGAAAGAGTACTTCAGGTACATGCCAACTTCTGGGAAAAATGCTAGTTTCATGGTTCTCCAAAAAGCAGAATAATGTGGCTCTATCAACAGCAGAAGCAGAATATGTAGCACTTGGAAACTGTTGTTCACAGATTCTTTGGATGAGACAGCAACTAAGAGACTATGGAAAGGAAGAATCCTGTACAGAAATAAGATGTGATAATACGAGTGCCATAAACCTCACAAAGAATCCAATTCTACACTCCATGGCAAAGCACATTGAGATCAAACATCACTTTATTAGAGACCATGTGCAAAATGGAGATATATATGTGGAATTCATTGATTCCAAGAATCAATTAGCGAGATATCTTCACAAAGCCATTTGGACAAAGGTACATTCGATTCAATATGTGGGAGATTAAATATTATTAACCATTTTTTATAAATTCTATGAGAACAGGATAAAGTCTGATAGAAGCAATCGTTTGGACAGACTATTCTTCGAAGAAGATTGAAATAATGGTATTTTGGGTTGATATGTTATTTCCTTAATTAAATCTGGTAAATCTTTATTAGTAAGTTTTTGATTTGCATGATTGATTTGCATATTTTCTGGCATATGTCTATGATGATTGAATATTCTTGTTAAGTTTAGAATAACGCCATTTTAATTTGTTTTGAGTTGCGATTGTTCATTTGTTCTCCTAACGAAGGGTATAAAAACGTCTAAAAGTCGGGTCTTTTCCTCACAACTCTTCAGAACGTTTTGTTTACAAACCCTAACAGAGAAAAATATTTTCTAAATCAATCTTCTCCAAAACCAACTTTCTCCGAACATGGCCTCGAGATCCTCCGTATCCAGATCAAGATCTCCATCTCCAAGAAGAAGATCAAACGGGATTCTTTGGGAGAGGAGGAAGAAGAGTCGACGGAGGGCAGACGCATTTCGACCTCACACAGACTTCCGAAGATACTCAAAGACAATCTCCAAGAGTTTCTTCTCAAAGAAATGAAAATGATACTGAGGAATCTCCAAGAGCTATCCGCTTACAATCTGAAGAAAGGATTTTCTCACGAAAAGGTACGTCTGGACTAACCCTACCCACACCCACTGAAAGCCCTCATGTAGTAATGAGGAGATATGAGAAATTAGTCCAAAGAAATGTTAGGGATGATGTCATACTGTTTTTCTTGAGAGAGAAAGGGTATGCGAATGAACTCCGTCTCATTCAAATAGTACAGGCCACAGAATCACCATCTACTCGTAGAGAACGAGTAAATGATAAAGGGAAAAGCAAAGATAATGTAAAGGAAGATGATGAGAATATTTACAGAAATTTTGAAATGAGAATGGGAATAGCTGCTCTAGCCCGAAACACAACCGGGAAATTATTTCGATCCAGAGAGCATAAGACTTTCTTTAACAGACTGATGGATCGAGGAATCATGAATCACAGAATTGTGGATTTTGATTATTTGGATGCTGCTGAAGTGAATCTGCGAGAATGCTTTGAAAAATTGCAGATGGACCAATTTTGCACTGATTCTGCTGCTATTTATCCTGAATTAACAGCATATTTTTACTCGAATTTGACATTTCTATCTCCAGACAGAATGCAATTCAGTGTGAATGATAGATTCTATGATGTTAGTTCGGACACTGGCCGACATTATAAGAGTTGAAAGAGGAGCATTCGAGCCGATAGACGTCTCCTATGAAACGGTTTGTAAGTTTCTTACAAAGTACGTAAGGGCCACTATAACTTATCCTCTTCTAACTTCGCAAAAACTATTTTGTATAAGATCATCATCACCGTATTCGTCCAAAAGCCTCATCAAAGATCGATGTATCTAAATTTGAGGCCAAACCGATGTGGGCTATTGAAAAGGGAGTATTGTTCTCACTGCCTCACACAATAATACTGTATATGTATCGGACAGTGTCGAAGGACAAAGGACAGCTACCCTATGGAGCTTTAGTGACAAGGATCTTTAATCATTTCAAGATAGACATACCCAGAAGATTCAGTACTAAAACTCTTTCCACAATGGCCATTGATATGAAAATAATCAATAAGATGAGACTGAAGGATGTGGCAGAGACATGGAGACGAAAAGAAAAGGAATTGGCTAGAGTAGAGACAGCAAAACGAAAAGGAAAAGAATCAGCTGCTGCTAAGCCAAGTTCTAAAAGGAGAAGACAACTCCTACGGGTAGATGAAGAAGAAAGTATCTCTGCAATTCTGACAAATATGCGTCAAACTTCTCAGAGAATGTCTGAACTAGAAGCAGAAACACATGCAGAAAACATTCTCAGCACAAAACATGAGAAGAATGATGTATCTGAATCAGAAGAAGATCCAGAAGAAGAAGAAGAAGAAGAAGAAGAAGGAGATGAGGATGGGGAAAAGAGGGGCAACAAGGACGAGAATGAAGCATCAATTCGGGGGAGCATCCTTCGAACATATTGAAATTCAAGTACCTGCAGCTTCATCTGGGAATGCTGATTATCAGAAGATTTTAGCACTTTTAACAGAGATCAGTGATCGGTAGGTAGAAATGGAAACCTCCTTCAATAACAAACTAGAGACTCTCGAGAAGACAGTTAATCAGTGTATTGACAGGATTGAGAAGTCTGCATCAGATATGGAGGATTTCACCCTTGTTCGGACTCCAAACAAGAAAACCTCTTAAAAACATCTTCTGCGTTAGAAACTTGTTTTTGAAGTTGACAAAAAGGGGGAGAGTAAATATGGCTTTTATTATGGCTTTTATTACTTTTGACTTTTGATGGATGGATGCATGACAGTTGGCTTTATCATTGTGTTGATGCCATAACCCTAAGTTTGGATAAGTGGCTATATACTTAATTATACGTTTAACAGCAGAAAGATATGATTCTTTAGGATCTACTTGAAATCTCGCACAAAGACAAACACTATATAGAATATCTAGTCTAGATGCAGTAAGGTAGAGAAGAGAACCGATCATGCTTCTATAATTCTTCTGATCAACCTTCTTTCCCGTTTCATCTTGATCTAGTTTGATGGAGGTTGCCATTGGAGTTTCAGTCTTCTTGCAGTTCTCCATTCCAAACTTTTTAATCAAGTCTTTGACATACTTTTCTTGATTGATAAAAGTTCCACGTTTTGTTTGATTGACCTGAAGTCCTAGAAAGTATGTCAGTTCTCCCATCATGCTCATTTCAAATTCTTCCTGCATAGACTTTGAGAAGTTCTTACACAAGTGCTCATTAGATGAACCAAAAATAATATCATCTACATAAATTTGCACCAACAGTATATCTTTACCTTCCTTCTTAATGAACAAGGTTGTATCTACCATACCTTTCTTGAATTTATTGTCTAGTAGAAACTTGCCCAATCATTCATACTAAGCTCGAGGTGCCTATTTCATACCATAAAGTGCCTTTTTTAATCTGTATACATGGTCTGGCTTTCTTGGTTCTTCGAAATCAGGAGGCTGTTCTACAAAGACTTCTTTTTTGATAAACCCATTTAGAAAAGCACTTTTCACATCCATTTGATATAGCTTGAAATTTTGATAGCAAGCATATGCGAGTAGTAGTCTGATTGCTTCTAGTCTTGCAACTGGGGCATAGGTTTCATCATAGTCTATTCCTTCAGATTGAGAATAACCTTTTGCCACGAGCCTTGCCTTGTTTCTAGTGACTTTTCCAAGTTCATTGACTTTGTTTCTGAAAATCCATTTAGTACCAATGATAGTTCTTCCTTTGGGTTTGGGCACCAATTCCCATACATCATTTCTCTTGAACTGTTGAAGCTCTTCTTGCATTGCCTCTATCCAGCTTTCATTTTCCAGAGCTTCATTAATTCCTTTGGGTTTAATTTCAGAAATCAATGCAACGATACCTATGTCCTTTTTGTTTCTTGATCTGGTTTGAACCCAGGTTGATGTTTCTAATCACAAGCTCCTTAGGATAAATAGACTTATGCTTCCAGTTTCGGTTTGGAACTTCATCATTGTTGGAATCTTCTGCTGATGCAGGAATGTTAGGCTGAATTACTTGTTCTTCATGAGTTGCTCCTTTGACTATTTCCTAGGAAGATTTCGCTTCTTTATTGAGACCAGATCTTTCGGGAGCAAAGATCGATTCTTCATTTTTATCTTATCTTTCCGTTTTGAAACTTCTTTCTCCGTAAAACTTTACGTTCATGGATTCTTCCTTTGTCCGAGTGTTCTTGTTGAACACTCTATATGATTTACTAGAGTTTGAATAGCCCAGAAAAATATCTTCATCTGACATTTCTTCAAACTTATTAGGTTGATGATTAATATTTTTAAGGATATAACATAGACAACCAAAGATTCGAAAGTAGGAAACAATAGGTTTTCTTTCCTTAAAAATCTCATAGGGGTTTTCTCAAAAAATGGTCTAAGAAATACTGTTAATAATATGACAAGAAGTAGAAAGCTAAGCTTCGTCCAAAACCGAGTTGCCACCTTGCTTTCTATAAGCAATGTTCTAACCATTTCCTGCAAAGACCTATTTTTTTCTTTCCACCACTCCATTTTGTTCTAGAGTGTAGGGAGATGAAAAAGTATCTTTGTATACCATTTTTGTCACAAAAATTTGCAAAGTCTTGATTCTCAAATTCTCCCCCATGATCTGTTTTGATACTTGAAATAGAATACTATTTTTCATTCTGGACCCTCTTTGCAAATGTTGAGAAATATGAGAAGGTATCTCCTTTATTTGCTAAAAGATATATCCATGTAAATCGAGAGTAATCATCTACTATCACAAGACAGTACTTCTTACCTCCAATGCTCTGGATTCTGGTTGGTCCAAATAAGTCCATGTGAAGAAGCTGTAACACACGATTAGTAGAAATCTGTTTTATAGACTTGAATGAGCTTCTTACCTGTTTTCCCAGTGTACATGCAGAGCAAAGCTCTGTTTTCTTGTAACTTACTATTGTAAAACACTGAGATCACTCAAATACGCACTATGAACAACAATTGAAGAACGGAATCAGCTTTGGAATAATGTTCATCTTCTCTACCCCTAAGTCTCAACCTATCCTTAAATACTCTCAAGCCACGTCGACCGTTGGCTCTTTCCTTGAGAGTTTTGTCTTCCTTTCTTGGATAGACTTTATAAGGCAATTCTTTTTGACCGTTGAGGGTAGATCGGATCCCCTTAGATTCTCGTTCGCCCATACAATCGAATGCGGGCTTCCATAAGTGCTCTATTCTTCTTTGGAAGTTGCCCACTAATTGATTCTGTCAATCAGATTAGTATAACATAATCAACATAAATAAGGTAAATGAAATACTCTATCGTTGGTGATCTTATCGTGTAAGTTCATCTTAAGTCTAATGGTCTTAAGTTCTGAGTCAGCCTAGATTTTCAGTCTGGTTTGTTCAGACTTAAAATCTCAGTCTGGTACGGTCGGACTTAAATCTCAATCTGGTAGGTCAGACTTAAATCTCAGTCTGGTACGGTCAGACTTAAATCTCAGTCTGGATGAGTCTTTCTGTCTGGTACGGTCAGACTCTAAGATATCTCATGCTTTATCTTCTGCTACCAGCAGACTTTAAAGCCTATATCATTCTGTATACTTTTCCTTCAAGAGATTGATATAAATATCATTTATAAAATGTTTTGTAAGCATCAAAACTAGGAGTTTTCTCAACAATCTCCCCCTTTTTGATGGTGACAAAACATTTTATACATATGCCTTAATGTCCCTACAAAATATAGTTAAATAGAGCCTACTTCCAACTATTCTGCTCAACTCATAAGAATAGCCCATATCAACCATGTATAGACAATATAGTAGCAACATAATTTCATATTACAGCTTAACATGATTCAGACTTTATCAGTACTGTGTGATCATCATATAAGAAAATATCGTTACCCATGCATAATCAGAACTGTGTGATCAGCATATAAGAAAATATCGTTAGCCATGCATAATCAGAACTTTCATATCATAGTATCATGCATCAACACAATAATAAAGCCAACTGTCATGCATCCATCCATCAAAAGTCAAAAGTAATAAAAGCCATATTTACTCTCCCCCTTTTTGTCAACTTCAAAAACAAGTTTCTAACGTAGAAGATGTTTTTAAAAGGTTTTCTTGTTTGGGGTTCGAACAAGGGTGAAATCCTCCATATCTGTTGCAGACTTCTCAATCCTGTCAATACACTGATTAACTGTCTTCTCGAGAGTCTCCAGTTTGTTATTGAAGGAGGTTTACATTTCTACCTGCCGATCCCTGATCTCTGTTAAAAGTGCTAAGATCTTCTGATAATCAGCATTCCCAGATGAAGCTGCACGTACTTGAATTTCAATATGTTCAGAAGGATGCTCCCCCTGAATTGAAGCTTCATTCGTCTTTGTTGCCCCTCTTTTTCCCCATCCTCATCTCCTTCTTCTTCTTTCTTCTTTCGTTTCTTCTTCTTCGGATCTTCTTCCGATCCGGATACATCATTCTTCTCATGTTCGTGCCGAGAATGTTTTCTCGCATGTGTTTCGCTTCGGTTCGACATTTCTCGAGAAGTTTGACGCATATTTGCTGAATTGCAGAGATACTTTCTTCTTCATCTTCTTCATCTACCGTAGGAGTTGTCTTCTCCTTTTAGAACTTGGCTCGATGCTTGGTGATTCTTTTCCTTTTCGTTTTCTTGTCTCTGCTCTAGCCAATTCCTTTTCTTTTCGTCTCCATGTCTTTGCAACATCCTTCAGTCTCATCTTATTGATCATTTTCATATCAATGGCCATTGTGGGAAGAGTTTTAGTGCTGAATCTTCTGGTATGTCTATCTTAAGATGATCAAAGATCCTTGTCACTAAAGCTCCATAGGGTAGCTGTCCTTTGTCCTTCGACACTGTTCGATACATATGCAGTATTATTGTGTGAGGCAGTGAGAACAGTACTCCCTTTTCAATAGCCCACATCAGTTTGGCCTCAAATTTAGATACATCAGTCTTTAATGAGACTTTTGGACGAATACAGTTGATGATGATCTTATGCAAAATAGTTTTTGCAAAAGTTAGAAGATGATAAGTTATAGTGGCCCTTATAGACTTTGTAAGAAACTTACAAACTGTTTCATAGGAGACGTCTATTGGCATGAATGCTCATCTTTCAACTTTTATAATGTCACCCAGAGTGTCTGAACTAACATCATAGAACCTGTCATTCACACTGAATTGCATTATGTCTGGAGATAGAAATGTCAAATTCGAGTAAAAATATGCTGTTAATTTAGGATAAACAGCAGCAGAATCAGTGCAAAATTGGTCAATCTGCAATTTTTCAAAGTATTCTCGCAGATTCACTTCAAGCAAAGCATCCAAATAATCAAAATCCACAATTCTCGTGATTCATGATTCCTCGATCCATCGGTCGTTAAAGAAAGTCTTATGCTCTCTGGATCGAAATAATTTCCCGGTTGTGTTTCGGGCTACAGTAGCTATTCCCATTCTCACTTCAAAATTTCTGTAAATATTCTCATCATCTTCCTTTACATTATCTCTGCTTTTCCCTTTATCACTTACTCGTTCTCTACGAGTAGATGGTGATTCTGTGGCCTTGCTTGAATGAGACGGAGTTCATTCGCATACCCTTTCTCTCTCAAGAAAAACAGTTTGACATCATCCCTAACATTTCTTTGGACTAATTTCTCATATCTCCTCATTACTACATGAGGGCTTTCAGTGGGTTGGGTAGAGTTAGTCCAGATGTACCTTTTCGTGAGAAATTCCTTTCTTCAGATTGTGAGCGGATAGCTCTTGGAGATTCCTCAGTATCATTTTCATTTCTTTGAGAAGAAACTCTTGGAGATTGTCTTTGAGTATCTTCGGAAGTCTGTGTGAGGTCGAAATGCGTCTGCCCTCCATCGACTCTTCTTCCTCCTCTCCCAGCAATCTTGTTTGATCTTCTTCTTGGAGATGGAGATCTTGATCTTGATACGGAGGATCTCGAGGCCATGTTCGGAGAAAGTTGGTTTTGGAGAAGATTGATTTAGAAAATGTTTTTTCTCGTTAGGGTTTGTAAACAAAACGTTCTGAAGAGTTGTGAGGAAAAGACCCGACTTTTAGACGTTTTTATACCATTCGTTAGGAGAACAAATGAACAATCGCAACCCAAAACAAATTAAAATGGCAGTTATTCTAAACTTAACAAGAATATTCAATCATCATAGACATATGCCAGAAAATATGCAAATCAATCATGCAGATCAAAAACTTACTAATAAAGATTTACCAGATTTAATTAAGAAAATAACATACCAACCAAAAATACCATTATTTCAATCTTTTTCGAAGAATAGTCTGTCCAAACGATTGCTTCTATCAGAGTTTGTCCTGTTCCCATAGAATTTATAAAAAATGGTTAATAATATTTAATCTCCCACATATTGAATCGAATGTACCTTTGTCCAGCGGCTTTGTGAAGATATCTGCTAATTGATTCTTGGAATCAATGAATTCCACATATATATCTCCATTTTGCACATGGTCTCTAATAAAGTGATGTTTGATCTCAATGTGCTTTGCCATGGAGTGTAGAATCGGATTCTTTGTGAGGTTTATGGCACTCGTATTATCACATCTTATTTCTGTACAGGATTCTTCCTTTCCATAGTCTCTTAGTTCTTTGTCTCATCCAAAGAATCGCGTGAACAACGGTTTCCAAGTGCTACATATTCGCTTCGCTATTGATAGAGCCACGTATTCGCTTTTTAGAGAACCATGAAACTAGCATTTTTCGAAGTTGGCATGTACCGAAGTACTCTTTTCGTCTATTTTGCATCCTCGCTAAATTTGCGTCTGAGTAGCCAAGAAGAGTAAAATCTGTTTCTTTTGGATACCATAACCCCAAGTTTGGATAAGTGGCTATATACTTAATTATACGTTTAACAGCAGAATAGTTGGAAGCAGGCTCTATTTAACCATATTTTGCAGGGACATTAAGCCATATGTATAAAATGTTTTGTCACCATCAAAAAGGGGGAGATTGTTGAGAAAACTCCTAGTTTTGATTCTTACAAAACATTTTATGAATGATATTTATATCAATCTCTTGAAGGAAAAGTACACATAATGACATAAGCTTTAAAGTCTGCTGGTAGCAGAAGATAAAGCATGAGATGTCTTAGAGTCTGACCGTACTAGACGGAAAGACTCATCCAGATCGAGATTTAAGTCGACCGTGCCTGCATCGAGATCTTAAGTCCGAACGAACTGCATCGAAAATCTAGGCAGACTCAGAACTTAAGACCGTCAGACTTAAGATGAACTTACACGATAAGATCACTAACGGTAGAGTATTTCACTTACCTTATTTATGTTGATTATGTTATACTAATCTGATTGATAGGATCAATTAGTGGGCAACTTCCAAAGAAGAATAGAGCACTTATGGAAGCCCAGATTCTGATTTTATGGGCGAACAGAATCTAAGCGGATCTGATCTACCCTCAACGATCAAAAAGACTTACCTTATAAAGCATGTCCAAGAAAGGGAAGACAAAACTCTCAAGGAAATAGCCAACGGTCGAGTGTGGCTTGGAGAGTATTTAAGGATAGGTTGAGACTTAGGGGTAGAGAAGATGAACATTATTCCAAAGCTGATTCCGTTCTTCAATTGTTGTTCATAGTGCGTATTTGAGTGATCTCAGTGTTTTACAATAGTGAGTGACTTAGTGAGACAGATCATCACCAAGTACAAACACTCGAGAGTGTGTAATCACCGTTGATCATATAGTGAAATACAGTCGATTGGCTGGTCGACCGGAGAGTGGACATAAGCTTGTCAAAAAGCCGAACCACTATAAACAGTGTTTGCAATCTTCTCTACTCTCTCTATTTAATTTCTGTTTGTGGATTGCAATAAATCGACATTACTTGCGCGTAAACTTCCTCTACACCTATTCACCCCCCTCTAGGTGTTTATACTAGTTATATCAGAAACAACCATCCAATCCTATTATCTGTCTACACCCGGCTAAAAATCCCTGTTTGCACGCATCAAAGCACACATAGAACTTATTGAACTTAGTTCCACTATCAAGAAGTGGCCTCTCCACGACCTTGACAAACACTTTACTTGAAGGGTTTTGCACCCTACACTCCCAAGCATAATCCCACACTTGCCCATATTCCTCACCATACTGACCAATGAGTACCCTCATCACCTTTTGCTTCGTTCTTTTGCATTGATTCTTGGAAACATTAATGCCCACACGCTCCTTCACCAACTGTTTGAACTGGGCACTCTTCATCTTGGGCATTAACTTCATCATATTAAAGAATTGCTTCGACAACCATGCACTTGTTACCCTTTTGTTTTAAAAATTAATGGAACAAGTATGTTCCTCTTGGAAAGACCTAATCTGGAAGGATTCACTCCTCCTAACAAATGCGCCGTAGATCTTCCATGGATAATTTTTCCGTGAACACTTAGCTCTTACAAAGGCCTTAATGTTTCTAATGAAGTCAATATTCCTTTGTTCAGTAATGGAGTGCTTCAGTATAGCTTCCCTAAATTGTTTGGCATCTTGGAATTTCATACCTATTGACAAAGAAGGAGAAACAACAGACAGATCATAAGAAGAAAACTTACTTTTTCTTCTACGCACAGGTTGTTCATCTTCTTCAAGCTCGTCCTCGGAAGTAGCATTTTCAATGCTTTCTTCATAATCAGTCTCTTGACCAGCAACACCAGCATCTACAGGGCCTTCAGCCCTGTTTGGAGCTTCATCAACTACTTGTAAAGCTGCAAATTTATTGGCCAAAAAGTCCCTTTGCTTTCTCCTTGACTATACAAACTCCTCCTCGTCTTCATCACTTAAGAAATTTTCAACGGCCAACCCTTTATCGTCATCATCACTGGATTGAGCTACTTCCCAATCTAATCCTAGTGATTGTGGTATCACCACTTTCCTGTCTATCTTGCTGTCCTTCATCTCTACCATCTCCTCCTTCTCCTGCTTGGGTGCTCTCTCCATCATCATCTTCGTCCTCAAACTCACTATTGTACTCAACGTATACTTTTGCTTCTTCGTTATGAAGATAATGGTACAAAACATCTCTAAATCCATTATCATCTTCTAAGCTTCTCAAACCCTTCCCCGGAACACAATACAGTAACTTCTGTATTTTGCAAGGCAAATATGTCACTATATCCCTAACAAATCCAATATAAGATGCCTTCTGTACTTCGACAAAAATAGTGCTCTCATTTCCCCTCTAATACTCCCACTCATTCTCCCCAATGACAAAATCCCCTCCATAGCAAATAATGACAGCAACATAATCCTTATTATAAGCCATTTCTATAAGCAAGGAAAAAAGAAAACAATTAACTTTTTTGGACCACATCGACAAGAGACAATAGACAATTGTAATTGCACATGGAGGTCCCCACACTGTCATACATTTTATTAAAGAAAGAGAAGAGCATCTAACTGTTACAGTCATTTTCATTATAAAAACCAACAAATAGAGGTCTCCACAACAAGAACAACTCCCCCACGATACCCATTTCAATATGTCGATTTCAAAATGACCAGAAGTCCCTACAACAACCACTCCAAGCCCTAGAAATTGCTATTGCACATTACAGAATATCCCATCAGAGCCTTAAAAATACCCTTGCACATCACTATATCCAACAGAGCCCTAAAAATACCATCGCATATCACAAAACCATATCACAGCCCTAAATCACACATCATAATAGCATACCGGCCCTAATTTTTTCCCGGCTGAGCCCTAAATTGTCAATGCAAACCCTTGAATTACTCTAGCACTACCTTTGAGCCCTAAATCGTCTATCACAGTACCATACGAGCCCTATCTTTCCTTGTCAAACCCCACATTTCACAACCGAGCCCCAATTTTTCCATTTGAGCCCTAATAGACCATTCCAAACCCTAATTTCATCCATAGGGAGAGAAAATCACAAACCTCAACCAGCGAACGACGGCGAGCGATGACGGTTAGCAACGACGGCCAGCGACAACGGCGAGCAATGAAGTGGTCTCTGTGAAGATGAACGGCGATGAAGACAGGAGTGAGCCCAATGTGTTTAGCCATAGTAAGCTAAATGACGTCATTCTTTCTTGTGAAAAAACGACGTCGTTTAGCTTGCCGCGAGTCCATCTGTATTTTTAAAGTTCACGTCGGAAAATTTTCATACGCCACATGTGATTTTTTTTTCCATAATTGCCACCTCAGTAAAGTTTGTCGTCGGCAAATGCCATGTATGCATTTTGGCGGGATTTTCTCACCGTTGGCACTTAAGTAATCATTTTTGCTTCAATTTTGGCATTTAAGTGTACCATTTATAACTTTTGGCACATAAGTGTCCCTCCATGCCAAGTTTTGGCACTCTGTACGTCCTAAAATAGTCATTTTGAATGTAAATTTTGTTGGCTTCATTTAATTTATGGTACTTTACTTTTGATCACAATTTCATTGTGTTTTTGTAGTTTAGGAGAAGTTATGAGGTTCTTATCTTTCAATGCCCAACTCAAGAGTCAATAGTTGCACCAAAAAAGATGAAGACATCAAGTGCAACTCCAAAACAACCAACAAGAAAGAACCCAGCACCAACTTCTTTTGAATTAATGCATCCTGAAATAGGAAAGCCAGTTAAAGAAGTTGCACGTCTACTAAAAAATAGTGCACGGATTATGAATCAAGTAAAAGGTCCATCAAAAGGAATACTAGTTAGGGGTTGTATATATTGACTAATGGGATGGGATGGGGTTTATGTCTCCAGTTTTATAAGTTTAATATTTTCATGCTAGTGGAAAGAACATAACTTTCTATGTATAATGTTTTAGGTCTAGTTTGTTATTCAGCTTAAGACTTGATTTTAATATTAATGGAACGATCTTTATTTAGTCAACATTTTTTGGCTTTTACATATAATGCTTTGTTCTACTTATTCTTGATGCTTGTATTGGTGGTTGATGGCTGGTGGCGGCTTATGCAAGCACTGGCACTTTGTAGCAGCACACCACCACCATTGTGGTGATTGGTGGTCGTGGTGGCTGATAGAGGTGGTGCAAGATATACACCAAACACTTGCATAAACCACCACCACCATAGTGGTGGCTAGTGATGATGGTTGGTGGTCGTGATGGCTAGTGGTGATGGTTGGTGGTGAAATGTAAAAATTTAGCAATGAAATGATCACTTTATGTAAAACTTGGTATTTAAGTGTTCACTTTTAAGGGGAACAAAAAAATTGTTCACTTTTAACCATAAATGGCACTTAAATGATCACTTACACTATAATTTGATAATTAAGTGATCATTTTTTTAATCACAATTGGCACTTAAGTGATCACTAAATACAACTTATAGCACTCAAGTAATCACTCATGTCTATCCTATGTATATGTTGGTTTGCAACAAACCAGACAAACAAGCAAAGAAGCCATCACAAGACTTAACTCAATACACATCCTTATTGGTTTATATTGATGAACAAGCAAAAACATAGGACAATCATAGAATAATGAGCAACCCATTTATTCATTCTTTTTTCTTGACCTCCCCAAAAGCACAAGAAGAAAGCCACAATACATAAAACAACACAAATAAGAAAAAAGCCACAACCATCCTATAGACAACACAAATAAAATATGCTACATATGACTTAACACAATTACATTTTCCACTGAGTTTTAACTATCACAAACTGAGAACCTTTTTTTCATCTTTAATCACTTTACATTTCATCATTAAGTAGGCTACACAACATAATAACACCACAATAAACTCTTGATAACACTTTTTTTCAATTTTCATCACTAAAACTTTATTCTTCAAATGGTTGGCCAAATATGCTAAAATCTTAATTTCAGCTTGCGTTGAGTCAACATCATCCAAGTCATCCACAAACGTAGTTGAAGGTTGATGTCGTCTCTCAAATAGGTCTAATATTACCTCTGTGTCTTGGCTAGAGAATTTCACATTGACTGTTGAAATATTTGCACTTTGAGCCTTCTCTATATCTAACGTGTCCATAGAATCTTCTCTCAAGATTCAATCGAGTCCATGATATTCTTTTTAGACTTGGTATCACACAATAATAAAAACGCTCACATTTTCCGTTGCTTCGTTGAGAGGAATTTGAGTTATTGATGGAGGTCCTACTCTCCATTTCCAAGATTTAGCGATGCAATTAAGACAAATCAATAGGGCTCGGGGGCCTTCATTTGAGAATTTTGGCCGATTTAGGGTTTTTAATTTAGGGGAACAAAGAGGACGATATTGTTTTAGACAATTGATTGCCCAATGGATATTTCAGCGAGCCACATACACTGATTTTATTGATAAAATAACGCTATGTCTGATTTCTACAAGTATTGCCGAAGTTGGCACTTAAATGTCTAATTTAAAAGAAAAAAGTGATACCTAAATGTACTTATTGAATGTTGTGGCACTTATATGTTCCTCCATACCAAGTTATGGCACTTTGAACGTTCTTTACCCGATATATATGAAACTTCAAGAATCAAATCACATAAAACTGAAATGTGGGATTAAAACTGCACTTAACTTGTACAAGAAAGATAATTTAGATACAAATGAAATAAAATGCTTTATAGTATCATGATTTGCAATGAAATTTCTTATATCTTACTTCTTTTTCTTTTCTTTTCTTTTTTTTGTTAATACTAACGGGATAAAATATGTTCTTTAGTGGACTTTCATATACTTAATCATATGAAGTGTGTACCTACGGGATAATTATTCAAAAAAATTTAAATTTACCGTATGATAATCGATTCAATTCTAAACTTTTTAATTTAACTAATTTAATCTTAAACCCTTTGATGGTTTTCCAATATCCTTTAGCTGAAAATTGCTAACATAGATGCCAACCACCTTATGTGACACAACTAATGTTGACATAGGCGATTTTTGTAATTTTTTGTAATTTTTTTCCTTTTTCTTTATTTCCTATTTCCCTTCATCAATTGTTGAGACCTTTGCAATGGTTGGTGGAAGTCACCAACCATAGGCAAGGGCCAAGATGCCCTTGTTGATCCTCGCAAGATTTGGCAAAGGCATTGTCGCCATTATTGGATCTAGATGAGGGCCGTGAGGCCTCGCTATGGTTGGGGAGGGTGTTGACGACTTGCAAGCCCTAGCTATAGCCGATGAGGGGATCATGGCCGAGCCTAGGTTAGAGATGCGATGCCCTCTCTTATGGTCGGCAACCTCAACAAATTTTGGAAAAATTGGGAGGATGGCAATCCTATGACAATGCATAAATTTTAAGGGACTAAGCAACCGCACATATACTAATTATGTAGCATTGATATTCTTCATTGTAAGACAATGAATAATATTAGTGTCACAACCTAACCTCAAAAAGGATTAAACCATTTAGGAGTTTGGCTAAACTTATGTTTAACTCGGCTCTCTCAAACTCATACCAATTCGCAACTTAGGGTTGAACTAAGAGTCACCACTAATCAATTTATGGTGAGTCGATTAGAATCCCAAATAAAGTATTGAGAGAAACACTTTATTCTTACGAACCAAAGATTATGGGTATGAGGACTTTGTTACATTAGATTTTAATAATACCCTTTTGGTACCGTTCTTTTCATGAAAAAATGTTTGTTAGGCAATTTAAATCCGAGGTGACCATGCATGTGCGCAAACTACCAATTTAACACCCAATAAAATTGTAAATAAATTGCAGGACTTACCTTATAGCAACAACAACATCTATAATGTTAGCTCAGAATTCACATCTACAGTCCTAGATATGATTTTCTAATTAACATACAGTCACTCAAATCTTTTTTGAGATTTTCTCTAATTTAATGAAATTTAATATGTGTGCAATGCAATGCAATGATGTATAAAAATGTGTCTATACTAACATGACATGCGACTTACAATTAAATAAACCTAACATACAAAACTATATGTCATGCGGCATTAAATAAATGACCTAATCTAATAATGGACAAATATTAAATGAAATTATCCTAATATGTCACACATTTGAATGATCCTAAATATGCAATGAATAAATGATGTGCAACAAATGACTTAAATCTACATGACATGCGCCATAATTTTTTTGTGCTTTCTTTTTGTTTAAAATTTGAAAATAATTAAATATGCAATCTCAATTAAGGAAAGAAAAGCAATGTTTTTGATATTTTTTCTTTTAAAATTTGGAATAAATAAATTACCTAATCTAAACATGCAATCTAGCCTAAAACAAGTAACATTCTAATAAGAATTGAATCTAGCTCAATTATATTTTTTGGTTTTCTTTTTAAGGAAAGCAAACAAATAATAAATGGATATTTAATTAAATAATGCAATACACAATCTTACGTTATCTATCTCAAATAAGCATAAATAACCAACTATTGTATTATAGTGGTTAAGGATATTGATGGAAAATGGGTAAATTAATGATCGTATCCAAATGGTTATGGATAGGATGAAAAATTTTCTATATCCCAAGTATCGTATCTCGTAATTAGTGAGCGGAAGGCCGTTCAGGTACGTTGTTAATTTAGGAAAGTTTCCTAACCTGGGGATACCTTATGATTTTATGGATATTGCATTATTTCATCAAATATCTAACTGGATATTCTAATTGCAAACAAAATTTATCAATCAATTGGAATATATTGAATCACTCAAATAAGTCAATTAAATATTTAAAATCTACTAGAGATGTGCACCTTATCTAACTTGAGGATTTTATTTCCAAATTTGAACAAAATGCAATCGGATTGGGATTGCAACCAGCTCCTCAGCGGTAAGTGGCGGTGTCAACGGCGGAGAGTAGTGGCACGGCCAAAGAGCTGGCTAAAGACAACGGCAGCAAGTGGTGGCTCTAACGATGAGGATGCCGCAGCAGCAACTCAGCATGATGCGGCTTGGCACGGTGAGACCTGGCGAATCACATATCGCGGCTGGATGGTGGCTCAATCGCGGTGCTCGATGATGCTCATGATGCGGCCAGCGAGAGCTTCAGATAACCTGCGGAGAAAGGAAAAAAAAACAGAAATTCTCCCAGTTGCCGAGAGGGGCGGCCAGCACGGGACGTTCACCAATGAACCAGGCCAAAGGAAAGCTTCAAGAGCGCTCGTGGAATGTCGGGAACGCTGCAAGAAACAGAGACCGGCACGGCAATAGCCGCAACGTGAAGTTGGACTGGGGAACAGCAAAGCAGCAGCACCCGCAACTCTTGAAACGTCCTGGACAGCAAGCAGGTCTCGGTGGAGTCTTTCCTTTCTTCGTGGATATCTCCCCTCTTTTGTCTCTTTGAGATTGGACCACTCAAGGACAAAACTCACTGCTTGACCATGGCTACTGTCGACTAGATTTTGATGCTTTGGAAGTGCGGGCGGCGATGATGGGTGGCGGTGGCTGCGAGCACACGAGTCCCCCCGCGAGAGGAGAGAACTTCTCCTCTTTTCAGCCGTCTATCTCTACATGCTCTGAGAATTATGATTTGCCGACCCCTAATTTTGAGGCATGATGTCTTATAGAGTGCAAACCTAGGTTTAAACTTGATGTCATGGGCTTAATTTAGGCATTTTCCTTGTAATAGGCTGAATTAAGCTCAATACTTATTTTAATTAATCCCCAAGGGCTAAAATTAGATTAAATTAACCTTAATTTAGCCCGTCTTCACATGCAAACCATATGTTATTCAATTTGGTTCTAATATTTTTGTTTATAAGTTAAGAATTAATTCATAATTTTCTATACAATAAATGAATGATTGAGTCGTCAAAATTTATGTATCAATAATTAGTCACAAAAAGGACAATCACATGATTTTTGAGGAACCCAAAACATCTTCATAATAATTTATGAGAATCGACCGTACCCGATGGTTGACACTTCTTACTCCAACAGAATCGCATTGTTAGCAAGTCATGTTTATAATTTATTTCAATTATTGATGTATATCTTTCGCAAGTAATTACCGTAACCTATCCTCAGTTTCTGAACCTCCTACTCTAATAATCCTCCACTTTAGGCGAAATACACGGCCTCTCGCGGTCAAATGGGATCGACGAAGCAATCAAAAAAGTCAATCAAACAATATTTATTCCAAAAGAATGACAAAGTATAGTCTTATTGATGGTCTTGGACTGGAAGCATGCTAAACTAAATACTATAAATCTACAAGTTGAATGTACCATGTTGTGTCATATTCTAATTTTATTCCATGCATTCATTTTTCAGTTCGTGTCATACGATCTTGCCCTGTCCACTATTGTGAGTCTAGAGACAAGCCGGGTCACGGGAATCCACTGTTCATGTTAAGTGTGCCTGCCTTATTCTATGAGGATTACCAGAGACGTGTGACCAAAACCTGGACAAACTCCATTCTCTTCTATCTCTCCAGTGAACTACACCTTCATCTGTCTGTTTGGATGACAATAATGCTAACTTTGGAGGGCCTGAACCTGAACTAATGGGGGCGATTCTATACCCCATGGGCGATCATAGCTTATCTTAATTCCTCGCTTTTTCCTATATATAATTTCATAGTACACATAAATTAAAGGCTTTGCAGTTCCACAGACAGGATTTGTTCTTTTCTTATCCGACGGTCATCAAGGGATTGTGAAGAGGAAAATAAGAAACACTCCCATGGATTGGATTCATAAATTGTACGGAACCATAGCCGCCTAATGATTTGAGGCACGCCAATCTCAACTATCGTGATTAATTGAATTGAACGACAAACTGTTGAACTAGGCAAAGTATTTCACATTATTAAGAGCGATCAAATCCTTCCTTGTGGTGTTAGGCAAACAACGACATGGTGTTAACGACTTGTATCAGAACTAATGAAACCCGAATCATAATAACTCAACATGTACACTACGAAAACTCCGACTTTCTAGCTAGGGTCTAAATTTTCGATTTTCCATTAATAAATGGGAAAGATATTTTAATGCGAAACCAATAGACTTAAACATGAGAAAACTAGAAGAGGTGGATAAAGTGTCTTTTCATCCAATAATCAGGTTTGAACATGATAAAACATAGAGGAACAGCATAATTAAGTCTGATTCTAACCATTTCTGTTTTCAGTTCTGTGGCCGGAACTGAAGCATAACACAATTAATGGCCTTGGCCCTTGACTTTGGTCTGGAATCCTAATGAACCTGAAATAGTTTATTCCTAATCCATTCAAATCCACTCTTTCAGGGAAACCGAGAACCATTCGTGGGTTTGGAGTTTCAGAACGTCTAGAGAAACAGATGGGAGAGAAACGTTATCTCTATCAAGAAACTTCCCAGAATACAATACAATCTTGATGAACAAGTTTCATCGCAAGCTCGGTTTGAGGATGCAACATGATAGAAACAAAGCAGTGTACGCCAGGACAGGGAAGCAGATTAAGAAATGGCAATCAATGCAATCTTGAATAGTTTAGAAATTCAGTTCTGGTATACCCCAGAGAGCCACCACGCCGTAGTCAACTGTGCCTGTACTTGTTAGATGATCAAACGATTGCATCAAGAAGCAACTTCAAGCACGCTCCCCAGAAAGCTTCTATATACAAAGCAGTTCACCGCATTTTCGATCTAGAGTGTCAGTGAACGCCCAGATGACCCAATGTCTGTTCTTTGCTTCACCACAAACGACCTCTTAAGTTTTTTCAAGAGGTTGGGTCTGGCACGTGCAAGATTTCTTCTCTTTTCTCTACTCTTGCAATTTCCAGGTTGCATGAAGATTGCTTACCAAAGAAATCCACTCAATTAATCCTAAACAAAGCCTTGCTAGCAAAGACATCTTTTTTACTTCCTTATTTTGGAGCTATCAAGCTATCCACGTGGAGAGAATTCCCCTGCGATTCCACATATGGCCTAACGAAAGTACGACGCCACCACACCTCAAATGCCCTCTGAAGATTCGGGCAGTTATCACCAGCCTTCAAGAAGCTGCCCAACCATGAAAGCAGAATGCTCTGCTGGTCCTCCAATGGTAGGGTCAATATTGTCCTACCGATCCCTTCTTCCACAACCTTACGATCAAAGGACCTACACCCGTGTTGCAACCAGCTGTAATCGTTGATCAACGGCTGCAACCAAGTCTTCAACAACATCTGGCGCGTCTCCTTGGATGGCAACAACTGCCCTCTTCCAATCCCTACAAAGAGCCGTGCTGTGATGCAACTCACATGGTAGCGTGACATTATGGGAAGTTTCCCGTGTAAGGTCGCCAGTTCTTGTTGGCCAGCCCACATGATGGCAAAGTCATCCGCTGCTTGTCTGTCAGCTAAAATCTCTAGCAGCCAAGTGAGGTTATCAGACTCCAAAGCTATCTGCTTCACTAACGTTTCTTTGCCAGTGATAATGCCATCGTTCAGTTCTGGTTCAGTGGCTTGCTTGAAACAAGAGACTAATGCATTCAAACAGCTCCTGCACGAGTTATAGATGGCTTCATTATAACTGGGAAGACTACTGTTATTCTCCCTGAGGAGCTTCAGGACGATGGATTTCATCTCGCGTCGACCTCTTTCCTCATTACTCTTGAGAACCATATCCATTATTTGAGAGAGCGTGTCTTTCGATGGGGCGGAGGAATTAGACGAGACTCTCTTCAGTATGGGAGTGACGCCAATGCCTTCACCCTGGAGGTGCAAGATGGACGAGACTACTTTCTCTTCTTCATCGTCATCGACCCAAGGAACAGCTTCCAGATATTGCACACAAGAGTGTATGCATTGGTTGAAGCCAAGTGCTTCTGCAACCTGTGAAAGGCAATCAATATGTATCAAGTTGTTGACATTACATAAGCCCAGTTGGACATTCACTGAAAATTGGTCAATGATTTAAAAGGAAAGAAACGCAAGGCAAATGATTTTGATGTAACTAGAAAAGAAAATTTACTAGATGGCATTGCATCTTCAAGTAATTTGAGAGGATATATTCAACAATCAGACTCTTTTCAATATCAAACACTCATAAGATTATGCAATCACAAAACATACACCCAGATACAACAGCCTTATCAGCTCTTGGTGGGTTCAGTTAACGAAAATTAACTTTCAACTGAACTAGGAAGGTTTCTGCTCAAGCAGCAGCTTATCTAATTGAAGATCACATATTAACAAGCAATGTTACAGCCTCAACATATGCTATTTAAGGCCAGGATTCAAGGAAAAAGAAAAATTTAACAGCCTGATCATGAGAATTCATTATATCCAGGATGGGCACTTGCCGCACCGTGTGTTTATCATTTTCAATATTTACCTAAAGAGAGTTGTTTACTCATTAGACAAAATGAGATCTACTTTTTTAAATTGTTGGCCTTTTGCAACTTAATAAACCATTTACTCCACGTTTCTTCTTAAAGGTCCAGCAAGAACTTTTATGTCTTCTAACCAACCAGCTTAAGCCAAAAAACTTACCTATCAAGGGTAATCAATTTTTATCAAGTAAAATTAAGTTAGAGACTCAATTTAATAAATAATCAATATTTTAAAATTTAAGTAATGGAATTACAAGTCTGCTACAATCACTCAAGTCAATCAAAAAACTCATTTGCAAGGGCCACATCCTAGCTCAAATTTGCTGCAGGTAAACCTTGAGTAGTTCTCTAAGCTGACCCTTGAAGTTGAGCCTAGTACCAATTATCATCATCACCAACCACTCAAATTCTTGAAGCTTGATATTCAGATCTACCTTCACCACCAGCCACCAAAACTAATAGCTCTTATATCTTGTACGCAGCAATGAGGAGCTCTAAAAATCATAGCAAACAGGCTAGACACTAGCATCTTGAGCCACCACCTAGGAAGATTGAGACACTAGAAACACAGCTTATAAATCCACGATAATGTTGCATGAGTCTATTACCTATCCAACTAGATGGTACATCAATTTTAAACCAATAAACAATTAAGCAAGGGCTAGACCACTATGTGCTAATCCTGTCATGCATGACTCATCCAATTAATTTTTTGCAGCTTGACGTCCCACTATGTGCTCGTAAGCCACAAGGTATTTGCTCAATGACACACATATCATCATAATCATGCAATTCACCTCAGAGCATCCAAAACATGAAGAACTTGTAGGACCTCTTGAAGATCAATCATCCAAAGTCTAAAGCCTACATAGCCCATTGTATGTCCATTCAGCTATATAGCCATGCCATGTTAAAGTAAATATTCAGCTGTTGACATGATAAATCAAGCACTCATAGGTTACAAGAAATCTACAAATTCAAGTATATTGACAAAGTAAAAGTACAATTACTTTCTGTGTCAAATACCTAATGTTCCATTGATATCTGCTTGATTAGGGAAGTGTCATCTAAAGGGACAAGTCTTGGCTTCATTACCACCATAATGCTATAGGAGTAGGTGTTAATTGATTACAATATGTAAAAAGGAACCCAAAAACCCCTCAGTTGTAAAATTTCTAAAGAAAAGTAGAAAGTCACTAACCAGTATTATCAGATTATCACAATAAAGAGTCAACCGTCAAAAAGGACAACAGATAAACAATGGAGTCATATTTGGGGCATGTTCACATTACTCAAACCAAAGGCCTGAAGCTCTCTGCTGTTCGAATTTGTGAAGTTCATCTATGTACTCTAGATTAAATTATTTGTGAAGTACATAAATTACATCATTAAATTACATAACCAATAGAAGAAGGTGCAGCTCAATATTTGGAAATGCATAAGCAAATGGAGACCTAACTGCTTCAGACAGGTTAATTTTCTGGTTAGCAGCTCCAAATACCCATGAGTTGGTAAGCGAACTACAAAGCGCGCTTATAAACCCTACAGGCTCTATGAAGAGGAACTCTTGAGTCTTGCCCTAATCCAAATTCCACAGGAGGCCCCCCAATGGCCTCTCTATGATTTGATTGATTGCAGATGTGTGGATGAAGGTTTTCATCAATGTTTTGTCTATTTTCTCGCAGTCAAAGAAACATGTTATCCACAATCGCCTTCTTTTTTTTTTCTTATGTCTATGAAAGTCCGTAACCCTTCTAGCCTACATACTGAAGGCTGAAAGGTAAAAAGTTTGCAGCCTAGAAAGACCCAATTCTTAAGAGACATGGTAAAAGCTTGCCAACTAGGGGACCACCCTATATCAATCAGATAGTTCCAGACTCTTCTGTTGCAATATGATAAATTTCCTTTTAAAGAGAATCTCTAGATCTGAATTTGCCCTGGCGTAGTCTAGTTGAATAGACAAAGACATAAGACAAATAAATCAGCATGCCTCACAGCCACCCTGGTACACGCCTCTCTTTTTTTCAACTCTTCTGATGTACGTACCAGTGCATACAACCTAAGCAAATGGTCCTTACATGAAGTGTCGTCAAATTTTACCAAGCACTACCTGTTTATGCTTGGCTTTCAAATTTGGCACAGTGTCCACTGTCCAAGGAAACATGCAATGTCTCTGAATAAGAGCTATGAGTTGCCGTATGGCAAGCTCTTTTCTTTTTAAGAGTCACACGAAACAGGGAATAGTGAATGGAAACCCTCTCTATAAGCTAAAACAGAACTGCAGCCCTGACAGTAGCTTCTTCCAGAACATATGAAAGAAAGTAACTTTCTCCAGAAAATTATCCAGAGAGAAACCATCAATACTTGTTAACAAGTGTAGGCTTCATCAAAATACTATTATGCACTGTTGAACTATCGCAGTATAGACAGGTAGAAAACAACTGCATGACTCTTAGGATTATGAATTACCTTAAGTATGCGTAGAACTCGGGGAACAGTTTGCTTGATCATCCTCTGCTTCATATCTTTGCAATACATTAGTCCGACAGTTTCAACGTATATCTCAGCATCCTCGCAATCATCAATTTCTAAACAGGGCAAGGCATCCTCTTCTTCCAGAAGCTTCTTGGCGAAAAAACTGCTATTCTCTATGAGAACATTCCGGTGGACACTTAACTTCACACAAAATCCCTGCTTCCCTAGCAAAATCACCTTCATATCACTAGTCCCAGGTTCACCAAACTCAATTGACACCTTCCTTGGCAAATGATCTGGTTTTGGTCTCGGAGTTCTCTCGGGAGCTGCAGGTGCACTAACAGCAGGAGCGTCGGCCACTGCACTTTGGTTCTCAGAAACCACTCCTGGCCTCAATGGGGTGGACGTCGGCCTTTTCTCAGTCACCGGGGCTTGTTTTTTTTGGATGTTAGACTTGTGTGGAGGGGACGATGGTCTTGGCTTGTTTACAGTGTTTTGAACTTTGACGCTCTTCTGAAACACTGCAGGAGAGGGACAGCACCAAAAACCCTCTGGAGTAACAGCAATCGGAACGTTCTTTATCTTTGTCTGGCCTTGTTCCACTCTTGTAAGTCGAATTTCAGCCATATTTTCCAAAATTTGCAGAGAGCATATAATGGTAATTCTGGCTAAGCAGGCCAACAACCCCAACTGACAGAACACTTAAATTTTCCAAGTTCCTATAGAAAAAAAAAGACAATTTTCTACAGATACAGACACTGTTGAGAGCACTTCAGAGGCTATCACTTTCTTGGGCTCTCAGATAACACAAAAGACTCTTCTTCCTCCTTAGCAAATCTTTGTGCTACTGCTAATAATGCCTGAAAAAAGCAACGGAAAGGGCTGAGATCAAGAATGGAAGCGCATTCTACACCAGAGAAAATGCTACCACCTTTCCTTTCAAGAAAACAAGCCCAAAATATAACTAATCCCTGAAATTGTAAAATTCGAATTACAGATAACAAATTCTGTTCAATGCAGCAGAAAATGACGAACAGTGTCAACCATGTATCAGCAGAAATTTCGTCAAGCGCGAAATTTTCACATGGACTTAGCCATAGATCAAGCCCCCAAAGAAACAGCTCAGGAAGATACCATGCCTAGCCCAGAATCAAGAAAACAAGAACAAATTGAACGGGCCTCGGCATGGTCCCGAAAAAAATAGAAACTTGAAATAACCGGGCTGAAGACTGACCTGGAACTGAGATTGGGGTATTCTGAGAAATCCCAGTGAACCCATCTCTTATCTTTAACAATTTCTTACAAAAGTTCCCAAAGGGTGCTCATAAAAATGATTGAACCAGAGCTCCGGTGTCAAGCATCAAGGGAACCAAATGAACAGCGGCTTGCAGAGAGGAAATGATGAGTGCAAATGTGCCTCCTTTAAATCTGTAAAGCTAAAGGAACCGATCAAAAGAACAACTCGCAAAGCAAAAGCAAGCGGAGACTAAAATAAAGCAAAGGCCGATGGCTCATGGGGGGTTTGTTGCTAGTCCCTGCTTTTGCCAGTTCTTTGTCTAAGACCATTTGCCTTTCATGATTGCATTGAGCCTGTGGGTCAGATAGCAGAATATTTCCATGTTTTTCTTTTGCCTCGATATAATTCTCTTCTCTTCTTTAAACGACTAAAGGACTAGAGCACGCCTAACCACTTTCTTCCATCTGTTTTCTTCCTCTTTCTTTTTTTTCTTTATCCATGCTTCTGTCGCTTTTTGTGGGAGGATGCTGGATTTTTCCTGGGGGAAGAGAAACATCAAGCAGATCGCTGTCCATCGTGTCTTTTGTCTCTGTCGGAACTGCCCTCGGAGAAATGCCCCAAATAGGAGAGGGCGGTGGGGATGATGTCAATGTGTATTTCGAGAAAAGCGACTCGTGGGAATTAGCAAAACAATCCAACATAGGGGTCTGGATAAAGTCTAGTGTGGGGGAAAAGGATGAAAAGGATGGATTGTGGCTACTTCTGATTTGAAAGTTTGAAATCACTGGTACTCATCGAGAACGTATTGCCGCTTTTCCATTAGTTGGAAGAAATCCCTCTGGCAAAACTGCGATTGGATTTGACATGTGAACGGGAGTGGCGAATAGTAAAAATGTTAACTATAAAGTAAATGCATCACTTACCTCTTTCAAAGATGAGGAAATGTTTAGCTAAGAATCCTCTCGATTTGTGACCCATCTTGACCCAAGAGTTGGTAGTGTCAATTTTTGGGTATCACATTCTTATGCAAATATGCTTGTAGCCTTTTGAATGCATTGAGTTAATAATAATGTATGTGATATGAGATTTTACTATCATATCATATTGTAGAAAGTATTAATAATCAATCTAAAAGCTAGTGTAAATATTTCGTTTCACAAATATGTAACATAAGTGTGAAAAACACATCACAAGCCAAGTTGGTGGCATATGATTTAAGGCAAGCCCCTTGCCTCTTTGACCTAAAACCTTAGATAAAGTCACAATTGCACCCCATTATGGTCTAGTTGAAAAAGTGGTTAGATCCTGATTAATAACCTAGAATCTACTTGGGCAAGATTGGTCCAAATTTTTTAAAGGACTCTTTTGCAACCAACTTGAAACCGAATTAGTTGATTTTAGGGTAGACCGTTGACTCAATCGTGGGCTTCTTTCATTTATCAAATATGTAAAATTTATTTTTGGCAAAATCAGTACATTAGCTTTTCTTAGTAGAGTGGTTTGAAGCACTTTCCAATTTTTCTTGGGTCACCTAGGAGCAAATATCCTCCCTTTCGATTTCTACATGTATTTCCTAAATTAGATGAAGATTAGTGTTATCCTAGGGAATTAACCAACTTGATTGGTTCCTAGTGATTTTATCCTTGAACCTTTGCTTCAACTTGAGAAAAGACTTTCTTGAGTATAATCGGAACCATGTTGGCCCTACTACTTGGTACTTTCTACCTTTAAAAAAAAGTCCACCGAAAATTTGAGCCCAACACCTTATAATCAATGATCACCCCTACTAGTTGGTTCCTAGTGCTTTTGCCCTTGGCAATGCTATACTACTTTGTAAGAGATATAGATCAAACATTGTTAGTGTAAAAGAAAGTATACACAAGCAATCATTATTGATTTGAAGATAATAACTATTCATGCCTCAAATCAGTTATGTATAAGGTTGTGCCTATGTGAAACTTTTTTTATGTCAATACTGAGTACCAATTGACTGAATTCCATGAAATTACTTCATAAAAGTCTATTGATATTTTCTTTTAATAAAAGGCGATTTTGATCCTCGAATAATTCGAAGCTTGATTTAGTGGAGCACACGCAAGACAATTCAGCAGACTATTGACTAAAAGCTTATAAATGGGTTGTCCAAGAAGGAACACATGAATAGGTTAAAAATAAGACAATGCTTTGGACCCCATCTCATTAGATTCCAACCTTGTCTTATGGGGATAGGAGAAGGTTGGTCATCTAATACCCCATCACTTCTTGGAATAATCATCTTTTCCCTTCGGTCAAACCCTCGGACATTACAATACATGATTAGGGCAACGTAGAATCTAATCAAAGTCGGAAAAATCAAACTTCTGTTGGGCCCACGAATATAAAAATAAAAAATAAAATGCCAAAGAAACTAAAAGAAACATCATTCAAATTCCCTTGAAAGAGACCAAGCATCTTTTTTTCTCTACTAAAAGAATAGAAAAGGCAAAAGTGACAAAGCTTCACTGTTGAGAACGATGAGGATCCGAAGGTGGCGTGACAATTATGCAAGATGTAGTAACATCGTTGCAGATTGAGATTATGAAATAAACATCTATAAAAAATTATTCGCTTTTGATTTTTGTCTATTCTCCGCCTAAAGTGATGATCTCTTTTATTTTAACGATAAGAAAACTGTACTTTGATGGTTACCTAGAGCAATGAAGTGATTCTTCCTACCATAGTCAAATTCAAGTTTGAGACAAATTGCTGAAGGTATTATTTTACATCGACTAAACACAGTTCATTGTCCATCTCTAAGTAATGTGTCATCGGTATATACCCATTATAACAAGAGGAAAACATGATAATCTGTTGTGACTTGCAAATTAATTATTCACATGCAGTTTAAGTTATCTAATTTCTTTTTTACAATGGTCATATCAACAGGTATTTTCAAGATATTTATTAAATATATTCAACATGAAAAAAGGTTCGTTTTCACGTAATGACAACACAAAACACGAAAATATTGAAGTTCGTGAAACTTTTTCAATCGAGTGGTTGTCAAGTTAATTGAGATAAATGTTAATTCAAATCTCCCTTTTTGTGATTTAAGATCACAACTTACTGTGGATCGCTCTCCACATGTGCCATCCAACTTTGAGATGCTTTCATTGGTGCGTGGACCTTGTCGACCTGGTTGCCTGAACAATAATTGAGCTGTTAACAGAATGATTCATTAGTGGAAGAAAAAGAGAGGGAGGGAAAAAGAGAGAGGGGGGGCACGTTTTCATCATCAACCAGAGAAAGGCCCCCACCACCACCACCACCAACGCCATCGAATCGCTCCCCCCTGTCAAAACCCTCTGATGTGGTGGTTCCCAAATTCGTATGCCGTTTCTACGCCACTCGATCCTTTTCCAAGTTCCAAGATGCCCCTCGCACGTGCTGATCGAAGCCTAGTTGGGGTTGCCGACTGTAGAAGCAATCTAGTAGCAATCATGTTGACTCCCCTTGCACCTCCTCTACTCCTATTCCTAGGATGGAAAATGTCTTGCATGGACCAGGTTCATCGACCCAAAATGATCGCGGCTATCCATCATCTTGAATTCCATTTATAGGGCTCACACGATCAATGCCTATGACATTCCTGGCCTATGTTTTCGTTTATGTAGCTAATTCATTGCATGACTTTATCGTTATTTCTAATGCTTGAGTTGATCTAAATATGAACTTAAACATTTTACATGAGGATAACAAATGGGATCGGATAGGTATACATGTAGAAATGTGGACTCAAATCCCAACAAATATTTCCCTTCGGATAGAGTTTCTTGGGGAAGTAATAATCTATATGTACAGCAAATGTGCGCAGAAAAATTCCATACATACAAGCATGCAAATCAAAAAGTATATTTTTAATGAAATCAAATTATAGAAAGAGTTATTATACCATCCACCGGGGTTGGAGTGAAAATTTTGCCACCGATAAAATAAATTTGGCAATTCAAACTACTTGATTGTATTGCCAACGTAATGTATTTTATTGCGGTCAATGCCTATCAACATACATGGGATTTTCATTTTAATATAACCACTTCGATAAGAAATTCTTTTTAATCTTTACATAGGACGGGTTTTTTTTTATACATTTTTTCTATAGTGAGAATTTTTCTCTCTTACTGAATCAGCAAGAAATTTCTTTAATCATTTGCTCTCGAAAAAGTTGAGAACTTTTTTTCATGTTTGTCCTAATACATTCACCTTTTACACGGAGAATTCATGTATAATATGCTTTTAGTCCACAATCTTACTTACACGAACAATTAAAAAGAATTTCTCTTTCCCATAAATGAGTTTATGTGAACACTTTTCTTGCAAATTAGACTCTCTTTTTTTAACTGGGAGAACCTTGGTTGAACAATCATCACCAAATTTATTGATTTTAATGTTTTCTATTATTCCATTATATCCACTAAGTTGTAGTTACAATGAAGATATTTTACAGTTGCTCAGCCAAGTTTGGTAAGCTCCTAGTCCATTGGTCAATTATAGAAAAGACTTCGGCAACTGCAGTGTTCTTCAAGGTGTTTGACGAAAGGAGTAAGATTTACATGAGATTGGGGAAAAAAGAAAAAAAAATCCTCATACATATGAGAAAATGTAATTATTACTATTTTATGGAACATTTCAGCCCATATTACAATATGATGGATAAATTATTCAATTTTCTTTTCTACAAAAATAGCTTAAGTATGCAAATTTATTTAGAGAAATATGAAATTGATTAGTACAGAAGTAAAGATAAAGTTCTTTTTAAAGGGTGTGAATCAATCAATTATTAGGAATAAAGATGTCAAAAAGGCCCGAACCGAATCAATTGGAACCCAAACTTTGGGGGTCCCTTAACGCTGGGTCTTCAACCCCAAAGCCTTCGGCTTTCTCTGCGTTTCCATCCTCGTCCTCACCGACGTCTTTCACGCCTTCATTTCTGCCTTGGTCCCTTCTTGCCAAATGCGCTGCTCCGTTTCTGTAATTTTGTGAAGCTGTTCTCTTTCTAAATCTTGGGTTACTGATGAGCCTTCCATCGTTTGCTTTTGATTTCTGTCGGAAAGTATTATGTATCGGGGGAGAAATACCTAACCCTGCTTGTAAACATGAATAGAGATAATAACATTGAGACAACGATAACAAATTAATAGTAACAATCAAGCCAATCTATATAACATCCAAGATATTAAAATGTGCAATCAATTATAATCATAAAGCAAAGTAAACAAGCATTTTAATATCGTCCCTAAAAAGAAAAATACAACACAAAATAAAGAACCCTAATGTGAAACCCTAAAAGGTTGTCCAATTTTGGATTTTAATATTTTTAAGAATTTTCTAATTTTTCCGATTCTTTCTGAATTTTTTTAGCAACCTTTTATTACTTTTAATTATTTTTTCCAAAATTTTTAAAAAAATTTAGGATTTTCTTTAGAATTTTTAATGATTTTTTTTTATTATTATCAAAAGGATTCGGACCTGGCCAAGAGACCTAATTCGAGTAAACTAACCTGGCCCCTACTGGTCCAAGTTGGACTAGTGACTAGGCCAGTCCTAAAGCGTGAACTTCCTATTAACATTGACCCATGAAAGGAATTTGTAAAACAGCCCAGCCCGTTTTCCTTGCACCCGGCTCGAACCTATTCAGCCATTTCTCAACCCATCGGCCCTTCTTTATTTCTGTTTCTTTTGTCTTTCTTTTGTTCTGTCATTTTCTGCTGCAAATTTCTTCTTCTTCTTCAACCTCCCGATGTCTTCAACAAGCTTGAAGCTTCTGCAGCTCCACTCGAACAAAGAACACTCGATGCCACAACCATCTTTCACACACATCGCCGCTAGCACATATGCAGTTGCCGAACCACCACATACCGCCGGTTGCTATTCCAACCGGCATCCAAAATTACTAATCACTCACACCGGCAACCTCTAAATTTAACAAAATAAAAACTTACTTATCCTAAATTTCTAAAACCAATAACAGCCATGAAAATGTTAATATGAGGAAAGAATAGCCTAATTAGGGTGGCCTCGAACCACTGGCTTTGTCGGCAAGAGGAGGTCTCCGATGAAGGAAATGGACGTCCAGCAATGGTGTAGACTCGGTGACAACCGATTATTTCCTAGAAAATCACATGGAAACCCAACAAAAACACCAGCTTTAGGTAGGATTCGACGAATGTAAATGGGGGAAAAGAACAGTCAAAGTGTCAAAATTTGACACAATGGGACATTTAAGTGTCAAAAGTTACGAAAGGTACATTTAAGTACCACTTTTTTTTTAAAATTAGATCACTTAAGTGCTAATTCTGATGAAGGCCGCCGGATATTTGCTGTGACTTATTTTAATAATATAACTCGCTTATGTGGCTTGTCAGAAACTGAGTTAACAAAAATTAAACCAAAACGACATTGTTTTTGTGCTGACATGGCATTTTAAAAGTGTATTAATTAAATAATATTAAATAAATTTAAAAATATATTATTATAAAATTGATTAATTTAAAAAAAAAAGGGAAATGGAGGATCGGGCGAGGCCGCACCACTGTCGCCGCCCCACCCTCATCGGGAAGGGCCAACGACGGTGGGGCAAGGGTCAACTAGGGTCGCTATGCCCTAGCCAATAGTGGCCCTTGGCCCGGCTAGGTGAGGGTCGATGACCCTCACCAAATCTGGGGGAGGGTTGCGACCCTCGCCCTAAATCTGGGCAAGGGCCCGCAAGCCCTCATTGCAGGTTGGTTGGGGTCATCGGCCACTAGCTAGGGCTTGGCAACCCTGGCCGACCCTTGCCCCACCGTTGTCAGCCCTTCCCGGCGATGGTGGGGTGGCAATGGTGGCAGTGGCGAGGGTTGCACAGCCCTTGCCCGAACCCTCCCCTCACCTTTTTTTTAAAAATAAAATCGATTTTTCAAATTTTTTTCTAGTATGACTTGGACAAATTTTTTTTTTTAAATTGCTACATGGATATTTAATTTTAAAAGAAAATTAATTTGTTAGCAAATAAAATCACCGGAAAATGATATGTGGTAATTTGGCCGGATTTTTTCTCCATTGGCACTTAACTGATCTTTTTTGCTTCGATTTTGACATTTAAGTGTACTTTTTTAAAATTTTAGCACGTAAGTGTCCCCCCGTGTTAAGTTTTGGCACTCTAGGAGTTCACACGTCAATGTAAATGCAAATATGAATCGGCTTCAAGCTTAGACATGATAATTTCTTGGTGTCCTTTCGAGCATTTTAACAAACAAATGATGTCCATTTTAGAAAGCAAGCTCTAGATTGATATTCATAGCGAAATGGGTCTCAAAACTTGACACATGAAAATGTGAACCCACATCATAGATTATAGATAGGTTCTATTACTTTATCAAATGCCTATAATCTCTAAAAAAATTTCAGATCTTAGATTCAATGAAACAAGGCTGAAAATGAGGTGTTTGAGAGTAAACTCCTACTTGGCTTATGGTGGAGTTTTGGTATCGTACGGTCAAGCGACCTTCTTTCTAGTCTGAGGATCAAACTTGTGGCCCCCCACCTAGCCGTGGACAGCGAAGGAGGTTGGCTATCACGCAAGGAGTTCTCTAGCCATCTTCCTTCTTCAGCCTTTCAGAACCTTTCTATCTAGCCCTCATCGGTTCCCTCTATCTCTAGTTTTTTTCTTCGGTCTTGTTGTAAGAAATAGTTGGCGGAAAAAATGACTTACCTCTTTCGATGCAAAATAAAGAAATTACTCTAGAAATGTATGTTGAATCACGAATGAATGATGGACAATATGACTTCACATTAGTCCAAATATAATTATGAGGAAAGTATTCACATTTTACAGCGTCACTGCCAATTATCTCTCAAAGTATATAATGGAGCCCTTGAGTGTTTTCTTTTGATTGTGAGGATTCTATTTTTCTTAATTGCATTCCTTAGCTGTTATTTTTAGAAGTTATTATTGTTGGGAAACGCGAATATTCGAAGAATAAAAGCAGGGAAGAAAAAGAGAGCAAGCAGGAATTTTTACGTGGAAAACCCTTCCAAAATCAAGAAGGGAAAAACCACGGTGCCACACTAGGCAATCTCTTCACTATCAGTATCAGTGTTACAAGCTCAGGATTACAAAACTTCAGCGTTACAACTATAAAAGAACTTGCCTTATTTATAACAGAAGTCTAGGGCATACATATTAAATGAAATTACATATATGCTATTAGCAGTAATATAAACTCTATTTCTTTTAATATCTCAGGATGGGTGACCTACTGGGAAGTGTCTACCCACAATAATATATTTCTCTATCATACTCCACAATTCCATCAATCTCCCACTTGGAGGCTGATCTTCAAAAAACAGTAATAATCTTTTATAGTCTTCATCTTTTCAACTCAAATTGTCCTAATGCGGCGGCCCCCCTTATCACTTACCATGGAGGCCAACTGAGGCAATGCACACCCTCAGTTTCTCAATGGTGACAACCTTTGTTAACATATCTGCTGGATTTTCTGCACCAAGAATCTTCTTTAATGACAATGTCCCGTCATCTATCAATTGATGAATTTGATGATATTTTAACTAAATGTGTTTTGTCCTTGAGTGAAATACCGGATTCTTTGCAAGACAAATAGCACTTTGACTATCACTGAAAAGAACACTGTTATCTTGCTCTTTGCCTATCTCATTCAGAAAATTTTTCAACCAAATCATCTCCTTACCAGCTTCAGATATAGCCACATACTCTACTTCAGTGGTTGAGAGAGATACACAAGTCTGAAGTCTAGATATCCAACTGATTGCAGTGCCACCTAAGGTAAAAACATAACCTGAGATGCTTTTCCTATTATCCAAGTCACCACCAAGATCTGCATCAACAAAGCCCTGTAAAGTTGCATTATTTTTCATAAAACATAATGACATACCTAAAGTGCATTTCAGGTATCTTAATAACCACTTTACTGACTTCCCAATGTTTTATTCCCGCATTTGCCATGTATCGCTCACAACTCTCTTTGCATGAGCTATGTCCGGTCTAGTACACACCATTGCATACATTAAACTACCAATAGCTGATGCATAAGGCACTTTAGCCATATACTCCCGCTCTTCATTCGTCTTTGGTGACTGCTCCTTTGAGAGCTTGAAGTGACTTCCTAAAGGAGTACTTCTAAGCTTTGCATTATGAATTCCGAATCTGTCAAGCACTTTTTCAATGTACTTTTCTTGAGATAACATTAGAATTCCTTTAGATCTATCCCGCGTAATCCTCATTCCAAGAATCTGATTTGCTGCGCCCAAGTCCTTCATCTCAAACTCTTTTGACAATTGCTGCTTCAATATGTTGATCTCTCTCATGCTAGATCCTGCAATGAGCATATCATCTACATACAACAGCAAAATAATATAGCAGTCATCAAATTTTTTGAAATAACAACAGTGATCCATGTCACTTCTAATGAACCCATTACCACACATAAATGTGTCAAATTTGTTGTACCACTGTCGAGGAGCCTGTTTCAAGCCATACAAACTTTTCTTCAATTTGCAGACATAATTTTCTTTTCCAGGATCCTAAAACTTTCCGGTTGTACCATATAAATATCCTCCTCCAAATTACCATGGAGGAATGCATCTAGCTGCTCTAGATGTAAATTCTCTGTAGCAACAATACTCAATACTGATCTAACAGTAGTCAATTTCACAACTGGAGAAAAAATCTCTGTATAGTCAATTCCTTCCTTTTGTTGAAACCCTTTTACTACTAACCTTGCTCTGATACCAATTGTTGGGAAACGCGAATATTTGAAGAATAAAAGTAGGGAAGAAAAAGAGGGCAAGCAGGAATTTTTACGTGGAAAACCCTTCCAAAATCAAGAAGAGAAAAACCACGGTGCCGCACTAGGCAATCTCTTCACTATCAGTATCAGTGTTACAAGCTTAGAGTTACAAAGCTTCAGCGTTACAACTATAAAAGAAATTGCCCTATTTATAACAGGAGTCTATGGCATACATATTAAAGGAAATTACATATATGGTATTAGCAGTAATATAAACTCTATTTCCTTTAATATCTCAGGATGGGTGACCTACTAGGAAGTGTCTACCCACAATAATATCTTTCTCTATCAGACTCCACAATTCCATCAATTATTTTATAGTTCTCTTGAAAAATAATCGCTCATACCCATTCAAAGGGTACCTCTCTAAAACACACTCCATCATAGACAATAGGTGTCTCTTAGACACATTCCATCATGGATGTACCAAAATATAACATCTCTCACTTGGACATGATGGGTTTAGTAATGCTCTATCAAATATATAAGGCATTCAACATTCATCTGCTTTAGAAACGATTTATACTTACAATAAAACCGTGCGACTAGTGAGTACACCTGCACATAGGAGCTCTAATTATGCACCTGTTAAGGATAACATAATGGTTACAACCCAAAAAAAGAAGATAAACAATCAATGTTTCACAATGCCCCAAACATATTCTGCTATATTAGTCCAAATATACCTATCCTTTAAAGACTATATTTGAATATTCTCAAAATACCATGTATTTACAATTATATCTAAAACCACAAAAAAGCAATATAATTGGTCAACTAGTAAATACACGTAATAGATGTAAAACAACAACAATATTCCTTTGCACTCATGTCTCTTTTCATTTAAGAGCAACTGCTTTCCTAAACATGTCCCATAAAGCCATATCTTTTCATGACCGCTGGTAACATGTTAAAGTAACAATATTGATCTGTCACTTCAAGAACATAATTAGAAGCATAGGCATTAAATGAGGTAAATTAAAAATTACCTCAAGGACTCACACGATGAGTAAATAAGGATAAATTTTACTTATCTCCTTTATTGGTTGAATAAAGCACATGTAGTATGAATTACATGCTATAGTGAATTTCTTTTTCTATAAGAGCATATGCCATTTGTTAAACATATCTACTATATGGGTCTTAGCCTAAATATAGTTACATGCTTCTCACGTACTTATATTTAGCTTGAGTGCTATATTAGCTCACTTTCTACAGCGCTTAATTAAGTACTCGCATCTGGATTCCTTCAAGCATACATAATTGTGGGCTATCATGTTCGGTCTTATTATTCACAAATTATAGACCTCATCTCAATTCCTATCAAGGCAACGTAAAATTATACTATGTATTAAACTTGCTTTTCCAACATTTATAATACATAACGTTTTATCTCAACGTGCTAATTGTTAGGGGTGTCAGTAACCGAACTGGAAATCGGAAACCAAATCGAATTGAACCAAAATTTCATGCGTTTTTTGTTCGGTTTGGTTAACCGAAAAAAATTAAATTATTTCTCTCAGTTCAGAATCTATCTAATTTGGTTAATCGAACTAAATCGGTTAACTGAATTGAATCGGCTCCGTTTTAGTAAATCAGAAAATTTGATTCAGAATCTCTCTCATGCTCGTCGAGCTCCGTCTCTCTTGTGCTCGGTCTGTCTTGTCTCCATCTTTGTCACGATCCGCCTCCATCTCCGACGCGATCGGCCTCCACCTCCACTTCGGTCTCCAGCCGATCGGCCTTCGCCTCCATCTTCGGCACGAGTCGTCTCCGCCTCTGACTTGATTGTCTCCACCTCCGCCTCCAACTTGATCCATGTCCGTGTCTCTCTCTCGCTCATTCGCTCGGTCGTCTTCATCTCTTGCTCAATCTGAACGGCTCACGTCCGTCACCCTCGCCTGGCTTTGGTCACCTTCCTCCTTCGAACCCAGTCAGATCCTGCTTCTGGGTTTGTCCTCCTAAAGCTAAAACCCTAGCATCGAGCCCAAATCCGAGCTTGATTCAGGCACTTGAATAAGGAAGGCCCGATCCCCTAATTCACTAGCCATGGTTCGTGGGTAAGAGATTGTGTTTTTGGATGCTCATATTGTTTGTGTTTTATCCGTTCTTCCTTTTAGTTTCCATGGGTAATGTCTAGTCTTGAGTTTCGTTTCGAATGGTGAGGGTGTTTTCGGCTGGATTTCTCAAGGTTGAGTTTGTTTCTGAATGGTCTGTTTTGTTTTCTTCCTTTATCTGCTTGTGCTTCGTCTGCGAGGACGAAAGAGAGTCTGATCAATGGATAAGAGTGAGATTTGTGGGAAATAGTGACCGGGACTATTTGAGAGAGTAGATATTTCGATCTTTCGTGGTCTCGGAGTTCAGATTGTCACCGAAATGTGTTGATTTATAACCTGTTTTGCAGACTGGTCTGTTTTTAACTGCTGAAGCGTTGGGCTTCATGTGGTGTTTGTATTTGTTTTGTCTGGGAAAACTATGTATGTTCCCTCTGCCTTGTCTCAGTTAAACAAATGACCCCCCTTTCTCCCTCTCTCCATTTCTCTATTCTCCATTTGAGATTCAATTCAATGGGCTAATTATAGATGGTTTAAGTTTCTCTATAGGACATGTGCATGATTTTGAATCTGCATATGAAAAACAGAAAATGGAGACCTGTGAGCACATACACAATTTTACTTAATAGGGTGTTCTGGGGT
The DNA here is from genome assembly GCA_014182845.1 of Corymbia calophylla. NCBI lineage: Eukaryota > Viridiplantae > Streptophyta > Magnoliopsida > Myrtales > Myrtaceae > Corymbia > Corymbia calophylla. Next base: position 11,682,120 of record CM024701.1, on the reverse strand, counting down.
AACTTTTTATTACCATTAATTCTGTTGTATTTTCAGTGACTATCGGACTTGTGGTAATTGGAGGTTGTTCCATTGTTAATCTATTCTTGCCTTTTCTCTTTACTTTTATATTATTTGCCGTGCTCTGTTGAAGACCATTGCTACCATGTTAGTGACATTTGTCTATGATTTTTGTAAAATATGAACTTTATTATGCGTAGGTGAAACGATATGCATGTATATTTGAACTATAGCAAGCTCGATTTATACACTCCTTCCAAATTGTCACTTTACTAATTGTTTCCTTTTTTGCAGGTTATGAAGCACCAAAGTTGAGGTAAGCTGTCATGCTGATCCCATCCCACTGGCTGGAATTAGAGAATAATCCCTCTCCATAACTCCAATTGGTCAGCTTAGTCTCAAGTCTTGACTACCATGTTTGTTATTGTCCATGGTTGCAGTTATGCACGCTTGGTGTAACATGTCTGGCTAAGTTTACTGAAAGCAACTTTGCTTATGTTAGATTTCATTTTCGTAGTCTTTGATTCTCAGGAAATGTTATTATTTCGATTTATTGTAGTTTTCTTTGATAAGGAATGAATGCATTCATGGATCACGTTGACTGATATGGTGCAAATTGACAGAGAGGTCAGACTGGGGCTGACTTTATTGATGACTGAGTTAACGAAATATTCGTGAACCTAAATGGATATTGTCCTAATGAACTATATGTTGTAATTTGAGACTCAAAATCTGTTTTTACTTTTATTACATGATGAGTTCCTTCGAGAAAGGGTTTGCATGTAATGTTTTCATTGGAATTGGGTTTTGTGCAAGAAACTGCCCCCCATTATTTAGCACTAACAGATTCTTAGTGTACTAGCTCGAGCAAAGCAGATAGAATTAATCACTACTTATAAGTTTTATCATAAGCAACTCAATCATCTGCATGAAGAAGCTATTTATTTATTGTTGATGACCTCATTGAATCGAATGTGATTAATTTCTCCTTCACTTTGATCAGTTGACATCTCAGTTCCTCTTGTATTTGTTTCTGCTGATGATTGAAGGGAACTAACTGGTTGTCTGCTCTGTCTCCCCTCAAGTTTTTGCTTATTTGGTCTAATCATAAACTCTAGATACATAAGGCATTTCTCATAATGTTCTTAAAGTAAAAGATGTCGGCTTCTAGTGGCTTGTGTTCAATCAATCCTCACACAATTTAAGCATAGAAATCCTCCAGCTTTTTCAAGACAAAAGATAATCGGTGCCGAACTCCGAACTCTCTGGGTAATTTCTTTGCATGTTAGATGATAATGATATCTAAAGGAGGTGCCAATGTTTCATGAAATTGCATCATCTGAGATGCTTTTACACGAGATGTTATGATCCTTTTCTGAGTTCGTAGGTCCTGACAATATAATTTCATCATCCTTCTTGTGTGAAGCTTTTAGCTTATGCTTATTATGGATGCCTCCTATTGCTTATGTATAGTTTTCTGAATTTTCTCATCGATAGATCTTTATACCAGTTGAGAGAAGCTGATTTGGAACACTTGTTGCCAATTGATATTGATATTGTTGTCTCTATTGTAGTTTTACACCACCTTATTGACAAGCTTCTTTGGAATATTATGTTGGTTTTCTCCAAGGGAAAGGGTAGCTAATCCTTCATCATAGTCTTGTTAGCTGCTAATTTTGCTAAATGAACAAGCAATGGGGTTGAGTGTGTTAAGATTGAAGAGGAAAAGCAAAGCAAAAAGGTATTCTTGTTCCCTCAATTCTAGTTTCTGCTATTTGATGCGATCATGGGTTTTCTTATTTTTTATTCTCTTTTCTGATTAGCATAGTTAACTCCCTTAAGTAGTACTAACAAATCATGAGTTGTACTTAGGACCATGTAGTTCAGGATTATTAGTGTTCAAATAAATTGCTTTGTTTCCTGCTAATTTAATGGTGTCTTCCATAATATTTTTCATTTGTTATTTGCACTTTCCATTTATGTATGAAAGCTGAAGTGTCTTCCATGATTTAGGCGAATCTTCCATATAGAAGGGAGTTAACAAATGTCTTCATTGAGTGAATCTAGTGGTATGAATAGAAGAAGGCTGAGATCTACTGCATGGGAACACTTTAAAAGGATAGAAAGCAGCCAAGATAAAGCTAAATGTATATACTGTGGTGTTGTTATTGGTTGTTCTAGTGGTCAAGGAACGAGTGGAATGCATAATCATTTAGGTAGGTGTAAAAAATATCCATATGCGAATGTGGAGAAAAGGAAAAAAAGTGCCTCAAATGAACTTGTAGGGGTTGGTAGTTCTATTTCAGCTAGTCCATGGAAATTTGATCAAGAGACTAGTCGAAAAGACTTGGTAGCGATGTTTATTATTGGTGAACTACCATTTAAGTTTGTGGAACTTGAGGCATTTCGAAAATTTGTGTATGGAATCTAGCCAAAGTTTTTAATCCCCTCAATAAACACATTAAGGGAGGATTGTTATAAGTTATACTTGGAGGAAAAAAGCAAATTAAAGAAATATTTTTTTGATACTTCTCCAAGGGTTTGTCTCACGACTGACATATGGACTTCTTGTCAAAATTTGAGTTACATATATCTCACTGCTCACTTTGTAGATGCTGATTGGAAGTTGCAAAAGAAAATTTTGAATTTTTGTCAAATCTTAGGACATTCTGCCGAGATTATAGGGAAAGGGGTTGAGAAATGCTTAACTGGTTGGGGGATTAAAAGCATTTTTTCTATCATTGTTGATAATGCTAGCTCCAATGACTTGAGAGTTCAATATTTGAAGAAAAGACTAAACTCTTGGAATACTTTGTTATTATCAGGTGAGTTACTACATGTGAGATGTTGTGCCCATATTTTCAGTTTGATCGTGAGATAGGGTTTGAAAGATTTAGATGATTCCATCATTAGAATACGCTCAGCTGTGCGTTTTGTGAGGTCTTCTCCCTCGAGGTTGCAACAGTTTAAGGAGTCTATGAGGTTGGAAAATACTGAATCCAATAGTCTTGTATGTTTGGATGTGGAGACTCGTTGGAACTCAACATACTTGATGTTGGAAGCGGCCTTGAAGTTTCGAGAGACTTTTAACTCAATAGATATTCGGGATAGAAGATTTGCTGAAGAGCTTTCTAAGGTGAGGGTTGCCTACTAGTGATGATTGGGATTATGCCCGCCGATTTCTTCCTTTCTTGAAGTTGTTCTATGATGCAACTTTAAAAGTATCGGGCTCTTCTTACGTCACTTGTAATGATATGGTAAAAGAAGTCTATGGGATTTATATGATGATTGATAAATATAGTAGGGATGAGGATATGAGTTTGCAAGAAATAGCCAAGAGAATGAAGGTCAAGTTCAATAAATATTTTGGCAATGTGAACAACATGAATCTAACATGGTTCATTGCATGTATACTTGACCCTCGACATAAGATAGAGTATGTGAAATGGATGATCAATCAAGTGTATGAAAGCAATCAAGCAAAAACTTTACAAGATAGAGTGACAAAATCTCTAACATTATTGTTCGAGCAATATCGCACCAGTACATGCCCCCAAAGCAACTTGAGATTAAAGGGGACAAGGATAGTGAATGTGTCAATGTCTCCTATGGTTGGTGCAGACTATATGACTGCAATGTATCTTAACCAAACCGGACAAGAATATGTGGAAGAAAAATCTAAATTAGATAAGTTTTTGGAAGAAGGATGTGAACGGTATAGCTGCAACTTTGATATCTTAAATTAGTGGAAAGTCAATTATTCTAGATATCCTATCTTATCTTCCATTGCTCGAGATATTTTGGCTGTGCCTATCTCAACCGTAGCATCAGAGTTTGCATTCAGCACAGGAGGTTGCATACTTGACATATTTCGTAGTTCCTTGACCCCAATCATGGTGGAGGCTTTTATATGTACTCAATATTGGCTACGATCCACACCACTTTCACAGTCGATTGAGAAAGACTTAGAAGAACTTGAAAATTTCGAGTCAGGTGAGAAAGAAAATAACCATGAAATATCTATGTCTTTCAATATTACAATTGATACTTCAATTCTCATTTTCATTGTGGATTTAATGTAGAGTTGTCAACTACGACCATGGAGCTGAGCTCAATAGCGATTTCTCTTGATGATTGACAAACTAAGAATGAAACAAGTGGTAATTTTATTTATTTTGTTCACATTGCCAAAATATTTATTGAACTTGGAGAATGCTAGAATTGAACGCATAGTCTTCTTATTGGCTGAGGATAAGATCTCTCAGTCTCTGGCTCCAAATAGGTCATACTCAAGAGCTCCAAGGGAGAAACAATTTACCATGACAAACTGTGAGTTTGTGGTTCCATACCGTCCAACGAGGGAAAAATCCCAAAGATCTAGGTCTCGTGTACTTCAAGAGTACCCCATCCCAAAGAATTTGAGGGAGTTGTTTATGAATAACCAGGTCCCCAATGTTCTTGATGAAGGTTTGACAACTGAGAACTACTCAGCTTACTTCAATGCATTAGTTATCATTGAAGAGCTAAACTTAGAGGTAATAGTGATACTTAAGAAGCGTTGAACAAGGATTCTTTATTCTTGTGATCCAAATATTCATAGCACTCCTATTTTTTTTCATCTTGGGAAGAAATGATGCGCCATAACATGGAGTGTGTCCAAATGACAAGGAAGGGCCGTTTTCTATCTTTGGTGGTTCCTAGGCTTGCTGAGAAGAGACCTTCACTTTTACAAGGCGATGTTGTCCGGGTGAAGCTTGCTTATGAAGTCGCGGCTCAGACTATTCCTTATGAGGTTCGTTGACCATCTTGTATAGTATCTTTCAAACCATCTGTGCATTGAACTTTTTTGTATTTTTCATTTTTAATGCATACTGTGTACTTTTGCCAGAGGATGAAAGTTCACCTCATAGGGTAAGAAGTGGAGGTGTGACCACAAATAATTACCTTGTGTGGGGGCTTTAAATTTTCCTACTGCCCAAGAAAGAGAAAATAGATGCTCTATCTTCTTTTAGCACCTTAAAGGTTTTCCTTTAAAAGTTGTTGAAGCATAAAACCTGATTAGCTATTGATGTTAGAAGTTCCAGAGAGAATCGATGCTCTTGTGCCTTTTAGTGCTATTTTTTCAGTTGAAATTACTCTCCTTGACGGATACCTCATTATCCAGTGACTTACATGTTCATTGAAAATTACTGATTGATGGAGCACTGTTTAGGGCTGCATTCAACGTATCCGCTATTTTTTTTTTGTGGAGTGTGTCTACAAATGTCCTCCTCTTGAGGCTTTAACGCTCTATGGGATCATCATATCTACTTATATGAGCTCATCCCTTCTTCGTGCAGAATGTATAGAAAGTGGGTAGTTTTCCCATATTTTTCTGGATGAGGCCGGGCAAGCTTCAGAGCCTGAATGCATGGTTCCTGTTGCCAACTTTTGTGGGAAGGAGACAGTGATTGTACTAGTCGGAGACCTGAAGCAACTTGGCCGTGTCATACATTCCAAATATGTTGAGGCTTGTGGATTGGGAAAATCTTTCCTAGAGAGGCTTTTTGAGCATGAATTCTATTTGAATGAGGACATCGGATTTGTGACAAAACTGGTGAGAAACTATAGGTGCCACCTTGCCATTTTAGATCTTCGTTCAAAGCTCTTCTATGAAGGGAAATTATTAGCATGTAAAGAAAATTCCTCTTCTGTGATCCCATCTTCTGACCTGCTTCCAAACAGATTTACATGTCTTTCCTTCACGTCTCGAAACTTAAATGTAGATTTACATGTTTATGGTGGCCTCAATCTAAGCACTTGGAGTGAAAGGTTATCTTCTGGTGATGGAAACACATACTCTTTTTTGTGGTTGAATTTTCTGAAGTAGGGTAGTGAAGGAACTAATTGATTGTTCCAAGGGCATTTGAAAAAAAAGTCAGGAAAAATCGAAAAACTAAACCGAACTTAACCGAATTGAACCAAAAAAAAAGTCAGGAAAAATCCAAGGGCATTTCAGTTCGGTTTGGTTCAGTTCGGTTCGGTTCGGTTTTCTTAGAAAATCGAACCGAACCGAACCACTTACACCCCTACTAATTGTAGCACTTGAGGCAATTGCTCGTGTGAATGAGCCAATCAATGCCTATTGATATATATTTCAACGACATATGTGTGCATGTGCTAGTCTCATAATGAATTTATACTTGTTGATAAAACATCAATTCATTAAAAGAAAACAAATAAGTACAATACATAAATCCACATAAGCATAACCCAATAATCCTCAACAATATTATATATCCCATTCTAGGTAACCCTAGAGACATTCTATGGGTCAAGAACACATCTTTAGGAATAGCCTGTGTGAATGGATCAACAACCATCTTGTTGGTTGAAACATATTGTCGGACCACTTCCTTATACGCTATTATATTTCTAATAAAGTTATTCTTTATATCAATGTGCTTTGTCCTACCATAAAACTTGAGATATTTCACATAGGCAATGACTGCTTGACTATCATAATGAATTGTTATTAGTTTTGTAGCTTCAGTGACAATGGCTAAATTTTTCAAAAAATGTTTTAGCCATACTGCTTCTTGCACTGCGACAGAACATACAATAAATTTTGCTTCCATTGTAGATAAGGTTGTGCATGTTTGTTTCTTGCTATTCCAAGAAATTGCACCTTCATTAAGCAAGAACACATAACCATACGTTAACTTACGCTCATCAAGGTCTCCTCCCCAATCGGCATCAAAGTAGCCTAATAAGTGTAAATCATTCCCTTGATAACAAAGTTGATAGTCCATGGTGCCTTTCAAGTATCTCAAGATCCTCTTAACTGCTTTCCAATGTGCTTGATCAAGATTTGATTGATATTGGCTCACTAACCCCGTAACATAACATATGTTGGGTCGAGTACACATCATAGCATACATCGAACTTTTGACCGTACTAGCATAAAGAACATTTTCCACTCATTTCTTTTCCTCTGGAGTCTTGTGACACATCTTAGTACTTAAGCCTTCTCCTTGCATGATAAGGGTATCAATGGGATTATAATGCTGCATATAGCGTTCAATAATCTTAATTTTATAAGATTTTTGTGACATAGCAAAGAGTTTCTTTGATCGATCTCTTTCAATCTTAACTCCAATATATAAGTAGCTTCTCCCACGTCTATCATTTCAAAATTGGAAGACATCCATTCTTTCATGGCTATAACCAAACCCTTGTCATTCCCAACCAACAGCATATCATCCACATAAAGTAATAAAATTACAAATTTATCTTCAGACTGTTTCATATACATACAATAATCTTCTTCGATCATCATGAACCCAAAAGAAGTAATGTTTTGATGAAAATGAAGATACTACTATCTAGATGATTGCTTAAGGCTATATATTGAGCGCTTAATTTTGCAAACTTTTCGCTCTTGACCTTTAGCCACAAAACTTGTTGATTATTTTATATAGATTTCTTCATCTAGTTTTCGATTGAGAAATGTTGTCTTTACATCAATTTGATGTAATTTTATGTCCAAATGTGCGACAATGGCTAGTATAAGGCGCATTGAGGCAAACCTTATAACTGGTGAAAATGTTTTATCATAATCTATACCCTCTTGTTGAGTATAACCTTTTGCCATAAGGCAAACCTTGTACTTTTCAATGGATCCATCTGCCTTTCGCTTAATCTGGAAAACCCATTTATTTACAATAGCTTTGCCATTAGATGGCAAATCAACCAAATCCCAAACACGGTTTGTCCTCATAGACTCCGTTTCGTCTTCCAAAGCTTTTTTCCATTCTTCATTATCAAGGGATGAGAGAGCCTCTTGAACTTTCTTAAGCTCAGCATCGTCTTGTGGAGCAATCATAAATGCTTCCCCTTCAATCTCAAAATGACAACAGGGAATACTTTTTCGATTACTTTTATGCAACTGAACTTCTCATGAATTTAGTTCGCTAGGCGGTGCAACACTCTCACTAGGCCTTGTATGTTGAAGTCAACTTTTATTTTCCTTGACAAGATTAATGGATATGTTATCAAGATCTTTCAATTCATATAATTGGAAATCTTTATTAATCTCACTTCTACTAGAAAAATTGTTCTCCAAGAACGTGACATCTCATGACTCTATTTCAATCACGCTTCCATAAGCTTGTTCACCTATAAACACATACATATTTAGAGTACCCAATAAAAATACGTTTCTTCCATCTTGAGCCTAATTTGCCATATTTGTGGGAAGAATCATGAACATATGATGCACACCTCCAAAGTTGTAGATTACTTAAGTTTGGTTTCCTATCAATCCACAATTCATAAGGAGTGGAAGTGACTGACTTAGAGAACATACGGTTAAGTATACAGGCAGCAATCAATAACGCATCTCCCCAATATGAGATAGGTAAATTTGCCTGTGCCATCATAGACGTAACCATTTCTAATAGGGTTCTATTCCTTCTCTTAGCAACTCATTTTGTTGCGGAGCACTAGAAATAGTCAATAGTCTTACAATTCTTTTTTCATCTCAAAGAGCTGTAAATTACTCAGATAGATACTCACGTTCACAATGGTTCTCAATATCTTGATTATTTTGTTCAATTCATTCTTAACCAAAACTATATATCATCTAAAGCAATCCAATACTTCAGACTTTTGAGAGATCATAAAATTATAACCAAAACATGTGAAGTTATCTATAAAAGTGACGAAATATGAGGCTCCATGCCTCGCCCTCACATTTAACGGACAACAAATGTTAGAATGTATGAGTTACAATGGAAGTTCAGTTCTAGTTTCTTTGCCAAATGGTTTTCTTGTTGTTTTTCTGGCTAGAAAATGTTCACATACGAATAGATCAACATTAACGAGTGACCTTAAAAGGCATTCTTTTGCTAATAGTTTCATTCTTTGTAACCCAATGTGACCTATTCTAGCATGTTAAGTACTTGCATCAATTTTCACATTAGTAGAAGATGCAATTAAAGAAAAACAACCATCAACATTAATATTATACGCATCATAGTCAATGTCTAGTACCATTAAACCATTTAATACATAATTAGAACCATAATAAACTATTCCAACAAAAATGACAATACAAATACCATGGAAATTCAATACATAACCTAAGCTTACTGAAACCAAGTTTTGTCGAATATCTGGAGCATAGAAGACATCATGGAAAAATAAGTTTCGACAACTACGTAAGGTTAATTTACATGTACCGACACTCTTCACTTCAACTCTTGAGTTATTTCCAACATATATCCATTTTCTTTCAAGTTGTATTCAACGATACTCCATGAATGCTTCTCGATCTCTAGCTACATGGTCTGTTGCTCCCGAGTCTACAGCCTACATAGGATGGGATTTAGCAAGCATTATAGTTCTAGAAACAAAAGCATTACTTAAAGTAATAGAGTAATGTGGTACCTCTTTCGACTCAGTGCATTCATAGCGAAGTGACCCAGTTTATCACAATTATAACACTTCTTCTTAGCCTTGTCCTTCTTTGTACCACACTTATTGCATCGGAAGACCTTAGTTCTTTTGGATGCCTTATCAGTCTCCTTTCCTTTGTTGTTGAATTTTCGATTCCTCTTGAGTTTGAAGCCCAAAATTTTGAGTGAACTTGATTAAGCAACATAAGCATGGGTAGAGGATTTTGCAACTTTTAGGCACCCATCCTCTAATTCCAAATGACGCGCTATATCGTCAAAAGTAACTATGTTCTCATTATGCGTTATATTGATTTTCATAAGCTCCCAATTGTCAGGAAGAAACCTTATAATTGCTTGAACTTGCTGTTCATCAATAAGGGTGTCACCCGCCGATTTCAGCTTACGGATTATGTTTGACATCTCGCGAAGATGCTGCCTCATCGTTAGATTTGGGTGCTTTCAATATGTATCAAACTTGATAGTGAGTCTCCTTAACTTAGTGACAGACATACCTCCAAACTTATCTTTCAAGGAAATTCAAATTGCTTGAGCTTTGTCATAACTTTCAAACTCACACATGAGATCATCTTGCATGCAGCTCAGCAACGTGATGTAAGCAATGCTATTTTTTCTTTTCCAAGCTTGGTAAGCTTTTTAATCTCTTTTATGTTGAACTGAAGTTCCATGCTCAGGTTCATCCATGGTGTGGTTAAGGGTTTCCAAAACCTCTTGCTCCTCAAGGATGTACTAAATATTTTAATGCCAAATATCATAATTGTCACCATTAAGCTTCTCACCCTTATTGAGGTTAGTCACAATAGTCTTGGATGCTGAAGCCATAAGCAATTGCTACTACACATTGACATAATAAATGCAGAATCAACACTAGCACAATTTTCACATAAACACATTAATTTAATTTGCAGCAAAAATAAACTGAATTAATGATAATTCAACAAAATGTACTGAAACAAAAGTTCACTATGTTTCCAATCAGTTTCAGTGTACGATTGTTCTATTATTATTAACTTATTTAATTTGCACAAATTTTAAGTTCTAGGTGAGAACTCATTCGAATTCTACTAACCTATAAACTCTCACTAAGAAAAAAATAATTACATAACCTCATGTAATTATCACATTTTATTTTAAATATAAAAAAACACAGCATGATGTGGACTAACATACAAAACAATTATGCAACAACCCTTAGTCAATAATGGAATTCAAGACATATTTAATATATCAAGGATCTCTTGTCATTGTTCAAGATTGCTCAGTATTATGAAATTGTAAGTACATTAAACCATATAATTGCTATCATTGGACCAAGCTCTACATAACTCATATGTAATCATTTTCATGTAGGCTAGCTTCTGTTTTTACAAACTCATAAGAAAATATAGGTTAAAAGGAATAAATAATGCATATATATCCCAAACATACACGTATTTAGAGCTCCGTACGTATTTTTATACCTTTAAAAGCCACTGACATGTAAACTAATTATACTACAATGTAGAGAACTTCACTACGAATGCGTATACACTAAGCACCACATGCGCCCACGTGCGTTTGTCCATTCTGAACCGATGGATTGGTCTAATCTGTCCACTGGCATCCGGTCAAATCGTTCATGGTCCGATCGGTCAACTGGTTCATCGGTTTGACTGGTCAAACCGATCTGACCCATTGACTAGTCAACTGAGTTGGGTTACCAGTCAGGTCAGGTCGATGATGTTAGCATGCCGGTTACCAATAGTTTTTTTGATGTCATCATCGTTTGGGATGACGTGCGCATGGGGCTCACGCACTGGGTAGTCCCAGCGCATGGGGTGCGCGGCGCTCATGCGTCGCGGCTTCTGGCTGTGCATGTGGGCGTGTTCAGCGTCTTCCGACGGTGTGATACCCACCATTTTTCTTGTCTTGACGAGATCTTTCATTTTATGTAATCAAATCTCATTTTTACCAAAAATAAATTGTCGAAACAAAGTGAAAACAGAATGATCGTCTTCATCTTTCAAACCTGTTCTTTGTGTCCAAATTATTTTCAATGATTCGTGTTGCAATTTCCGAGAAATGAATATCCATACGATATGAAGTTCATTTGTTCTACCCCCATATCGATCAACAAGTGAAAAAACTCACAAAAAAATAAGACAGATCATAACACAAGCTCTAATACCAATATTGAAAGAAATAGTCAGCGAAAGAAACGACTTACCTCTTTTGATGCGCAATAAAGAAATTACTCTAGAAACATGCGTTGAATCATGAACGAACAATGGACAACACAACTTCATGTTGTTAGTCTAAAATCGTTATTGCCAATTATCTCTTAAAGTAGATAATGGAGCTCTTGAATGTTTTCTTTTGATTGAGAGGATTTTGTTTTTCTCAATTGCATTCCTTAGTGGTTATTTTTAGAAGTTATCATTTTATACTTATCTTGAAAAATAACCGCTCATACCCCTTCAAAGGATACCTCTCTAAAGCACATTCCATCATAGACAAGAGGTGTTCCTTGGACACACCCCATCATAGATGTACCAAAATATAACAAGTCCAAACCTTCTATTCCTCTACTTGCCTTCCAAAATGAATGCCCCTTTGTCAAGTAGCTTTTTCTCCCTTTTTTTTTCGAGTGCCCTCATGGTAGACATGCTTCTCTCTCTCTCTCTCTCTCTCTCTCTCTCTCTCTCTCTCTCTCTCTCTCTCTCTCTCTCTCTCTCTCTCTCTCTCTCTCTCTCTCTCTCTCCTTCTACTCAAAACCTCATGCTCTCTCTTTCTTCTTTCAAAGAATGTCCAACCTCTGCTTCATTCTCCTTTTTCCTTTGCCTTCGGTCTGCAACCAATGAGCTCCCTCCGGGAAAATGATTTTTTTTTTTCTTTGAGCCAACGTCCTCTTTTTTTGCGGAGCTCAAGTCGCTCCTCCTATAGCTGGCCACCTCCCTCCCACTCTCTCTTTCTTCCCCTAAATGAAGGTCGACGCACGCCTTCTTGGCCAAGCATGCTCCTTGCACCTCAGCCAAATGGAATCTTTCTGTGATGCTCCATGCTCATTTGCCCACCTCTCTTCTGATGACAACTGGAGTATTCCGCCTGCTTGCGTCACAGTGGTGGTGTCACCTCCTTCCTCCTTGCTAGCCGCATGCCTCTATGAAAGGAGAGAAAATAGGCTAGGCTTCTTGTTTCATTTTATTTCTGATAGGCTCAAGAAAATAAGGGAAGATGGGCCAAGAAAAAGAAGGGAAATGGGAAGCTAGATGTAGGAGGGCCGAAAATTTATTACAAAGAGCCGGCCCACTCTACTTCATTACAACTTTTATTTTATTAGTATTATTTTTTATCATTTCATTCATTTTCATCATTTTTTTTCACTTTTTTTACTTTTTTATAAATTTTTATATTTTTTGTTGGATAAATGAATATTTAAAAATGTTAACAAAAATTTGGGTGTCAACAAACTAAAGAGATACATGTATTAAAACCATACAAGAATCCAAGGAATACATGAATTAATTAGATATATGATTCCAAGAGATATTACATGAATTAAGGATCAAATTTCTAATACTCATCACCTCCATCAGTTTGAAGGGCCTTAATCTAATAGTTTGAAATATTTTTCCACTGAGAATTTGAATTGCAAAAAAGTAGAGAGAGCATCATATTTCACAGTAAGTAGAAAAAGCCATGTGTATCCATTATAAGCATCAATGAAAATGATGTACTAACAAAAACCATTCACTGACATTACAGGAGATGGTTCTTATAGATCAAGATAAAGTATGTCCAAATGAGCATTACAAGTGGTTAATGATCTAGTTAAGGGAAGACAATGTGACTTGCCCAAGTGACATGATTCGCAAAAACTAGATGAAGGAGAAGTAGATATTAGTAGGTCATGCTTTGAAATAATTGAAGAAGAAATGCAGGTAGTTAGATGATCCAAGTGGTCATGCTAAATAGAAGCAGAAACTCGTTCACCAATAAAGCAGGATGGAGCTAGCAGTGATTTATTTGATTACAGAAGGACCTTATTGGTAGTTCATGTATTATCAAGACAATAGAGTTTATTCCTATTTTACCCTTTGAGTTGGAGGTTTCTCGAGAATCGATCCTTAACACAATAGAAAGTAGGATGAAATTCAAATACCACATTGTTGTCCTTGGTAAATCGAGAAACAAATAACATATTATTCTTGGTAGATGGAACATGATAAACAGTTTGTTAATTTATAAGAACTTGTAGGAGAATGTAAGATGGAAGAATTGATATGTGATATTTGCAAACCTGACCCATTTGTAGTGCAGATTTGACTAGTGCTAGAATAGTCTGCCCAAATGTTTATGTTTGCCATGTCAGCCATAAGATGATGAGTGGCAAAGACTCATCAATTGAAGAAGCATACATTGTAGATGGAGAGTCAGTAATAGCTTTATAATCAGGACTACATCATTGGAAGCATTGGAGAGCTGAGTGACTTGCCTAATCACACACTTGACAAGTGATTCGAGAATGAGAGTAAGTTCCATCATAAAAATTGCGACCATGACCTAAGTTGCTTCCTTGTCCTCAACCACTATCCCCACCACTGGAGGGAGTATTCAGGGTATCAGATGATATGACTTCAACATTTACAATTGGAAAAGACTATATTGAAGATGTAGTGGTAAGATTTTGATAATAACTTCTTGATGGTAAAGAAGGCCAAGGAAGTCATTAAGAAGTAGTGGAGGAAGACGAGATGGATGAGCAGCCAAAGAAAGACGATTTGCAATGTTCTTGAATTTTTGGATAAAGACTTTCATGGAAAGAGAGCCTTTCTTTAGAGATCGAAGCTGATACTTCAATTGCATTATGGTGAGATTAAAGACCATAAAGTTTCTCAAGCAAAGTCAGATATCGTTAGAAATCTCAAGACCGACAATGTGTGAGAAAACTCATTTAGTAAGAGTGGAGAGGATGTGGCAAAGGACCTTAATAATGCCATGTAGGATGATCTGGGCTTGGTCACAATACCATCAGCAATGATGGTGGGAGATGAACAAGGATATAAACCATCCACAAATCGAAGATACCCATAAAGGCAAAATAAAGGAAGATACTATGCTTGTCATGGAAGGTAATTGTTACGATCTAGCATGATTAGGAGAATATTGGATATATTGTCAAGAGCAAAGGGTGGTTGGGAGGGGCCCAACAAGGATGAAGAACCGGCATTGACAGCAGAGGTAAAGGTATTGGAGGATGTGGAAGAAGACATTGTAATGAAGAAGAGAAATAAGATAAAAAAAAATTTAAGAAGCTCTAATATTATGTGAGATTTTATAAAGTCATTACTGACTATTAAAAAACTTAAGTTATTAAATGAATGCATGGATTATTATTTTAAATATTCTAACAACATGAACTTGAGAGATACATGAATTAATGAGATGCATGATTAAAGAGATATATCTCGCTTTGCTCACTTGCATTGATCCATTAACCATAATTACAACAATTTTTTCGGGAGCAATTACCTCCTCATCTACTCTCTTGTGATGGTAATTTGCATTTGTTCGGTCTCGCCATTTTGCCTTCTCTTTTTTCTTTTTTCTTTTTTTGTTTCGCTTGGATCTCGTACTGTTCTAGTTTGCTTTCCTCACACGCTTGTGCTTTCAGTGAGGGTTTGGGCGGTGGATGTGATGAGTATGAGGAATTCCTATTGAGATATGGCGATTGGTGAGAATGTTGATGTAAAGGATCTGCATTTGAGGTATAGTCTCTCTCAACATCATCGTCTTCTTTTTTGACCAATATTTTAGGTAACGGTGTTCACTTTCGTCGACTTCTCGCAGGGTTCCACTGCCTTGCGGAGGAGGAAGACCCAAAAGAAAAAAGAAAAAAGCAAACCCCAAAACCCAAACTGACCTGGGTTTTTGCTTCGGGTTTATGTGGTTCAGGCCAGGAAATGCCATGCCTTTTTGTTCGGTTCGGTTTGGATTGGGTATCTCTAATACCCAGCTCGACTAGAACCAAACTATTAGACACTTTTTGTTGGAATCTCCAAATTTTTCCCACAAATGGTGGAATCTATACTATTGGCTATGGACGGTAGAGTAACTCATACCTAATTTGACAAACTTGACTAATTTGACAAACGTGAGAAACTAATGTCGTAACTCAAATTTATGGTGCATTTGTTTTACTGAAAAACTAAGAAAAAATTTCAAATAAAGACTTGAAATGGATTTTGTTTCAAATAAGGGTTTCAAGTGATCATTACAATTTCATATAACAGTCTGAAGTGGCCATGATAGTTTCAAATAATAATACAACCTCATCAACCGATTAAATATTCTACGGCCAAGGCCATTTTCATCTAATACAATCAGAATTTTAAATTTTACTGTAAATAAATAATTTTTTTTAAAAGGAAGGAAATCAAGTCAAAAGGAAAGGAGAAGCAGCCCAAAGAAATGGACATGAATACCACCTTTTTTGTTGCAAAAATTCCAATAAAATTAGCTTAAAATTCATATAGTTATGTCAAAATCAAGGGGTAAATTGAATGTCACGTTGGATTAACTTTTCCTATTTGGGTCTAGAGCTTAGAGTCCCTATCCTGGCTCACTCATGATAATGTCAATTTTTTTCATAAATTGGTTAGGTGTGAGCAGGGTGAATCAAACCCAAGGGAAGGGGTTTAGGTTTAAAAGAAATTTGCTCACTCGAGCTCACCCAAATTGTGTCGGAGCCTAAATAAACATTTCAGTTGTCAAATTCGTGATATGCTTTAGTGCCAATAGTTTCTTGGAGGAAAAGGAAACCATTGATTATCAGGACCGAAGACCTATTTGATATTAAGAAAAATGATTTGGACCATCTTTTCCTCTAGTGATGGTGTTCCACTAACCATATATGGCAGGTCATGCATGAGTAGCAGGGTTAGAGGTGCAACTTCATTGTCACTCATTCCTGTGCCTACTTTCTTTCCCTTGTTTGCCAAAATAATTATACTCAGCAAGAACCTGCGTGTCTCCTTGGAGAGGGAGGATGTTTTCCACAGATCTAGAACCTACTAATCAAAACAAATTCCTCAATTTTTAGAACTTAAAATTAAACCGGCTCATATGGATCCAGTCCTCAAATTTTCGATTCTACCCTAAAACCATGCTCATTTCTATCACTAACCATTGCAAAAGAAAGAATGGATCAATGACATGAGCCAAATCTCTCTCTTTCTCTCTCCCTCTCTCCCTTTCCCCCTCCTCCAAGATTGTCCTTTCAACTTTGTAAAAATGCATATTAAGTGTAAAATATGTCCACAAAAATCGACAACATCAAACCGAGAACGATGTTCAAAGTAATTTGGTGAATGAGACCGAATTGGGACATTTAAATGTCAAGTCTGGTGAAGAATGCCGGAAATTCAATGTGACTTATTTTTAATAATATAAGTTGTCTATGTGACTCACAAAAAAGCTCAGTCAACAAAGAAAAAAAAAACATCTTTTTGCTTCGAATTTAAGTTTGAATATAAATATTAATTAAATTAGATTTAAAACTAAATTTAAATAACAAAATAGAGATGCAACAACTTTGGTGAGGGCTTACGCAACCCTTGCCGCCACTAGGAGGGGCGGACGTTATGTAGGTGAGGGTTAGCTGAGATCGTCAAGCCCTGGCCAATGGCTAGATACCCTAACCGACTAGTAGTGGTAGGCCCTCACCAGATATGGGGTGAAGGTCGGCCCTCCCCCAAATCTAACGAGGGTCGCTAATCATTGCCTAATCGGGTCAAGGGTTGTCGCTGACTAGGGTCTAGCTTCTTATTGTTTGACTTCCACCCATAATCTCCTGCGTCATCTGCTTTGATCATGGCAACGACATTGCCTCCACTGTTGAGCACAAAAGCTTCCATGGCCCATGCCCAGAAGTTGTTCGCTGAAATTCCCCACTCGAACATCGTCCTCTTCAACAACATATCCTGCAGGTACTTGCGTATGGACAACCTACTTCAGGCAGTGGCATTGTTGGTGTGTGTGCCGGCCAGCCAGTGGTGGCCCTTACCCCAACTGAGTGAGGGTCAGCAACCCTCCTCAAATATGGTGGAAGATTGCAACTCTTACCCTAGATCTAGGTGAGGGCTTACATGCCCTCGCTAGCCCTTCCCCGGCGATGGTGGGGTGGTGGCAGCGAGGGTTGTGCAACCCTTTGCTACAGCCCTCACCGAAACTTGTTGCATCTCTTTTTTTTTTAAATTATTTTTAATTTGATTTAATTAATATTATATTAAAATTCAAATCTGAGGAAAAACGATGTCCTTTTAGATTTATCTAGTCACATTAATGCCAAAAGCGACATCATTTTGCATTTATCTCATGGGAATCATTTTTGGTAGAATTTCTCATTTTTGACATTTGAGTGATCCATTTTTTTCCGATTTTGATAAATGTATATTTTTGAATTTTTGACACTTAAGGTGCTCGGCACTTGATTATTCCAACCCAAGGGAGGACATAACGCAAGCAAGTTTGTCTGGCTTTGGATCCTTTTATATGAACCTTTTATTTAGGGATCACTTGTGATCAAATGGGCAGCTCCAGCTCCCCATGCATTCGGCGATATAAATTTACGGCCATGTGGACAGAAAATAACTACACCATATTTGTGCTCTCGTTCACACTCAACTTTTCTGCGTGCAATTTTTAGCATAGGCTACTCTAGGATTGGTGGGGGAGGGAGAGGGGGAATGACTAGTGGGATGCATATCTTTAACTATAAAAAGAGTAAATTACCAAAAAAAGCCCTAAATTTATTATAATTGTGCAAATTCAATCTTAAACCTTTTTTTTACCAATTCAGTCATAAACCTTTTGCAATTGTGTCAATTCAGTTTATTTGACCAGATTTGTCTGATTGGTGCTAGCGACAATTTTTTAAAAATGTTTTTTTTTTCATTTTTTCCTTTTTCTTTTTTCTCTCCTTCCTCCCTTGCCTCCCCCCCCTCGGTTTGTGGCCAACAAACTCAGCGAGGCTTGTTGGCCATTGGGCGAGGACCACAAAGACCTCTGGCTGTTAGTGAGGCTCGCCTAGCCACTGGGTGAGGACCACAAAGACCTCGTTGGCCGTCGGTGATGTTATATATATGGTTAATGGATCAACGAATATAAACATATTAGGATACGTCTTTTCTGTTCACGTATCTATATTTATTGAATTCATGAATCTATTGGATTCACGTATCTCCTAAATTCATGAATTTCTTGGATTCACGTATCTCCTGAATTCATAAATCTCTTGGATTCACGTATCTCTTGAATTCATAAATCTTTTCTTGGATACATGTATTTATTTAATTCATGTATTTCTTCTGTACATGAATTTGAAAGCTTTATAAATAGATAAGAGCATAGAGCTTCTTCAGAAGGTTTTTCAGAAAGAAAAATTCAAGAAAACGATTCCAAAAACTCTACTCTTCTGATTTTTCTAAGTGTGCTAGTTCAATTAAACGGTTCGACTGAGTCCTGTTTGCATAGTGGTAATCCAAACAGGTTCGAGGTGTTGTATCTTGGGAGGCATAGTTCGTGAATTTGCGGAGCACCATTAGCAGGAACTAATCACCTTAAGGAGATTCGGACATCCGTACCTCACCTCCAATTTTGTGTTATTTTTCAGTGAAATCTTATTTTCATCTTTTCCAAGATTTGTAAGTTTATAAAGTTGTCATCATCTTCTTTGTATTGATATTCTGATTCCAACATACAGTTTACTTTTTGTGGATTATTTTCCAACAATCTTAAGGCGATTACCACTCACTGTTTGTTGTTCTAGTCAGATCATTAAGATGGTTGAAAACAATCAAGTGTCCTTCAATGTCCAAAATGTTGCAGGAGTTGTTCCTATAGTCGATTCTACCGTTGCTATGGTAGATGTTCAGCCCTTGGGGCCTGAATTTGTAGCAACCAATGCTATAGGCCTTTGGGCTAACACCAATTTTGGTGGTGCGGGTACAAGTCTTATGACTGGTATGCTCGGGACTGTTTTTTAGAACAGTACAAGCCAAATGGCTTTTGGCTCCGTTTCTGGAGGGATGGTTCAACAAACCTTGCCTACTATGATAGAACATGACAATATTGAGAGATTGTCTACTGTGGTAATATCCGAAGCATCTCTAGTGTTGAACACTAACGGCTGGTGGCTAGACACAGGTGCCACAAATCATATTTGTGTAGATAAACACATGTTCTCATCTTATGAGAAGGTTGAAGAAGATGAGAAGCTTTATATGGCTAACTTTGCATCAACAAAGATTGCCGGAAGAGGAAAGGTGATCTTGAAGTTTACATCTGGCAAGGAGGTTGCCTTGCTGAATGTGGCTGCATGTACTAGAAATTCGAAAAAATCTGATTTCTGGCCCCATACTTGTTAAGAAGGGTTTCAAAGTGGTATTTGAATCTAACAAGTTTGTACTTTCGAAAGAAGGGATGTATGTGGGGAAAGGGTACTTATGTAATGACCTGTTTAAAGCCAATGTGGCTGTCATTGATGTAAACTCGAATTATGTGTACCCAAAGACTATTAATAAAGAAAAGTCTTCAGTTTATATTGTTGTGTCTCCTTATCTATGGCATGGTAGATTAGGACATGTGAACTATGGTACAATGAAGAGAATAGCAAACTTGGAGTTAATTCCAAGATTTGAGTTGGATGTCCATTACAAGTGTCAGACTTGTGTTGAGGCCAAGTTTGCCAAGAAACCTTTCAAATCCGTTTAAAGAACAGGTGAACCTCTACAATTAATCCATAGTGATCTATGTGATTTGAAATTTGTAGAAAGTAGAGGTGGAAAGAAGCACTTCATCACATTTGTGGATGATTGTACTAGATTTTGCTATGTTTATTTACTAACTAGCAAAGATGAGACTATGAGCATGTTTGTCAAGTATAAAAATGAAGTTGAAAACCAACTTGACAAATGAATCAAAGTGCTTAGGTCCGATAGAGGAGGAGAATATGGTTCAATCAATTTCAAAGAGTTTTGTACTAGTTTTGGAATAATTCACCAAACGACTACACTTTATACTCCACAACAAAATGGAGTTGTTGAACGATTGAACAGGACACTAAAGGAGATGGCTAACACCATGCTTATGAGTTCAGGTTTACCTCAGAACTTGTGGGGGGAGGCAGTTTTAACTACAAATTATATTATTAATAAAATACCTCACAAAAAGACAGGTAAAACTCCATACGAGTTATGGAATGGAAAGTTGCCATTCTACAATTTTCTAAAAGTGTGGGGGTGTTTGGCCAAGGTGGCAATTCCTCCTCCTAAACAAACTCGGTTGGAACCTAAAACGGTGGATTGCATATTCATCGGTTAAGCTCAAAATAGTAGCGCATATAGATTTTTGGTTCACAAATCCGAAAATACGGAAATCCATGTCAATACAATTCTAGAATCAAGGGATGTTGAATTTTTTGAGGATATATATCATGCAAAAAGAAGTCAATGAGAACTTTCTCAGAAAAGGCTTAGAGAATCAGAATCTAAGAATGATGAAGTTATGATCAAAGAAGTCGAACTTCGAAGGAGTAAAAGGTCTCGAGTTGAAAAATCTTTCGGACCTGATTTTCTAACATACATGTTAGAAGGTGAGCCCCAAACATTTAAAGAGGCAATGTCATCTTCAGATGCTCCTTTCTGGAAAAATGCTGTTGACAATGAAATCCATTCTATCCTAAGCAACCATACTTGGAAATTGGTTGATCTTCCACTTGGAAATAAACCAATTGGATGTAAATGGATATTCAAGAAAAAACTAAAAGCTGATGGTTCCATTGATAAGTACAAAGCTCGACTTGTAGCCAAAGGGTTTAGACAAAAAGAGGGTCTTGACTACTTTGATACTTATTCACCTGTCACAAGAATAACATCAGTAAGGATGTTAATTGCTATAGCTTCGCTATACATCAAATGGATGTGAAAACTGCATTTTTAAATGGTGATCTCGACGAGAAGATTTATATGGAACAACCTAAAGGGTTCAAGGTCAAAGGACAAGAACACAAAGTGTGTAGACTTGTCAAATCATTGTATGGACTTAAACAAGCTCCTAAGTAATGGCATGAGAAATTTGACCAGGTAATGATTCAAAATGGATATAGAATCAATGAGTGTGACAAATGTGTGTACACTAAATCCACAACAGTTGGATATGTACTTATTTGTCTGTATGTCGATGACATACTAATTCTTGGAGATAACACCGAGGTCATCGAATCACCAAGAACATTCTCAAGAAGAACTTTGAGATGAAAGATTTAGGTGTAGCGGATGTTATACTCGGCATCAAAATTTTAAGGAATTCTGATGGCTTAGGTTTAACACAATCTCATTACATTGAAAAGGTAATTGAGAGATTTAAAGGATTCGATATTAAAGATGCAAACAATCCTTTCCTTCCACACCTAACTTTGAGAAAGAACACTGGAAAAAGTATCAGACAGCTGGAATACTCTCAAGTAATTAGCAGCATCATGTATATCATGAATTACATTATACCAAATATTGCATACTCAGTAAGCAAACTGAGTAGATATAGCAGTAACCTTGGTCACGAGCACTGGAATGCTCTGATAAGAGTATTGGGATATTTGAAAAGGACAAAAGATTATGTTCTACAATATGGCAAATATCCAGCTATTTTGGAAGGTTATTGTGATGTCAACTGAATTTCAGATTCTGATGAATCGAAATTGACTAGCGGATATGTGTTCACGCTAGGAGGTGCCGCAGTGTCATGGAAATCATCTAAACAAACTCTAATAACACGCTCAACGATGGAATCAGAGTTTGTTGCTTTGGATAAAGCTGCTGAAGAAGCATAATGGCTTCAAAATTTTTTAGATGATGTTCCAATATGGCTAAAACCTATGCCTGCAATTTGCATATACTGTGACAATCAAGCGGCAATAGCAAGGGCACATAATGTGATTTATAATGGTAAGTCTAGACACATTCGTTGTAGACACAATACCGTAAGGCGGTTGCTCTCAAATTGAGTCATTTCTTTAGACTTTGTAAAGTCAAAGGAAAATATTGCGGATCCGCTGACAAAAGGTTTGTCGAGAGAGTAGATAAACTACGCATCAAGGGGAATGGGTTTAAGAGCCTTAACCCAATAAAGAGATTCCGGGGTGGAAACCTAACCTATGCGATTGGAGATCCCATGGACTAGGTTCAATAGGACAACGCAAATTCTAGAAACTCTAGTGTAAGCACTATCTCCCATTCCTATGATGCAACAGTGCTTTCCTAGAGCGTTATTAAGAGTACGATATGCGTTTAATGATTCCTATAACTTGGAATGTAACATTCAAGTAAGATATGGTAGGATATCTTTAATAGGAATGCACCTATATGCGTGGAGCTGGCCGACTCTATGAAAATCTTTTAAGGTTAGATTTTCTAAAGCACGCATGAATCCCAAGAGGTTCAAGGCCGAAAGAATGAACACAACCGAGAACCAATCTTGAATTGGATATACTCTGTGTGAGGTTTATTGTCTAGGTTTACACAAACAACTGGCGATTCAAGACTTAGTCCATCGACTAGTTAAGTAAGTTTGATAGGCTTTCACTAAAGAAGGTTCAAAGTGAAAGCTACCTATCTTGATGCGGTGTATTTTAACAGGAATACTCAGATTCCTTCAAATAAAAAATGTTTTGTTGATCTATTAATGTGGGGGATTGTTATATATATGGTTAATGGATCAACGAATATAAAAATATTAAGATATGTCTTTTTTGTTTACGTATATATATTTATTGAATTCATGAATCTATTGGATTCACGTATCTCCTGAATTCATGAATATTTTGGATTCACGTATTTCTTGAATTCATGAATCTCTTGGATTCACATATCTTCTGAATTCATGAATCTCTTCTTGGATACATGTATTTCTTCTGTATATGAATTTGAAAGCTCTATAAATAGATGAGAGCATAGAGCTTCTTCAAAAGGTTTTTCAAAAAGAAAAATTCAAGAAAACGATTCCAAAAACTCTACTCTTCTGATTTTTCTGAGTGTGCTGGTTTAATTGAATGGTTCGACTGAATCCTGTTTGCATAGTGCTAATCCAAACAAGTTTGAGATGTTGTATCTTGGGAGGCATAGTTCGTGAATTTGCAAAGCACTATTGGCAGGAACTAATTGCCTTAAGGAGATTCGGACATCCGTACCTCATGTCCAATTTTGTGTTATTTTTCAGTGAAATCTTATTTTCATCTTTTCCGAGATTTGTAAGTTTATAAAGTTATCATCTTCTTTGTATTGATATTCTGATTACAACAAACAGTCTACTTTCTGTGGATTATTTTCCAATAGGTGAGGCTTGCAACCCTTGCCAAACCTCCCCACCCTTGTTGGTAGCCTCATCTAGACCTAGGTAAGGTGGCTTCACCCAGATCTAGGCAAGGCCAGCCTCACCAAGGCCTTGCCATGGGGAAGGTGGCCTCAGCCATGGCAACCTTCGCCTAAGCCCGCCATAGCCTTGCCAACTACGGGTGAAGCCACCTTTGCTCGCGGCAAGGCCGCTGGCAAGGGTGGGGAGTGTTGGTGGGGGCCGCAACCCTCGTCACCATTGTCCCTGGGGGAAGACAAGGGAGGAAGGAAAGAAAAAGAAAAGGAAAAAAAAAGAAAAATTCAAAAATATATTATTAAAAAATTGTCGATGGCGCCGACTGGTCATATTTGGTTAGATACATTAAATTGACACAATTGCAAAAGGTTTATACCTGAATTGGCAAAAAAAGAAGAATGTTTAAGACTGAATTAGTATAGTTGCAATAGGTTTAGAATTTTTTAGGTAATTTTTCCTATAATCAATTCTTTTTCCTGTACTTGATATATCGTTTTGCGTAGCGTTGGTTGTGTTTTGCTACAAATTCCATTACAATCCCGAAATCAATTTTTCTCTAACTTGCATTTTTTTTAGCACATAAAATACTGGGCCTAACTCGTATTTGTTTTCTTTCTAGCTCATAAAATATTGTCCCTAATATGTCCATTTTGCTTATGTTTACAAGCATAATTATTTTCCCATTCTTATGGAGCTTACTTCTACATTTTATTACTATATATAAGTGATACTTATGATCTAATTTTTTTCTCTTAAATTTTTCTTGAGAGAAAAGAAAGATTTCTCCTTATCTCAGTATTGTAGTACATATTTTTACTACATATAAAGAAATCTTGAGATTTTTTCCTATGATATTTCCCTAATGAAGAGACTTGATTGAACTAATCTAACAAGATTTAGACTTGATTGTACTTTTTAGAAATTCTAAGACTTGATTACACTTGCAACAAGCGTTAGGATTACTAGTTCATTTATATAAGAAAAAATTAAGGAAGGAAATTTAAAAAATCAAAAAACAACTTCAATCTTTCAGTACATTTGAATGGCCTTGATTTCCCTCAAGATGCTTTCCACACCCCGCAATTGTCCTTGTGCATTATGTATACGGGTCAAGAAATGTTAATGCAGCAAGTAGTCGAGAAGCAAAAATGAGAGATGGCAATGCTCAGTATATGATCCACTCTCTTGACGATTGAAATGACAGTGCATGATCTGGAAAACAGTAGATTAACTTCCCTACTTCAGCATCCTATCAACATATATTAGATGAAATAAGAAAAACGACAACCTGTGAATCTTTATTTTGTGGTAAATTGACGATTCGAAAAATATATTCCTTAAATTGATCAAGGGTATCATTTACAAAGATTAATTAACGAAAAGATTTTCATCATCAATGAAAATACTTAAAAATAAATTATTATTGATAATGAAAATCTGTCAATTAATTTTTATAAGAGATATAAATAATTATTTTTATGAACATGTCTTCCATATCATTAATTTACCTCGATATAAACGTACAAAGGTTGCAAACGGTATATCTTGGGCGAGTCCTTGTTAGTAGGGGTGAGCGGTTCCAGGTTCCTTACAGGTTCCGCCTGGAACTTGGAACCTACCCTCGGGTACAGGTTCCTCATTTTTTGGAACCTGGAACCTACCCGTCGGAACCTGAAACCTGGAACCTACCCTATTACAGGTTCCAGGGTCGGTTCCAGGTTCCAACAGGTTCTTTTTTCTAAAACTAGTTTAAGAAATAATGTGCAAGTTTCACTTCAATGTTTAAACTAGTAATGCATTCTACTATTAAGAGAGGAACGTATAAATTTTATCTATAACATTGCCTCAAGCGAGATATACCAACATCCAAGGAAAGAGATTCCACATTTCCAATTATTAATTCCTAATGACAGAACATGCTGCCTTTAGAAGTAAGTTTTGTGTTCTCACGCACTAACCGAGTAACTACCTTCAGCAATTCTCAAGAAAAAGTACACTTAGAAGAAGATAGAGCTCAAAAAGGAAAGGGTTTAGTACCTGATACTAACAGGCCAACCATTGATCATGCCAAGTGCTCGCAAAGCATCTTTCCACCTCTGGATCTAGTGGGGCTTCTCCTGCTCGAAACCCTTCTCGCCTCGGCCAATATTCTCTAGGAAAAGTCTGGGCTGCTCTCGCAGCTCTCTCGGGTCAATGCCCCAGAAAATGAGCAACACAATAAGACGCCACTTTTTTTGGCATTCTAGGATCTTCACTAGCTCGTTGAGGCACCATGGTGAGGAATGGAAATTTTGAGAGACAACCACGACAGCAATCTCTGACTGCTTGATTGCTTCATTGATCACTGGTGATAACTTTACTCCTCCATCCAGTGCAAAGTCAATGAACGTTTTAATCTCCTTCCGCTAGAGAGAACTCTTGAGATGGCTCATTGGGTGGACCGTGTCCCCCGTTTGTAACTAATGAATACATCGTATTCTCTAGGCGGACGCTGACCTGCACGACGGAGAGTACATTGTCTGAGAACAGAAGATAGGTATGGAGGACGGTGTTAAAGTTTTGATAAACAGGCCTATCCAAAAAACAAAAAAACGAAACATTTGTGTCCTTCATCCTCAGCCGGATCCCACTCGCCTGCATTTTCACGTTCAGAAACGCATCCTAATACAACAAACAAACAAAAAGTCGATAAAGTGGAGGAAAAGACCCTTGCACTGCATCTGCCGAACTCAATCAATCGACTTAGTAAAACAATTTCCCATCGAAAAACTTGCACTCCGGCAAGCAGGATTCAACAAAATATAAATGCAAATATGAATCGGGCTTCGAGTGTAAACGCTTAAACACAAAAATTCCTCAGTCTTCCTGTCAGGCATTTTAGCAAACACGTGATATACGATTCAGAATCCGAGTTACAAATTCCGCTTCGATACTTTCCTCAGTTTAAACATGAAAGCAGATGTTCATATCAAACATTATTCGCTTAAAACAACTTCGATTTCACACGACAAAACTACAAATCTATCAATCGAACTCGGTGTTATTGATTCCTAAGGAACAAAACCAATACCTGGTTCGCGATGGACGGTGATGAACAGCTTCTGTTGAGAGATCCTCTTCTGTTCGTGAAGAACGGCTCCAAGGCTCTCATTGTGAAGGCGAGTAATATGAGATTCGTAACTCCCCTTGAAGACGACGATGATGCTAGCAATGGCGAATGGCCCCTACAAGGAACTCCCAAGATCCTCTGGAGGTGGCAAGCTCGACAGCGAGAGTCAATGGCATCATCAAACGGAGGAGTAGCAGCCTGTGTAGTAACGTCGTGGGTCTTGACGATGGCATCGAGGGCGACGAGCAACCTCAGGGGCGTCGCGGCGTCGCGTAGAGGAGAGAGAAGACTTGAAGAACGAAAAAATTAGGGTTTTGAGGCTTAAGAACCCCGGTTCCCAGTTCCGGTCCGGTTCCGGTTCCGGTTCTCGGTTCCGGTTCCGGTTCCGGTTTCGGTTCCTATAGGAACCGGGAACCGAACCGAGAACCGCCGGTTCCAAAAAAATGGAACCGAGAACCGGAACCTCTCTATGTAGAACCGGGAACCGAACCGGACCCATCGGTTCGGTTCTCCGGTTCCCGGTTCTACCCGAGAACCGTGCTCACCCCTACTTGTTAGTGCTCCTTTGTCAGGCGTAAAACTCACTGTTGGAACAACTATATGCCCTGAGCGAATAACTAGATTTGGTCCTACCGACCAAAATCCACCTGCATAAAGGCCATAGATGGAGGAGGACAGTCGATTCACTCTCCTTTATCATCCATTTTAAAATGCAAAACTTAAAAAAGTGTTCGATTCATGACGAAATTTTTTAACAAATCCTTTTCTAAAAAAAAATTGCTTCCTGTCGATGGTGTCATCCCTAAGCTACAAGGTTAGTTGATGAAGATTTGATTCACTGGAATAAATGCTTTAACACACTTTTATTTTAGAGGATTCATCAAATAGACCTATTCACGTCCATAGACTTCTGAGGATGTCCGAGATGATACATATTTACATGTAAACTGAAACATCAACTGCAGCGCGCACATAGAGATGGAGCTTAGCATGTCAAAACTCAAAATGTGCTCCAAGTGAATCAAGCAATAATCCAGACCTTCCATGAAACCCGATGATCTTTTTACCAATTGGTGGAAAATGAAAGTACTTCCCAACCTCCTCACCAAATGGCCCATAAGTTCTTTCATTGCTCTGAAATGTGAGGGAGCGAACAATATTGTACCCGAAGAAAGATCCAGTGTGACCAGAAAATGTAGTCAAGTACTCTCAAGGATAATCGAGTTTAATCTGCAAAATTAGAAAGACAAAACATATTTAATTCCAACCCCCAACTGACAGTAGAATCTTAAAAACAACATAAACAGAACACTCCGCTTAACAAGTTATATTTGGTTAACAATGTAAAAGCTAAATAGATAATTCGGCTGCGTCTAGAGCGTAAGACCTATTTTGGTCCTCCACAGTTATCAAATCATTCGTCTGTATAACGAAGAGCAATTGCTTAAAAAGAAATGCTTTGGCAACTCTTTGAGAACAGTTAATAAATTTTTAGGAAAGTTATTCTCAGACTTAAAAGTCATAAAGTTAAAAAAAACCTTAATATTTTTTTTTTCCCACCTTTCGGAGGCTGTACTTTTTTGAATGTATCGAGTGATTTCATTGTAAATGGAACCGAGGAATGTTGGAAAAGCTTTTCAGGAAAACCAAAGAGAGTTCCCTTTTCTGTGATGATATTATATCATGTCCCGACAGTGACTTTCTCAGAGGTTCTAATTCCAGATCATTTGCCAATCTAAACTAAAAATCTACGGACCTTTCTTATATCTCACTTTCACCTTTACCTTCTATTTATAAAATACTATCACATTCATGTGCATAAACGTGACCTCCAAACCACTTAAACACCAAACCTTAGTAACGACATAGAAGTTGCATGTTCATAAGATTAAATAAATGTCTAAAGGCCATACCTCAAGTGTTAGATGTCCTCCATCTCCACCATGTTTAGGGCCCTGAACCACAGACCCGTTCTTGTCGTACTCAACAGTAATGGAGTCAATAGCTGATCCACCTTTTACAATTATTTTTCTCACACCCATGCTATCTCCGTCGTCCCATTGATTGCCACCTTGTCCTCCAAATGGCCCAATGGATTTCAAGAGAGGAAGATCAGAAATTGGTTCAGAGTAGACTCCTAGCGCATCAAGTTGAACGCTAGACCTTCCATGAAAGCCAATTATCTTGCTGCATGCTAATGCACAGCTAAAGAACCTTCCCTTTTCCTTACCAAAGGGTCCATGCCTTCTTATATTACTTTCGAACGTGAGTGATTGAATAACAGAATTATCATGTTTGATATAACCAAACACTGAGGTCAAGAACTCATGAGGGTAGTCCAAGTTAACCTGCAGAATTAGCAATTAATTGTCATATTGATCTATATCAAAGATGATAGATTGAAGTGGTCTAAACAAACATCTCATCCACGAACAACCTAGACGTTTAAGACTTAGACCGAAGAATTTCTTAAAACTGATGTATGCATGGACTGCTATTCTTCTGTCATACTTTTAGGATCAACAATCGAAGATGATAGACAATTGGGTTCTCTAGCGCACTTTGTTCTTTAGTATTTAAAAACTTATCGTACAAGGTCACTTTCATGGAGTCCGTCTGGCATAAGGCATCTTAACGGACCTTTGTGTAGTGTACAAAACAAAAATTACAGTAAGAAATTTAAATGATCAAAAGACGATTTCAATCATTCAATATATTTGGATGATTTTCATTTCCCTCTAAGAAACTGTCCACAACCCATACTTTATCATCGTCCATCATGTATACAGGTTACCATCACTCCCAATTTACTATGATAAAGGTTCTCAAGTTTATTAGAAAACTAATAATCGATCTAATGGTGGCGTAGGGCAGTGGGAGGTGCCTAAGACCTTCACCGTACCTTAGTGAACCACATAAAAATATTCCTTCTAAAGTAGCTATTAATATCAATAAGAAAAACTCCATTATAGTCATTTTAGTACATTCAATCTGCTTTACCGATAGAGAAATACATATAGTGCACGTAGTAAATAAGAAATTGAAAAATTTCACTGAAATTGTTCGTTTGCCAATTTCGTAGAAGGATAATTATAAGTTTGTCTTTCCATCGGAATAATAGGGATGTTATGCTTGTTAGTAAAATTATAAAAGAGATGAAATATAAATAAGGTATATCTTTTTTTTCCTTAGAGGTTGGACCTATCATCCAAGGAAGGATTTGGCAAAAATTAGGATACATTCTAGGAAAATAAAACTTCCAATTGAAGATAAGCAAACGAAGGGCTTTCACAAAAGTTCTCCTAGAATTGATAAGGAGGTTTGGGTAGGCACACACATGAGAGAGAAGGGAAATCGCAATATGAATGGAAGTGCAATGAACTCACCATAAGGATATCTCCTTTACCACTATGACCATGGGTAGAGGACCAAATAGATTCGCCATTATCGTCATACTCAAAGGAGATGCAGTTGACAACATCTTCCAACATCATCTTTATTTTCTTTACACCATTGAATTTTCCATCGTCCCAGGGATGTCCACTTTGGCCTCCAAATGGTCCAATAAACTCGATTGGATATAGATGAGAGATTCGTTTGAAATATGCTCCAAGAGATTCAAGATGGGAACCGGAACTCCCATAAAATCCAATGATCTTTCCCCCAGCAGCTGGAAATGAAAACTTCCTTCCGGTTTCAATGCCGAATGGTCCATATGTTCTTTTATTGCTTTGAAACGTGAGTGAATGGATGATAGTAGAGCCAGCATCACTTGTAATATAGCCCGAAACTGAAGTTAGATACTCACTTAGCTTATCTAGATTTATCTGTAACAATCATAAGAATGAAAGGAATAGTTAATGCAACAACTTGAAAAACAAAAAACATTATGCATGATAGTAACTAGCATGTGACACCAACTTCTAGATAGTAGATAAATTTGGATGAGTGGGAAAAAATAAAATAGACAATCTTTTGTAATTCACTATCATGTCGTATATCTCATACAAAAAGGGAAAAGTGCCAAAAAAATCCTAAACCTATTACACTGGTGACAATCAAGTCCTAAACCTTTTGATAGGGCCAATTTAGTGATAAATATTTTGATTTGATGCCAATTTAGTTATAAACCTTTTGACTTTGTGCCAATTCAGTTCTAAACCAAAAAACCCTAAACTTTTTGGCTCCACTAAAATATTTAAGACTAAACTTACACCAAGTCAAGTCAAAGGATTTGGGACTTAATTATCATTATTAAAATATTTAGGACTAAATTGGCATCAGTGCAATAGATTTATCACTTTTTTAATACTTTTCCCTATACATAAAGCATATGCTCTTTGAGTTGCTCATGAGATATCATTGGTAATATTGTGTAATTTCAAGATTAACCCATCACTTGAGTTTCACTAGAATAAAGATATCCAGAAGGGAGAGTCAATTATTCCAACAAGTCACTATGGAAACAACTCATGTACGCAAAAGAACATTCTTAGGCACAGGCATCACTGATTTTCAAAAACAAATAAATCGTGTTCGGATAATTTTTCAATTTTGTTATGTTATACATCCTGTTGTCATATTTCCTGGAGGAGTTATCAATATGGTGGTTCAACTTGGCCATGCTTTAAACATTAGCGACTAATGATTTCTATCTACGCATTACGTCTTCAGCACATGCCATTATGAGCTGCACGAATCAGAAATAAAAAGAGTAGGTTTCAGTTAACACCAAGATCAACAAATTCATTACTCGAATGGCACCAGTACCTTGTTCGTTGTGCCTCCACCACTTGTACCGTGTGCAAAAGAACGACCTTGCTCATAAGTAATAGTTATCGACTCAATTGCAGAGCCAGAAACAACATCGATTTGTCTAACGTCTGTATGCTTGCCGTCATCCCATCAGTCTTCATAGTTACTATTTCCAAATGGGCCGACGACTTCAAAGGGATATGCACGAGAGACCGGTAAAATATATGCTCCGATGGAATTAAGACAACTGCCACACCTCCCAAAGAATCCGATGATCTTCCCAGCAACCGGTGGGAAACTGAAAAATTCCCCGATCTCATTGCCAAATGGACCATATGTTCTCCTATTGCTGTGAAAGGTAAGTGATTGAATGACGACAAATCTGGGATCGTCGAGAATGTGGCCTGACACTGAAGTCAAGAACTCATTTGGATAATCTAATTGTACCTGCAGGCAGCAGCACAAATCTTGCATCCATCACCTTCAAGAAATGAATATTAGCAAAACTAAGGATATTGGATACTTTTGAGGACTTAAAAAGTACTTCAAGAGGATATTGAATGAGCACTAATCAATTTGTTAGTCTCACTAAACTCATTCAACTCCATCTTAAAGCCCTGATATTGGTATGAACAGATGGAGTTTATGACACTCTATGTTGGGAGCATGAAAGGAAAATAAAATCTTTGGTAAATCTAACGTCGAGACAAGTATATAAAACCAACGCAACTCTTTCTTTTTCTTTTTTAACAAACGTCGAGAATTTGGGAGATCGTGAAGCATCGTGGACCAACCCCGTTGAATCCTTTAAACAATTTACCTTCGATGTAGACTCTTATTTTCTAATGACCAAACAGTACCTCATAATTTGATGTGGAGTAGCATTAGTAGACATAAATATTTATATATAGGCAAAGGTCCACCATGTCTTGGCAAAAATATATACAACTATATGCCATAGCATACCATAACAATGGACTCACCGTGCATATTTTGCCTTCCGTAGGTCCACCATGTCTTGGCGAGCAGACCAAACACCCATTATAATCGTACTCAATAGAAAAGGACACAATCCCAGACATTACAACTACAGTTATTTTTCTAACATCAGTGTATGCTTTATCATCAAAAGGACTCCCACCACAACCTCCATATGGCCCTACTGATTGAAGGGGAACAACGGAGGAGAATGGCTCTAAAGGCAATCCAACTGAGTCAAGATGAGGGTCTCTCACCAACTTCTCCAATATCTCATGCCAATGATTTTTATTCTTCTTAGAAAGGAAGGATCCCAATCTTTTAAGAGCTATTGGAAGTCCACCCGTGTAGTGGACTAGCCTCTCTGGCAACTCTTCATAGCCTTCTTTAGGGTGGTCTTCGCGGAAGGCATGGTGACTCAAGAGTTCGAGCGATTCTTTATGAGTCAATCCTGGAAGCATGTGCCTGTTATCTACTTTGATATCTTCCAGCAACTGCTCATCTCTTGTAGTTATCAAAATTCTACTCCCATGTTGGAACCAATCTCGATCTCCAGCTCCAAAATACTCAATTTGGTCCTTCTTAGTGATGTTATCAAGGACTAGAAGGATCCTTCTATGGCGGAGCTTAGCTTTTATCTCGTTGATGTTGCTGTGAAGATCAAACGTTTCTAGACCTTGTACCTTCAGAACATCATGGAGAAGTCTCTTCTGAAGAAGTAAAAGCGTATCTTGGTTGGCATCTCCGACATTTTCGAGTAAGCTAACACCTTCAAATTCCCTAATAACACGATCGCAGATGACTTTGGCCACCGTTGTCTTGCCAATTCCTGTTATTCCCCATATTCCGATCACGCGGACGTTATCCTCTGACCAAATTTCCAGCGACGATATCACGTCCTCTACAAAGGAATCTACCCCAATAGCATTTTTGACAAAATAGGGGGAGATTGCTCTAGGACTGACCGTGAGGAGATGTCCTACGATTTGCTCGATGAAGTTTGATTGATCCCTGTAGTTACATGGGAAGGACAATTCCAATATGAGTAACTATAGCATAGAGAGGCTATCAGCAGATGAGCAGTAAACCCATGAACTAGACTCAATCAACAACATATTTCAAATCGACTACTAATATGAGCTATTTCAGGAGTGAACTTGTTAAATGCTTTACCCGTTAGCATCATTATTCAAGTGCCATCCTGACAAAGTCCCAGCTTCTTTAAGCGCATCCCTCCACTTCTGCACCAGCAAATCGTCGGTGTGGGTGGCCAAACGCCTTCCGAAACCCTCCCCAAATCGCCCGCTCTGTGTCCGAACGTCCCTTGGCTCTACATCATAGAAAATGGGCAGAACCACGTGACCCTGATGATCTCCGAACCTCCTCTTTTTTTTTTTTTTTTTTTTTTGGTAAGGCTCTGAACCTCCTTTTGCACTCCACGATCTCCACCAGCTCGTTCAAGCACCACCGCGAGTTGGCGTAATTGGTGGTGAACACGACGAGGGCAACCCTAGAATTGTGAATCGCGTCATGCAGCTTGGGCTTGATGTTAATCCCAGTCTCCACTTTGTCATTGTCGCTGAAATAGTAGATCCCTGCCCGCCTCAGCTCACGGAAGAGGTGGGCTGCGAAGGTTTTCCTTATGTCCTTGCCTCTGAAGCTCACAAACACGTCATACTTCCATTGATGGATCGAAGCAGAAGACGAAATTCGTCGCTCGATTTCTTCGGTTTCCATGGGGACAGTGCGTGATTGAATGAGAGAATGGAAAATAGGCTGAAAAGTTTTCTCGTGGGAAAAGGGTATGTATATGAGAGAGAGAGAGAGGTGGTGAATGAGAAGGGACGAAGAATCAAAGTTCGATTTGTTCGAAGGACTGAAGAAAAACTGTTCGAATCGTCACAGAAGCCACATCCATGAATCGAACTCTGTTGAAAAGCTTGACTTCGGGGTCCGTGACAGAGACATGCCTGGAATCGCAAACTCGCCGGTTTGTAGCTTCAGTACCCGCGCCTTAAGTGGTGGAAAAAAGATACGTTGTATCCGTATACGCAAATGCAATCTACACGGCTGCATGTACATATTGCTTCTTCTTTTTTATTTCATCAAAAACTTCTCTTTGTGATCTTGCCCTGCCAAGCAATGAGATTTTCACTCACTTCTTCTCACCCTAAGCATGGGAGGTTACTATACCTATCTATCCGGTGGTAGCCAGGATCAAAGTCCTAACGTGATGTGTACCTTCACCACCGAAAGGCCCCTTAATGTCCGATCAATCTTTTTCCTTTTAACTGAGAGGGAATACTGGAGTAACATTACACACCCTAGTGCACCCTTGAGCTTTTAAATCAAGTCTGATCTCTTGCTCTCTTTTCAATGGAGATATAGATGAGCATCGAGATAGTTGTCAAGGACTAATGAGTCTCTCGTCGCCCAGCATTTTCAAGTGTGACGGCATATAACCTAATTTCACATAAAATTTTATAAAAAAAATCCACCACAGATATTATATATGTGTGTATCACCCATTGCATGAAAAAAATTAGGAATCGAATACTAAAATATTGATATTGTATACTTTTGCCTTTTGTATCCTTTATCACATTTCTTTGCAGCTGTAGGTATTAATAGTAGGACAGAGCACCACCCCATGTGGTGGCTCCGCTGGCTTTGGGCTTTCCCTCCCTATCGAAGGGGAGGGGTTCAAATCCCAGCGGAGTCATTTGTGGACTTACCCTGGTGGCACGTCTTGGTGGTGGCATGTGTCACCGTCGGGGTTTCTTCCCATTTGCCGCAGGCCGCACGGGGTTCCTAGGTCACCAAAAAAAAAAAAAAAAAAAAATAGTAGGACAGAGCTATTTCCGATCCCTAAACAACTACATCCACCCCTATTTATATTAAAATGACAAAACTACCTTGATTACAGTTTAAAGTGATGACCCACTCTTTCTATTTTTTTCTTTTTCTTTTTCTATTTATGATAGCTACTATAATTGAACATTTCACAAGTTTTGTATTTTTAGTATATTAAAGAAAAGTGCATTCTCAAATATTCTTATGATGTTTTACATACTTCATGTTAAAGAGACATTCTTTGTCTCTTCTTTATCATTGATCTTATAACAATTTATCTATTTTTTGTCCCTCTTATCTTAAAAGCTTACTTTCATGGTGAAATTTTTATGAATTTCATTAGTCTACAATTTATATCGAGTTTATTTATTTGCTATATTAAAAAAAATTATCTTTTTTTCCCTACTATGTTGGTGAAATACTTTTATACAAAGCTTATAAAACATTAGAAGAATATATAGGAATATACTAAAATATTACACACAATGAGGTATTTCGATATTTTTTTTTGTTAATATTCTATATATGATATTATTTTTTGTCGATCCAATATAATAATATTTCACTGGAAAATTCAAAACGAAATTCTTAATTTATGCAATATTTTGATTTAATTAAATTTCATCTACTTAACAATTTATTCATAAATAGGATTGGCAACATGAAAAAAAATTAGATTTCTTGGAAATTTCTCTTTTCGACAAAATAATCTTTTAATGGAAGTAATATCTAACAATAAAAAATGACTTTAACACACACATGAAAAATCTATAATAAACCAAAACTAAACATATAAAATTCTTAATTATGGTGAGTAGATCATACATAATATAGAAAAGCTGGAAACGAGGGGCAAAAGTGTGAACAAAGGCAAAGTAGCAAGCATGAGAGAAACACCTAAACTCTTCCTACCCAACCATTATGGGCTACTCGAGCCCATTCATGACATTTCGGTCAGGATTTGGACTTATTCACGCAAAAAGTTGGGGCTTTTCTTTTGTAGATGGGCCTGGGCTTGGGCCTCTCCGCCTTTCTTGATAACCCATCTTGCTTCTCATATTTGCTTATCTGAGGAAAATATTATTAACTCTCATTAAGGTCCATGTTTGCTTAATCTGAGGTAGTAAATATATTTATGACCCGGGGACAAAAATGGAGCATCATATCTTTAGCGGGTACTCCCAAGTCCCAACCTATATTTTCCTCTCAGGATCAATGCAGCCGGCCACAACCGGTGAACTCGCCGCCACAGTCCCTCAATCACGATCAAATGCACTCAGTCCCAGCACTAGCCATGACTCTCGACCATGACGAAGACACGACCAGTACACGAAGAAGACCCTGAGCACACCAGACCCTGAACCGGTGTGCTCAGCCAATACCTCAGTGATGACTAGGTCGTGATTGTTAGGATACACGTGTGAATTGTGTTAGAGAAGTAGTCTTACATCGGAGAATTGATGGTAGTGTTGAGCAGTTAATATATCCTAGTTGGCCTATAACTCACTAGCTTGAGGTGGGTTCAACTGGATATATTGATGGGCTCAGGTTTGGATTTCCCTCTTGGAGAGCTTCCCACGTAAAGGTATCGGACTTCTACTGCGCGCTCCCAACAACTAGTATCAAAGCTGATAATTACGGTTTCCGAGCAAGTAGACGCTGTGGTGTAACAACGTGGGCCCGTGAGGATGGCCCAGGTGGGCATTGTGGTATAACAACGCGGGCCCATGAGGATGATGTTGGGCCCATGAGGATATCTGATTTAAAGGAGAGTAAACCTAATACTAGAGCTTATACGTGAATGGGAGATTGTTAGGATACACGTGTGAATTGTGTTAGAGAAGTAGTCCCACATCGGAGAATTGATGTAGTGTTGAACAGTTAATATATCTTAGTTGGCTCATAACTCACTAGCTTAAACTTTTTGAATTGAGGTGGGTTCAATTGGATATATTGATGGGTTCGGGCTTGGGTTTCCCTCTTGGAGAGCTTTCCACGTAAAGGTATCGAACTTTTGTTGTGCGCTCCCAACAGTAATGAGGTCATGACCGAGGCGTGTGTGTGATAGGCCGATGTCCGTGAAGATAACGTGGCCATGATTTTTTTTTCTAGGCCATTCAAGCACGGTAGCAGTTTAGTATGGCAATTCTTGTCCTCTGCTAGAGTCTTGAAACTTTTGTGTGCTTCATAAGGAATAGATCGCATTCCATCGGTTTTTTTTTTTTATGTTTTGGCAGTAGTGTACACAATCATTGACAAAGCCCATTCCACCTAACGAAAATATGCAACATTTTTCTTTAATTTTTGGAAAAAAAAAAGGAAAGAGCAGAAGATCTGTTTGTAGTCCTCCAAGTACTTTTAGGTGAGTCGTTTAATCTAACTTGTCTAAAGCCCAGGACCCCATGTGACCTCAATCGACGAGGCAAAAACTTACCAACTTTCAATTGTGAAAACGATCTGTGTCCCATCCAAAAATTTCCAAAAAAATTAATTAAATTAACTTAAAGAAAAAAAAACGATTAACCAATATCAGAAATATGTGTATTAGGTACTCCTGTCCCCCCAGCAATCTAAAGCCCTGATTCCGAACCCTAGCGAATCACCAGCATCAATGGCACTTTCTTGTCAATTCTTTTTTTTTTTTGGGGTCCTTCATTGCAAAAATGAAAAGTGCTTTATGCCTGAAAAGTTTAATTTTTATTATTTCCTCAGCTTTCTGGTAGTGGTTTATCTTACAAACTTTACTTACCTACACATGTCAACTAAAAGTGGGAGTTGGAGATAATAGCTTTGCTTTCTGTCTCTTTTTAGAAAAAAAGAAAAGTTTAGTAGAGAATATTTGCAATTGTTTTGGAATATATTTGTATATACTCTCGAATTCTCTTTGGGACCTTTTGCTTTTTAAATTTCTGCTTTTGGGTCCTTTAAGAAAAGCCTAATTGAAATGAAAGGGCTAAAAGCGGATCTGCTTGAAAAGAGTTGAAAGTTGAAAGAGTCAGTAAGAGAATATTTGCTTCTGGCGAGCGTTGTTGTAGCACTTTGTGAAAAGAACCGTGCACTAATTAATTAACAAAAAGGGTGGGAAAGAGAAAACATGCGTGAATCTTTTTCTCTTGCACTTATAAAGGCAAAGTGAGTCAACAATCAATTTTGCTCAGTTTCTCTTAAAACACCATCGAAACTTTGTCAAGCAAATTTACCCAAGATTCTTTTATAAGACGAGGGAAAAATTATCCAATGAGACCTAAATATAATATATGGATATCAATTTTGTCCTAAACTTTTTAAGTTTGCTAATTTAGTATAATATCTTTTAGCGGAATTTCAATATAGCCTTTCTGATCAATTTTTATTAAGAATCACTAACGTCATAATAGCGATTTTAGGTGAAAAATAACCAAAAGAACAATGTTAGAATTGTTTGAGAAAATGTAAGACTATATTAACAAAAATAATAAGTTTAGGGCTAAACTGACATCCATATGATCAGTTTAGGACTGCTCGGGTAATTTTATATACTATGACTAGATTAATGCGCCCAGATTCGATCCTATTGTTTCCTAGCTATGACTCTTGCGGATAGAATTGATAAAATCTCTCTCTCCAAAAGTCAAAAAGGGGGTCTCCAAAAAGAGGATGAACAAATGATAGGGAATTCCATCATTGCTCGGGTGATATTCCCTCGAAAGGAAAAGGTGGTTGAGCCGTATATATTGCTTTAAAGGCGTACCATCTCTCTTTTCTGGCTCTAATCACTGGAAAGAGAAAAAAGAGCTCACCAAAATGTCAATGCCACCATGGCCCATCCTCCCTCTTGACAGTCGTTGCTCCCAAAAAATCGATTGGGAGCTGGTCATTTCGTTCACCTCCTTTACACCGACGGGAGTGCAATCATATTCCGACCCATACATGTGCTCATGTAATGTACTTTTGTCATCCCTATTTCTCGATGTTAGAATATTAAGATTGTTAGGAAATGATGCGATCTCCCTTTATATCTCGAATAAGAAGTAGCAATGGCCGACGGGCTGTGCCATCCCCCTTTTGATCTCGAGGCTGGTATTTCGGGCACTGGCCAAGGTTGGGCAGGGACCGGAAATTCTTTTATGTGCACCGATTAGGCCAAAAAAAACATAAGAAACGGAGCTCAAAGGCCTGGCCACTAGGTTTGTGGCCATGGGATGCTAGTCGGCTACCTAACCAAGTTATAAAGAAAATGGTTAATATCGCGAAAAACCTAAAATTGATATTCATATGATAAATTTACCTTAGATTAATATTTTGATTATAAAAAACCACAAACTGGTACACATATAACAAATTTACTTTAAACTAATTTTTTAATCAGTAAAACTTCTAAATTAGTATATTTGTGACAAATTTACCCTTTGTTAGTTTTCATTAGATGAAAAATCATAAAATGGTAAAACTTTAAGTTAGTACACCTATCAACCGTCAACATGTCATTTAACTCAATAATTTAACAAGTATAATTTAACATATATTATTAGAATATTTAAATAATAAATCACACATTCAACTAAAAACTTAAGTTTTTATAATAGTCGGCTGTGGCCTCATCAAAATTTTACATGGTATTAGAGTTGAAGGTCTTGAGTTCAAATCTTTCCAGGCCCCATTTGCCTCCTCAATCAAATTTCCATACTTAGTATTAGGCAAAAAACCAGACTAAACATGAGAGGGAGTGTTAGAATATTTAAATAATAAATCATGTTTTTATCTAAGAACAGTTAGCTGTGGCCCTACCAAAATCTTATAGATACTAATGGAGAATAAATTTTTACCACATATATATCAATTTGAGATTTTTTGTGATATTAACCCTAAAAAATATAGAGCATTTTTTATAGAGTTCTTTCGCTCTTGTTTTTGCCTTCATCCCTCTCTCACAAACTCTTAAAAAATTCCGACTTTCTAACAATTTCCCACTTTCCATATACAATTCTCTCGCTACATCGATTTTGCAATGGATACCAACCTCTATCCAACTCGCTTCCCACACGGCAAGTCAATAACTTCTGGCTGAGAAGGGCACTTCGACTTCTTCACTGCCCCAGGAACATAGGAAACTTCCCTAAGCGCTTGTTCCTTCCCCTTGAGCAACGGCAAAAATTCGACAACGAGGACGACGAGACACATTAGTTAGATGATTATTTGGAAATGTAGGGTGACACTGGGCCGTCGCCACCCTCGCCAAGGCGACACCAACACCCTTTCCCTCGGCGAAACCCCTTTACCGGTCCTAAAACAACAATCCCAAATGTTGCACACTTTGCTACCATAAACGTCCAACAGTTGGGAAACATAAAAGGCGAGTTCCTCCCTAATACTTAGAAGAAGGCAGCGTGAGCAATACGTGAG
Organism: Corymbia calophylla; assembly: GCA_014182845.1. Lineage (NCBI taxonomy): Eukaryota > Viridiplantae > Streptophyta > Magnoliopsida > Myrtales > Myrtaceae > Corymbia > Corymbia calophylla. The sequence continues at coordinate 11,641,185 of CM024701.1, read as the reverse complement.
AAGTACATATTTATGGATTTTCGAAGATTGGACGAGCTACTAAAGGAGGCACCAAGAGAAATATAACATTGAAATGTCCGGTTGGGTCCTATAGAAGCTTAAGATGCGTTTAGTAACTATTTTGTTCAAAAAAATAATTTCCGCTTAGAAATAGTTTTTTTTTAATTCTACTCCCTGGACGAGTTTCTGAGCAATAGAAATATGTTGGGTACAACTCTCAATTTTTGTTTTGACTTAGAATTTCTTTTGATTATTAAATAATTGTATCACTTTTTGCTATATTTTCTTTTTTTTTATTTTCTCTTTTTTTTCTTTCTCCTCTTCTTCTTTCTCTAACTAGTCGTCAACCATGGCAACTAGCAAGATGAGAGCCATCAAGGTTTCCGGCAAGGTTCTCCAAGGCCGGTGACCACGCTGGCTAGAGGAAGAGAAAAAAAGGAAGAAAATAAAAAAAGAAAATGATTTGGACTTGATTCTAGAGTTGTTCCAGGGAATAAAAAAATAACTTTTTTCTACTTTTTGATTTTATCCGAATTTATTTTCAGAAACAAAAATGTTACCAAATGGATTTCTATTATTTTTTTGTTCCTAAGAATAAAAGAATAGAAATAGATACTATTTGGCACGTTACTAAACAAATCTTTAGCTAGTGCAACCGGCCATATTGGCCGCCTATTCAATTACAACAAGACAAGCGACCGATGCTACTTGCATGTCATACGTTCGACCGTTGAGCAACCATTTTTTTTATTGCACCTGCTTACATTATAATTATGAAAAGGACTAATTTGAGAGGGTCATACTGCGAATGGACACGGAACCCGATAACACGTCTTCCATGACCACGTCTATTATTGTTAAGAATTGTGGCCTCATCAATTGCTTCTTTTTTCTCTTTTTAAATTGACATTGGAGGTGCACAACTGGTCGACACACGAAAACGAAGGGAGCATGATACCTAACAAGAGGATGGTCGTCGGCGTGGAGGTCACGAAATCGATGTTCCAGTTGCACCACACGAGAAAATACATAATGTCTCATTGACTATATAATTGGCATGTATTACCTACTAAGGTGATACGTATTGATTATATCATTCAACATAAATGAATCATAAAATACTTTCTACCTAGAGAATTTGTTGGAAACTATGTTAAAGTGAAGGCTTACCTTAAGGATTGGATGAATGCACTTAGTACGAAGATTACCAAAAAAAAAGAGAAAGTTTTAAACTTATTTTATAAATGTCAATTCTTTTAAATTTTTTTAATTTGACCAATTAAGTTGTGAGATTTTGGTAGACCCACTATCAACTACTCTAAAAGTTTAAACTATTAGATGAAGTGTGTAATCTATTATTTAAATACTTTAACACTCTCCTTCACGCTTAGTTTGGACTTTTGATTAGTACTAAGCATGAAAATTTAATTGGAAAAGCAAATGGGACCTATAAAGATTCGAACTTAGTACATTTAGTTCTGATGCCATGTGAGATTTTGGTGAGACTACTGTTAATTGTTCTAAAAGCTTAAACTAGTAGATCAATGTATGATTTATTACTTGTTCTAACATAAGTCCTAAATCTTTCTGTGATTAGTCAATATAATTCTTCCGACCAATTTTAGCCGATAATCAACATCAGTCGTCCTATGTAATATAATTGGTGTCAACATGGACAATTTTTGCAATTTTTGAAATTCTCAAAACTTTTTTTTAACCACTAAGATTTGCTCTAGTAACCATCTTCTCAAAGGGATTAAGATGACGATTTAGTTTCAAGAGTAAATTTCGACTCTCATGCCCTGCAAGGAGGCAAAATAAAAGCCTAAGTTTTAGTATAGAAGTAAAGTAGGATCGACCAAAAAAAGAAATTCTCAAAACTTTTTATTTTTATTCTTTTCTTTTCTTTCTTTTCTTGTATTTTTTCCATGCCAGCACCACTCATGCCACGCAAGATATTCGTCGTTTATGTCAGCAATTTTCGATTAATTATTTGGAATGACTATATTGGGAAAATTGTCAAAAGGTTTGGAATAATGGGTCAAATTTCTCTCTATCCCCTTCCTCTTTAATTGTTTTTCCTTTCATTTTCTCTTATTCCTTGCTCTATTTTCCCAATCTAGATCTAGATCTGGGAGTTTTATTCTTCTGATCTTATATAGCTAGTAATTTTTCTCTTCCGATCTAGCTTTAGATCTAGGAATTTTAATGAATATGTACTCCACCTCTAGTGTTAATGATACTATAGTAGCTCTGCTGTTAGATTTGTGCTCATTTAATATGTTTTTGTTAGAAGTTCTGGGGTCTTGCACTTGTTAAAGACCTCGCTCTTACAATTGTCAAATATGAGTTTATTCAATACGTTTGTGTTGTCTTTGTATGGTGATGATGTTGGGGATGTCAAACTTAAGTGCATATCGTCGAAAGGCAAAGCCATAACTATACATTGAGATATTGACATGTGCTCATCATTGATGATGATGTGTAAATCAATGATCAGCCATCGATCATTTTACTTGGATGTGGTCACAAATATGTTCTTAAAAGATGAGCGGGTGTTTTTTTCTGCCAACCATACTCTAATGATATACCTTAATTCTGAATTTTGATTTTCTCTGCAACTCTATGGGCTTAGTTTTGTTGTGGTGATATTTGAAATTTCCTATTAATCCTTTCATGTATCATTTTGATGATAAATGAAAATTTATTTAACAACAAAAAAAGATCAAATTGAAAAATTTAGGATTGAATTACTATTACATAATAGGTTGAAAGGGTTTTTCTTGGGTAGTTATCCATGTGCTTTGCATCATTCTGCACGATAAAATAAAGTAAGTACCACCGGTCATCAAAGGGAATCCACCAAATTTAACGACTTAAGATGGACTCACGATGCGCGCATCGAATTGCGCACCACCGGTTAATTTTTTCCTTGCACGACTTCAGATGAACTGGCATTAATGAAAAGCATATGTGTGACAATAATTTAATGACTTTAATTTTGATATCTTTGCAGTCAAACGTTGGAGTAGATGTTGTTTGGATACCGTACTATTATTTTTCTTTATGGGTAATATCGTCCTCGGAATCTTCGACTTGAAGAATGATGTTTCGATCTTCGCGGACAATAAAACAGGCGTCGGAACCATGCGATCCCGCGGTGCATTCGTTCTTACGTCGTTGAATTTGGTACGCTAGATGTATGTTGAAAACAGAGGTCTAGAGTTGAATTTGGTGCTCAAATGGCTGACGTTTGGCTTGGAGACATCGGGAGACAAGAACCCGTGAGTAAGACTCAAGCGATGTCGATAAGGTCATTGGAATTTGGGGAGAAGACAACCCGGGTAGATTTCATTTCATACATCACACATATCGTTATCTCTTTGGGTGCGTTTGTTCCGCAGAAAATGAGAAGTTTAGAGAATATTTTTCTGAAAATGTTTATTTGTATCACTTACAAAAATAAGAAACAAAGAACATTTTCATTACACCAAAATATTTAGTCGTGAATTATTATCGATAGTTAAAATATTTGTCATTGACTAATTATTTCAAGCGATACAAGTTATTATTTCAGGAAAATATTTTTCGAACCATTCATTTTTCGCTAAACTAACTAGGCCTTAGTACTAGCACAAATTGGTTAAGCATATAAAAATAGTATAACCATATTATAGTCATTGCGAAATATTACAAAAAAGTGGTGAAAATTATACTTAAAGTTGAAAAGAAAGAGGACAAATCACCAAAACCTATTATTGAAATTAATTGTGGTAGGTCATTTATTCCGGGTTCAAACCAAATTAAATCATTTTCTGCAATTTGTTTTGGTCTCTGTTAAAGCACTCAAATATTAAACCGCATCTTCATCTCATATGATATGAGAGGAAATTGTCTTAAGTTCAAAAATTCCATGCTTCTATTTGTCTCCCCTGTTATATAGTCCACGCTTTAATCTTATGCCAAAATTCCGCCTATGCATGCGGAGAAGTGTAAAAGTATTCCACACATTTATTTCTCCCTTAAACTTTTAGAATTATTGATAAATAATCTCACAAAATCTTATAGTCACAACATTTTCTTTTGCCCAATTCACTAAAAAACCATAACTTTAGGTCCAATCTCACTTTTGGGCTAATTTTTTTTTTTGTTGCTTTAGTCATCTAAAAATCACCAACTTAGTAAGTTTTACTAAAGCTAGAATTCCAAAAATCGTTTGTAGTCATCTAATAAATGACATTTGCACATCTAATTTCCCCTAATTTTTAAATGAAACCACCTTAGTAAGTTGATGGGAATGACTATCGAGGTGGAAATGAACGTTGAATTTGAACTAAGGATTATGGGATCAGGTTGAGAATTAGAGTGAAAGTTAGTTTCTTTTTTTTTAGATAATATATAAGTTCAAGGCAGAATTGAGATTATAAATAAAGTTGGGTTTTTTAAAGGGAATTAAGGCCCATTTTTCTTTAAACAAACTAAAGTATGAAACTGCACATTACTAATTATTATTATTCAAGCTTATTGTTATCATTTATTTGTGAGGAACCTTTCTTTTATTTGTAATGGTGCCTAGATTTCATTTTATGTGAATCTACGAAACAATCAAACGTATACCATAAAAATTATTAGTTTCTTGTTGAAATTACTTTTGTTTTTTAAATGGTTTGGTTTAATTACAAGTAAAATCGCACAGCCTGTTTGGGTTTGCTTCCAAATTACAATTTGGCTGGATTTTGTTTCATTTTTTTTTTTTCCAAAGCCCGATCTGAACTAAATCCAAATCGTACTGTCCCCCCTTAATTCTAGATCAAGTAATCATATATGACAAGAAGTACGCTTAGCGATCGGATTACTGCTACTCCCATGTTCAATGGAACCTGCCAAATTCTCCAATAACGACAGCCTTCCTACACCTTTTAACCCCACTATCTATTAAAAAAACTGCAACATTCGCTTTTGAACATTATCCTTCTCATTTTGAAATGCAGAAACATCTCCATTTTGAGAAGTGATTTTGAAAAATTTCCCCCTCGTTCCACTATCTGATAGAGATAGATTTGAAGATTTCCACTATCTCTAGCATTAGTGCAAATAATTCAGTTTAAAATTGAACTAAACTGAATCGAAATTCTTGGTTCAATTTGATTTGGGTTTGATTTCTTTTTGAAACCGAGCCACTTAAGTTTAAATGCACCAATATTAGTTGTTTATGTTTTATTTATTACTTTGGACAGGTTGTCATCTTGTGATATTTTTTTAAACGAACCTTTGTTGGTTGTTTATGTTTTAATATTATGTTGGATTAAGTACAACGTTGTCGGTTTTTCGAAATTGAGACCTACATACAAGTTGAAACTGTAGCAATTGTTATTAAATTGATAACTTCGCTTTATTAAGCGACTTCATCATTAGATATTGATTTCAGTCCTTGAAAAAATTCAACGTTGATGAAATTAAACATTCAATGAGGATCAAAAGCATTAAATAAGAAAGTGCAAAAAAAAAAATGATGAATTCAATTCAATTCAGTTTCAAATCATTATTTAGTTTAGTCAGGTTTTGTATTTTCTTTTTCAAGTTGTATAATTTTTTGTTCAGCTTGAGTTTTCTTCTGAACCAAATTAAATTGAACCATGCTCACCCCTATCTAGCACAAACACCCTCTCTTCCCACGTTAAATTTCTACTATTTGATAAACGTCTTTAGAATAGTCTTCAATATTCTAATAATTGACATTCATTCGAGAGATTTTTTTAAAACATCTTCTTCTCTTTTTGGTACATATATTGAAAAAATCTTCCGTTATATGCTTTTACTTTTTTGGCAATCGCTAATTTTTTGAATTTGTACATGGTCCTTGAACTAGCGTCATGTATCGCATACGTACATGCATCAGAGATGAAAATTACTAGGTTGCCTCGAATTTAGAATAGGGAAAAATTCTAGGAACTTGGACTATGTAGATTGAGGATCCTAACTCGAGAAATGGATCCTTGCAATGCACTTGGATTATAAGGAGGTGTACTACAACGACTCTATAATGAACTTTAGAAATGGATCCTAGTAGATTACCCCGAACGAAGACAAGATTTCGAGAATTCTGTCCTACGGTTTTAGGAGATACCGAAGCCAGCCCCGGATCGGCCTCGATCTGAGCCAACAAAATTCTAAAGTCTCCATTCCAATCGAGAGATCCGTTGCACGAGCCAAGGCTGCATCGGGATGATCCGCAGGGCTCATCGCCATTGTCGTCTCCGTCGGAAGATCGTCTATGGTCGAGCACGCCGGTGGCGGCAAGTACGTGGTTTCCCAAGGCTTGGTAGTGGGAGGCAGACAAGAGGGAAGACTAAGATGTTGATATTTTTTTTTCCCTTAAGATAAGGTGGTTGGTGGACATGTGGTGCATATCCACTGCCTGATAAGTAAGTGTAGGAGATGAATGCGAGAGAGCAAAATCAGAACCCGGGCCTAGAGATGGCCAACAAACCACTCGTGACATAAAATGATACGGGGAGAAGTACACTATCAATGCTTTAATTTGTGTACAATGCTTGCTTTAGTGTGGTAACATTTTGGCAGCTCACTTAAATATCAAATTTTTTGAAAAACGACTTTTTTAGTGCCATTGCAAATCTTTAGCTTACGTGGCTCGCTGGGACACGTGGATACCAAATAACGTCGTTTAATCAACTTTTTGTGGATCATTTAAGAGCCAAATTTTTCAATGTCAGCAAAAATTTGGCATAAAAAATCGTTTTTGAAAAAATCATTTTTCAAAAAATTTGACACTTAAGTGATCCGTCAAAAGTTGGTTAAACAATGTTAAGTGCCACGCTAGTTAAAAATTTTAATTAAAAAAGCCAAATGTTAATTTTAGCCTGAATATCTCGCCATAGGCATTTAAGTGATCATTTTTTTTTTTTCTGATTTTGGCACTTAAGTAAGCTAACGAAAAATTATGACACTAAAGTAACAAGTTAAGGTACTGATGGTATACTTCTTCCCACGACATGGCATGGCACTATGAGGATCGTGACCCCTTAGCAAAAGGAGGTTATGCTAGGCATTGTGTCATCGCTCACTTTGCTCCCTAGCCACTAGCCCAGGTGAGCCTAGGCCAACCTAGGCCTGAATATTTCTTTATATTGGCAAGCCAAGTACATCAATTGGGAAACAATAAAATGGAGCCTAAAAAATTGCTTATATTTTCCTATAAATTAGAGATCTCTCGTTTTCATTTTTATTCCTGTCTTATAAATTCTTCAAAAATTTCGACTTTCTAAAGAATTCCCACTTTATATGGGATTTCCTCGCTATTTTGGTCATACGATAGAAAACAACACTATCCATCCTCCTTCCTAGATGGTGAGCCATTACCTTCAGGCTGGCAGTAGCACCTTGATTCCTTCACTATTCTGGTGACTTTCGAAACTCCCAAAGTGCTCGCTCCACCCAAGCAACAACAACAATTCCATGATAACAGTGATGAGAACACGATGACATATGGTTGTGCGCATTTGCTAGGGCAATAGCGGGCCATTGCCACTCAACCTGTGCAACGACAAAATTCCACGACAATGATTGCCAAACACAATGACCAGATGATTATTTGGAGTTGTAAAGACAATAGTCGACCAACACCCCTCCTCTCGACGAAATTTCTGCCTTTGACGCTAGCAATTAGCAAGATGTTGCACATATTCGCAGCGACGAGCATCCACCATTTGGAAGACATTTAAAATTGAGTCATCTTCGATAAGAAGAAGTTGGCTGTGTGCACAATTTGTGGGAATAAGTCATTCGCCAAATTTGGAGGGGGGATGGGTCACTTGAGGAGGCACCAAGACAAACATAATGCTCAAATGTCCGGGACCAGGGAAAGCTTGACTAGTGTAACAAGTCATACAAATAGCTTGTTAAAGTACAGCAAGGCGAGAAACCAATGCCTACTCAAACAAACCTTCATCTTCTCCCAAGATTCGAGATACATGCAACATGTGCAAGCAGCATTGCAATCACATCTTTGGCCAGTTTCATGGTCGTTGTACTCTAGGAACCACAAGCGATTTTATAGAAAAGAGCAAAATTAGGTCTGACTACCTAAGACCTATGGAACATTCGGCAAGCCCATAAACGAAGTACATCTAAACCTTTATAGGTTGCACTAATGTGATGCAAGTTTTGAATGATTTAAACTAAATGAACGGATTAATCCAATCCAATGACATGACAACCAAATCAAAGATCTTTGTCCCAATTAGTCGCCTTACCAATATATAATAAACGCCATTTTTGGCTAAAATTCTAAAGAGGCACTTCCATGGCCTCTCACAAACTCGATCTCCCACAATAATTTATTGCACCAAGTTCATCTATTGTGATTCCCATCCTGAGAGCATCATACCCCCAAACTGTTATTCTTGAAATTCTTAAACATTGGTTTCGTACAATGTTACATATTCGACTTATGCAATGCCTCTAAGAATCGATCCCCAAGAATATGAAGAAAACCTCCATCCTAAAGAATGTCAAATATAATGAATGCTCTTGGTTCTTTTCTTTTTTTTGATTGGAAAGGTAACGGTCGGATGTAAATTGTCACTGTGGGCAGTTTGAGCTTTTTATCTAGTTTCATCTTCATCTTGGGATATTCTTCTTGATTTCTTTTGATGCACTGAGGAGCCTGTGGTCCTATGAAGATATAGGCCCCATCCATTTCCATTTGGACAGCCATGGGAGGGGGGAGGGGGAGAGAGAGCGAGGGAGGGAGGGTTTTTGCTGTGTTTTGCTTGCTTTTGCTGGTTATGATTGGCATTGACTCGCTTGTCCAAATGTCTTTGGAAAGTTCGCTTTTCCTGTTTCTTTCGCGTGGGATTCCACGCTCTCTCTCTCTCTCTCCCTCCCACGCACAGAGAGATGAATAAACAAATCGTGGCAGAAAAGGAAGGCATGAACAGACGATAAAGAGCCGGATGTGTTAGTGGAGTTTGGCTTTATTCGATCGAGGCTCTCGTCAATCTCAATCACTATATATTGAAGAATGGACTGGCCGAACGAAAAGAACCTCAACCGATAATGCAGCAGCGGCTTCACATCGGTCAGCCATGATTTCCAAGCCAACATATCCGGTGTTTAATACAGTAAGAACCCGCCTAGATTTATTAAAAGATAAGTGAACTAAAAATTTTAAAATTTATCATAAAAGTTTAATTAAATTATAAAAAAATTGGTCTGTAATTAAATTTTAAATTTTTTAGAAAGTACAATCAACTCACATAATTTACAAAATTGGTGCAATCGATTTCTATCATTAACTATGTTTAACTTGACTAATGAAAAATAATTTTTTAAATTATATTCTCCTTTCCACATGACATTGATGTGGTTAAAACATGAAGCAAAAGGCCAAAATGACGGTATTTTGGTCCAAATATCTTTTTACTTTTTAATCTAATTTAGCTAAAATTTAGATGTAAAAAAAGAAGATTTGAAACAACAAGATGTCATTTTAGCATTATATTTCATTTTTAGCCCCACCAATGCTACGTAGGAGAGAAAAAATAATTAAAAAAAGTTATTTTCACATTTTCCATTAATCAAAATGGAGGGACTAGACAACAGAACTTGATTGCATTAACTTAATAAGTTTTATGACTTTATTATACTTTTTGAAAACTTTAGAACTTAGTTTCATTTTTTTGATAAATTTTAAGACTTTCAGTTTTGTTACAAAGAATAGCCCTAAATATTTGGGATGATCCCATTGAATATTTCAAACTCTTCATCATGGAAAACCAATATCCCAAACATTTTTTTTCCAATCCTACCAATATCCTCATATTTAAATGAGCGATGCGAAAATACAATGATTTGGACTTATTTCTTTATGACTATTAAAAAACCCGACATAGTAGGGCACATGACAATGCTCCTAGTCGACTTGGCAGCGTGTATCTATTGCCACCCCAAACTCGGATCCTTTGTCCATGAAAGCTGTAACATTAAATTTTTAACGGTTTTTATGGACATGAATATGGTAGAAGGTAACTTTGTGTCACTGTAAAAAAGAAGCAGCAAAAGACCATACACATGTTGGCACTGCGTAGCATCTTCACATTAGCAGCCAAAAGATGTTGATTAACAAACTCTTGTTTAGTTTAGGTATGGCTAAGAAATACAAGAAACCATAGATAGGCGTTATAACCTAGTATATATATTAATGACATGGAACTCTGTCCGTTAGAATCTTAGTGACATGAGATTCTGATTTTTAATAGATTAAGAAATATATAAAAGAAAATTCATTATCTTCGTGGGGACACAAGTATGTATCCATGTGATGGAGATGCAGAAATCGAAGGAAAACAAAAAGAAATCTTGAAGAATATAGTCAATTTTCACTTTAGACCACATTGCAAAGGCAAAACATTCATATTACCCCCGGACTACGAATTAGACTAGTCTTACCATATAAGACACAAACAATTTCATGAATTCTCCGTTCTCCATTCCCCGATATTATAATGTCATTTTCCATGAAAACAACAATGAAAATTTTTATTTTTGCTGGGCATAGATCATATTAAAATCATGCAACTACAAGGTACAAGTGCGCTTTAATCAAATGGATACTTGATTCATACTTATTAATTTATTAGTATGGTAGATCTAGAGAATCTATACTTAAATGTTTTCATTGATGAGGATAATTTTTTTATAACTTAAGGCTTATAGGAGATGAGCAGTGTCCATTTTCATTCAAATTTGAGCTTTCTTTCAAGGGGGTACGAGATGGGGAGAGGAGAGAGGAGCGTGACACATCAACCTATCAGCCATGAGATTATGTGGTCGACTTATATTATCTTTCACAGATTTCTATTGCATTATTTATGCTGTGCAAACCTCACGTGGAGAGATTTCTTAACTACTAGCATCTTGATTGGTTGTAATGACGGACTAGCTAATCTCAAACCTCGAATTATGATAAGTTTAAAGCAGTTATTACTTAATCCGAACATTCCATAATATCTAAGGAGAATTGCTAGTATAGATAGTCTCTCCCAGCCATTTTGTATTATCCAAGGCAAAAAATGGGAAAAAAGTGAAAACACAGTGTGACCTGCCAATTGGCCTCCATATTTGGCTCCAATCTCATCCAAAAGGCTTCCATTAAAATAACAATATGACAAAAAAAGTTTCCCTTAAGCAAAACCACCTCTCTCTCTCTCTCTCTCTCTCTCTCTCTTTCCTCGCAATAGAAAAAAGAAGCTTTTTTTATATCTCAGTAGGTCAGAGTCACGACAAGAAAAGGAGACTCCGGCCAGCTTCATCACCCTTATTATTATACATATTTATTATTATATCATCCAACTTTTTCATGTGTATCGATCTTGGCAAAGGTCAAGCCCCAAAATTTCTTTTTATATTTTTTCATGGATTCTGTGACAAACACGAGTCTCTTGGATGCTGGCGGACAATGTGGATATCTCCAATTTTCAATGGACAAGAAAATGCCCCCAAAACTTCAATTCCTTTGAAGCATCCTATGGATCTTTTCTCATCAAATCACCTTTCGTCCCTTTTGAGGCGAGCCCGACTTTTTCCCTCTTCTGATTGTTGTTTTTCCCTGTTCTTGTCCCTTTAAAACTTTTTCCCACCTTCAATTTTGGGATGCCGACGCTGCACAAATGAGGAAGAAAAATAAATTTCCTCAGAGACGGCAAACTATAGTAAAGGCCAAAGCAAAGGACAAACCTAATGCTACAATGCATATGAGAAATGCCTTTGAGAAGCCTAGTTCTTTCGACTGAAATATTCTGGTAACTTGAAGCTTTGCATAACGTAGTGACATTCATGATTTGGGTCCGGGATATTCCTAATATACGGCTTGATTTTCCTTAATGACACTGTGAGTCTGTGATGCATCACCTAACTTAGACTAATTATGGTAACTTGTCGATTGATATAAAATGCATTGACAGATAAAAGACAGATTTAATGTCCGACATGCAATTCTGTCCTTTTATGGACCAAAATGCGCGGTCCACATCACCTCGAGAGCTTGAGACTCAACAATTTTCAACCTAGAGAAGGAAAAGAAAGGCATTCCCTACAAAAAAAAAAAAAAAATGGGGGGACGGGTCTCATGCTGAGCAGTGCGAGACAAGAGATGGGGGTGGGCCGGTCACCAACTCCCACTTGTTTTCCAACAAGAAGAGCAGATGATGTTGAAATTTGAGTCCTCCTCAAAATGATATTAAAAATGAAGCACGATAAACCGAATCGATATACAAATTCGACGTATGCTTAGTGAGTGAATACGATATGACGTATTTATATACACATCCGTACTTCGTTACATCAACAAATATATCGATTTAAGTACATAAATCCATATAATATTAATTTTTCTTTATTACAGATCCCTCTTGAGCCTAACAGAGCCTAACAGAGCCTAACAGTCAAATGCTCAGTAGTGTTTTTCCTGTTTTTTATAATCTTCCTGTCCTTTTCTCACTCAGATCTATGGTTAAGTGTAATTTGTCAACGTTTGGACTCATTTGACGTTTCTTCAGGTCTACTAAACTTTTTATTTTTATTTTTATTTTTTTATGTCTACTGAACTTTTCTTTCGTTTAGTCTTTTTTTTTTTTTTTTTTTTTCTGTAGTTAAAAAGTCTCCCCCACGAGCTGGTTTTCTCCTTTTAATGCAAAAGAAAAAGAGGGAGGGCCTCTCCTCATTGCAAAAGCCAGGCAGAGAGTCATACGCATTACTTCCATATATCATCACCAGTCTCCCCCAAACGCAACAAGGCTCCGTGGTCAAAAGGAGGAAAGTTGGTATCTTTTCTTTTTTGCCTTAGCAGGATTTGCGGGTTTTTCATGTACATGAACAGTCATCAGGCTCCCAGCTCTGTTTAAGTTCGGGCTCCTCTGCTGGCAAATGAGAACTGTGCAATGATCGCTCTGCGGGTACTCTCAATCTTGGAGCTCTCTGCATCTTGTTTTGCTCTAACGCAAGAGGACAAGTGAGGGGGGGTCTTTGGAGCCTAATTCGCGTTTCGCGGGAGCCCATTTATTAGTTCTTGGATTTGTGCGCCCGGGCTCGTCTTCGTCTCTGCTCTTTTCCTTCCGTTGGAGACGGTAATGTGAGCTCTTTTTGTTGTTTGCTCTGTTTCTTTTTGCTAATTTGCTTAGCTCAGCAGGTACAGTGGAATAATGGGTGCTCTGTCTTTTCACTAAAGCAAAGTTTTGCTCTCTGTGGCTGTTTGTTTCAGAGAGATGGGGTTTGAGAAGGTGGGAGAGATTAAGTTCTTGGGACTCACATCATCATCGAGGCACAAGCGGTCGAAGAGGTAGGCATTAAATGTCCTTTGTTACTTTGCAATCATTGTGATTGCTTAATGGTCTGCAGTTAAAAAGTCTCTGTTCATGCTTTTATTGCTTGATGGTTCTCTTCTACTGGGAATGCTTCTGACTGATATGGTTCATGTGAAAAATGGGAACTTTCAACCTTTCTTGACCGCACATGATGTGACCACACGTAAACCTAATATCTGTTTCTTGTTCTTTAGTCCTTCCTGATATTTGTTCTTGCAAAACCTCTTTCTCGTGAATTGAAATTTCTGAAGCCAGGCTTGTTAGAATTTGATTATGTGACCTTAGCTTGTTCCCCAATTTTTCTTCCTAGAATCTCCACAAGGCTTCTTTTTCATCTGATAACTTTATTAACAATAAGGGGGATTAGAGCTTGATCTCGAAACCTACGAAACCATATTGCCACATCTTGCAATGGCTGGCTCCTCCAAATTTTGCCTCTTTCAATCTATCAATTTTAATTTTTCTTTTTGCGCCTCTGCCACTGTAGCTTTCCGGGCAAGAACAGAGCTCCAGAAGACGGTTCTGATGTTTCACCTGAAGAGTCACAAGGCATGAAGCAGGTGAGATTGCTCTCCTTTTCCAATTTGCTTGAAATGAACTGAATTCACTCCGAAATGAAAAGAAAGGTTCACTGTCGATGCGGTGATCTGATTGTTTGAAGAGTTATCTGGTATGGAGAATGGGGCAATTATACATTTCAAAATGTCGAAAGTTCCCGAGAAAAATATTGCTCCTTTTCCTCCGGTTAAAAAAATACAGTAGTGAGGTCAAGTATGTTTCGCTGCTACTATTGGTTGGAGGACAATAACTGTTAGTGATATAATTGTTGATTGTTGGAGAAGTTGTTCTTTTGAGTCCACACCTCGCCCTTTGTTGGATTGGGATCAAAAACCTGTCCAGCCTCTTCTTCAAACAAGGAACGGCATTGAGGGGGGTGATCCAACAAGAATAGTGTACCGTTCCTGGTACACATGTATTCTTAGATATCTTCAAAATATCACCGGCCGTCATATAGAACACCAGTAATTGGATCAACATCAATGGGGTGTATTAATCAAGACTCATGCTGGTTGTATTCATTAAATTCTCAGTTTCTGGAAGTTGGAACTTTTGTGAGCTGAGAGAACGTGTAATGCTTTACACGTTCATGATCATCTCGTTTCTGTATCACAAAAGATGTCACCTCAGTTTCTAATATAGATTTGTAAATCTCTTGTCAGGGCTTAGTTCATGTTGAACCCTCCTTGAAGACCAACAAGAAACCGTCCTCGAATTCTGAGACCCACAATTCTTTGAAGCAAGAGGTATATAAAATGACACCATAGTATATAAGCTTTGGTAAAAAAAAGTCAGTTACTTTTATCCTCCATTCACTTTGATCCCTTTATGCAGATTTTGCAACTTGAGAAAAGATTACAAGACCAATTCCAGGTGCGTCATGTTTTAGAAAAAGCACTGGGTTATCAAACTTCCTCCCATGACAAAGCAAGTGATGTTTCAATGCCCAAGGTATTTTTTCGATTTCTCTACTTTTATGATCTAATTTTTGAAGGCATTTCACATCAATACTAGAATTACTGTACTATTCTTAGTGTGGATTTCAGTGAGTCTTTGATTTAGAGATAAATGGATCGTGGATTTTACTTTACAAACTTCATTTTCTTGTAACTTTGAGCCGTGCTCCTGTTGCCTTAAGATTGCTTGAGCAAATCATATATTAAGTCTAAAGACACACATCTAATTTGGTAGTAGTTTCATCTCCATCATTCGGTGGTGGAAATTGACGCCTTTTCCCCTTCCTTGAGTCCAGCCAGCAACAGAGTTGATCAAGGAAATCGCAACACTAGAGTTGGAAGTAGCACATTTGGAGCAGTATCTTCTCTCGCTATACAGGAAGGCTTTTGATCAACAGGTTTCTTCTGTATCTCCATCCACGAAAAACGCATCTTCTAAGGACAAGAGATTGAGGACTCCAAAAGATACCCCACGGGCAAGGCTTTTCGAAACTCCTCCATCTGCTAATGCAAAACGAAGGGAGGACTCTGCGGTTCCATCAAGTGGTCAGCTACTTGAAATCCCATTGAAAGATGCTCACGGTCTCAGCGAAGAAGAGAAACTGTTGCATTCTAGTGTCCATTGTTGTCATTCTGCACTGTCTCACCGTTCAGCATTGGAAGTAAGGATTTCTCCTCAAGAGGAGTCTCTGGGTAAAGCCGTGCGTGCTTGTCACTCCCAACCATTGTCAATGATAGAGGCAAGTTTGATGTCATTCTTTTCTTGGGCCTAATCACTGAGAAGACCCAAAGAGAGCACATAGTTTGTTGGTTTTTCTCAATTTTTGTTATTGGTTCCTTCTCTACTATTCCACTGTTATAAGTTCAGCTATGTAATTGTCAAAAATTTTCCTTGGGCCCTTTTCTTTTCAGTAGCTGTGAATTCTCCTATATTATGGAGCCTCTGCACATCTGGTTTCAAGGGAAACTGAGTTGAGAGAGAACATTTTCACTATGGGAAAAGCATCTTAATACATAAAAAAAAGAGAACTTAAGACTGCTGAATTATGATTGCTTTTCATGGATTTCTGTTAATTAGTATGCCTCTGAGTGAACTGACTTTTCGGTGTTGTCTCACAGTTTGCTCGAAAGGCTGGAACAAGTGTAGTTAGTCTCGCTGAGTACCTCGGCACGACCGTTTCTGATCATGTGCCTGAATCGGCCAATAGGCTCTCCGAGGATATGATCAAGTGCATGTCATCCATATACTGCAAACTGGCAGATCCTCCTCTGGCAAATCAGGGCCTTTCTTCTCCGAACTCGTCACTCTCATCTGCAAGCGCATTCTCTCCTCAAGATCAACCAGACATGTGGAGCCCCGGGTTCAGGAACAATTCATCCTTTGACGTGCGGTTAGATAATCCTTTCCACGTGGAGGGACTCAAAGAGTTCAGTGGACCGTATAGCACGATGGTTGAAGTGCCCTGGATACATAGAGACAGTCAGAAATTGGGTGGCATCGAACACTTGCTACAAAATTACAGGTCTGTTTTTAACTCGGCATTTGTCTTTCCTGAAAGCAACATCCCAAGGACATTATATGTTCGAACCATTGTCCAAGATGACCATTGGCAAACCCTGTAATACCTTTTTGATTCATCTATTTAACAAGTTAATTATCTTACAGGTCACTGATCTGCCGTTTAGAAGAAGTAGATCCAAGGAAGCTGAGGCATGAGGAAAAACTAGCGTTCTGGATCAATGTCCACAATGCATTGGTGATGCATGTAATGATACTTTAAACAGCTTATAGAATCCATACATATGTTTGCTTCATCGGACCTTACTTCTGTTGCAAATATCTGATCAGTCCCTCTAAATTTTGGGAACAGGCATTTTTGGCTTACGGGATTCCACAGAACAATGTAAAGAGAGTATTCCAGCTACTGAAGGTAAGTAAATACGAAAAGCAATTATCTTAGATTGGGGAGTGTAACATGCATAGGTTTTAAATAATGCTCTGTGTGCCAGGCTGCATACAATGTTGGAGGCCACACAATTAGTGCAGACACAATCCAGAGTACCATTCTGGGATGTCGGATGTCTCGTCCAGGACAGGTGAGTTAAAAGTCTCTACCTGTCTCAAGATCTGTTTCTTTTGGGAGGAAACTGGATATTTTTCAATTTATATGCCTAAAGTAAAAAGGAAAAGAATTAACGCCATCATTCTCTCTTTTGACTAATGAATAGTTTTATTACCTGGCTAGATACCATGTTATATTGAAAGAGCTGATAAATGGGATATTTTGCTTGCAGTGGCTTCGGTTATTACTTAGTCCAAGGAAAAAGTTCAAGACCGGGGATGAAAGACAAGCTTATGGTATCAAGCATTCAGAGCCGCTTTTGCACTTTGCACTCTGCTTTGGGAGCCACTCCGATCCTGCGGTACTTTACATTCCTTTTTATCCATTCTCATATTCTGATACTTGTTTTGGCATGAGTACACTTTCTATTTAGATCATTTTGATAGTCCTCTTAGCTAAGACTGGATGAACATGGGTACTTTAATTCTGTTTTGTCCCCATATTTCGGGTTCACATACTTTCAGAAGATCTTTCAGCTTCATTGAGGTGGAGATCCTGCTACTCAGTGACATTTTTATATTTTTATACAGCAACTAATTCGAAGCATACCCCAATGATAAGTAGTCACCACCCATTTCATTTGTGTAGCTATTCTTTGGAGCTGAATGTCCTATTATATTTGAATATATTCAGGAATCAGGATTGTTTTTGTGCCCATTTCCTAAATCTGCACACAATGCGTTCATTATTATCTAACAAGGAAAAAATGTTGAGCAGTGGAAAAGAGGCAACCGTCCTGCCTTTCTGGGCTATAGCCAACACATTCAATTTGTTCTTGATGTATCAAGAGTATTGAGCCCTGTGTTGTAACTCTCCTCAGGTTCGCATATATACCCCAAAAGGATTATTTCAAGAGCTGGAAACTGCAAAGGAAGAGTATGTTCGAGCTACTTTTGGTGTACACAAGGACAAGAAGATCTTGTTACCAAAGACCGTGGAATCTTTTGCAAAAGAGTCGGGGCTGGGCGCTGCAGACATCATTGAGATGGTTCAAAAATGCCTGCCCGATTCGTTGAGAAAGAGCCTGAAGAAGCGTCCAATTGGAAAATCAAGCAAGTCCATCGAATGGATTCCTTACAACTTCAGCTTCCGCTATCTCATTGCAAAAGAGCTGGCAAAGTGATCATGCCTCGCAAATTTTACAGTTCCCTCTGTACAAATGTAGAATCCGAGTGGACAAGCAACATTTATTCACATGTGATGTAAGTTATCTCGTGCCATTGAGATAGATGCGAGTTGCAGTCCACTCATTTTTGTAATGCTGTGAACAGGTTGATTTCAATTGTTCCACCTGTAAATATATTTGTTTAGCTACACCATCTGCTTGAGCCGATATCTACCATTTCCAGAAAAGTACCACATTCCAACGACAGAAAGTGGGATTGTGCAAGATTTCGTCGCCTTTCCAGAAGATATCATTACGAATAAAAGCCAATAATGTCTTTCTGAAATTCAAGAAGACAAGCAGATGGTAAACCCTTATTGTTCCTAGCCTATAAACTCGCAGGTCTGTGATTCTGGTAAGTTTGCGGTGTGAACACTGTCAGATTGTATTGCCTGGCATTTGATCGACTGTTCCATCTACTAAATAAACTGACTTTGTCCAAGATCAGATGCTAAATATACTGCTTTATGGCCAAAGAACAATTGTTTTTAACTTTCCAGGAACCACATTAGGGGAATGCAATACATAGCAAACCAAATGACTGGTACTGATTCCTAGTTTCTCAGGAAGAACAAACTCAGCTCCTGTCCAAAACACCCTGAAGGATCAACCAAGTGGTACGCCTCGGAATCGCTTGACCCCACTGTCCGAACGAACTGGCCCCTCAAGTACTTGTGCTCACCGACCCCCTCCTTATCCGGCAACAACCCTGCACCGGTGGAGACCGACATTATCATCTCCAACACCGATGCGTCCCCGTGGGATCCCTCCCTTCTCACTGCGAACCCCATCTTCCTCCCGTTGCACAACATGGCCCAAACTGGTGCGCTCAAGAGCGGGCGTCTCCTCGAGTCACCGTCCAGCTCACAGGGGCACGTGAAGACAATCCGGTTCATCTCGCCCCGGACAAGCTCCGCAAAGTGCGAGGTGTGGAGCGGGAGTTCGAGGGTCACGAACGGGGAGGTTTCCGCATGGTTTTGCATGGCGATCTTGACACGACCGTTGTTCGTGGGGCAAATGATGGTGCCTGTGACTGTGGCGGCCTCGGCCAGTGGAGGGGAGGAGAGAGAGAAGAGGAGGAGAGGGTGGCAGATGCAACAAGGCACGAAGACGTCGAGGACGGGCTTGAATACGTTCCACCATGGCTGGTGGTGGCTGGCGTCCTCGCATTCAGAGTGAAGCATAGATTGCTTCCTTCAATGTGAATCGTGAAGTGACTACGGTGAAGAGCAAGAAAGCGAAAGGGATGAGGAGATTTTTCATGGTTATAGATACCAGGAATTTGAACGGATCTTCAGGATCTTAACTGTGTAGTAGTGTGTTGAGCACTCGAGCAGTTTTGCTGAGGGATTATCTCGGCTTCTAGGTTCTCTGCTTATCCGCGAGATTTGTTTCTAGAAAAGTGGAATGATATTTTTTGTGTTGATTGATCGGCCTAGAAAATCTGAAACAGTTTTGAAAAGTCAGATTAATCCTTTGAAAACTTTTCAATAATCGGCTCATCAAATGTATACGGTTTTTAGATCTTGGAATTTGGAATTGCAATGACCATAATGTGAAATGAAGCTTTTCTTGCATATAAAAGCACAAGCCAAAAGGAAAAATTATTCAAAAAGTCATAAATCTATTATATGACTGTCAATATAGTCTTAAATTTTTTAATTTTGCCAATTTATTCTTAAACCATTTGATAATTGGCCAAATTAGTCATAAACCTTTTAATTATGCTAATTTAGTATTAAAAATTTGATAATTCACCAATTTAATCCTCAACTTTTTAACAATTTACTAATTTAGTCCTTTCTGTCAATTTTGATTAAAAATTATTGAGGTTGACAATTTTTGTAATTTTTTTCTTTTTAACCTTCATCAAGCCTCATTAATGGTCAGTAGAGGTCGTTGGCCTTAGGCAAGAACAACCCTTACTAGCCCAAATGAGGGCTGCCCTTGCCAACCCAAGCGTGAGCGTCCCTTGCCCCAAGTCAGCAAGGGCAACGCTCACTTGAGGTCAAAAACCTCTGTCGGCCATTGACAAGGCTTGGTGATGGTTGGAGGAAGGAAAAAGAGAAAAGAAATAAAGAAAAAAAAAACAAAACAAAAAGGAAAAAAAAAGAAATTCATAAAAGTACAAAAAAATTGTAAAAATTATTAGCATCAACATTAGCATATACTATGCCACATAAGACAGCCAATGATGATTAGACCACCACGTCAATATTTTCTTGGAAAAATTGGCAAATCGTTAAAATGTTTGGAGCTAAATCAATAAATAATCAAAATGTTTAGGATTAAATTAGCACAGTTGAAAGGTTAAAATGTTTGGAGCTAAGTCAACAAATAATCAAAATGTTTATGATTAAATTAGCATAGTTGAAAGGTTGATGACTAAATTGGCATAAGTGAATGGTTTGAGACTAAAGTGATAGTCGTACAATACATTTAGGACTTTTTGTGACAATTTCCCAAAAGCTATCATGGTCAAGGGTTAATATCACCAAATATCTTAAACTAGTACATCTCTGTATTACATTTACCTCAAATTAAATTTTTTATCACAAAGACTCCCGAATTGGTACTCTTGCGCCACATTTATTCCAAATTGATGTGCCTGTGCCACATTTACCTAAAATTATTTTTCATATCGCAAAAAATCCGAACTACACACTCGTACCACATTTACCCAAAAAATCCTCGATTTACCACAATTTGAGATAAATATGATACGAGTGTATCAATCTAGGATAAATGTGGCATAAGTATACCGGTTGAAGATTATTATGACACAAAAATAAATATGGGATGGGTATATTGGTTTGAAAAGTTTTGTCACATAAAAACTAGTTTAAAGTAAATTTGACATGAGTATATCTCTTTGGTTTTTTCATAGTAGTACTTCTATTTTCAAAATAAGCTTGTATTAGTTGGATTTACCAAACGTGCTAGGAATTATTTTGACATATTTAACAGTTGAAGTCTTAAAACATGCTTTTGAGAGACAAAATCAAAGCTTGTTGCACCATCTCGAGACCTAGACCTAAAGCCCCACACTCGGACGCCATGGCCAGACCATGCAAACCGGTTCTAAGCCTGGCTTCCCGAGGGGCAAAGACTCGAGTGTGGTACCTAATATCCCTCAGGTCGGACTCGGGACCCCGATTCTCAACCATAACGCCAGACCTTGGTTCTGATATCAAATGATGCTATGTTGTGTTGAACGAACGAATAGATGAAAAAAAGAAGAAGATTTTGATAGGAAGGAAGAGACTAGATAATCTTGATCTGGTCTTCCTTAATCGAATCATCACCCTTTTGGGCTTCTCCAAGATACAACACTCTCTTCGGCAATTGCTAACAATGAAATTTGAGTCAATGACCGAACTGCATTCGCAGCTAAGAGTCCAGTTGAAGTGACGCTAAATAAAGAAAATATGACATATCCTAAACACCATATCGAAAAATGGAAAAATATATTAACGTACCTATCATCAATGAGACTACCTAAATTTTACAACTTGTACATCAATAAAAAAATCTTACCCTATTAATTAAAGAACAAAAAACAATGAGAATTATACTGAACTCTAATTCTAGAAGCCTGTTTGATAACTCAATGAAATGCTGAAATTTGAAACTCAGCAAATAATGATTTTCAATTCCTTTGACAAATTAAACTAGAATTAACTTGATTGATTATATCAAGTCAAGCACCACTTAATCTGATAAATCAGGGAAGAGTTCCTTTCTTTGTTCAATAGAAGCATAATTTTGTAGTAATTAGCCAAATGTAATTAATAGATTAATTACTGGAGAGCAAAGAGTGCTGACATTGCGAACTAAGCAAAATAACTAAAAAAAATTGCCAACCTCTAGGATTGCTCCATTTGTAATAGCATTAATTAGAGAAAATTACCAATGACGTCCTAAATCTATTATGCTTGTACCAATTCAGTTCTAAACCTTTCGATTTGATAAATTTAATCTTAGACCTTTTGACAACTTGCAAATTGAGTTTTTTTGGCTAATTTTGATTAGAAATTGCTAACGTGGATGCCAATCCTTTGACATGGCACGGTTGGCATTGACGTGAATAATTTTACTAACTTTTTTTTTTCTTTGCTTTTTTTTCAATGTGGCCGATAAGGGCCATGAACAACCCTCACCTGTTGTGGGTGAGGGAGAGCCGCCTCACCCTCAACTAATGGGACCACAAAGGTCCTCACTCGCAATCACTAGCCACCACAAAGGCCCTCACTAATCGCAAGCAAGGACCTTTGTCGGTGAGCAAGGGCCTTTGTGGTTCCGTCAGTCGAGGGTGAGGTGGCTCTCCCTTGCCTGCAGTTGGCGAGGGTCACCAATGATCCTTGTTGGCCACAATGAAAAAAACAAAGAAAAATCAAAAAATCAAAAATCAAAAATTGAAAAAGTTGTCCATATTAATGCTGATTATGTCATGTAGGATGCTTAGAGTCTACGTTAGCAATTCCAAGCAAAATTGGCTAGTAACTCAGTTGACAAATTATCAAAAAGTTTAGGACTAGTTTGGTTGCATTGGAAGGTTTATGTTTTTTATATTTTGTCTATCCTACTTTAACTCTCAACTCATTTCAAACTTTTATCTTACCTCTTCACAGAATATGAAAGTTAAGCCCTATACCTGAAACCATATGTCCTCACCCCCAGCTCCCCTAAGAAAGTGGAAAATCAAACTCCCTACTTCCGCACTCTCATATGAGAAGAGTGGCCACTGAGTTAACCTCCAATTGTTAGGATTGAATTGGTATGATTACAACAAGTTTAGGAATTTTTTGATAATTTTCCCATGTTAATTATATCCTAGAACCAACACTCACTATAAGCGTTTTCATGATGCTAAAATTTGTACATATACATAGTAACTTGAAGGGACAATTATCCAATTAGTCCTAAAACTATTGTACGAATGCAAATTCAGTCATAAACTATTCAATTTTATCAATTTAGTCATAAATCTTTAAGTGAAATTTAAATGTAATCCTTTTGGCAAATTTTCGTTAGAAATGGCCGACATGACAATGCATCACATAGAATAGCCAATGATTTTCGCTAGCACTTCTATTTTGCCTTTAAAATGAGAGATTTGAGGAGCGAACTCTCATAAATCCCACTCTTGTACACTTCATTGTTACCTCTCTAAGATTTCTTAACTTCTACATTTTAATTGTGCATTTTCTTTCTTTATCAATTGGGTTTGTTTTCTCATCAAGTCCCTTAGATGACCACAAACTACACACAATTAAAGGTGAGCATGATCTGACTTGGGCTGGCTTAATACCTAACCTAGGGACTAACTCACACGGTGTTGGCCCCAATTTTTGGGACCAAAGACCAACCTTGTTGAGCCTGGGACCGATGATTGGACCGATCCTATGGTCTAGTCCGGTTCCAAGGTTAATCAAGGACCAACCGATTCTTTTTTTATTTCATTTTTTGTTTGAAAGGACAAATATACTCTTTGAAATTGCATATCCATCAATAATGCGATAGTGAGTAACCAAATGGCAAACACTAGTGCCAAATGAAATGGAAATCTAAGATAAAGAAACAACAAAAATCTCCACTTATAAAAAATAATAAATCGTAGAAGACGAATACGTAAAATAAAATAAACAATAAAAAGTAGAGAATTGCAAAAGGGAGGGGATGAGAATCGAAGGCATAATAAGAGCAAAAGGGAGTGGAAGAAAATCAATCACTCATTTTAAATGAGTAGAGAGAAGATGAAGAGACTGCCCCCAAAGATGGGAATGGATGATTTTAGTGATAATCTGAGATTGAGGGAGAGAGTGAGACGGAGAGAGGAAAACAACCAAAGAAGAGAGGATGCTTATAGTACACCTAGGGTGTGGATAAAAGAAAATAATTGTAGAGTTGGTTTGGGTTAGACCAACTCTAAAACCTCATAATTATGGACTAGCCAGCACAATATAGGTTCCAACAACCCCAGGGCCAGAGACTAGAGTCCTCATGGAAACTGGACTTGGTTGGGTTGGGCCAATCTAGGGTTGTCTGGGGTCAACCATAGATGGACGCTCACACGTACACACAACTTAATTGATTAGTTTAACTTTAAAAAAACAAAAAGTGGTAAGTAAAAATGTGATACTTAATTGGTAGAGCAATGAAATATACAAAAGACAGTAGAGTCCTACCAATTGTATTGTCAAAATATTCTAATAATGCTCAATCTTCCATGATTGGTGGGTAAACAATAAAATTAATTATCTAATTTTCCATCCATTATCAATCATTTTTCAATTTCAATACTTAAAAACCTTATCACTTAATATTCATTCCATAAACTTTTAGCACTTATTTTTCAGTATATCAAACGAGATTTTATTATTAAGAATCGCTTAGATTCTAGGGGGAAAATAATGTGCTTTCACAATTTGGGAATTACTAAACATCCGATGGAGTTTTATGCATAGTAAAAGATAAAATTGGTCAAGATTCGATCACAGGTCAAGAACTCTAAAAAAGCTCAAATTTACTTTAAATTATACTGATTGTTGATCATAAGAGAAAAATCTAAGAAATCATATATGTTTGAATTTATAACTTCTATAGTCTCTACACGAGATCTATTTTGAACTTTAATGAAGTAATGTGATTGGTTGTCATTCGAATCCATGGATGAGGATTTCTTGCTTTTTCATTGTTGAAATAGAAGAATCAGTTGGAGATAACTATATTTTTAATGCCATGTGATTGAAGAGATTGGTGAGGAGATAAATAAGGAGGTCTTAAAATTGAAGATTGAGTCTAGGGTTTGGAAGTTGCAAGATTTGTACATTTATTAGGTCGAGAAAGGTTACACGTTCGGCCCGCACAACCTTGCAAGGGCATGTGGTGGGCTAGATTTGTACCTATATTGCTTTTTCATTGTTAAAAGAGAAGAATCAGGTGGAGGACAGCCAGATTTCTAACGCCATGTGATTAAAGAGATCAGCCCAGAGAGTATTCACAAATAATTGACGAGAAGAGGTTGTGTATTGATTGTGAATGAGGGAGGAAGGGGGCAAGGGACAAGAGTAATTGCAGAGAGAGAGAGAGAAGGGCATGTCTGTCATAGAAGAGAAACTCTTGATAAGAAGAGAGGGTGTGGCCTTGTAAATGTATTAATATGCAAAAAAGAGAAGACAGCAGCCAACAAACCACCCCCCCCCCCCCATGCCGGCGGGTCTCTCCGGGTCTTCTCTGGTTTTCATATCGGGCAGGAAAGCTAACATTGGCAGAGTGTGGCCGCAATGGGCCTCTCCCTGCATTTAGGCCCATTTCCAAGCCCAGTTATGTTCGGTCAGACAAACAACAGAGCTGCTGCACGGGCCTTTTTGTTTTCTCAGCAAATTGATGTCTTGCGGGGTCATTCACTAGGCATTCTTGATTGAGTTATGCAATCAATTTACATTTATAAGCTTAGGATCGCTTGTTGGTCAGGTCATCGTATATGCTCACTCAAATGGTGCTATATTTATCATTGATTTCTAATAAAATTTAATATATAATATGAAGATTCACTGATGATATATTTGTTGATTGATTAGGTCACGAAGTCGAAGGCTGAGTCTAGGTTTTGAAGTTGCAATGTTTGTACTTGTATTAGGTTGAGAGAGGCTACTTGTCTGGCCTCCACAACCATGCAAGGGCGGTTTCAGCAGTAGATATCCACATGTAGCCGCTCAGCTCCCTATATATCTATTCACGTTTGTAATAGTAACATTTACAAGTCATAAAAATAGCATGTTTGTTTGCAACATTAATTCAGCGTCATTTTACACGTCCTTCGTATCGACTCTGGAATGAAGGCAAGCGAATGGAAAATAATTGCGGCATGAGAGCTAGTTTATAATAAGAAAGCTGGGTAAAATAGCTTTCCTTGATTGCTTCACATGCTAGGCTGCGTTTGGTTCGGCTTTAGAAATGGGTTTTGGAAAAATGCAAATACATTTGGCCTAAAGGCTTTTGCGGAAATGCAAATTGTGTTTGAACAAAATTCTTTGAAAGCTGAAATTCATTGGAAAAGCTGAACTAGACGCACCCAAAATCTTGTGAATGCTAATCCTCAAATATACGAACACAATTGATCCATCTTTCATGTAAAAACTCATGAATGGTTCCTTAATAGTATGTATGCTAACGAACCAAGAAGAGATGAAATAACACTAGGAATCAGTAAGAAATTTGATTAAAACAAGATTTATACTAAAACTATAAATGATAAAGATACATATTTTCACATTTCTTATAATTGCGAAGTTTGCAATGTCACTATACACCTTCCTATATGTTAAAATGGTCGCAATACATTAATTATATATGCACAAGGACACTCATGCCACGACCCTATTTAATCCTTGTGGCAAGCGAAGTACTCATAAAAAATTCGTTGCTAACTAATGAAAAGCTATGGCAAAATAATAATTAATTAAAACATTTGTGGAAAAACATTATATATGAAAAAAATTAAGAAACATATATTCCAATGTGTTAAAAAGACTTTGTAATGTAAATGCATATTCCTCGTCCCAACATGGGTTAAAAAAACTATAAAAGTTCCCAAGAAAATCCATAATCCATAAGCAATTCAAAGGCACAAACTATAACGATCCAATCCGACAAGGGGTGGGAGTGATTGTCGAGACCAAAGGGCTTAGACTAGGGGTGTCAAAAAGGCCCGAACCGACCCGAGCCGACCCGGCACGACCCGACCTAACCCAACCCTAAATTTAGGATATTTTTGGGTCGGGTCAAAATATTATCTAAGTATGGAATCGGAATCATTTAGAGCCGGGTTGAAACGGGTCGACCCATGTCTTTTTGACACCGGTACAGTACCGGTGGTACCGCCTGTGCGTTTTGGATAAAATAAACAAAGAAGAAGCAAACCCCTTTCCATGCGTTTTTCATTCGCTGCTCAACCCGATCCTCCTTTCGCGGATGATTAATTAACAACAAATTCTGAGGTCATGTCCCTGAGAACTCGGGCAGATTCTTGAATGAATCATGCAGTCACCTAGTGGAATCACCCCGTTTGTGGTTTTATCAGGAAGCCCTTCTGCTTTGATACCGATGAGTTGGGGAGGTTGCCTTCCAAAGGGTCGATCCACCGACGTCCTCCAAAGTTTTCTTGGTTGTTCGACACCCTCTCGAACGTCACGATTAACATACAAGGCCGTGCATGTATATTGTGCAGATTCATTATGTTGCTTGAAGCTGTAGGCATAAATATTCATTGTGCATGATGAATCACATGGAGCGATGTCTTAGCGAGATGGGTTTGATGTGGGGTGCGAGAAGTATCGGGGACTGTGATCGATTCTCTTTTTTTCTCCTCTATTAAAACCATTAAGACAGCATATTCTCTTATGTATGTATTCTTATGCAGAAATGGAGCTTCGACTGTTATGAATGGAGCTTCGACTGTTATGAAGGCGGAGTGCCGTCCATTGAAGAAACGGGGTGGTTCTAGCAACTGTGAATGAAAATGATTGCGATGACGACGGCGATGACTTACTCGAGAGAAATGAATCTGGTCTTGAGTCTTTAGATGGGAGCATAGTCAGTGAGATTAAAGGGTCATGACCCGACCCGACCCGACCCGACCCGACCCCGATCCGACCCGACCCGAAATGCTTAAAGTGTTTCGGGTCGGGTCGGGTCAGAGCATGACCCTTTACAATTGGGGTCGGGTCGGGTAAATCAAGACCCAACCCGACCCGACCCATTGACACCCCTAGCTTAGACAACAAGTAGAGGTGTGCAACGGGAACTGTCCAAACAAGGAACCACTTAGACCGGATCGGACTAACCGGTTTTGGGTAGTTCCCATGAGCGATGGTCCGGTTCCCAATTCTAGGGTAGGAATCGAACCGACAATATATATATTTATTTATTTATTTTCTTTAAATTTCTTAATAAACCCTAACTTTCCAAATTTCCTTCTATTTGTCTTCCTCAAGTAGAAGCCATAGGATCATGGCTTGTCTTCATTTATCACACATTTTGTTATGGAAAGACAACTTTTTTTTTTTGGAAAGATTGATTAGGTGAAATCATGAGCAAATTGACCAATTCCATTGGACCGGACCAATCGGTCAGTTGGTCAGTCGATTAGTCGGTCGATCCGGTTCTTAGTTCCAAAATCGACCGGTCCGGTTCCCAATTCCATCTTGAAACCGAACTAGACCGGGAATCGATTATCTCTAACAAGAAATAACTCCTAGTAAGCTTCTAGGATAGTAAGGGGGGGATGAATTAATCGAACTATGCATCGAAAGGATGATGGCAATTCTAGAATATGTGTTCATACGTGCATGTGTGAAAACTGGAATTAACTCAAAAAAGTGCTTTTTGATGTCATAGCAAGCTTTTCTTTGAAGCTCCAAAGTTAAGCAAACCTAAGTTAGAGAACTATCAAGATGGGTGACCCATTGAGAAAATATTTGCTTGTATGCTAAAGAACAAAACCGTAAGGCTCGATATGGAATAAGTCCAAACAAACAATACCTCAAGTGAATTACTTCAAGGATGTCACATATCAAAGTCGAAGCCTCTCTAGTAGGTGTATAGTTTGAGGACAAACCAAGTGGAAGTTAGTGGGCTTATAACGGCATGGTCAAATGAGAGCAAGGAGTGGTCATGGGAATGAGAGGGCCTAGACAAGGAAAGGCTTCTAGTAGGCTTCTAGGATGGCGAAGAGGGCAAAAATAAACTGAACTATATACTGAATAAGGAGATAACGATTTTAGAATATATATGTGAAAACTAGAATTAACTTATAAATGTGCCTTTTGATGTAATGACAATCTTTTCTTTAAAACTTCAAAATTAAGCAAGCTTAGGCTAAAGTACTATTAGGATTGATGACCTTTTGGGAAAATATATGTCTATACGCTAAAGGACAAAATCATGAGACTTGGTATAAGATGAGTTAAAGCAAATAATATTTCGAGTGAGTTAATTTAGGAATGTCACACAAATCATATATCCCTTTTTCCAATACTAGTCAAAGTGTGCTGCAATTTTGCTAAACAATTGACATTTAGTAAGTGATGTGGCAATCACTTATTGGATGTTTGAAAAAGTCAATTATTCATTTCATCCATGTCACTTATTTCAAAATCCTATTAGAACTTATCACGTGGCTTAATAAGTTCGAGTATGATGCTAAAAGGTGGAAAATATTGCATGAATTAAACATTTTTAGATAAGGTTATTTATGAAGTGAAAATGATTCACAATTTGAAATTGAAATACATAAGTGGTTAAATAAAATTAGTAATTTACGCATCTGTCCTATTGATAAAATAATTATAGAATAATTAATGGAGGATATTATAGGAAATAAATCAAGGATTGTGATCCTTAAATATAGGCTTCAAAAAATTTATCTAGCTATATATATATAATAAAAACATTGAAATATATATAACCTATATCCACATATATAGACATGTGAATTATAAAATATCTCCAAAAAAATTACGAATAATTCAAAAATATCACCAACCCTATAGTTCTATTTACTATATCTATTTTTGTGTTTGCCTCTTTGCAGACCGTAAGAGCCAAACCCCATACTAGAATCTAAACTTTTGCACCCCCAGCCTCCTTGAGAAGGTGAGGAATCGAATTCCTTACCTCATCCTCATTGGGGCAACTCTCAATGATTGTGTTCCAATCGGATTAAGTTTAGAAGAAAATTATTGTGATGTGAACGGTTTGGTGGCACTCAAAAAATGTTGGAAAAGTTGGTTTTAAGCGCACTACCTTTAATAGTTTTTTTAAGCTCCATTTGTTTCACCAAAAAATAAATAATTTTGAAAACATTTTCCAAAAATAATTACATGTATCGCTTAAAATTATTAGTCAATAAAAAAATATTTTATCATCGATAAAAGTTTATGTCTAAATATCTTTATAGATGATGACTTCTTCTTCTTTTTCATTCATTCATTCATTTTTAAAAGTTATACAACTAACTATTTTTAAGAAATTATTTTCTAAATTATTCATTTTTGTGAAATAAATGCATTTTAAAGTGTCACTAAAGCCTGAAAAATTCCTAAGACCAGGAGACCAAACCTATTCGGCTGTGCGACTGACTAGATGAATATTTTACCCAATGCTTTTGTGGATCAAGCGGGCAATTAGAATTGGTGGAGCGGGCCAATAATCACGGCGATTTATTTTACCCAATGCTTTTATGGATCAAGTGGGCTACTAGAATTGGTGGAGCGGGCCGAAGATCGTAGCAATAAAAAAATTAACATTCTGAAGCGTGTCTAGCGACTATTTTGGTTTGGTTTGCCTATCAATAAGACCTCTAAGTTATGTTTGGTCATCCGGACACTTTTATTGGATAAAATTTTACTGGATAAAATAATGTTTGATAGATAAGGATAGGATATAATTTTAAATATCCCATTCAATATTTGTTGATGTCTGAATATAGCATATATTTGAACAAGTATAATCCAAATGAGTATTTGATTTGCAAAATATAAATTAAAAGTAAACCATGGAGCCGTTTCGAGATGCAGACGGATTCTGTCCCACTCTACCTCCGACTTCACCACTTCGAGAAACCCACGAGTTTGAGTTCTCCACTAGTCCCACCATCTCCACTGCCATTGAGGCCTTCGTCTTTTATGGCAACTCCATCTTCTTCTTCTTCAATCAGACATAATTTCTCCCGCTTCCCTCTCCTACACATGTTCACCTTCAATACCTTCCTCTCTCATAAAATCCAAAAGAACTGATAAAAGGATCACACTAAATCTCAATTGTAGCATCCCTTAATGAAGGCAATACAAATGAGAGTGGATATGTGGGTTAGAGGCCCGTGGGCAAAAGAGAGGAAGAGTGATCAACGAGCAAAGTGGGGAAAGGACGTGTGAGTTTTTTTATTAGTTTTCTAGATATCACATATCCTATCTAGGTTTATGTCACACTTCAGTGAGATTTTTTTATTCAAACTATATTCAGGCTATGATCATATATGGATTTCGCATCACTCTAAAGTTACCTTATACAGAGTTTTATTTGACTCGCCAATCATAGCCCTCGGATGTTGCTTGCTAGAAAATATATAGATCGGTCGAAACAGCCTGCTAGAAAAATAAGTTATAGTACAAAACAAAGTGTGAGAAACCTCTTATGCGCAAATCTGATTAAAGATCAAGTGGGGAAGAGTGTATAGCTTTGTGTGAGGGATAGAGCCAAGCTGGCTTGAGTTTGCACGAGGGTAGTTGGACCGCACGATCAACTAACCTTTCGTAGACCCAAAAAAAAGGATATTTTGGATGAGTGAATTTGGGAATAGCCGTACTATCTTTCATATTGGTTTATTATATTACTTATTTTGCTTGCTTGCGTTGTTCATCACAGAAAAGAAGGGGGATCCAATATGCGTGGCCGACTTGTACTTGTTTCCCTCTCGAATGAAGTTTTTCCTCAAAGCAAGAATCAATTCTAATCTCAACCCTCTTAACTTAAAAACGCTATTTTCAAGAATTTAGTTTTCGAACTCTTTGGGTGCAACTAGATCCCCAATTCTTACCCAAATTGAGATGAGGATGACGAGGGTCACCACAAGTCTATAACTAATCAAAGGATCAATTGAAAACTAAAGAAACGCACAATTTAGACAAGATAATCTTAAAAATCTGAAGAAAGAAATCCCAAAAAGCATACGATCACCGGTGCTTCCTTTCTTCTACTGTTCAAACTGAGGAGAACATCTTTAAGATTGATAAAAGAACACACCAATTCATCCCCATTCTTCCCAAAGATCTCTCACCGACATCGCCGGCCTACTTAGTAAGGCCTCTCTCCGACGACATTCCCCGGAGGATTGTAGAAGCAGACGGTCAGGCTCGCCGCCTCCTTGGGACACCTCGCCTGCGCGCACCCGACATCCGAGCTGTTCCTCCACACCACCTGCGTGTACACCCCACAATGGTGCCCCGGGGTGCACGTGTTGCTCGCGTGGTCGTAGTAGATCTTCTCCTTCACCCAGGCGCCCACCGCCGCCCGTGGTGCCACCGCCGTCCCCGCCCCGCCGGCCCACAGCTGGTTCCCGCCGTACTGGGAGGTCGTCAGGTTGGCGAAGTTGCACGACATCCGGTCCCGCTGGTACCGGACCAGGCGGCTCGTGGCGGCCGCCAGCTGGGGGCTCCACCGGAGCGGGGCCACGCCCACCTCGGCCCTGGCCTGGTTGTGGGCGTCCAGGAACTCCTGGGCGGCGGCGGGGAGCTGGGCCGCCGGCGACGGTGGCGATGCGAGCGGTGCTGGTGGTGGGTGTTGAGCTGAGATGTGGAGTGTGGCTTGGAGGAGGAAAGCTAGAAGAAGAAACGAGTGGGTCATTTTTGCCTCTTGCTCTTGGGTTCGCTGGGGAGGATGAGTTTTCTAAGAAGTAGGTGCAATTTATAAGGCGGAGTTTAGGAAAATAAATACTATCTACGCACTTTCCCAAATGTATAATTTTCTTTTAATTCATGATAAATATTTTGGAAAATCAAAAGAAAATCTTTTTGGATTTTTTTTAACAATTGCCTAAATCTCTCAATAAACATGGTTTGTCATTTCCAAAACACCATCTTAAAATGTCATATGAAATCACAATCAACATCTTAAAAATAAAGATATTCTTTTTTTAATTGCGGTTGGTAGATGTCCGATAGTACCCATTAACAAGGTTGTTTTTTTAAAAACAATTTTATGTACTTAATGAGAGTCCAAGTACATTCCAAAACATGAGCCATTATGTAAAAATTACCTCGGGAGCTTCAGAAACTATAGAAATACTTAGCACATTTTTGTCCCAAACTTTCATTTTCCCCCAAATTTACTCCCGTAAAATCCAGTGACTAGCACAAAATAAGCCCTCGATCTCCTGTTTTGGCATTTTGAAAAATATTCCTCAGTAAGAGGTACTTTGGCATTTTCCTTAAAAGCATTTGGGAAAATTCCAAAAAAAAATCCAAAGTGCTATTATTTTTTCAAATAAAATATCAAAACAAGCCTTATTTTCAAATAAGGGTCCGAAGTGCCGTCACTTTTTCAAATGGGGGCTTGAAATGTCTATATATGTTTCAAATAAGAGCATGACTTTCCGACGGTCAAGATCATTTTCGTAGTTTATATTTTCTTTTTTCTTCTTTTTTGCCACTAGCAAAGCCCATAAAGGGTTAGACGAGGGCCACTCTTGCTTGATCCGGTAAGGGAGAACTAGCCTTGCCTAGGGGAGGCCAAGTGGCCATCCGTGAGGTTGACCCTCGTTGGCCTAAGAAGAGGGATGACCTTGCCTATAGGAGGTCGAGAGGCTAACCCTCACTAGATTTGGTGAGGGTGGCCTCGTTTCAATGAGGGCTCGATGATCGCCAGCAAGGGTCATTGAGCCTTGGCGCTTGCCAGCCCCAAGTGAGGCCGATGAGGATTGTCAACCCTTGCCCAGTTCTCTGTGGGCTTTTTGTGGTGGTCGGCTACCGATGAAGAAGAAGGATTAGAAAAAGAAAAAAGAAAAAAAGAGAGTAAATGACGAAAATGCTTTTGATTGGTCGGAAAATTTAGTCGGTTAGCAATCGGCGAGGTCAAGCTCTTATTTAAAACAATTATGACTACTTCATGCCCTTATTTAAAATAATCATTACTATTTTTAACTCTTATTTAAAATAACGTTCATTTCAGATCTTTATTTTAAAAAATGATGGCATTTTAAGTTTTTTTTGAAAATTTCCTAAAGCATTGATATTCTACTTTCCATAGATAACAATCATAAATACGAAAATTTTACGGTCATGAAGATTGTATTTTAGTTCATGCGTGCAAGGGAGTGGACAAGGGGGTGGTAAAATTGCTCTTTTCTTTGTGTCTTGTTTTCCTAGAGCAGGTGCATTAGTTTCGAGATGGGATGCTGGAAGTGTTATTAAATGCAACTGCAGTGTACTTAGATCGCCGCACGTGATGGTGTTTTGACTTTCTGACTCCACCACGTGATGTTCATTTATGTCATTCCGCGACCACATCATTAAATCTCCCGCTCGACTCCTGACAGTCTCGTCCATTGAACTCTCACATGTGATTTTAATAAGGAAAATGACACCTTCACTAAATAATATAATTTTCGAACTTTTAATTTATTTAATATAATATTTAAATTTTATTTTAATATATCATAAGATCTTTAAATTTTTGATTTATTTAATATTCAATATAATTCTTGAATTATATGATAACGTTGAACATATTTATATAATTCAAGATTAAATTCAATATTTACTAAAAATCTAGAAATTACATTGAATAAATTAAAATTTTAACAATCATAGTAAACATTAAGCTAAATTTAAAAGATTATATTGACCAAATTAAAAATGCAAAGACCACGTTAAATATTGGGTTGAAATTTCGAAACTATTTGTATCTTATCTCTTTTGATTAACAAATAACAAGCACTTAGGAACACGCATATCATAAACATGGGGTGAATTTATTTATTTTATCTTTAAGACAAATGATTACTTATGGGTTAAGAAAAATCTATCATGTTACAATGAGTTAATACCACCGAAAATCCCAACCAATACACTAGTACTAACTTTATCCCAACCTAATTTTCATGTTAAGAAAAAAAATTTAAAATTGGTACTCTCATGTCACATTTACACCAAGCTAATTCTCGTGCTACAGAAAGTCTCAAACTGGTAAACTGGTGAAAAAAATTCTATCCCCATTAACTTTCATCTAATATCTCTATTAAATTGCTTGACATGAAAACATATGTGACAAACAATTTGCATTATTTGTGTGTGAAGTGGATTTGACGTGAAAATTCAATATGAATTAGTTTTCTAAATGATGTTGTTTTGGAGAAATCAGATATGAAGAAGATGAACTAAGATAGGGAAATATGCTAAAATTTGCTAGTTGCCCTAAAAACTCCCTCACAGCTTAAAATCCACTAAAATCCCTAATTTTACCCCAAGTCTGCCCTAATAATTTGGTAATTTGGGAGAGAGAGAGGAGTAAATTCAATTTTCTCATATTTTTTTTTATCTTAGCTCATTTTCTTTAGACTTGGCTTCTCAAAACGACATCGTTTAAAAAAATATAAAATTTTCACATCGAATCCATGTCACACACCAATTATCTGAGCTATTTGCCATATGTGTTTCCGTGTTAGCAATTTAATGAGGATATCGGATGGAAGTTAACGAAGGTTAGATTTGTCATAGGTACATAGGTTTGAATTTTTTTTTTACACAAAAATTAGTTTAAAGTATATGTGGCATGGAGGTATTAGGTTTTTTGTGACACAAATTAATATGAGATAAATGTGACATGGATTTACTAATTTGAGATTTTTGTGGTTTAGACACTATTAAAATCTCTAAAATTCATCTTATTGATCATTTCACAACGACCTCTACAATTTTTTTATTGGTTGAAAAATCATTTATACCTAAGCATAGTTTACATAATCAAAATAGTTATGGGTGTAAGTCATTTCATTTCACATACATCTTTCGTGTAAGATATACTTGATAATTAGGGATATAACCCTAGAAGTATGGTTTTTTATGATCTAGATGAACATGTGCATGGATATTACTGTTCGTTTAAAAATCGTCAATAATATAGTCAACAAGGACAATATTTACTACAAACTAGGTAGAACAACTTTCGGTCAACACCACAACTTTTTTGCATTGACGGTTGGGCGATCACGACCGAGAAAAGGCAAGAACTCGACTTTTAAGTCATGCAAGATGAGAGTAATATCTGCTGGCTGACACCAAAGAGCCACGAAGAACAAGAGAGAGGGTATTCGTGTGAGATGCAGATCTCCTCCCATCAATTATGTTTCCATAAGTTGTCTTTTTCATTAAAATTTTATTGTTCGATAGGTTATTTTCATAACATTAACAATAGTTGGGCTCCATTTAATTGGCCACAAAGTTAACTTTTCAGCGAGCAATTGTCAATTCCAGCCGTCTTAAGCTTCTGAAGGGCTGCTTTAAATGTCTAAACAGAGATACCTACTCGGACATTTCTATGAGTATCTTCAGCTAAAAGGATTCTCCTAGCTACCCAGGAAGCACTCCTTCATGATCCTCAAAATAGCCTCCTGGGGGAAGATGAGCACACCCAAATCAAAGAGTACTATGAGCTCCGGTCCCTTGAAGAGTCTTTCTTTAAACAAAAGTCGAGGATTCGTTGGCTAAAGGAAGGAGACCATAATACCAAGTTCTTTCACCATTCAGTGAATCATCGAAACCTCCGCAATCGGATCATTTCAGTCAAGGACAACACCGGTCAATTGATCTCTAATCAGGTAGAAGTTCGGAGAGTTTTTGTCTCTTATTTCTAGGACTTACTAACCCCGGCTGTAGTGCCTTCAAGACCACCTACTCAAGAGATTATTGACGTCATACACTCTCCCCTCAGGCATGACCAGGTCAATTTTCTTTCTCTCCCCTTCCTTCCTTCAGATGTCCGTGATGCTATGTTCTCTATAGCCGGGAATAAAGCCCCGTGTCCGGATGGTTATAATGCGGAATTTTTCAAGAAGAGTTGGGACAAGGTGGGTTCCTCTGTCACTGAAGCTGTTATGGACTTCCTTGAGACAGGTTGCTTGCTTAAAGAAGTCAATAATACCATCATTGCCTTGGCACCTAAAGTCCCCAATGCATCATCAGTCTCAGATTATAGACCAATTGCTTGCTGCAATATAATCTATAAATGCATTACTAAGATTCTCTCTTCTAGAATTGCAGCAGTTCTCCCTGAGATTATTAGTCCGGTTCAAACAGCATTTGTGAAGGGAAGGAGAATTACTGACAATATTCTCCTTGCACAAGAACTTTTCAGTGGTTTCCATAACAAGCCTCACATTCCGAAATGTGCCATCAAGGTAGATTTCAGGAAAGCATACGACACATTGGATTGGGACTTCCTCGAGAACACCCTCCTCGCCTTTGGTTTCCCTAATCACTTCACAAGACTAATCATGGTATGTGTCCGCACCCCTAAGTTTTCCATTTCTATTAATGGCGAACTCCATGGCTTCTTTTCCAGTGGGAGGGGACTTCGACAAGGAGACCCCATGTCCCCATATCCTTTTACCTTGGCTATGGAGGTCTTTACAGGTATCATTGATGCTCACACTTGGCATCCGAACTACCGGTACTATTGGCGATGCAAGGCCACACGGTTATCTCATCTATTCTTTACAGATGATATTCTTATTTTTAGTCAAGCGACCCTTGCTTCCATATCTTGTATTAAGGACGGGCTCACTTTGTTCTCTTCATGGAGTGGCTTGATTCCAAACTCTAGTAAGAGTGAAGTATTCATTTCAGGTGGCTCTGATACAGTTAGGGACCAGATCATACAAGCACTGGGCTTCACGCTAGGCTCGTTTCCAGTCCGCTATCTAGGCGTGCCTATCATCACTTCCCGCCTGAACAAAGTGGATTGCAATACCCTAGTAAGCCATCTTACTGCTAGAGTCCAATCCTGAACACACCGATTCCTCTCTTTTGCAGGTCGATTACAACTTATAAAGTCGGTTCTACATGCCATCCAAGCCTATTGGGCATCCATCTTTTGGCTTCCAGCTTCGGTTGTGGACAAGATAGAGCAAATATGTAGACAGTTCCTTTGGAAGGGACCAACTATGGGACCGGGAGGTGCAAAAGTGTCTTGGGCTAACATGTGCCGCCCCACTCCTGAAGGTGGACTAGGCTTGAGGAGAATCAGGGATAGTAACAAGGCAGCCATGGCTAAGCACATCTGGCTGCTATTCACCAACAAAGAATCGCTATGGTGTAAATGGATTCACGCCACATATCTCAAAAGACAAAATTTTTGGATTTCTCCTACCCCTACGCACTGTTCGTGGGCCTGGCGGAAAATCCTTGCGCTTAGAGAAGTATTCCAACCGCATTTTAGATGGAAGATAGGAGATGGCGAACACACATTGCTTTGGTTTGATCCTTGGCTAGAGTATGGCCCTCTCAACTTACTTTTCTCTGATAATGATATCTACCAGTCAGACATTACCAGGCAAGCGAAGGTGAAGGACTTATACACTCCGGATGGGCTCCGACTCGTGCATGACTTGTCATTGTGGCAAGGAAATTTACGATGGCTTCAGCTTGGGCCACTATCCGCTGTAAATCCAACCCTGTTCGTTGGTCTTCATTTGTATGGGATAAGGCTTTAGCCCCTAGACACCAATTCCTCATGTGGCTCATCTCCAAAAACCGCCTTCCAACGCAGGTACTTCTCATGCTCTATGGTAGATTACCTTCCACGGTCTGTGCCTTCTGTAAGTCTAGGCCTGATTCAATCAATCACCTTTTTTTTGAGTGCTGCGTCCCCAACTCCCTTGCCAACTTTTGGGCTGCTAAATGTAATATTCCTTGGATCAATTCTACTTGGTCAGACAACCTCCTTTGGGTTAGTAATCTCCTTTCTAGTAAAGGGTTCTACCAAGAGATAGCTCGGTTTTCTTTTGGAGCACTTTGCTATATCGTGTGGAAAACCAGGAATGATATTATCTTTCGTGGCCGTATTCTCTACACTCCATCCTTGAAGCTGCAATTATCTAAGGCGGTAAAGGACAAGGCTTTGACTTTCAAAATAGTCGAAGACAACCCTAGAAATAGGAGGATGCAGTGGT
The DNA here is from genome assembly GCA_014182845.1 of Corymbia calophylla. Taxonomy (NCBI): domain Eukaryota; kingdom Viridiplantae; phylum Streptophyta; class Magnoliopsida; order Myrtales; family Myrtaceae; genus Corymbia; species Corymbia calophylla. Next base: position 11,602,273 of record CM024701.1, on the reverse strand, counting down.
GTTGGGGCATAGACCCTCGTATTTTTGATGAGAATTGACTTGGGCCCAATTCTAGGATTGGTTGGGTCCTTTTAGTCCTTTGTTGTTCCTTTGTTGTACATGTTTTATTCTCACTTGTGACTGTGGTACCCAGTCACTCCAATGACTTGTTGTCTAGCGGAGTGCCGGTTGGTGCCACGCCTCATGGTTGTTGTATATCATTGGTCGTTATATAAATACTTACCTTACCAACAACAAAAAAATTTGTCAATTCCAGCCAATGTTGTCATTTTGCAATTTACCGTAACCATGCCTCGAAAAGAGCTTGATTTTGACTCAACTCTTTGCTGCAGTATTCACTTCTACCTATCGAGTTAAACTTTGACTTTAAATTTGATTCAAGAAAATATTTACCGTATGTAAGTTTTTTCTTCAATGGAAAATAGGTTAAAGTTACATGTTAACATGTTTCCCCCTTACCTTCCAAGGTTGATTCCACATGTTGGGATACCTCCGCCTATCTAGCAAATGTACCCTGACGGGCTACAAGGATCCTCAGTTTTATTTAATGACAGCAAGAAGCCTATCCCAACACCTCAAATTGACCTTGGATATTTTTTTCCCCAAAGTCAGGGAATATTGAGGACTCTCTAGAAAGTGGGGTAAGTTGCGTGCCCCTAAATTTCTCCTTTGAGCTTTTTAAAGACCTATTCGGGTCCAAAAAAGTGAGTGTAAACCTTCTCACATGGATCGTGACATGTTATGTTGTCTGCGCATTCAACTCAGTCCAATATAATCACTTCTACCTATTGAGTTAAACTCTGACTTTAAATTTGATTCAAGAAAATATTCCCACTATGTAAGTTTTTTCTTAATTGCTCGACTGCAATCAAATCAAGAAACGCCCAGGGATTAATGGCTTACTTCGTCAATCAGAACAAGTTATGTAACATGTCAACTCTAACCAGCTCTACCATTGTCATAACTTCTCTAGGTTTTGCACTAGTTAAACATTCTAATGTTCCATTCAGGAAAAATGTCAACTCTGTTATCGTGCATTGGTTAACCCTGAAGCCACTACCACCGTTGCTGCTCCTGCAACCTAACATCCACTAGTCCGGCGTTGCTTTTAACTAAGCCCAGGCGTCCTAGACCAGTTCGAGCGTGATCAACGTCCTGTTTTCGGTTGCTCTGCCATTATATACCTAGCGGGCTTGGCGTTTCTCAGCCCCACCACGAGCTACACCGGTGTTGCCATGCTCAGCTCTTGCGTAGCCATTTAACGACTACGCTGGGCCTTGATCTTTCCCTGCAGCCCACTGTTGCTGCCATTCGAGACTCGTGAAGTCCATCTCCAGGAAATCCTCGATAGGTAGTAAAGGTTTGACTGAATTCATGCAATAGTTTTATTTTAATAATTTTAATTGCATGATATTTAGTGATAAAACCTAACGGTGTCCTGTTTGTTACCCTACATTGACCAAAGTATATTGGGCTTTTGGACCTTTAGACACTAAGGTCATACCCCAGCATTGTCTCCCATGGCTTGCTATGGTTGATCCGATTTAGCACATTATCAATGATGTGATTAATTATAATCATAACGTGTATTTCAATGCATTGTTATCGTATGTCATTTTCTCATGCATATTTAGAGTTTAGGAAATGTTCATGTAATACCTGTCATTTAGAAAATTATATATTAGTTTATTTTATAATCATATCATATAGAAAATATTAACTAGTAATTGCATACATGCATTATTCGCATTGCACATAGTTCAATATTAAAACCTAGTTCATTAGATTACATAATGGTCTTAGGATTTAAATTTGCTGTTTTGATAGTTGTGTCATAGGATTAGTTCATGGTTAGTCCTAAAATGGGAAAATGCATGCACATTTAATTTAATTGGGGGCATTTGTCTTTTTGTGAAGAAAAAAATAAAATTAGGAAGTATTTTATGTAGATTGCATAGGTAAGATTCCATAACATATCATTTAAAATTCATCATGCATAATCATACATAACATTCATTCATTCTACCTGCATATCTTCCTAACTAATAGTTTGTAGAAAACCCAGCAGTGATGGATAGTGACATGCTTTGCTTTGGCTTAGTGAATCCAAGTTCCTTAAATTTTCTACCATCTATTTATTACTTTGATTATTGAGTGTTATTTTTCTGATTGTGTACTCATATGATCACCCTTCATATGTTAGCAGTAAGGTAAAAATAGATCAATATTGCATGTAGAACATTTTCGAAATATAGAGAAAATGCACGGAAAGGGCATTAGATTAATTTAGTGTAACGAAGTCTCCGTACTCATGAATCTCCTAGTTCACAAAAGTAAAATGTACTCCCAAGTAATGTTTGATCGACCCATAACTAATTAGTGACGACTCCAATAAGTTTAATCACATGTTGAATTAAGTACTAAGTTGCAATTGTTAAAGTGTGGGAGAGTTCGTGCTTAATACGAACGATGGCCTTGTAAGAGGAACCTTCGTTCTTGCTTAGTAATCAATTAGCTTTCCACATAGGATGGTTGGCGTCCACTTCATCAATTTTTGGCCAAAATTGACTAAAATAACTATATTGACAAATCGTCAAAAGGTTAGACTAAATTGACATAATTGAAATATTTAGGACTAAATTGGCCATTGTAAAATTGATTTAAGACTTTTTGGATAATTATCAAATACTTCTCATTAGAGACCAAGGTTAGAAGCGACTAGTAGAAAAAAACTCAATCTTTATATCATAGATCAAATGATTTATAGTTTAGAAAGGAACATGAACTATGTTTATGACTGATCCAAAGCTAAAAGCCAAGTTTGCTAGACTCTGTCCTTCTATCACATTTTCCTCAAAAAAGTATGGAAACTAGTTCAATCTCCTCATTCACATTACCTTGTAGTATATGACAGTCCACTTTGACTTTGCACCAACCATCTTCACATTAACACTCGACAATGACCTTTCCCCACTTTATCACTCATCCAAAGCTGGCTTTAAGTCCACATATTGCATTGAACCAAGCCTAACTTTCCCAAGGACAATTTTGTTATTCATTTAAGTAGTTCCTATTCACTCCCATCCACTTGTTTTCCCTTGTCTACCCTATGCCATGCCAAGTGCGCTAGCAATTACTCTCTTGTAGAAGAAAAACCAATTATGCAAATGATGATACTTTTATCAAATAATTAATTAACAAGTTGAAGAGTTAGATTGTAAGTAGATTGTAGTGGTTAGGCTTTTCACTAGGCCTATGTTCACTCTCCTAGATTAACAACAAAAAATAACGTTGAAATTTACTAATAATCTCATTAATGTTATAATCTATAGAAGATGTTGCTTCTCCACGACAAGAATCTTAGTATATGGTTATAATGTGGGACTTTCCCTACGTCATCCTTTCCCTCTTAAAGGATTTTATGACCTTGTAGAATAGCCATGAGGACAACACCTCGAGTCACCACCAATGGATTACAACCCCAAGGATAAAGTGCTAGAAGGTGGGGGCCCAACGAATGGCTCTTATACCACGTTGATGCATTATAATGAGTGAGAAACCTCATCCCAAAAAGCTAACTTGTCAAGAGAGGGAACTCAACCCATTATAAGCAGTAGAATATCCTCTTAATTGTCCGATGTGGAAATTTATCAACAAGACCGATGAATACAAGCACATTTAACACTATTATACTCTCTTTTCTCCCATATTAAAAACGAAGACAACTCTTACGGAGAATACAATTAGAAAACAAGCAAGTTTTCAACAACCGTGTGCAATACAATTTGTTGTCTCTTTCATTAAGTTTGAATGCTTACTCGCTCCTATTGACACTGAATTTTATCGGTTGGTTCCCAAAGAAATTTTATTAATTAAGGAAGTTTGCGAAGACTCAGACCAACTAGTTTGACTAGAATTGACTTGGTTTGTCAAATTTGGCCTGATAGGCCTCGGCCCAATTCTACCTTGAATTCCAAATTTCTCTCTACAAGCTGAAAATTCTCGCGCTACATGGCGCCTCCTCATCCATTGGTTCAAACCCTCACCATTTTAAGGTTGCCACCTATCATCGCATAAAAAAGCCCTAGACAGTACCTAATATATTACCTTTAGGAAAGGATTGGCATCCCAATTGAAGAACTAGGACGCTTACTTTAACACCATACACTGTCATTTTTGGAGCAAATCAGGGAACTCCAAATGAATCTGACCTACCGGAAACATTGATTATGATGGTTGATGAAGTAAGCAAATGGGCTTCTAGCCTAAATAAGCCATCGAAGTACATATGAAGCTTATTAGCTGGAATTGTTAGGGGTTGATCACCCCATTAATAGTTCAAGTGATTAGAGCTTTATTGGCTCAAAAAAGGGCCGGTGTCCCTTTTCTAATGGAAACTCAAAACTTCAGAGCATATGCTTTGTAAAAAAAATCGGCACCTATAGTTCAAGTACTACTTCAAAGTAAATCTAGTGGGTATTGCAAGGGGAATGGCTATCTTGTAGAACGAGGACATTTCTGTTATCGTGGAGTCCCATTAAAGTTTTATATTGATATTGTACTTATGTTGCAAGACAGCAATAAACTCATAAGAGCTATCTTTGTGCACGCCTCATTTATGTTCCAGGAATGAATTTTGTTATGAAATAAGTTACAAAGAGTCAACTCACCCAATCTCCTCCCATAGGATTGTATAGGGACTTTAATGAGATTTTATATCATTTGATCTTCCAATCAATCTAGCAAATTAAGTAAACAATAAAGCCCGAGATTGTCCTTTCACCAAGGGAAAAAAAGGAAAAGCTGGAAATTTTCAAAGGCTTTTAATAAGGTAAAGGAAAGATATGCTTGCAATCCTTATGATAATAGTTGAGAAGGTCAATGAAATATCCCATCAATCATACAAGACCTTTGTAAAAGTCCAAAAGTTAGCATATTTCATCTTGAAATAGACACCTTTGGTTCATGGGCTTTGAGCCTAAAGGGATCTTGTACTAGGCAATTGCCCAAGAATTCATAGGGGAAAAGTACAGCGGGAGTGCCAAAACTTGGCACGGAGGGACACTTAAGTGCCAAAACTTACAAATGGTACACTTAAGTGCCAAGTCGCCGGAATCCTGCCGAAAATCCTACGCGGTAATTTTTTATTAATTTTTTTGCCTACGTGGCTCGTTGGAAATTGAAACGACGAAAAATCAACGCAAAACGACGTCGTTTTTGTGCTGGCGTGGATTTTAAAAATTATTAATTAAATAATTTTAAAAATAAATTATTATAAAATTGATTAATTAAAAAAAAAAGAATGGGGGAGGGGAAATCGGCGGTGGATTTTTGCACAGCCCTCGCCGATCCCCTTCTTTTTTTTTTTTTAATAAAATCGATTTTAATTTTTTTTAAATCTGACATGGACAATTTTTTTTATTAAAATTACCACGTGAAATTTTTTATTTTGAAAAAAATGCTCCGTCAGCAAATGAAGTCGTCGGAAAATGGACAAGTGGCAATTTGGCTGGATTTTCTCGCCATTGGCACTTAAGTGATCCATTTTGCTCCGATTTTGGCACTTAAGTGTACCGTTTATAACTTTTGGCACTTAAGTGTCCCTCCGTGCCAAGTTTTGGCACTCCTGGGGTCCATACCTCGAATTCAGAGAGGTAAATAGTGGTGTTATCATTGTCTTTGAGATTAATTCACTCAAATATATAGTTATACCGAGAGTGATATGTAAAATCAGTCTCTAGGTGATGTATTGTTTCCACAAAATCCACAAATGGATATCAACTTACTCAAGGGGTACATAATCCTTATATTATTAATCAAACGATTTACAGCTTAAAAAGAAACATAAACTACATTTAAGAGTTAATTTGAGCCAAAAGCCAAGTTCATTAACTTTTGTCCCTCTACCAACAATTTCGGAGATAGTTTGGCAACAAGTTCAATCTCCTCATTCATATCACTCTCTAGTATATAACAGTCCATGGCTACTTTAGTAGCTAACCTACCATTTTCACATAAAACACACGACGATGGCCTTTCCCCTCGCTAGCCCTTTCCACACTAATCAAACTTGGCTTTTAAGATCATCTATGCCATTGAGGTGCACCTAACTTTCTCAAGGACATTATATTTTTCACTTGAGTTGTCCCTATTCACTACTTGATTTCTACATCTGTTCACTTGTTTTCCCTAGTCTATCCTATGCCATGCCCAGCTCCTAGGTTGGTCCGGTCTCACTCATTCCTAGCTCTTTGTCTCTCTTTTCCAGTTTTCTCCCTTGCTATGTGGAACGGCCTTTTCCTTTCCACAACGAACTTTCTTTCCATCCTCTTTTTTTGAGTCTGCTCTTGAGAGGACTGGTCCACTTCTTGGGTTTAGCGTTAAACCACTCTCTAACAAGTAGAATCCTTAGCACTTTACCAATCATGACATGAAGTTAGGTTCTCATTCACCATAGGGATCCTTATGTTTCTCTTGTCATGGCTGACAATTTATCATGGTGAAGATGTTAGATTATGCAACCTTGAGGAAACATTTGCTTTATGGCTATTGTATCCTCTTGAATTAGGATAATACCAATCTTTACAATGTCAACATGGCTAGCATGTATACCGACCTATGTGATATGATGGCAAGGTTGTATGATAATGACGTGTGGGTCCTCTTTTATCCTTAGTTCTACATTGGCATCAACTACACATGTAAAACACACATCCTTCTTTTACCTCTTATGCCAATCTTCCCACATTCAGTGGGAAATGATACTCATCTGCACCCATCTTTTCTTTTTCTTTCCTTTCTCAACAAATTTCAATTGTCCACCATATAGCTCTTCCTATATCACTTTTCTGAAAACAATACAGTTATGAACTTTTTGTCTATCTTTTAACATGAGATTTTTTTTTTTTATCAGCTTTAGAAACATCAAATGAAAAATGTTGGTTGGTTTTCCGAAGCTTTTGGCATTAGCGTTTATTAGGTCCAACTGAGACATAAGTCCTCAACATCCGTATGGCTAGCGCATCTTAAATTTCGCCGTTGTTATTTCGCATTTGTTTTCTACCTCCAAAATCACTTATAGTGGAAAATGTTCTTTAGCCATATAAACGCGATGATTTCTTTTTCTTTCATCAATTGTTCATACTTTGCCACATGGTTTACCAACTAAAATAAGTCTAAACACTTAAGTTTTTGGCAAAAAATTAATGGAAACCACTGCATGCTATTTCAACATGTTTAGTGTCAAATATAGAAGGGCTACAAAGAATCCTAGCTAGTTTGAATCTAGCAATAAATTTCTCAACTAACTCAAGTCCTTGGTGCATCTTGGTCAAGTCGGCCACCGAGATCTCAAGTTCAATCCTATATAATTGAAAATGAACATATTTTCCCATTGCATGTCATGTATGTGTAAAATAGGATGGCAAACTAGCGTACAAGATAAGGCTGCTTTCATCTATGATAAAGGGAACACCTCAACTTCCAAAATCCATTTCTAGCTGCCATTCCACATTATGCTACAAATCTATCTATTATGTTCTATTGTGATCTAATCATCATTATCGGTGAAGGTCGTAAATCAAGGATTTTGTACCTTCGAGGATATTCACAAACATTGTAACACTCAAGATATGACAATCTATAGCCAAAAAACAATCACGATATGACAACACGTAAGGGTGATCAGGTCTAGGGTAGGTAAAGTCCATACCTTGATCCTATACCCAACCTTATTATAACCAGTTTCTTTTTTTGGACCATATACCCTACCCAGTTTGCATTGGACCCTACTTTGGACCAGACCCCATTTTTCTGGTCTGGGAACAGGGTCTACCCATTTTCTATTAGAACCTATTTTGCAACCATCCAATGTTCTACACAACTTCGAATTTTACATTAAATTCACGAGAAAACAATAATGTAATCCTCCTAATTTGACCAACAAGAAAATGCAAAAATCTTAATATTGCATAAACATTAGAAACAAAGATGGGCCTAACATTAGTATCATTTCCATAACTACTAATGTAACTTTCCATTCCATTCAATATTCCACCAAACACAACTAATTTACATAAAAAATAAGCAATTCAATTTGAACTAGACAGCAGTAGCTAGATAAATAGCCTCACTAGTAATGCTAAAACAAGTAAAGCAAAGAAGAACACATTACGCATCTCTAAGAAACTAGTAGCATCACAGAAAAAAAAAAAAACTAACAGCCTATCTAACATCTCCTAATTATTGATATCTACGCTCCTTGCTACACCATGGACTAAATCACTTGTAGATTTAGAGGATGTCGTCATAAGCTACGATTCATCTGCCTTGAAAAGGTGCCTCGAGTAAAGATTCACTGCTGCTACCCTTTTGAGAATTCACTACTGTCAAAGTGAGTTTATTACCACATCCATGTCTGCTCAAAGGCACCTTAGGTCACAAAAGCTTGGACGTAGAACCATTCTTCTCCTCCTTTGCTTTGACATCGGCTCCAACTCCTTCCCTCCATTTGACGAGCAGATCAATTGCCCACAACACTTGCAAAATCTCTAAAGAAGACTTGAAACTCATACATAAAGAAAAATCAACAAGAAACCATGCTCTAGAGACATGTGCAAAAGTTATGATTTAATGAAGTCTATTTATTTACCACAAAATTGAAGTTTCCATAAAATGGTCTAGTTTCCAATAATAATGTCCTCGGTAAAACAATCAAATCTAAAAATCAAAAAAGAGATTAAATAAAGCATTCAATCAATAGATACTTGTGCGTATGAATTACAAGATAGAAAGAAATATATACGACTTACCCGCCTCAAACTTTTTCGCATTCTCGATGCACTCTTCAACATTAATTAGTACACAAATAGCTTTCAACCAATCTTAAGCACAAATCAAACTTTCCACCATTCTAGGAGTCAAAGAACTTCGAAAGCCATTAAGCACACATCCCAATGTACTAAAAGTTGACTCTGTAACAGCGGTAGTCATAGGAATAGACAAGACATTCCGAGCCATTAAAGATAATATTTTATACTTTGATCCAATATTCATCTACCACATCAAAATGTCGAGATTAAGGACATCTTCACTTTTAGCTTCAAGATACCAATCAAGTTCAGATTTATTTTCATCAAACTCTTTTTTTCTCTTGGAGAAAGCTTTTATGTCAAGCTTCGATTTCACACTCATTGTCATCAATATTGGCATTGGAAGCACTACTACTAGTACTAACATTTGAACTACCATCAATTCTTTTAATAGAAAAACCAACTAAAGATTGCTTATAAAATTTATACAAATGCTACGAGGCAACTTTCACTTTATCATGTATCTTATCAACTATCGTTTCATCATCATAAATTTGTTCAAAATAGAACTTCATATAAGTCAACTTCTTTGTAGGATCCAATGCAACTGTAATCAATGCCATCATATTTATTTTATCTAGATTTCCATAATACTTATCAAACTCCTCTTTCATTTTTATACCCATAACTTGAAGCTTTGGGTTCAAAGAATTTATCGCATTATTCAAATATTTATACAACATAGATATCCCCTTAAAATACTCATTTGAAGTAACATATGAGCTCCCCCTTTTGGTTGCATCATAAAGTCATTTTAGAAATTTACAAAGAATAATGGCATTTTCCCAATCTTCGTCTTGAGGAGCATCATGGTCAATTTCCCTTAATAAAAATAAATCATCTTATTCCATTCTTTGAAAAACTTTCTTGAACTTTATGACGGTGTCTAACATCTTATAAATGGAGTTCTATCTAGTGGCAATATCAAGACAGACCAAAACCTTATATGCAATCCTCTCACTCTCAATGCAAGATTGAAATGTCTTAACTCTCGTTGGAGAGCTCCTCATATACCTAACTAAGTTTTAGATACATGTAATAGAATCACGCACATCATTCAATCCATCTCTTACTATCAAGTTAAGTATATGAGTAATGCACCTCACATGTAAAATATCGCCATTCAAAATAAAAAACCATTCTCTTAAAAACTTTTCCTTCAAATAATCAATGGCTACATCATTTGAACTACCATTATCTATGATTATTGTGAACACCTTTTTTTCTATTCCACAATCATAAATTTATTTCTCCACCATTTTCCCAATCTTCCTACCTTCATGACTATGCATCACCACAAAATTGATAATTCTTTTATGCAACTTCCAGTTTTCATCAATAAAATGTATAATGAGACATATATAATTCAAGTTTTAAATAGAACTCCACATATCAATCGTTAGTGCAATCTTAGAATTAAGATTATCAAAGTAAGCTTTTAAACAAGTTCTTTCACTCAAATATAATTTCATACAATCTCTAGCCACCATAAATTGTAAAAGATGTTGAAAAAGAATCTGTAATTCAGTAACAAAATCACGAAAACCAGCACGCTCGACCACAGAAAATGGTTGTTCATCAATAATAATCATTCAAGTAAGCATATATCTAGAATATTTTTAATCAAATTTCCACATCGTTAAGATGTTACCATCACCAATAGTATTTTCCCTACCTCACTAACCACATCTTTTTACGTGGTGCAAACAACATTTGCTTCTTATCTGCATGAGGATACTTTTTACACTTTTTCAAGTGTTTCCGCATAGTAGACATTCCATGATCAATATTATATCTATATTCAATCCCATAATGAATATACTTCACTTTAACTATTTTCTGTGTTTTCTCATCTATGATTCTCTAAAAATTATCCCCAGCCTCTAATTGATTAGCTCGCTTTTTACCCAAAGGAGGACGAGAGTTACATACCCTCACCTTGTTTGTCGCACTCACAATCGTGGATTCCACTTCATTAACTCTATGGAATGGCAATTCCATAAATGGATTCATTTCATTTTGTCCACCCACTTCATTTTATATGTTTTTGTCTTGATCCATTGACTGAAAACAAATTATAAAACAATGTCAAGATTCTACTAAAAACAAATTATATAAGAGATAGGTAGTGCAAGAAGACAGTTAACCATGCATTTAACTAACAAGAAAGTGCGAGAGAGGCACAAACTCACTCCTCAGGATCCAAATCAAGTGCTTCAATAACTAAGTCTAATTATGCAACAAGCTGAGGATTTTCTACTTCAGCCGAAGGAGATACTTTTGTATAGCAAGTAAGCAATACCTGCATTTACAATGAAGGCAAGGCAATAGTCAATTTTTGTCACAAAGTCCAACACGATACATCATCAACACCAATCTAGTGCAACTGGATCATATGGCTCAAACAAAGTCTCAAGAAAAGGAAATGTTTAATAAGGATCTCTACTGTGACTTCAATGGGGATGCGAGTGTCGATGCAGTGCGTAGAGGAGGCACAGTGGCTCCGAGACAATAGTACTCCTACTGCAGCAATAGGGACAGCATAGTAGAATCACGCGACTCGAATGCTAACAAAGGATAACTTCACTGATTCTAAACTAGATGTTGCATAAGCATAAGTTGTAGAGATCTCCAATGTTGCATTCAGAAGCAACTTCTTCTCCAGTACAAACACAGATTCGTGAGCAAATTCTTGAAAAGGTTGCCATAATAAGCTATTCTCATTCAACAAGCCCAAATCGCTCCGAGTGAACAACAATTGTGGATGGAATTTAAAGACTTGGACCAACTTCTATTAACATTGCACAATCAACTAATGATTCTTGAGCTTGACTGAATAAATATGAATTTCCCTTGTTTTGCCAACAACCTAATTGACGGTATCTACCGGAGTTCACCAGTCAAAGAATAAAGTCGAATCTAAAGTGACGAGATCCAAGCCTCCTAGATTATCCGTCTTATTTTGGCAAATTACAAATCAGGATTGTCGGGAGAAAATGGGGAAATTAAAAAATGTACTCACCTCAAAATCCGATCTTCACTGAATAGAATAATAGAGGACAGTCGACAAAATGATAGTTCCTGCATAAAGAAGAGCACTTTCTTCAAGTCTCCACTGAATCAAACAAAACCGAGAGAGAGAGAGAGAGAGAGAGAGAGAGAGAAGGATAATCGAATAGAATCACGTGGCTCGGTTTGTGAGGGTAGCAAATGACAGCGGAGTCAAGCATAGCTCGTTTATCACAAAAACATTGAGGCCGTGGCTTCACGGTGCAACAGTTTCCCATTGTAGAACAGAGGCGACGACTTCATGGGCAAGAGGTATAGAGGTGACGGCTTCACGGGAGCTCGGCTCCGTGTTAGGTCCTCATTAGGGGAGAGTAAGTAAGCGGCAACCGTCGATTGAGCATCAGCTAAGATTTTCAAAGAAAGTCGATCGATTGGCGATGGTGCTACGATTGAAAGAGAGACAAAGTGTGATGCCCAGATGTGCGCCAATTGAATTGTGTATTTTAGACACTACATCAATTTCCTATGGTCAACTAAGAACAGAAGTTGGTGTAAAAAATTAGGTAGGCCAAAAAAAAATATTTGGAAAATGGGGGCAAAAGAATAGAATTAAGTAGACTTACCCATGGCAAAACTCGGGCAGCCAGTTTTCATCTTTTGTGGATGATTAGAAGAAAAAAAGGGAAATTAAAGGATGGCTTAGATGTTTCTCCACGTGGATAACAGATGGAGAGTTAGGGGGGAAGTTGTCACTTTTAATTTTTTTTCTCCCGAAATCACCAACAACCCCTTTATCCAATCTTCTTTAGACTCCCTTGAAAAGAACGCCACTTCCACACTTTTTCATTGTCTTTGACCAGCAGAGAAAAGAGTAACCCTTTTGAACCAGAGAACTAGAGACTCGTAGACAGCTAGCCTCTTCGAACATCCCAAGTGCAGGAGGAAGGCCTTGAAGCTGGTCGCGCTGTCTAACGTCCGTTTGCCGAATCATGTGCTCATCTGCCAAATCCGACTAGGCAAGTGAGCTAGCTGTTTTGTTCTTCATGGGTAGTGCCGTTATAGGGTATTTTAGGGGTAGGCGAGGTCAAGATCTGGTTTGCATGTGGCAGATTCATCCTCCTTGGTGCAAGAGAGAGAAAACGAGGGAGAGACTACGGGGGAGAGACTACGAGCGTGATTCTTGGACAGCTCGGTGAGAATGTGAGCTCATGTGTGGAGGAAGTGAACTATCTTCTCACCTAGGTTAGATAGCTTGATCGTTGCTGAGCGAGGACTCCTCAGACTTGCTGTGTTTTAGTTGATTTTGTAGTCTTTCGGCGTTAATCAGAAATTTCAGAGGACATGCAGAGTTCTTGAGGTTGGACTTACAGTAGATGGAGCTCGTAAGTCTGTTTTTTTCGGAAACGACATTGCCCATAAACCGATTTCATGATTTTTACGGAATTTTCGACTAAGAGTTTGAACAAGTTTTCTTCACGAAAGTTATAGGGTACGATCTAGTCTAGAACATGTAAAAATTTCATAATTTTCTGAGCTCATTGTGCCCTTTAAGTATTTTCCTTTTTGTTCTGATATGTTCTGGAATTCGCTACCAGTACTGGTCCGGATTTATATAAATTATTTAAAAATGTACAAGCTGAATTGGACTTTGAGTTCTTCACGAAAAATGTTCCTCTATGTCTTGAATACCTTAAATTAAAATTTCATAATTTTTAGAGTTCATTTACTCGGACAAGATGTGCAGTTTCCAGAAGCATGCGAACAAGGTATATTGTGTAGGTTTGTGATAAGCTGCTTTTGCAATCTGTGTTTTGAAGGGTACTGCCAACTAACCATTTTGCATCAATTCTATGTTTTATGAATGAATAAAGGATGGTAATGAATTGTTTCTTGGGCATTAGCACAATGAATGACATTTGTAAATTATATTATTGAAGTGTTGCACCATGGATGGGATATATGGTGAATGTCGTCGAACCTTGCGACGGCGGTGCCCCGGGTGTCGGGATGCCTGGAGATGGGTGAATTGGAGTGATTGCGTACTCTCCAGAGGACTGAGGGGAGTCGAATAACTCCTCATGGACCTCACGATGCCAAGTTGGGTGCGAGGGGTACAAGGCGGGGTGTCATCTCCCCTTGGGTGATTGTTGCGGCCAACCCACATAGATGTGTCGATTTAATAGTTTCAATGCTATTTGAATTGCTAGTAGGAATCACATTCGTTAGTCTCTTATACTAGTACTGGTCTTATCTTCAAGCGAATGTTGTAGACCCTTGATACATGACGGACTAGTTTAGTCGTTAGCGGCCAACCCACGAGTTCGGATCACTAGTTTGCTTGCTGAGTTTTATTTTAAACTCACACTTGTTTGCTATATATTTTTTTCATATTAGAATATGTCATCCACTCCACCGGCTGCCGCCACGACCATCCACTATGGCGCCCCATCCGACTTCGTATGGCAACAAGAGGAAATCCACGATCGGCACTTCCCTAGGCGTGACTTTCATCAAGTTTACCTATTGCTTGACGGTGGATACGGGAGCACCGACAGGGCCAACCTACCTGGCCTTCGTAGCCCTTTACGCACGCGTGGAAGGTCGGCTGTTGGGACCTCTACCACTCTACGATGAGGGTCCGGGCCATGGCGATAGCCCAGCGGTGTAGGTAGCAATCTGATGAGTGCCTAACTTTTGAGAGAAATTTTGTCTCTTTTTGTTTGTGCTGACCGGCTAACTAACGAAAAACTCGTGTATGTAGCCGAAGGGGGGGCGGGATATCTAGTGTTTGTATTTCTAGTGTGGTTTTTTGTACAAATCCCCCTCCATAACTCCATCTCCTGACCTGTACAAAGACAAGACTGATAGTAATAAGGTCGAAGGCAGCTCATTTTCTAATATTTAATGGTTATGGTTGCAATGTACTGTCAAGAATTGTTTGTGTATAATTCTCATAATTTAGCAACTCGTTAAGACATGTGATCGAGAATTGGCGTGCTCCATTTAGTGGTACCAGAGTTAGTTCTTGTTGGAGTGATAAAGTGTGGGAGGGGTTTAGATGGACTATAGTATACCTGAGTGCTTAGGCGACGGCTCATGATTGAATGTAGTTGTCACGTGTAACTTGGGTCAATTATTGGCAGGGATAGTTAGTTGTATGATTGGTGTGGTTTGAGTAACGTGGGAGTATTATTATACTTTTAGCTAGTCGCATAAATCTCTAACTTCTGATGTGGGTAATGTGCAGAAAGTTTAGGAGAAAATGGTGCGATCAAGGAGTTCGTCTCCGCCTAGGAGAGAAACGGCCGCGTCGGGGGAAGGGCCGAGGATGGAGGATGTGTTGCGAGCCTTGGTTTCTTTAGGAAATTTGGTGGAGAGACAGGCCCAATTACCACCGCAACAACCATCCCCGCCGCCACCTCACCAGCCACTTCCGGTGGAGCGTCGCACCCAAGGACTAGTAGAGCAGTTCCTGAAGTTAAAGCCACCTAAGTTCTCGGGAATGGGATGTCCCAAAGAAGCGGAGCACTGGATTGATAGTATAGAAAGAATTTTTAGGTTGCTAGGTTGCAATGATCAAGACAGGATAACACTTGCAGAATATCAGTTGGAAGGGAATGCCATATATTGGTGGAGGGTATCGAAGGACACTATATTCCCTACGGGCACGGAAATGGTATAGGATGAGTTTGTAAAAGCTTTTTACAACAAACATTTTTCTAAATGCACGAAGGATCAGAAGATCACTGAATTTGTCCAGTTAAGTCAAGAAAAACTAACTGTGGATCAATATGAGGCGAAATTTTCAAAACTTTCTAGATATGCTCCTAAGTTGATTGAGGACCCTAAGGATAAAACAAAGAGGTTTCTAAAGGGTCTAATGACCGATATTAGGAAGCAATTGGTGCCCTTAGGTATAAGAGATTATAATGAAGTATATGCACGAGCCCAATGGGTTGAGCAAGAGCTCATTAGAGAGCAGATGGAGGACAAGGAAAAGGCCAGACCAGGACTGCAAAGAGCCATGAAGGATGTGCGTAGCAGCAAACGGCCCTTTATGTCGCGAGATGTGCCCTGGAGTTCCAGGAAGAGGCCTGTTTTGGAAGTTCTGAAGGGACGAGTAAGGAACAACAGGTGAGTCGGGCTATATTCCAGAGCGACTTGTGTCGACGATGTAACAGATGACACGGGCCAAGACCTTGCCCCGATTCCTCGAGATGTTTTAAGTGTGGACAGAAGGGTCATTTCAAAAGAAACTGTCCCCAATGGAGACCTCGGGTTGACAATGACCAGACGCCTCATGTGCCGCAACACTCAGGAGAAGTACTCTCATCTAGAAAGAAGCAGAGGCCAACGACAATAGGAAAGGTGTATGCAATGACTCGGGAGGAAGTGGAAGCTTCCAAGACCATTATTGCAGGTATGGTTTCCTTGAACGATAAAAAGGCATATGCATTATTTAATTCGGGCGCAACCCATTCTTTTATCTCTGAAAGATATAGACTGTTGTATGACTTAGAAGCGACACCCCTGGCAATACCTCTCAGTGTTTCCACGCCACTAAGGGATGAAATATTATCCACACTAGTTTATAGGAATTGCCAAATCTCGATAGGAGGAAGGACGCATTCGATCGATCTGGTAGAAATAGTTATGTATGACTATGACACTATCATAGACATGGATTGGCTCTGTAAGCAGCGAGCCAATGTCGATTGCTATAGGAAGAAGATCCAGTTTAGTCCCCCTAATGAGCTTAGCTAAGAGTTCTTTGGGAACGAAATGACTCCCTCCACGACCTTCATTTCGGCAATAGAAGCACATAGACTCTTAGATAGGGGATGTCAAGGATATTTAGCGATGATTAAGGACTAGAGTAAGAAAGAAGCGAAGTTGGAGGAAATTTGTGTAATGCAAGAATTTCTTAATGTGCTTCCTAAGGAACTCCCTGGATTACCCCCAAATTGAGAGGTTGAGTTTGCTATTGAATTACTTCCTGGAATGGAACCAGAATCAAAAGCCCCATATCGGATGTCTTTGGCAAAGTTGAAAGAATTAAAAATCCAACTGCAAGAGTTGTTGGATAAGGGATTTATAAGACCGAGTGTATCTCCATAAGGGGCACCAGTCCTATTTTTGAAGAAAAAGGACGGATCAATGCGTCTTTGCATTGATTACAGAAAATTGAACCAAGTTACGATTAAAAATAAATACCCTTTACCAAGGATTGATGATTTATTCAACCAGTTAGTTGGCAGTTCGGTCTTTTCAAAAATTGATTTGAGGTCTGGGTACCATCAATTAAGAGTTAAGGAGGAAGACATCCCCAAAATAGCCTTTAGGACTTGGTATAGACACTACGAATTTTTAGTTATGCCTTTTAGTCTGACCAATGCACCTGCTGCTTTCATGGATTTGATTAAAAGGATATTTATCACTTATTTGGATCAGTTTGTAATTGTTTTCGTAGACGATATTTTGGTATATTCAAAAGGGCCTGAAGAGCATAAGGAACATTTAAGGATAGTGTTGCAGACCCTTAGAGAACACAAATTGTACACTAAATTTAGTAAATGCGAATTCTGGTTAGACCAAGTAGTATTTCTGGGTCATGTGGTGTTGGGGAAAGATTTGTTAGTGGACCCAACAAAGATTAAGACCATAGTTGAATGGCCAAGACCCACTACACCGATGAAGATTCGGAGTTTTCTAGGGCTTGCAGGATATTATCGAAGGTTCATAGAAGGATTTTCACGACTCGCAAGTCCCTTGACTCACTTGACTAAGAAAAACGTGAAATTTGAATGGAATGATGAGTGTGAACAAAGTTTTCAGGAGCTTAAGAGAAGGTTGACCTCGGCACCAATACTAACTCTACCTTCGGGGTCTGGTGGGTTCACAGTGTATAGTGATGCTTCCTACCAGGGACTCAATTGTGTCTTGATGCAACATGGAAAGGTTATAGCCTATGCTTCAAGACAATTGAAACCTTATGAAAAGAATTATCCTACCCATGATCTAGAGTTGGCCACGATTATTCTCACGTTGAAAATTTGGAGACATTATTTATATGGGGAAAAGTTCAAAATTTATACTGATCATAAAAGCTTGAAATATTTATTTTCGCAAAAGGAGTTAAATATGAGGCAAAGAAGATGGATAGAGTTATTAAAGGATTATGATTGTGAAATAATATACCATCTAGGGAAAGCCAATAAAGTGGCAGATGCCCTTTGTCGTAAGTCGACTGTGAATATGACAAACTTGAGGGTGAAAGGATGGAATCTTTTAGAAACCATTGCCAACTCTGACTTTAAATTAGAAGTGGATCACCTTTTAGGCGTATTGGCAACCTTGAGGATTGAGCCACAGGTGGTCCAGAGAATACGGACCCTACAACAGTTGGACCCAGAAATGTTAAAAATTCGTGATGAAGTGCAAATTGGTAAAAAGGTAGAATTTCAAGTGTCTGAGGATGAAGTTGTCAAATATTGAGGACACCCTTGTATGCTGAAAAATGAGTAGCTCAAAAAGGAGATACTATCAGAGGCCCATCAAAGTGCTTATAGCATCCACCCCAGAAGTACGAAAATGTACCGAAATTTACGGCAACACTACTAGTGGAACGGTATGAAGATTGACATTGCTAGGTACGTTTCTCAGTGCTTAACTTGCCAACAAGTGAAAGCAAAGCACCAAAAACCTGCTAGTTTGTTGAAGCCCCTAAATATTCCAAAGTGGAAGTGGGAACATTTGTGTAAGGACTCCCGAGAACCTCTAGTGGACATGATTCGATATGGATAGTAGTGGATCGTCTAGCTAAATCTGTGTACTTCATAGCAGTTCGAACAGATTATTCGATAGATAAGTATGCAGAGATATACGCGAGGCAAATTGTTCGTCTACATGATGTTCCCACGACTACCACCTCTAATCGGGACCCAAGGTTTACATCAAAACTTTGGCGAAGCTTACAAGTTGCTTTAGGGACTAAACTCCAATTTAGTATAGCTTTTCATCCTCATACTGATGGACAATCGAAAAGGGTTATTCAAATATTATAAGACATGCTGAGAGCCTATATGATGGATTTTAAGGGAAACTGGGATGAAAAACTGCATTTGGTGGAATTTGCGTACAATAATAGTTTCCAACAAAGTATTGGAGCTGCCCCATTTGAAGCACTGTACGGGAGAGTTTGTAGGACTCCAGTGTGTTGGGATGAAGTAGGCGAGCGAAAAATAACTAGACCCGAATTAGTCCAAGTTACCGTGGATGTCATAAAAATTATCAAGGAGCGGCTAAGAACTGCTCAAAGTCGACAAAAAAGTTATGCAGATAAATACAAGAGGCCTTTGGAATTTAATGTGGGAGATAAGGTTTTTCTGAAAGTCTCACTGGTTAAGGGCGTATCAAGATTCGGTAGAAAAGGCAAGTTGAGCCCACATTTTACTGGACCTTTTGAAATACTCGATAGGGTTAGAGAAGTAGCCTATAAATTGGCGTTACCCCCAAGATTAGAAGGTATACATGACGTATTTCACGTTTCCATGTTAAGAAAATATTACCCCGACCCTACTCATGTGTTAGACTACGAGACCATCGAAGTAGATCAAAACGTGTATTATACGGAAGAGCCGGTACGAATTTTAAGCCGAAGGGAGCAAGTATTAAGGACGAAGGTAATTCCATTGGTTAAGGTGTTAGGCGACATCATGGGCTCGAAGAAGCAACGTGGGAAAGTGAAGAACAAATCCGATAACAATACCCCCATTTATTTAGCTGAAATCCAATTTCGATGACGAAATTTTCTAAGAGGGGGAGGTTTGTGACGCCCAGATGTGCGCCAATTGAATTGCGCATTTTAGACACTACATCAATTTCCTATGGTCAACTAAGAATAGAAGTTGGTGCAAGAAATAAGGTAGGCCAAAAAAAAATTTTGGAAAATGGGGTCAAAAGAATAGAATTAAGTAGACTTACCCATGGTAAAACTTGGGCAGCCAGTTTTCATCTTTTATGGATGATTAGAAGAAAAAAAGGGAAATTAAGGGATGGCTTAGATGTTTCTCCACGTGGATAACAGGTGGAGAATTAGGGGGGAAGCTGTCACTTTTAATTTTTTTCTCCCAAAAACACCAGCAACCCCTTTATCCAATCTTCTTTAGACTCCCCTGAAGAGAACGCCACTTCCACACTTTTTCATTATCTTCGACCAGCAGAGAATAGGGTAACCCTTTTGAACCAGAGACTCATAGATAGCTGGCCTCTCCGAACATCCCAAGCACGGGAGGAAGTCCTTGAAGCTGGTCGCGCTGCCTAACGTCCGTTCGCCAAATCACATGCTCATCTGCCGAATCTGACCAGGCAAGTGAGATAGCTATTCTGTTCTTCATGGATAGTGCCGTTATAGGGTATTTTAGGGGTAGGTGAAGTCAAGATCTGGTTTGCATGTGGCAGATTCATCCTCCTTGGTGCAAGAGAGAGAAAGCGAGGGAGAGACTACGGGGGAGAGACTACGAGCGTGATTCTTGGATAGCTAAGTGAGAATGTCAGCTCATGTGTGGAGGAAGTGAACTATCTTCTCACCTAGGTTAGATAGCTTGATCGTTGCTGAGCGAGGACTCCTTGGACTTGCTGTGTTTTAGTTGATTTTGTAGTCTTTCTACGTTAATTAGAAATTTCAAAGGACATGCAGAGTTCTTGAGGTTGGACTTACGGTAGATGGAGCTCGTAAGTCTGTTTTTTTCGGAAACGACACTATCCGTAAACCGATTTCATGATTTTTACGGAATTTTTGACTAGGAGTTTGAACAATTTTTCTTCACGAAAGTTATAGGGTACGATCTAGTCTACAACATGTAAAAATTTCATAATTTTCCAAGCTCATTGTGCCCTTTAAATATTTTCCTTTTTGTTCCGATATGTTCTGGAATTCGCTACAGTACTGGTCCGGATTTATATAAATTTTTAGAAACGTACAAGCTGAATTGGACTTCAAGTTCTTCATGGAAAATCTTCCACTATTCCTTGACTACCTTAGATTAAAATTTCATAATTTTTGGAGTTCATTTACTCGGACAAGATGTGCAGTTTCCAGAAGCATGCAAACAGGGTTTATTGTGTAGGTTTGTGATAAGCTGCTTTTGCAATATGTGTTTTGAAGGGTACTGCCAACTAACCATTTTGCATCAATTCTGTGTTTTATGAACGAATAAAGGATGGTAATGAATTGTTTCTTGGGCATTAGCACAATAAATGGCATTTGTAAATTATATTATTGAAGTGCTACACCATGGATGGGATATACGGTGAATGTCGTCGGACCTTGCGACGGCAGTGCCCCGGGTGTCGGGATGCCTGGAAAGGGGTGAATTAGAGTGGTTGCGTACTCTCCAGAGGACTGAGGTAAGTCGAATAACTCCTCAGGGACCTCGCGATGCCTGGTTGGGTGCAAGGGTACAGGGTGGGATGTCATCTCCCCTTGGGTGATTGTTGCGACCAATCCACATAGATATGTCGATTTAATAGTTTCAATGCTATTTAAATTGCTAGTAGGAACCACACTCGTTAGTCTCTTATATTAGTACTGGTCTTATCTTCAAGCGAATGTTGTAGACCCTTGATACATGACGGACTAGTTTAGTCGCTAGCGGCTAAGCCCCAAGTTCGGATCACTAGTTTGCTTGCTGAGTTTTATTTTAAACTCACACTTGTTTGCTATGTATTTTTTTCAGATTAGAAGATGTCATCCGCTCCACTGGCTGCCGCCACGACTATCCACTATGGCGCCCCATCTGACTTCATATGACGACAAGAGGAAATCCATGATCAGCACTTCCCAAGCGTGACTTTTGTCAAGTTTATCTCTTGCTTGATGGTGGACACGGGGGCACCGATAGGGCCAGCCTACCAAGCCTTCATAGCCCTTTTATGTACGCATGGAAGGCCAGCTGTTGGGACCTCTACCACTGTACGACAAGGGACCAAGCCATGGCGGTAGCCCAATGGTGTAGGTAGCGATCCGATGAGTGACTGACTTTTGGGAGAAATTTTGTCTCTTTTTGTTTGTGCTGACTAGCTAACTGACGAAGGACTCGTGTATGTAGCCGAAGGGGGGGCGGGATATCTAGTGTTTGTATTTCTAGTGTGTTTTTTTGTACAAATCCCCCTCCATAACTCTATCTCCCGACCTGTACAAAAACAAGACTAATAGTAATAAAGTCGAAGGCAGCTCATTTTTTTATGTTTAATGGTTATGGTTGCAATGTACTATCAAGAATTGTTTGTATATAATTCTCATAGTTTAGAAATCCCGTAAGACAGGTGATCGAGAATTGGCATGCTACACATAGGTGTGACGCCAAGATGTGCGCCAGTTGAATTGAGCATTTTCGACACTGCATCAATTTCCTATGGTCGACTAAGAGCAGAAGTTGGTGTAAGAAATTAGGTAGGCCAGGGAAAAAAAATTTAAAATGGGGGCAAAAGAATAGATTTAAGTAGACTTACCCATGGCAGAATGACTCACTCAGGCAGCCAGCTTTCGTCCTTTTTGTGGGTGATTAAAAAAAAAAGAAAATTAAGGGATGGTTGTTAAGGAGATGTTTCTCCACGTGGATAACAAGTGGAGAGTTAAGGGGGCTGTCACTTTTATTTTTCCCCGAAAACACCAGCAACCCCTTTTATTTGGTCTTCTTTAGACTCTCTTGCAAAGAACACCACTCCCACACCTTTCATCGTCTTCGACCAGCAGAGAACAGGGGCAACCCTTTTGAACCACAAAACCAGCACCAAAGACTTGTAGACGACTGGTCTCTCCGAACATCCCAAGCGCGGGAGGAGGCCCTCAAAGCTGGTCGCGCTGTTTAAACGTCTGTTCGCCGATCACGTGCTCATTTGCCAAATCCGACTAGGCAAGTGAGTTAGCTGTTCTGTTCTTCATTGGTAGTGCCATTCTAGGGTATTTTAGGGGTAGGCGAGGTCAAGATCAAGTTTGCATGTGGCAGATTCATCCTCCTTGGTGCGAGAGAGAGAAAGCGAGGGAGAGACAACGAGCGTGATTCATGGACAGCTCGGTGAGAACGTGAGCCATGTTAACTGTTCGAAGTCCATGGCTTAGTCAAAGAAACTAAGCAGTAGAATCGTAAGCTCAATTTGACGATGTGAGCTCATGTGTGGAGGAAGTGAACTGTCTTTCCATCTAGGCTTGATAGGTTGATCGTTGATGAGCAAGGACTCCTCAGACTTTCAGTGTTTTAGTTGATTTTGTAGTTTTTCGGTGTTAATCAGAAATTTCAAATGTCATGCAAAGTTCTTGAGGTTGGACTTATGGTAGGTGGAACTCTTAAATCTGTTTTTCAGAAACGAAACTGACTGTTATCCGATTCCTAGATTTTTACGGAATTTTCGACTAGAAGTTTAAGCAAGTTCTCTTCATGAAAGTTATAGGGTGCGATCTAGTCTGCAACATATAAAGATTTCAGAATTTTCCGAGCTCATTGCGCCCTTTAAGTATTTTCCTTTTTGTCCAGATACGTTTTGGATTTTGCTACCAGTACTGGTCCGGATTTATATAAATTGTTTAGAAATGTACAAGCTGAATTGGACTTCAAATTCTTCATATAAACTGTTACTCTACGTCTTGGCTACCTTAGATTAAAATTTCATAGTTTTTGGAGTTCATTTACTAGGACAATATGTGCAGTTTCCAGAAGTATGCGGACAAGGCATATTGTGTCAGTTTTTGATAAACTCCTTTTGTAACCTATATTTTGAATGGTACTGCCGACTAACCAGTTTGCATCAATTCTGTGATTTATGAATGAATATAGGATGGTAATGAACTGGTTCTTGGGCATTAGCACAATCAATGACATTTGTAAATTATATCATTAAATTACTGCATCATGGATTGGATATACGGTGAATGTCGTTGGACTTTGCGACGGTAGTGCCCCGAGTGTCAGGATGCCTGGAGATGGGTGAAATAGAGTGTTTGCATACTCTCCAAAGGACTGAAGAGAGTTGAATAACTCATCAGGGGACCTTGCGATGCTAGGTGGGGTGCGAGGGTACGGGGCAGGGTGTCATCTCCCCCGAGGTGATTGTTGCAACCAACCCACATAGACGCGTCGATTTAATAGTTTCTATGTTAATTGATTTGCTAGTAGGAACCACACTCATTAATCTCTTGTTCTAGTATTGGACCTATCTTCAAGCAAATGGTGTAGACCTTGATTCATGGTAGACTAGTTTATTCATTAGTGGCCAACCCACGAGCTCAGATCACTGGTTCGCTTGCTGAGTTTTATTTTAAACTCACACTTCTTTACTATATTTTTTTTTTCATATTAGAAGATGTCATCCGCTCCACCTGCTGCCGCCACAACTATCCACTATGGCGCCCCATCCGACTTCGCATGGCGACAAGAGGAAATCCACGATCAGCATTTCCCAAGCGTGACCTTCATCAAGTTTACCTCTTGCTTGACGATGGACACGGGGGCACCAACAGGGCCATCATACCTAGCCTTCGTAGCCCTTTATGCACGCATGGAAGGCCGGTTGTTGGGACCTCTACCACTATACGACGAGGGTCTGGCCCATGGCAGTAGCCTAGCAATGTAGGTAGTGATCGGATGAGCGCTTGACTTTTGGGAGAGATTTTGTTTCTTTTTGTTTGTGCTGACTGGCCAACTGACGAAGGACTCGTATATGTACCCATCATACCTAGCCTTCGTAGCCCATCTTTTTGTTTGTATTTCCTAGTATTTTTTGTACAAATCCCCCCTCCATAGCTCCATCTCCCGACCTGTACAAAGACAAGACTGATGATAAATAAAGTCAAAGGCAGCTCATTTTCTGGTGCTTAATGGTTATGGTTGCAATGTACTATCAAAAATTGATTGAGTACAATTCTCCTAGTTTAGCAACTCCGTAAAACAGGTGACCGAGAATTGGCGTGCTACAATAGGATTCTGCACTTCTGTGATTGTTGATTAAGACTTTAGAGAGATACGATTCTGCACTTCTTTTTTAGTGAAGGTGGGTTTTCATTCTTTAGAAAAAAAAACAAAGAAAGAAACTTATTCGGTCCGGGTGGGTTTCACTTGGAACCTATCCCTACTAGGGTGACCGTGGTTCCAGGGTAAAACCAAGGAATTGAAGAACTGAATCGGAGGGTCTAGTTTGGTTCTCGATTCTAGGGAGTCTAGTTCCAGTTCCTGATTCCTCTTTCGGAATTGGAACTGGAACCGGATCGGGATTTCTAAATTCATAAAATCTAAACCTAATTTCATTTCTCTTCTCCAATCTTCAATCAGTCTTCACGTTTTTCTCTGCCCTCTCTCCCCGACACTCCTTGCTTCTTATTGCCCTCAACACCTTTCCCTACCCATGACGCTGCTTGCCGCCCTCGACACTCCTCCCCACCCATTACTTGTTGCCCTCAATGCTCCCGGCCGCCCTCGAGGCTACTTGCCGCCATCAATGCTCATCGCCACTCAACGCCACTCCTAGGATTTATGTGCATTCGAGCTAGTTGAATCAGGGTTTCTTGGGGTGTTGAGGAATGGTGACGAAATGAGGGAAAAGGTGCACATCCTTGAATTTAGTCCTTCAACTTGGTTGATGTTTCTCTGTTTTTCAACTAGCAGATAAAATGCTTTAGGGTTTGATGTGAGTTGTTGTTAATGTGGCTATTTTTGTACTTTGAGATCTAATTTCATTTTCTCATTTGCTCTATTCCACTTCAATTAATACTTTGGGTCTTTCGGTATCATTTGACCTTAATGCTTCTCTTGTTCAGCAGGATTTGCATAAGTTTTTTTCTTTTTTTCCCTACATTTTCAAGAGTTGGTAGTGTTGTTATCTCTGCTCATAAGTTTGTTAGGTTGGGACTTGTCAATGCTTGGCTAATAATATCTTTGTACACTTGTCGCTCGATGAGATTACAAGGATACATATATGTTAAGCTCTTGAGTTGTTGCCTATGTTTGTCCCTTTAGTTTAGTACAACAAAATCTTTGTTTTGTATTCATTTCTCTTGTTGATTGTTATTTCTTCTTAGAAGGATTGTTTCCTCTATGTGCATTATTTGATTTGTCTTTCTTCTCATTTTATCACTTTGATAGAGAGCATAAATGCAAACTCATGACCTAATGTGGGCAATCTTCATAATATGGACTTCCTGCATAATGGGGGTGATTTATGAATGGGTTCTATTCTTTGGAAGTTTTATTCATTGCATATCTTGTCGATTTGGTTACAGACACTTAGCTGGACTTTGTCAATGTAGAACAGGTGTCTCTCTCTCACTAAAGGCATGTTTTTTTAACATCCTCCAAAGTTATTCTTTCCACACACAAAAAAAAAACAGTGGAAAACTACCTAAAAAAGAACACGTAAGAACCTAGAATCAACCCTGGAACCTATAACAGGATAGGTTCCAAGTTCCAGATTTTGACAGATAAGTTTCAAGTTCCAAAAAATTAAGAACCTATACCCAATGGTAGGTTCCAGGTTCCAAGTGGAACCTATAATGAGCCTGAAATTGCTCACTCCTAGTCCCCGAATTGATTCCCTAGACTAATTTTTCGGGTGGTCTAATCCAGTACCCAAGTAAACCCAGTCTAGTTGAACACTTCTAGCAATATGTACTTCAAACTTTGTACAACTCTTAATTTTATCCCCAATTGCTGCCTTACCAACTCAATTATTTGTTCTATTTCTAGATTATCCCCACATGATACACTAGCCAAAAGATTAGCATTGAGCGGTTGTAAGTTTGGATTTATGTTAAGTAACGGGTTGAGACCACACCAACTAGATTTGGATATCATATTGGCTGCCAATTGTATTGGGGGACTCCGTTGTCATTTTGATTCCCCCCTATCGATTGAAGTTCATCTTGTTAAGAGTGACATTATTCGGAATATTGTCAACCCTCAAACGTAATAAAGGATTTACAACTAATCGTAGTCTGTATTTTGGTTTTGCCCAATACCTATCTAAGAGGAATAATTTGAGATAGAAAAGCGGTACGTTTATTATCGAAATGCTTGGTTGAGCTAGCAATAGGTCAAGACTTGTATCAATCAATGCACTAGGAGATCCAAGGATCATTTCTGATAGCCATGGAGTTAAAATTGGGTGAGTATTGATCATATTAGAGTTTTGAAGGATTATGGTAGGATGAAGTTAGGGCCGAGACTTGCTTCCCAGCCAGTATTGCTCCTACCATCAAGATCTGCTAACCAAAGTTGATAATATTCAAACATTGGCTTTGTCGCCAAAACTTGTCCTCGACCAATATCTATCCTAGTGACAGCAAGTATTGAGTCATGGAAGCCACACCAAGGGCTATACCTATGCCAAACCTTGCTCCTTTGTATCTACCAATTGTTCGTATTTTGATTATGACTTGACTCACCTCAGGAACTCTCATTGAGCTTTGCATACCACAACAGGTGGACATTTCCCTCTTATGGATATGGACTTGTTTTTGCATACCAACATACTCTTACTTGGATTGTACCTAACCCCGTTGTAAATGGATTGTCTACCGAATCTTCCCCACTACAGTGCTTACTAAAAGTGCTTTCTAGTTGGCCATAGTCTGGATTGTGACTTGAGTCCTGTCAAGAACTCTGGCTAATCTCTAGTTACCATAGCACTTGGACATTCACATTATCATACAGATTAGTAGTCATTAGTTTGAGCACTTTAGCTATGTTTTTAAACATAACATTGGCTTTTTGTGTAAGCTATGATCGGTTTCTTGCTTAATCATGTTCATATCCACACCAGTCATGCCAACAATTAGATCAGAGCCTTGCGGGACTGGCTAACTCATTTTCTCTAATATCTACACTCACATATTTAAAGAAACTTGGGAGTTTCATCTAGCATTATCTCTCACTAGCTCTTCACTCAAGGTCCAACCGAGCATGCCAAACTATATTTCCCCCATAATTCGATAAATGAGTGTTAGGTCTCTCAAGGATGACTCCTCAATGGAGAGCAAACTCATTGAGGACTAGCCTAACGATGCTTATATCCACATTAGTCAGGTCAACATTATCATTACAATCATGCGAACTAGCGAGCTAATCGTCTCCAATATCTACACTTACGTGTTCATTACCATCTTGATTAGATGCGTCTTCTATAGCAACTTATGTATATTGTCAAGCATTACCTCTCGTTGGTTCATTTCACTCTGGCTACAATCAACATGCCAAAATGTATTTCTCCTAAGAATCAACGAATGGGTGCCGCCCCTCTAAGGGAAGATTCTCAATGAAAACCAAGCTCAGAATCAGCAAATATGAAAACAACGTAGTCCTTGTACTCTTTATCAGACAATTTACATCTCAGAAAGGCACATAACTAAGTTTTTGAATGAATCGTGGCTAAAAGCCAACAACATTAGATCAAATCGAACTCACAAGAGCTAAGAGTTTTGTAAAATGGAAAAAAAAAATGACATAAGAAACTCAAATGATATAGGTGAATCTTGTGATTTGGTTGAGTGTGCCGTTCAAATTTTGAGCTTGCTTTTATACTATTTTGCTCCCTGCTCGCCATGCCATTGGTGATTATCACGTGCCTCATTGCTTCCCAAACGAGTTTGGTGGTTTTCCTTGCTCCTCAATCTTTGAAATTGGCATTGGCCTTTCTCGGGTCGGCATTGTTATGGTTTAGCACGGTTGTTCATCACACCTCAAAATATTGTGGTTGCTCTACAACTAGCTCTAGTTTTTTGGAGTTGGCATCAAGAAACTCTAGCATCTTTAGTTGATTGATTATGAGGTTCTAGGGTTTTTATTTGTATCTAATTCTCTATGATAGCACTACTAGAATATGGTATTATCCACCAACCTCCTCTTAGATTTTACACATTTTCACAATTTCCTTAGTCTCCCTCATGAAAGTTTGGCACATTTGTAGCAAATCTCTTACCGTTCATCAGCAAAAGAGCAAAGCACTTACTAAAAAAGTCTTAAAACTATTATATGAATGCCAATTTAGTCATAAAAATTTTAATTTGGCCAACTTAGTACAAAATATTTTGACAATTTGCTAATTTTGACTAGAAATTGCTAGCGTAGAAGTCAACCATTATACATGACACGATCAATGCTATGTGGATAATTTTTACAATTTTTTTAATAATATTTATGAATTATTTCTTTTCTTCCTCTTTTTTTGTTTTGACTATGGTTAAAGTCCTTTGCTAACACTAGGCAAGGGTGTCGCAACCCTTGCCTAAAGCCCTCACTAGCCATTGGGTGAGAGCCTATGACTCCTCGCACAAATCTAGCAAAGGCCACACTGCTTAGATCTAGCAAGGGTGTTGTGACCCTCACCTAAATCCAGCAAGGGTTGTAGCGCCCTGTCCTAGTGTTGGCATTATCTGTTTACCACCAACAAAGTTACTGATCGATGAAGGGAAATAACAAAAAAAGAAAGAAAAACAAAGGGAAAGATGACATACACATTATCAATTTCTAGGAAAAATTGATGAGGGGTGAGCATGATCCAAGTTAGGCCGGTCTAGCACCTAACCTAAGGACCAACATGCATAATGTTGGTTCTCAATTTTTGGGACCGGGAACCGACTCTGTTGAGCCTCAAATCGAGGACCAGATGGGTCCAATTTAAATCCACACTCAACTCAAGACAAACCGATTATTTTTTTGTTTTATTATTTATATTTCTTAAAAGGACAAACACACTCTTTCAAATTACATATCCATCAATAATGTATAATTAAGCAATCAAACTATAAACATAAGTACATATCAAACATAAATTTAAGATAAGATAACAACATAAATTTCCATCTGTGATTGTTGAGTTGCATTCGTGAGGTGAGCGATTTCACCAGCTAAGCTACAATCTTGAAGTGAGCGGCAAGCGAGGCAAAGGCAAGCAAAGAGGTTTTTGTTTTTTTAATCAAAAGGCTGGGTTTTTATTTTCTAATTTACACAATATAACTAGAGAGAGAGGGGGGGGGAGGGAGGGAGGGAGGGAGGGAGAGGCTCAATTTAAGTAAACAAAAACATATAATATATTATTTAATATATATAGGATTGGCCCGGACCAACCCATACAATGCAAGGTCTAGGGGTCTCGGGACCAACCCAATCCCCTTAGGAAGCGGACTAGGACTAGTTGGGTTGGGCCAGTCTAGGTTGACCTTGGACGATGCTCACTCCTAAAATTAATCAGATGGACTACATTGGAAAATCGTTAAATTGTTTATGACTAAATTAGCCAAATCAAAAGGTTTATTACTAAATTGACATATGTATAATAAATTCAAAACTTTTTTTTGATAATTTTTCCACTAAATGTTTGCCACTTTTCTCATGCCAGCCGTGTGAAATTTTGGTGCTAACTCAAGTAAACCATGTTCATCACCTGATAAGAGTTCCACCGCATATCACTGAGAACTGACTCCTCAAGTCAATCTCCTTGTATCAAAGGATCATTCTCCTGTACGACAAACAATGTCGTCCTATGAAAACGCTAGCAGCACGCATGGATTACGGCGCGCTTTCACAGTTTCAAAGGTCCAACATCAATAAAAAGTTGTTATGAATGTATAAATAGAGTGTATTGGGATGTCAATCTTAATTAACCACGATTCTATGCTTTTATTTTGGTAATATAGTCCCTCATCTTTATTCGATAAAAAAAAGTCCCTCATTTTAACTATTGTTATAAGATTGACCATGAATAATTTCAATAATAAATTCTATCTTCTCCCGCTGCATATTTTCTTACAGATTGGTACTTAAATTATATTTATTGAATAGTCCAACTTAAAATTTTTAAGCCCAATATTGTTGCGGTATGGGGCAAGTAGAGCGAGATAATATGCATAACTACTAGGTTTGGGACGAGATACATAAAGATGACCAGTGTCGAGCAGAGGATGGGCCATCTGCAATGACAATGGCCATGTCACACCAACAACCACTCCACCCCATTCTCATATTTGAGAGCGTACTAAATTTTATTTTTGAGAGATATTATATAAGATTGCAATGCCAAAACGAAATCAATCGCTTCATGTGGAGAGCCATACTTCTCAATGAAGCAATTGATCAATGCATTGATTTATGCTGTCACACCATTTTACGGCGTTCAGCAAACACTCCCTAGTCCTACTCCTCCTAAACAAAGATAAAAATAATTCGGAGAAGATGACTCCGATGACTAACCTTCCCTAGATAGGTTAAGTCAAAAGACTAGAAGCTCCCGCCATTCAACGCCACCACCGGTAAAGACCTTCTCCTTCCCTGACTTCTCCGTTGGATTTTCACATACTGACGGTGCCGTCCCAGTCCAACTCGGGACCAAATCCGACCGAACCAAACTGATTTATTTGACCGGCCAACATCTCTTAATTTTTTTTTATTTTGAACTAAATTCTATTTAATAAATTATTTTTTTCTTTTATATTCTCATTTGTGAAGAATAAAAAATAAAAAATAAAAAGAAATTGCTGGTTTCAGGATTTAGTGGCCGGTTCCACAAATTAAGAGCCGACCCTATTCAGTCCAGCTCCATGTTTTAGAATGAAAACTGACCGAAGTTAGAATTAATAATCTCAATTTCTCCCACAAGAATCGAAAGTTTAAAAAAAGTACCAAAAAGGAAAAATAATCGAATAAAATCATTTCCATGATTTACCAGAGAAGCTTCCTGATCATTACAAACCGCTCCTCCCAACCCAGAAAAAGAAAAGGCAAAAGAAAAGGAAAAAGAAGGACCCCTGCTTTACACCATTCAACTCAAAATGAACTTGGAATCAGCAGACAAAATCTCGCCCCCGACGTTGCCGATGACCGAGCTCGCCTTGATGGCGAGATCGCACAAATCGTGGAGCTTCAGGGGCTTGTGGGCGCAAGCGAGCGGCAGCAAGAAGTAGATTTGGCCGGCCTGCAGCACTTCTTCCTCGGCGACTAGGGGCGGGCAAGAATCGATGGACAGGGACTCGGAGCTGCAGAGGAAGAAGCTCGGATTCTGGGAGGTGATGAGCCTGGCCTGCAGCGGCTCTTTGTACTCTCGAAGTTTGCCGTCGGCTTGGATGATCTTGACTGTTGCCGCCGATGACCCTTTTGAGCGTTCTCGTGTTTGATGAGATTGTTTCGTACTTTGGGAAGAAAGGCAAGCGCCCATTATGACTCGCGTGCGATTTAGAGAGAGAGAGAGAGAGAGGAGAGAGAAACAGAAAGACAGAGAGTAGTTGCTTCCGATGTATGGACGAGGAGACCGCAGAAAGAATCTAGGAATGGGCTATGAAAGTAGAGGTGCTGCTTACGGTTCTCTGTTCATATTATAAACGGGTCGACGGTAATAATAAGAAACGTGTCATGTACATGTTCATCTTCTAACCCCATTTCATTAATAACGACGCGTCATGACGCGTTTGGTTATCCGGACGTGTCAAACAAGTCATTAGCATTAACAGAACACTTTTAGATATATTTAGACGTGTTTAAATATGTTTACACACATTTATGTGCATCCAATAAATGCATATTTACACGTACATGTGCGAATTCATATCTTAAACAAGTTATCTTGCATAACCCGCTTAATAAATGTGTTTTTTTATACGGTTGACAAACATGTTGTATCAAATTATACCTAAATTTGACACAATTCCATTATGAGACAATATGAAGGCATGAACAATCAAACCTAAAAATGAGTCTCTCGTCCGTCCTTGCGATTCTCTATCCTCTCTTTCTAGCTCTCTCCTCGATACCATCTCTCTCCACCATCTCTCTCGATTGCAAGTAGGAGTGAGCATGGTTCTAGGGTAAAACTTAGAATTTGAGAACTGCACCAGTGGGAACCAATAGATTATAGGTTACAATGTATGCAGGATAAGTTTCAAGTTCCAAAATTTGGGGAAACTTGTTTCGACAGGTAGATTCTAGGTTCTAGGTTGAAAGAACCTGAAACCTATAACCTAAAACCTAAAACTTACAATAAGTTTTTGTGTTTTTATTAGTCTATGCCTTCACACAATCTTGAAGTATTCTATGGCATTTGATAATAAGTGTATACTAATCTAAACTTTCATTTTATGACTGGAAATTTTATTTTCGTAGTCCAATTACTTTTTTGACGCAATTATGTTCGGGCAATTTCTTCTTCCAAGATAATGATTCTATATAATACAAGAGTAATTGATGCATTGAAAACTATAAAATTTCCTTAATACTATCCGATAGGTGCATATGGACATTCATCCTTAAACAATCGATAATATAATCTTTGTTCATTTTTATTGTTGTGTTTATTTTCATTTTACTCAACTAAAGATGAAAAAAAATTGTTAGAACCTCAAACCGACCCCAGAACCTATGACAGAGCAAATTCCTAGTTATAAGTTCTAATGGATAGGTTCCAGATTCCAAAAAATAAGGAATTTGTATTTGAGAGTAGGTTCCAAGTTCCAGGCTAGACCTTTAAGGAACTTGGAACCACTCACCCCTAATTATAAGAGGATAATTATCAAATTAGTATTAAATTTGTGATTATGTATCGTATATATGTTGATCTTTTAAACAGATTCCATTAATAATGACATGTCAAGATCGATTTGGTAATACAGGTCTATAAGCATCAATGTAAGACTCTTAGATATATTTAGATGTGTTTAAATATGTTTAGACACATTTATGTTCGTCCAATATATACATATTTACATGTAATGTGAGACTTCAAATCTTGTATAATGTGTTGTGTTTCCTAATACGATTAATAAACATGCTATATCAAATTAGACCTAAATTTGACACAATTCCAATATGAGACGACATGAAGACATGAATAATCAACCCTAAAAATAAGTTTATAATCTCTCCTTATGATTCTCTATCTTCTCTTTCTAGCTCTCTTCTCGTTATTGTCTCTCTCCACCATCTCTCTTGATTGTGAGAGGATAATTACCAAATTAGTCTTAAATATATTATACAAATGTTAATTCAATCCTAAAATATTCAACTTTGCCCATATGATTCTTTACCTATGCGCAAAACTCCAAGATAGTGAGTCCAACTAGGTGCTACAGGATATTGTTGATGTGGCATCTAATCAATAACGACCATCCTATATGATACAGTTGTCGATAAAGCATGTACAACTCTTGATAAAACAATGTCGTTTTGCATATATTTCTGATATCTATTTCTCTTCTTTCCCTTTCCGAGCTACTGTGCACCTCCCGCAAATTGGCCTCGGCTGTGGCAAAATGGGCATGCCCTGGGGTCGCTGGGATCCCCAGCTTCGAGATCCTTGAAATCAGCCACGTTCTCATAATTTTCGGCACTTCCTGTTCTCAACTACAGACCCAGCCAAACTCCAGAACAAGCAAAAGAAAAAGAAGCAAACCGAAGCTGTCTGAGGGATGCGTTTGTGAGTCGAGAAAACCAGGTATCAAACTTTCACCGCTCGCTAAGATCAACTAAAAAAGAGGAAACAATGAACAGTAATGGTGAAGGAGGACAAGACGCTTGCACTAGCTGAAGGGGAGAATAGATAAACTATTCAGATGCTCAAAAAGTCAAAGCTGAATATAGCAAGATTCTTTAGAGCATAGAGGGAGGTTGCGAGATAAGTACAATCACTGTGAAGGTCTTTTGGCCCGGTATTGAAAGACATATTGGAAAGATAAATGGAGTCTGAAAAGTTTTGAATTTAGAACTTCCAGCTTCAATACTATATAAAATTAAATGGGAATACTGCAAATTATACTAAAAACTCAAATTGGTAAATAAAAACATGATTTATTATTTAAATATCATAATAGAGGGGTTCCAAACAATAGTTTTGCACTTTCAAGCCGAAGGGTCAAAGAAAACACAAAGCATAGAGTTTGAAATGACTGAGCTAAGAGTCACCTTATACAGAGTGCGGCATCTTGTGGGACATTGTATGACAAGACTCGCCGGCGAAAAGAACGAAGGATTCTTTGCCATTGGCGGAGATAGCTAGGGTTCTGGCGAGATCTTTCGAGGAAATGTGATGTTGCAGAGACAGAGCGACTGGAAGGTCTTTGCTTTGTGAGGAATAAGATGAATAATAGGTGGAAAAGGGAAGAAAAGGAAAGGAAATGAATAAAAAAAAAAAAAAAATGCAAAAACAACATTTCATCAAGAGTTGTAAACATTAGATAGTCGATTGTACTACATAGGATGGCCAACATGACTTGATTGCCATGTCAACGAACTGGTGATAATTAGCCGAAAGGATTACATTGAAATTATCTGCTAAGGATTAGAACTATGTCAAAAAAATCAGAAAAGTTTAGGACTATATTGATATCCTTATAATAAATTTAAGATTGAATTGGTAATTTTCCCCAATTGCGAGAGATTGCAACGGTCAACATCCTAAAGCTACGATGACTGTCATCATTCTATCTCTCTGTGGCAAATCTAGATATAGAGACGTCAGCCACCGCACCGTGGTTGCCATCCTCCGGTGAAGGCCACAGCAGCCACCACCTCATCATGCTCAAAGTCTCCATGAAGTGGTCAAAACTGTCTCTTGCTACGACTGTGCTCAAAGTCTCCATGAAGTGGTCAAAGCGTGCATTGTCCATCTTTTGACTTCTGGATTAATTTAGGTTTGCAAAAGTTGACTCAGACATTACTAAACTATACGAGAAAAAAAAAATCCCCACAATTTTGCAATAATCTATTATCAGGGTATTGCCCTTCACCGTTAAGATACAAGCCTTTTCTCCTCAAGCTTACATGTAATAAGAAAAGTGCATTTTAACATTCATTATACTATTAATAAGCAAATTAATAGAAGGATGCTTGGATTTTAAAGGGATAATGATATGGATGGTCCTTAAATTTCTCTTCAATATTTAATATGATTGTTGAACCTTTTTTTTTCAAATATATTTTAAGAACTTTGATTAAACCACTCAATGTAGTACTTCCATTAAGTACATTAATTTGTATTTTTCTAAGGTGAATTGGACCAAAATAATGACGTGGACTGTCAAGTTGTTTTCGTATGTCAACCAATCTTTTTTAACCGCATGTACGACATGTGGATGCCAGCATGGCAAATCTAACGTCAAGTTATTGTAGTTGCAACAGCTAATTGCACTAGAATTTTTAACGAAAGGACTAAAATGAGTAGATTTTCTTAAAAATCACAGACTACATTGAACAAAATTAAGTTTGATGACTCACAAACCATATGTAAGACATGTGGATTGCAATATGGCAAGTCTAACTTCTAGTTAATAGAAAGTATAGTCACATCAGTTAATGGCATTAGAATTTTTAACGGAATGACTATATTGAGTAGATTTTTTGTAATTTACAGACTAGATTGAATAAAATTAAGTTCACTGATCAATTTGAAAATTGAAGAGATGTTAATCAACTATCCATGTCATTACGAAAAAGGGAAGCCTCGGTTGATTAGACATACCACTAAGAGCAAGGATTTAATACAGTATTTTATCGTGAAAATGATTGATGAATATGAACATGCCATTGTTGAAGGCACATGTCTAATTGAATTCTTAAGGGATAATGATACAAATAGTCCATATAATCCCTGAACTTTTAATTTGTTCAATGTAATCCTTGAATTTTACTTCAATATGCAATGTGATACTTGAGTTTTTAATTTGTTCAATCTAATCACTAAACTTCTAATACTTATTAAACTATATGAAAATATTTATTATTGTCCTTCCATTAATTCAAGTTTAAGGACAACATTAAACATCCTCTTATAGTTTAAAGATTAAATTCAACATGTATTAAAAGTTCAAAAATCACATTAAACAATTTAAAAATTCAAAGGTCATATTGCATATTAGGCCAAAATTCAAAGACTGCATTGAACAAATTAATCATTCATAGACCACATTGTACATTTGATCAAAATTCATGGATCATTTACATCATTTTCCATTTAAATGAATAAAAGTAAATAAATAAACAAAAAGCCATCTAGTTTTGCTCAACCAAAATGTCAACTTTACCACTTTGATCATAAAGTAACGCATCGTAGATACATGGACGATTAAGTATGTACCTCAACTTTTTCAATATGTACCTCAACTTTCAAGATAAGTTTGAAGTGATACTTCCGTTATATCAAGTGCCACATTAGGTGTTTCGTATTAACGAGCATTGCCAAACTAAAAATTGATTGAACAAAAATCGCGACACAAATCTTCTCGTCAACCTTTATCTTGATTCATAATCTTTTTCCTTTCTTTTCTTTTCTTTGTTGATGGTAATTCTCCCACGCCTCTTCCTTCCCTCCTCCAAGGTTGGCCATCAACATCACGGTGGCTACAGGCGTCAGCTGCACCTTACCACCATCACCATCAATGCTGCCACACCACTATTGGAAGAAGGCAGCCATTCACGACGTGGATAGAGAATTCACGAGGAATTATTTTCCACATGGCTTGACTCCAAATGATTTCCATCAAATAAAAATCGAATTTGAGGCCGGAAGTGTTTTAAGGCGCGAGATTCTGGTCTTCTTTACATTTTGATCAAGTAATTATTGTTAAGAATTCTCTAATCTTAAGTGTTTGCTATCCTTAGTGCACCATTTCAGTAGTCACACATTTGTTTTGTGATTTTTCTGCCTATCCATGTCAGTGTCTCCCATCAGATATGTTCCTTTAGATAACGTATTATCAAGCCTTACGAGTCCTTTACTAAGGACCGGATTTCTTTTAGATCCATTTGCGGCATTGATAATGAAACTCATGTGCAGATTGATCAACTAATTATGCATCTTTCTGAACGGCCAGGAAACTTCTCTCAGATCCTCTTATACATCAAATTGAAATTCATTCAATAGCTGATAAAGTAGGGTTTGTTTGTTCCAAACTCGACATAAGAACATTAGGAATGCCAAAATTTTCATATGATACTCACTTAAGCATCAAATTTCTTTTTTCGCTCGCTTGAGTGTCACATTGAAGAAAAATCGATTACTTGAGTGCCAATTCCGGCCAACTATCCTACACGGAATTTTTATTTTTAATTGTATTTTTCTTTTTTTTCTTTGGGACCAGCGAGGGTTACCTGCGACCCTCACCAGCCGCAACCGCCTTGCCCTCAACCGCGAAGACCTTGGGCAAGGCTGTAAGGGCCCTCGCTAGCCACTAGACAACCATGGCAAACACCACCCAAAGTGAGCAAGGGCTGTTGCGGCCTCGCTAGTGATTGGCAAGGCCTCGATGGCCTCGCCCAGGGCCTTCCCAACCAAATCTAGATGAGGGCCGCCTCGCCCTCACCACAAGGCCCCTCACCAACCGCAAGCGAGGTTGCGATGGTCCTCGCCCACTCTGGCCAGTGTTGCTTGGGGCCACCCAGAGCAGGGGAGGGCCATCATGGCCACACTAGCAATTGGTGAGGCCTTGACAGCCTTGCCTCGGGCCTTTGTTGCCAAGGGTGAGGCGGCCACAACCAGCAAGGGTTGCTAGTGACCCTCGCCGACCATAAAGGAAAAAGTCAAAAAGTAAAAATAAAAAATTCAGAAAATTAAAATAAAAAATATTTTTCATTGTTCAATTCAGCTTTTCTAGTAGGGAAACTCAGAAATGGCACTTAAATAATCAATTTTTCAAATTTGTGGTACTTAAGTGAAAAAAAAAAAAAAAAAAAATTTTAGCATTCAAATGAATGCCGTACGAAAATATTGGCACTTGTGTTTTTCTTATCCCTTTCAAACTCTTTTTCAAGTATTATCATTTGTCTAGCTTCAACATCTTTTTATCCAAAATTCGCAATGCATGGTTTTTTGGATGGCGATGAGGCATGGTATACCGGCGAAGAGGGATAGAGATGGACCTGGTCAGCCTTGCCCCACGATTCCACCCCGCCTCGCTCCACACTCTCCATTTGGTGAATTCTATTCCCTAATTTCTTTAGATAATTTGCATGAATATTGGTGATACATATATTAAAAAAATTATCAAATCAGTCATAAACTTATTATAGGATGTTAAATTTAGTTCTAAATTTTTCAATTTTTCTAATGAAGTTTTAAACTTTGCAAAAATTTCAAATTTTTTGTTGAAAATAATACTGACATGATAGTACAGTCATCGCCAACTATTCTCCGTGGCATGACCGACACCTAATATAAATAACTTTTAAGTAAAATGATGTCATTTTGCTTAATATACTAGATTTCTCATATTTTTGTTCATTTTTTACTGTTCATCTTCTTTCTCTCCTCCTTTCTTTTTTTTTCAAAAAAAAAAATTCAACTAAGAACTTGAAGAGAACATTATTTTAATTAAGAGCCTAAAGTGACTATATCCGTCTCAAAAAAGAGCTTGACCTCACCAGCCAGTCAAAAACATTTTCTTCCTTTACTTTTATTTTTCTTTAATTTTTCTATTGTTTCTTTCCATAAATAATCAAACTCAAAAAAGGAAAAAAAAAAAACTTGGGCTGCAGTCCCATCGCTGGTTTGCTGGCCCTCACCTCTAGTCGGTGGCTAGTCGGTGGGATTGTCGTTCTTCACCGACGCACTGGGGCCAGCCCTCCCCGCCCAGGTGTCACCCATCAGCCAGCCCACAATTTTGGGTCCTTGTCCCTCTCCTCGAGCGTTGCCTTTCGACCACTGCAGATGGGGGGTTGCTGGAGCCCTAGCCTTCGGCAAAAGCCAAATCAAAGGTCGGCCGTGGCCAGCAAAGCTGGATCTGGGCTCGGCGACACGGGACTTGACATCTCAAGCCCAGATTCCTCGCACGATACACGAGGCTTGTTGGCTTGGGGATTGACGCTCGAGGCTATTCCCCGGTGCCGGCGGGTCGGTGCCGAGCTTAAGACAACGTGGGGAGCGGCGACCTGTCGTGCTCCAAATGCTTGACTAGAGACTCGTGAGCTTTAATTTCCACTTGCGACTGAGGCAGACATCATTCGACTCTTCCACTGTCGAATTTCATGGAGTCGGCGTCCTTCAAAAGTAAGATCGAAATTACCTTTATTGCTGTGGATGATTTGTGAGTCCCCTCCTCTCTCGCCTGAGCCGTGCTTGGAGCTCACATCACGAACTCTTCCAAGAAATTGAAATTGAACTTACTCCAAGTCCACGTTGGACACCAACCCTTTTTTTTTTTTTTTTTTTTAGAGATAATGACACTAACAATTCCTAAATTTTAGTTTAATGTAAAATTTGATCCCTGAATTTTTAATTTGTTTAATATGATCCATAAAATTTAACCAAATGTGTAATGTAGTTTAAACTTTTAATTTGTTCAATATAATCCATGAATTTTTAGTACATGTTCAATATAGTTCTTGAACTGTATAAAAAAATTCGGTATAGTCCATTATTAATTCAGGATTAGAGACTACATTGAACATTTTTATACAATTCATAGACTCTATTATATATGTACTAAAAGTTCAAGAGCTATATTGAATAAATTAAAAGTTCAGAGACTACATTACACATTAGGCTAAAGTCAAAGATTATATTGAACATATTAAAAATTCATAAACCAAATTACACATTAGGTCAAAATCCAAGAACTATTTGTATCATTTTCTCTTCTTTTTTTAAAAGAGCCAAAGGCTGAAAAATTCACTAAAAGAGCCATGTAGGACTCTTTGTCGAAAAATGTCGACGGATGCACTAAAGTGATTGTTTTCATCATGTTGGCAATCAAGTAATCTTTTGAAAATTTTAGTCCTAAAGTGAACATCGAAGGATCATTATGGCACTTATAGCGCCGTTTTTCGAATGAATAAGTATTGTAGAAACATTCCAAGAATCTGGCTTTAATTATCCTTATGGATTTAAGCTGACAAAAACTGTTTTGGATATTCAGATTGTATCCCTTTCTCGTGCGATTACAGAGAATCATATCAAAACTTTGTTCTCCAATAACTACTCCATCTTTCGAATCCAAAGACTCAAATAACTTTTATCTTGCTATTCTTATTCTATTATATTTCCCATGGAATATTTACGTTTTTGCCGTTCCATTCCATGAACTGAATATGCTATAGAAGTTTGTTTGGTACATGTACGGGAGTAAGCATGAGTGGTGTTAGAAAAAGATTCTAATCCACGATTTGGTATCGTGTGAAATAATTAATATATCATAATTGATCATATCTCAACGGCTTAATTTTTTTGAATGAAGGTTAATATAACTAGATATGCTAAGGGGTTCGTAAGGCTTCGTCTGTCTC
Source organism: Corymbia calophylla (assembly GCA_014182845.1). Lineage (NCBI taxonomy): Eukaryota > Viridiplantae > Streptophyta > Magnoliopsida > Myrtales > Myrtaceae > Corymbia > Corymbia calophylla. The sequence goes on along the minus strand of CM024701.1, from coordinate 11,561,151 downwards.
TTAATAATTTTCCCAAATGATGGTTTCAGGTCTATACTCCATATCCCTAAATGACAACGAAGCTGATGATTGATTAGTGGCCCCCAACGTGAATCAATAGTTGGTTGAAATATGTCAAGGAAGAAGTCTCGTGATCAAAATAGTTTTCTAGTGGAATTGCCATCGAGGTTAACTTGCGAGAAGAAAGGCCACGTGTGAAGGTAGGCGTTGTGGTATAGCAATTTGGTCTTGAGTTATTTAGTAATGGTGGTTGTGTACATAGCTAGTAGCTTCATGTCTATCACTGTAAAGTCAAGCTATGTTCGTGCCAAATGATACCTTGATTAAATGAGAGGATTGCCTAACACTAAAACTCACATGCAGGATTAGAGAAAGTCCCTCATCAAAGATTTGATATGTTGTTGGGTAGTTCATATATCTTAATTAGTCTATAACTTATTAACTTAAGCTTGAGTGAAGTGGAACTGAATATATTGAAGGCCTTAAATTCGGGCTTTTTGATCACTTAAAGTGTTTAATATTGGTTTCTACAAGGCATCCCAACAATAAAGCAGGTGTTATACCATATTTCATAGTTTATAATACTTACTTTACCTTTTAATACACTTTTAGGGGGCGCTTGCTCCAAAAAAATTTCATGATAAAGAAAATTACTTTTGAGAAAATCATTTTCAGGAAAATGTGTTCCACTTTTCAAATTAGAGAAACTCATTTTCATAATATTAAACATGCTTGTTTTCTTTAACCATAAATCGTTTTCCGTTGACTAATCATTTTCAGCAAATCAAGTGCATGAAATTCTAAAAAATTAATTTGCAGAAAATCTTTCACTCGAACAAACATATAATTAGCTTTGAGTATTCTCATATTGTTAGATTTGACTTCTTTTTGTGGTTTTTCTGCGTGACCGAAATCTTCCTTGTATAGTATAAATTCAATCGTGGATTTTTTCCCGATCTTCGTAGTTCCGTCATTTCATGTTTTCATAATTCTTTTTCCTATTTTCGTGTTTAATTTTTCCTTGTTAGGTTGGCGTTGCCATGAAAGAAGGCCATCATAATTAAAGACGAAAATGGGTTCTCTGTAAACCCATTAAGGTCCAATTTGATTCAACTTTAACTTTTAAACCCACTTTCACCTGACCATTTAAATGTTTAAATAACCCATATATAATATGATCTAAAAATTTGAATCAAAATAATGGATCTACGATCCATTTTGACACCTCTATGAAGAAGACATTGACATATTTAATCATAACCCCACACATATCCAATCCAACCTGTGCTCCAATTCTTAGCAATTTTCCCCTTAAATATGGAATATAAAATACGAAGAAAACCAATTAGAAAGAAATTAATATAATAAATAATTGGCAAATAAATTCACTTGTTTCTCCCATAATTCAAAATGTAGGTTTGAGTATTCTCAAAATGTAGGTTTGAGTATCCTCATATTTACAAATCTCGCATTTATTCACCTATGCACTACTCTTGATCTCCATTGTTCCATCATTTCATGTTTTCATAACTTTTTTCATGTTTTGGTTGAGATTGCCATTTTGGTTGAGATTGCCATGAAAGAAGGCCATCATAATCTAAGACGAAAATGGGTTCTCTAGAAACCCATAATTGAACTTTAATTCTTTAATCTCACTTTCACCAAGTCCTTTAAATGTCTAAATAACTCACATGCAATCCGATCATAAAGATATGAGTCGAATAATGGATTTATTGCCAATTTCAGTGCCTCTACATAGAAGAATCTAATGAATAGATTAGTAGTTGTTGCGTACATTTTAATTTCTATGTCAAGAGGAGTATCAATATGTGTACAAACACAAGTTACCGATGAAGAGGGGAGAGAAAGTACCCTAATTTGGCCATCCCATTAATGGACGATTAATAGTCGCTCCAAAGTCCCATGTGGATGCTTCAAGATGCGAAGAGGACTCTTCTTTAGTGTGAAAACTGAAAGGGTCCCTCCACTTTATTCCATCAAACAAATAGAACGACTCTCCCTTTTAGGCAGTTTTCCCTGAAGCATTGTCCTAGTTGTCAGAAAAATTAAAAGATAGCAAAAAAAAACAAAAAAAAAGAAGATCAATGCAAGCTGCCGTTCCAAGTACAGTATCCTATGCAGACCATGTTGTAGTGCTAAAACTTCTTCTATTAGCATATGCTCGTTCCTAATTTTCCTTGGTTCTATTGCAATTTCTGCGGTGTCATTAGCGTCGCCTTATTTCATATCGCTAACTACAAAGCTCGTGTCTTAGCGTTGCCATGTCTCAAACTAATCGGGTGGGCACCCTTGTGATGTTCGAGCTTCTCCATGTTCTTTTCTCCAATGCACATCATACTCCGACGGTATCCTCGCGTCGTTTTCACCCACCAACATGCCAATCCCGTTTCTCGATCATCTGAATGTGGATAATAATGAGGATGATGATGTAACAAGTGGAGACTTTGAGATGGAGCCATGGGCTCCTGTGGCTTTCTTTCTATTGGGTAATACACAAGTTGCTGAGAGAGAGAGAGAGAGGACACCAGCTGGATCCAAACTTATTCTCTGCTCTCGAGGTGACACAAGAACCATCAATAATGCACCTTACGAAAAGGAGGAGGAGGAGGAGGAGAAAAAAAGAGAGAGGAGATAAACAAATTGGGCTAGTGGGAAATGGAAAATGTGCCAAATAGGGAATTTTCTTTCATTATTATAATTCCTGCAGCTCTCGTGCGAAGTTGTCGTAATTCTACAGGATGATTATGACGAGCGACGACAAGAGAGATTGGTCCCCTCGAAAACTTTGGCGGAGCCCCTCGGAAAAACTGTCCGAAAGGATTCTTGGAGATGATGAGGGTGACTGCATTATGGCTTTCTCAGATCCTTTTTACAAGTCAGCAGCATCCGTCGTGCAGCGCATGGCGCTTGGAAGCTTCTCCCGCATTGGGGCCAACTTCTATGACATTCGTCCCGTTTTTCAACTTTGATGATGTACATGGGAATGGATACGTCGATCCGTGCTATGGACACAGGACATCATCGTCCTCGGTCGCTGCATTTATAGAGCATTGGAGTGTCTGGTAGCTCAAGGGGGAAGGCACTGTGAAGATGCTCCTCCGAAGTTAAGTGCATGCGGACTCATCAACAGCTAAGGAGGTCGTATCAATGTACTCGAAAAGTAATTTCACACGAAAGGTCTCGATATTTGCTTCTTATCTTGTCCTAGGGTAACGAGTGCCTCAGAGCTGTCAAACGTTCTCCCTTATATAGCCCGTCATCTCCCGAAATGTCTTGTAAAACCTTGAACTTGTCCAAGGCCGTTGTGAAACCGAAGATGTTTATTTTCGCTGTTTACCGCCCACGGCATGATCGCAATATCTCCTTTATGTCCATTCGACCACCCTTTTGTGTTAAGATTTAGGATATTTTTCGCTTATCGTTTAATAGCTTGATATTTTGCAATAAACAATCAATCGTACATTCAATTTTAACGAGGAGTGGTCTATTCCGGTCTAAGAACTGAAAATAGGACTGTGAAATCAATTCCGTGTTCTCTAGAATTGGGAACCAAACCATGGGATCTTAGAACCGGACCAGTCCGATCCAAATCACAGGTGGATGAAATTTCCCTTGAGATCAATTGCATCAGAGTCTAAAAAGCAGGCCTTTCCTAAAAGGCTAGGGGGAAATTTTTTCCCTTGCCCATCCTCAAAGTGCCGATGTCAATCATACTGGCACTTTTATCAACAACCATCTCTTCCACTTCGTCTTATATAAACAAAAATCTCTATAAAATCCTTCAAACTTCCCTGCTAAATTAAGAAACAATTCAAAAGTACGTACCGAGAACTTCATCATGTATTGCTCAAGCTATGAAGGAATTAAGGATTAGATATAGTTTTTAGTATTATACAGATTTGTAATAAAATTACAAAAAATAAAGAAAAATGATCGATCTGGTTTAAGTGGATAGTTCCACCCCTAGTATCAAGAATCAGATCGAAATTTACCGGTTCCAATTTTATGAAATCTCAAAATCAAATCGATGACCTTGGGAACCACCCAAAACCGCTCCTAGTACAGTCCAAAATTCATCCCCTCACTGTTCCTAATCTAAATATATTCTGAGCTTTTGATATGAACGGCGCACGCCCAACTTAATCTTCCGAGAGAGGAATATTATTGCCACCTACTTCAAAACCTAAAGACAAATTAAGTAATCGCCATCATAGGGAGAAAGGATGAGAGCCATCCAAGATTCAAAGGGTATTGACCCAAAGCTCGGAAACCTTTGACGGTGGCTCAAGTTGTCTCATCCGTCGCTGTCGCTTTGACAAATTATCAATCTTATTTGCGACCACAAATAATGCTAGACTTATTAAGATCAGTTTACAAAATTGATTGAACCGGCGACGTATTAGCTTGACGAGTAGGGCTCTTTAAATTAACGGGTCATATTCAAGAATCAATTTTAACCCCACATGTCGCTGTAGCATTTTTATTAGGTATATAATAGTAAGACTAAAGTCTTCCCTAATTGATCCGAAACTAAACACCACCGTAGCCATCCATAAGCAACTTGCATCGCACGCCTTTGTCGTCTTCTTCTCCTCCTCACCACCAACCCACTTACACACACGTGACAACCAAAACGACATGAAACCAGGGGGGAAATGAAATAAAATAAATTCTACTGTGGACCTCTCGGGAATCATCGTGGAAACTAACATATATGCTTAAATAAATAAGTGGAAAATAACGATTTTTGGGATTTCAACTCGTAGGGAGTATGAACTCTAATCTAGTCAGCCATACCATATGAAAAAAATATATATATTATTGGCATTACCATAAAAATTGTACAGAAAAGATTAAGTCATCACTTCGTCAAACGAGGAAGAACTTGTTAGCATTATATCGTGATCACGCTGGGCCATTGCGCGTCCTTTTTGAAGACTTTTCTCAAATTGGATGGACGGACAGATAATTACTTTTCTCTCACTTCATTGCAGCTCCCCACCAACATTTTGCATCCTAGTCATATCATGACTATTATAAAACGCGTGATTGAAAACAAATATCTCGAGATTACATCCCGTTAAAACAGTGAGCAGATGAAATATTGGGATGTGTTATTGCTAAGCACCATGACTATTATAAAACGCGTGATTGAAAACAAATATCTCGAGATTACATCCTGTTAAAACAGTGAGCAGATGAAATATTGGGATGTGTTATCGCTAAGCACCATTTTTAGAATTATAATTAATATGAAATAGCTATATGCACTAGAATATTAATAAAAAAACTCAAACTGATAGTGAAAAGAAATTACAATACGTCATAAGATTTAAGAAATGAGAAATTGAATATGCAAATAAGTTAAAGCAAACATTAATTTTGATTCCATGTTAGAAAGTTTAATCTAATAATTTACACTGATTAAATGAACCAGTAGATAATCATATGGGATAATTAAAGGATATGAAGTAGGTTGGTGACAATTCGATTTATTGATTGCTTTCTCGTTTACTTTAGCTTATATGCAATCTCTCCAAGGGAAATATCTTGAATTCGAAGCCATTAACGTACGCAGCAAGTCAAGGACTCTTGTTTGCTTCGTTACCCATTTACCATTTAGTTTAGCTTATATTTAGAAACTTTAGAACACTAAATTATGCATGAAGGATAGAATAAAATAAAATAAGATTTGCCCAAAGGGTCTTCTCCTCTCTTCCCCATTAATCACATTTTCTGGAGCAGCTCTAATAGAAGCTTCAACATAAAAAACAAAAGGGGAAACTCACTAATTTATATATTTACACCTTCCAAAACCTACAAATATTTTCAAAAATGCCCCTCTATTCGGGGATCGCACTCAACATCGCCTTCCTCCTCCCACCCCTCCTGCCGCCGCCGCCGGTGGCTGCCGCCGCAGCATCCGTACAGCTCTTGCTCTCCTCGTCGGAGAACCAAGCCGGCGACACCGACTTCCGGCAGCACCCGCTTTTGTCGCCGCCGCTCCTCATGAGGGCGGAGCTGGCCTTGACGGCGAGCGCGGCCATCTCCTCGGCCTGCAGGGGTCGCTGCAGGCGGCTGAGGGGCAGGGCGAAGTAGAGCCGCCCCGGGAGGAGCTCGTCGTCGGCGTCGATGGCCGAGACGACGTCGTCGAAGTCCATCTCGTCGGAGTTGCAGATGAAGCAGTCGCGGTTCTTCTGGAGGACGTAGGAGGCCTTGACCGGGTACGCGAACTCCTGGAGCCTCCCGTCCATGAGGATGAGCTTCGCCGTCGCGACGGTCGTGGATTCACAAGAACTGCAGATACCCATTGACGGTATATGCCTCCTCTCGAGCTCGCCGAGTCAAACGGGCAATGGAGAGAGAGAGCGAGAGCTCTGCGAATGAGCTGTTCGAGATCGAGGGAGAAGGTAGGGGATGGAGAGAAAGGTGGAGGGGCTGGGGAACGTATAAATAGGGAGGAGATATTGGAACAGTGACGACGCCACGTTGGATTTTTTGACCTCCTTTTGTTTTGACAATTAATGTCTTTGGGAAGATTTGTGACGATCTGTGCGAAGAGCAAGCCAGGCTGGGAGAGATGGATGACAGGTTGTAATGTATGTGCCCTCCTTCCTTCCTCCGAACACTCATGAGTAATGATGCCCTTCTTTCTCTCTCTCTCCTCTCTCTCTCTCTCTCTCTCTCTCTCTAAGTTATATAAAGAGATGTTTCATTAGGGAGTGGGAACCACCGCAAAACCCTAATTATAAGACCAACTAATTTTATCTTTACTTCAACGTGCCATTTTACCGTCAGCCGGCAGGTTGAGTTAACTCTCTCTCTCTAAGTTATGTAAAGAGGCATTTTATTAGGGAGTATGAACCACTGCAAAACCGTAATTATAAGACCGATTAATTTTATCTTTACTTCAACGTGCCATTCTACTGTAAAGAGGTGGCTTGTTAGGGAGTGGGAACCACTATAAAACCCTAACTGTAAGACTGAATAATTTTTCTTTACTTCTATATATTATATTACTGTCAACCAACAAGTCAAGTCAAAACTCTTTTGAAATTTCTTCGGATGATAACGTATGACAATATCACTAATTATGGGTTAACCTCTATATAGACCACGGTCGTGTGAAAAATATTTGCAAATAAAAATCTTTGAAGATCGACCCATTTTTAGTAAATATAGAGAGACACTATGACTGACAAGAATTTTTTTATTAATCCCGTGTAGAAAAATAATGCACATTCGTGATAAGATTGTGCACTCTACAACAACAAAGGTGAGGCAATTGATTTTTAGCACCAAAAAAAAAAAAAAAAAAAAACAAAAAAAAGAGGTGAGGCAATTGATTGAATTTGTGGATATCTCATTAACACATCGCATGAAATGCATATTACCCGGTTTATGTTCTCATCCAAAGATGATTCAGTATTTCATCTTAACTATAAAAAATTGATATCGGTTAATGATTTTTACGCATTTCAATTTAGGAACAAGGACTACACGGACTCAAGTTATAAGCCGTGGAATTGATTAATCAATTAAGGGTTTTGAAACATTGGCTAGCATGCTTCACGAATTAAACCATGACGTGTACGACTAGATTCACCATACATAGTAACATACCTACTTGCATTCATCAAATATCTAAATTTCTCAGATTTCCTGGCTTACTCCGTACAATGCTTTTTGGGGATCATTAGTCCATTATTACAAGATTCATGCACTGACGATGGGCATCAAATCTCGGTGACTTTTGCTTATAAATTTCTCGGTTCTTTTTCTTTCTTTCTTTAATGCCTTTAGAACCAATTTATAAATGCCCGTTTCCAAAAAGGAACTCGTGACTTTTAGTCATGGCAAAAGGAAATTTAAAAAAAAAAATAATTGAGCCAAAGAGAGGGGTAAAGCTAGCGAGACTGCATTTATATGGAGGATACCTAACACCCAACTTTATAAAATCGAATAATTGCATCTTCCGAATCTCGGCCGAGCGGTGGGAAAGTGCTTCCCAAAAAGCGATTATACTAGCGACGCTACGAAAGGGACGGATCGAAAGTTAGTTCAGCAGCATGTGGGTTTGCTTTAGCGGGATTGAACTAAGCTTCTTTTCTTGTGTGCTCGAGTTCAACAAACAGATGACGTGTCCGAAAGCTCGTCGCGGTCGGATGACGTGGACATTGGCACGAACCTTTGTAGGTTGAAAATAGGATACGTGGCGAAATCTGGAAAGGAGTAAGCAACCATGCGAAGATGAGTCGAGGGGACACGTGGGCGACGACGAGGAGAGTCCTTGGGAGTCACAAGACCAACAGCCCGACAGACGATGATCTGGTTCTGCCTTGTTCATATGAATTCATGAGTAACATGATGTGCCCCCATGTTGCGGCTCACTCCATTATTTGATGAATCGATTTCATGTATCTATACATCAAAGTTATGATTAGTCACCGATTTGCTAATGATCGAGCATCGCCCTGCCTGCTTACTTTGTTATTCGAAGGTTTTATCCTTTGATCTACTCGTTCTTGGACATCTATTCGTTATATATGGACTTGATAAGGGATCTGAAATCTCTCTTGACTAATTCGTTGGCCACCGGTTCGATTTGGGTGCCATTATGTGATTTTTGGCCCATTGGTCAAATTCGATGTGCCTCGAGATATAACATTAGATGTGGTACAGGACGTAATTAGTGGCACGATGTTTTGATGTTTATCCTTATCGTCTCCTCCCACCCCATCGATCTAACTTATAGTATAATATTACTTGTAACCTTAGGAACCCTAGTCCTGTACTTGTTATGAGCCAATGCATGTGTGTTTGGCCTGGTGGCATGGCACTATTTAAATAACATCTTGTCCTCCTCTTGCGAGACAACCACTGCGTCCTCATCTTGATCTATTCGGCAAACTGATTCCATTCTTATTCTGAAAGTTTTGCAGGCCTTTTGTATTTTCAATTGCTTGAGTAATAATTGATTAATGAAGGGAATTGCTGTTCTTGTGCCCAGGCTGCCCAACACTTGCTGCGAAACTTCCCCAGTTGGGTGCTCCACCCCAACAGATCACAAGTGAAAATTTCAAACCAAGTTGGTGCAGCATCTTAATCTTTAAGTTAAGGACAAGATCGATCTAGCTTTAGACCTTTTGTATAATCTATTCTATCATTATGTGGTGTGGTCCCTTCATTCATCTTTTTCACACATTTAGAGAAAACCCATTACTACTCAAGCTTGCCTTTATGTGTGGTTACTCTAGGCCTAATTTGGTTTTGGACTTAAATTGAATGAGTGATATCATAACAACTATCTATTGACCTCTTTGCCTTATGCTAGATAAATCATTTTTCATGAAAAACTTAAAACAGTTAGGAGACGTGTCACCAATAGATTACAGAGATTCTTTAACACTTCCACTCGAGGTAGCCGGTCTTTTATACCTGCCGAATAGGAAACGAGACAGAATATTAAGATAGAGCACTACAGTACAAACCTTGTAACTGTGCCGCTGGTACCACAGGACTCTTAAATGGTTAGAAAACGTGTCAATGATCTATTTACAGAATATTTCTTAACTCTATCCACGGGCTATTTGTATTCATACATAGTGGTACGTAAGCTCTGGCCATAATTTAATGAGTATATGCTCTACATACATCAGATTGCCGGCCATGCCTTCCCAGCACCAAGTGGCTTGAACATTGTTTTGATTCCAAGACATGGAGACCGAGACAAAATGCCTAAATCAGCATACTCCTCGAGACGAAAAACGTAAGATATCATGCGAATTTTTTTAAGGACTCAGACAATTCTTCTTGGTTCTATTTGGTGCAATTGGGTGACAATCCCAGATATCAACGTCACACTAGGAAGATTATTAAAAAAAAAAAGTTCCCGAGTGTGTGGAAAATGGGAAGGCGACGTCACCTTGCATTTTGACGATTAATATATTTATTTTCCACGTCTGAAAGTACATTTTGTAGATAATATTAATTATATACGCTTGTAATTTGACATTTCGTGCATATAATTGCCCCCGATTGATTGGAGAGCTTGAAATTGAAGAGGCAAAAGACCAGTGGCAACTGAGGCGCTGAATCCACCACCAACCGGCAAAGTTCGGATACAATCTATTCACGTTTATGTATGGGCTGTACTGTTAGGACAGGCTGAGATTAAATATTGTATGTTTTTCGTTTGGCTAAGAAATAATACCTTAAAAATTATTACAATCGATCTTTAATGTCCCATCCATTATCAATAAAATGATACCTTCTTCTTTTTTTCGAAAAACAGAAAGAAAAGAAAGGAGGAAAAGTGGAAATTGAGTTGGTTCTTGTCGCTCCATGAAAGTTCCTAACTTGGACTTTCGATCATTGCATTTGATCAGCTGTGCTAATTCATATGCAGTACACCATAGTGAATAAATACAAATTGTTTACACCAAAAAAAATATCGACTTTTCATTATTATCGACGTATGATAAATTTATTCGATGAGAATAGAATTTGATCATTTATAAATTTAATTATCAACAACTTGAAGAAATTGACAAAAAGTGGAGTTGACAATCTCGGATGCAATCGTCAATGCCGTGGAATAAGGCAACCGTCAAAATAGTGGAGTTAATAAAACCATCAAGATAGTGGAGTCCATGTAACCGTTCGATAACTGTTTTAATCTCTATTTGCCGTCAATTGTGGGTTTTAAATAGTCACATTGTACTCTTCCAAGACCCCCCAGCACAAACAAACATGTTAATTTTCAATCATCTTTCATTTCCTACACAATGGTTATAGTTTTCAAACCAACGTCGTCAATTAAATTCCAACGTGTTTCTTACCTGTAATTTTTAGATAAACGCCATCAATTAAATTTCGGTGTGCATCTTTACTGTAATCATGGTGTCTCGTTTTCAATTAAATTTCAATGTTGCATCCTTACTTTCACAGTCTTTGTTATTAATTAAACTCCAACATATTTTGGGTATGTTTGGTTTCATTTGAAGTGATTACATTCCTAGGCTTTGTCATTGATTAAATTCTAACACAATTTGTGTACGTTCAATTCCATTTAGTCTTGTCTACTTATGATATTTTCTATCTAGAATCGACTTAGAACTTGTCTCTTCTAATAAAATTAAAGAATGACTTTTGGTAAAGATATTTTGTCATGGAATCAAATTCCGACGAAACACCTTTTTGGCATGTCCAATGGAACCGGTGCGGTCAGTTTGAAGAAGTATAATGTCAAGAACAAGGAATCATCCAGAGGCTAATCATGATGTAGGCAACAACCCTAGTGATACGGCTACCCAATCCGAGACCTCAACAAACCAGCAACAAAGCCAAGCCAAGGGAGCAACATCAATGTAGTGAAATAAAGCAACCGTTGAGATAGTGCAGTCAAAGAAACCGTCAAGATAGTGGAGTCAATGAAACCATCATCGTAGTGGAGTTAATGTGATCAATTTGTATTTGTTTGTAACATCTATTTGTAACCTCTATTGACAACCTCGATCGTAGGATTTAAATAGCTACATCGTACTCTTTGGCAACCTCCCACCCCTGCACAAATAAACAAACATGTTATCTTTCAATTATCGTTCATCTCCTACAAAATATTTATATTTCATATTCACGTTGTTGACTTAATTTCATCATGTATCTTTGCTGTATATTCTAGGTGCCTTGTGGTCAATTAAATATTGAGGTTGCATCTTTACGTTCTTAAACTTTGTCGTCATTTAAATTCCAGCATAATATGGATATGTTAGGTTCTGTTTGAAGTGATTACCTTTCCTAACTCTATCGTCAATTAAATTCCGTCACAGTTTATGCACATTCAATTCCATTTGAGGTGAAGTTACTAATTATCTTGTTTACATGTGATATTTTCTATCCGGAATTGCCATGAAACTTATCTCCTCTAGTAAAATTGAAGAATGATCTTTGGTGAAAATTATTTTGTCACATAGTCAAATTTTGACGAAACACAAATTAAAAACAGTTCCAAATTTGATTGACCATAAGTAGTCAACTTTTACAACAACAAAAATTTGGATCTAAATCCTTCACGAGATTAGCTATTAATCAAAACCAATTCATGCTAAACAATTTGACTTCCCCTCCGCCCTCTCTCCTCTAAGTTATACATACCGTGTTTTACGAGGAAGTGGAAATCGCTACAAAACTCTAATTATAAGACCGGCTTATGTTATCTTATCTTACTTAAATGAGTTATTTTAACGTAAGCATCCCAAGTCAAACCTCTCTGAAATCTTTTCGGAAAACGAAACTTACAACCATGTTGATTATGGGTTAATCTCTGCATGGAGCCCTGTCGAGCGAAACATTCACAATAATCGATTGGTCCTTTCTGGTAGATGTAAGAAACAACGCACAATCGTGATGAGACTTCGCATTCTCCAACAACAAAAGTGAAGCCATTGATGGAATTCGTCAATATCTCACCATCACATCGCCAGAATTGAATATTAATATATCTTCACATTGGTCCGGGTAAGTTTACATGCGGTCTAGCAAATCTTGCTCGAGTTAGACGAAAAGATGACGTGTCTACAACCTAATCCCGATAGGATGACGTGTAAGTACATGGACTTTGACGAATATTTAATGCTCACCAATATTACTATCCAATTATTGACGTAGGAAGCAGGAAATAGGATACGTGGCAGGACGTGGAAAGGGGTAAGCAACCCTGCAAAAATGGTGCGAAGCGACACGTGGACAACGAGAGCCCTCGGGAATGATAAGACCGACGGCCCCAACAGCCGATGATGTGGCTCCGTTGTGTCCATACGACGCTTAGCTCTTATTATATTCATATCCGGGGACGATGCAACGTCGAATAAATTGATCAAACGATGGAGTTAAAGATATTAAGAATGACATACCAAATTGAATAGATCGGTTTCATGAACCATATTAACTTATATATTGTTTACTAATTCATTAATGATCGAGGATTGTCTCTCCTGTGCATTTCATTATTTATATGTCTTATTCTCAATTTATGCATTCATGGATTTTTATTTGATCTTTATAGATCGACGATGGATCTAGATTCTCTCTTGACTAATTTGTTGGTGAGCACGTCGATGCAGGTGTATGCATCCGGCATGTCATTTGGTCTTTCACTTGTCGATTAAATTTGGCAGATCTTGAATTTTAATGTACGACACTTAGTGTGAGACAAATTGTAGTTAGCAACATGATGTCTCGATGTAGTCTTAATCAGCTACCGCATCAATTTAACTTATAATCCGATGCTAATTCATGTAGACTTGGAAACGGTTGTCGGAATGTGAGACAAGATGTACTTAATGACACGATGTCTCGATGTTATCTTTATCACCTCCCGCGTGGACCCTAATTTATAGCCTAATATTACTTGTAAACTGAGGAACACCCTGTATTTGTTACAAAGCAATGTATGTGTGTTGGCCTAGTGGCATTGAATTACTTAAGAAAGAAGGCATTTTTGTCTTCCTCTAGGAGGACAACCACTGCATTCTCACTTTGATCTATTCGTCAAACTTATTCCATTCTTATACTGAAAGTTTTGCAGGCCTCTCTTTTGTCAATCCCCTCTCATCTCTGTTATCCTGTGTGCTTGATTAGCAATTAATTAATCAAGGGATTTGCTGTTCTTGCACCCACCCTGCCCAACACTTGCTGCGAAGCTTCACCAGTTGGGTCCTCCCCCTAAACAGATCACAAGTGAAAATTTCAACCAAGTTGGTGCAATATCTTAATCTTTAAGATAAAGACAAGATAGATCTAGCTTTAGACCTTTTTTAAATATATTCTATTATTATGTGGTGTGGACCCTTTGTTCATCTTTTCATACACTTTGAGAAAACCCATTGCTACTCAAGCTAATTTGGTTTTGGACTCAGATTGAATGAGTGATGTTATGACAACTATCTATTAATCTATTTGCCTTGTGCTAGATAAATCGTTTTTCATGAAAAACTTAAAACGGTTAGAAAACATGCCCGTAATGTACTTGTAGAGGTTCATTAACACTTCCACTTAGGTGTAGCCAGTCCCTTATATATATATGCAAAACGTGATTTTTGGACGTGATCACCTTAACCAGATAACAACATAATAGGAAAAGAGGCAAAATATTAAGAGAGAGCACCATAATACAAATCCTTAACCTATGTTCCCGATACCATGGGACTCCTAACTCTTTGGATACTTCTTAATTCTTTGGATATTATGTTATTTGATGGGATAACTATCCAAACAGTTCTAAATCTATTGTATAGTAGTAAATTCAGTCCTAAATATTTCACAACTTGCCAATTTAATCATAAATCTTTTAACAATTTGTCAATTTAGTCCTAAACTATTTTACAGTTTGTTAATTTAGTTGTTCTAGCCAAATTTGAGAGAAAATCGTTGAGTTACAATGTAGTGAGTGCTAGCCATCCTACGTTGCATGATTGGCGCTAGGAGTGTGCAAAAAAACTGGAAATCACCCAAAACAAAATCAGACCAAACTAGAACTAGCGGTTCTTAAAGGAATCAGTCCGATTCTCAATTCCAATTTATTGGAACCAATGGGCACCTATCCAACTCCCAATTCTTGGTGTGGAACTGCCTAGCCACCCACTCGGACTAGACCGATAATATATAAATATGTATTTAACTTTTAAGAAAAATTTCCAACAAAAAAATGTTTAAGAAAAATGAAAACCATAAAATCCTTACTCTAAATCTCAATACCCATTGACTGATTACTCATCTTGTCTCACTCATGACCTTGACTCTCAAGCTCAATGCCCATCGAGTCACGGCATCGACTCTCAAGCTCAATGCCATCGACTCACAGCATCGACTCACAACTTTTAATATGAGTCAAATCTTTTTATTAATCTTGCAATTAAGAATAGGGAAGTTTTTTTTTTTTTTTGCTTTACTTTGGCTTGCTGGAAACATTGCATTGAGTGTGTGAAATTTAGTGAGACTGATCCCATCAACCCATTTGGGAACTGAATGGATCGATGGTCTAATTCTCGAATAGGTCTAGGGAACCAACAGGCGATTCCCAATTCCAATTTTTTGGAACTAATCCTTAGTAGGTGGCTCCCAATTCCAAGGTAGGAAATGTCCATCCGAACCATGCTCACTCTTACTTGGCACTAACATGAACAATTTTTTTAAAATTTTTCTTAATTTTTTTTTAAAACTCTAGTAGGAGATGTCGTTGACTGACCCTCGCCGCCCATGGGTGAGGGCCATGATCCTTGCATGCTAGCCCTCGCCAAGATCCCGGCAAGGGTCTTTGACCCAAAGCTACAAAAAAAGAAAACAAAAATATAAACAAAAATTTTTAAAAAACTACAAAATTATTCACATTATTGACAGTCATGTCACGTAGAACGGCCACTGCTACCTAGATTGCTACGTTAGCAATTTTCTATCAAAACTAGCCAAAATGACTAAATTGGCAAATTATAAAAAGGTTTTAGACTACAGGGCAAATTGCTATTATGTTTAGAACTAAATTGGTATAATAAAAATGTTTGAGACTAAATTGGCAAATCGTAAAAATGTTGACACAATTGAAATTTTTATGATTGTATTGACCGTCGTACAATAAATTTGGATAATTTTCGAACAATTTTCCAATTGTTTGATTTTTAAGTGGAAATTACCCAAAAAAGTCTTAAACCTTTTGCTTTGAGAAAAAAAAAATCAATTCAGTTTTAAACCTTTCACTTTGATCAATTAAATCCCTAATATTTTGACAATATGCCATTTTAGCCCTATTGGCAAGGACAATAGTCATCCTATGTGGCACAACCGACGCTAATATTGACGATTTTTATAATTTTTAAAAAAATTCAGATTCTTTTATTAATTTTTATTTTATTTTTTCTTCTCTTTTTTTTTTTTCTTTTTCTATTTTCTATTTTCTTTCATTTCTTCCCTATTTTCCAGCCTTGCCCACAGTCAACGAGCATCAGCTAGCCCTCACTAAACATGGTAACAAAAAAGAAAGAAAGAAAAATAAAGATAAAAAAAATACTAAAAATTTTAGAAAATCATTTTAAAAAATAGTGTCAGCCATTCTATATGGCACTACCTATATTCACATCAGGATTTCTGGCATAAATTGATCGAAACAATTATATTAACAAATTATCAAAGGGTTTATGACTAAATTGATAAAATTAAATATTTTATGATTAAATTGGAACAAGTGCAGTGTGTTTAAAACTTTCTAATTACTTTCCTTGATTTTATTGTCTTTGGTTTCAATGAAGAGGGGGCTATCCATAACATGAGTAGTAAGCATATATATAATTGAACAAAAATCGCACTTCAATCTTTGACTACAATATAAATATGCAAGTCTCTATCCACAGGCTATTTGTATTCATACATTGTGGTACGTAAGCTCTGACCACAAATCAATGAGTCTATACTTTACACATCAGATTGCAGACCATATCTTCCCAGCACCAAGTGGCTTGGACATCGTTTCGATTCCGAGACATAGGGACCGGGACATAATGGCTAAATGAGCACACAACTCGAGACGAAGAAAATACAAAATCATGCCAATTTCGAAAAATTGATTCCCATCTAATTCCGGACAAGGAATCGACATTTTCCTAGATTTTATTTGGTGCTATGTTTATAAAAAATAATTCCCAACCGTGAGAGAAATGGGAGGGCCACGTCATCCTGTATTTTGACGATTAATATATATTTTTTTACACGTCTAAACGTGCACCTTGTAGATAACATTAATTATATATGCATGTACTTTTTGACATTTCATGCATATAATTGCCCCCAGTTTGATTGGAGAGCTTGAAATTGAAGCAAGAAACTGCTGGCAACTGAGATGGTGAAACCCACCAACCGGACTGTTCCGTTGAGACAGGCTAAGGATAAATATCCTTAATTTTTTTTTTCGTTTGGCTAAGAAATAATACCTTAAAATTATTATAATCAATCTTTAGTGTCCCATCCATTATCAACAAAATTGGTATTTATTTTATTTTTTCGAAAAATGAAAAAAAAAAAAAAAGGGAACGAAAATTGGAAATACAGTTGGCTCTAGTCACTCCTCGTGAAAGTTCCTAACTTGGACTTTGGATCATTGCATTTCTGGACTCCACCGGGGAACCTATGCCAAAATAATCCAATATTGTCTAGTCATTACTTTGTACATATCTATTCTATCTAGGTCATTGCAGGATAAGCATTATTTAATAGTGAATAAACACAAATGAAGGGCACTCCCAAGTTTGACTAACCATAACTGACTAAGCTAAACCAAAAAAATAAAAAATCGATTTAAATCCCTCACGTGGACTGGATTAGTTTAGCTAAAACCAAAAACAAACTCATGCTAAACGATTTGTTGACTTCCTCTGTTTCGCACGCTCTCGAACCGAGTTTTATAAGGGAGTCGAAACCGCTACAATACCCTAATCATGAGACCGACTTACCTTACCTTGTCTTATTTTAATCAGTTTTATTTCGATGTAAGCAATTGAGTCAAAACCCTCTGAAATCTTGACAACTTACGACCGTGTCGATTGTGGGTTAATTTGTGCACGGACTCTTGTCGAGTGAAACATTCACAAAAGTCTCAATAGATCAGCCCTTTCAGAGTAAATATAGACAAACACCATAGTAGAGAAGAATTTTCATTGATGCCATGGGGAAAAACAACGCACAATCGCGGTCGGACTACGCCATTCTCCAGCAACAAAAGGAAGATGACTCATTGAATTCGTCAATGTCTCGCTAACGTGTCGCCCGAATGAACATTTTTATATCTTCTCGTCGATCAACATAACTTTACGTGGTCATCAATTCTCGGTGACCTTTGCTTATAAAGGACATGGCCGTAACTTTTATCATGTGGGTGTGCTTGGTGGATTGAACTAGCTATTTTATGTGTTTATTTGCACGTAACGTGGTCGAGTCAGATGAAAAGATGACTTGTCCGAGCCTACTCGCAATAGGATGACTTGTACAGTAGCATGAACTTTAGTATATGGACTTTTGCGAATATACAATGCTCATGAACATTACTATCCAATAATTGACGTACGAAGCTAGTAATAGGACACATGGCAATATGTGGAAACGAGTGGAAGGGACACGTGGACAACCAATGGTCTGTTTGGCAACTTGCCAATTTCTTTGTTTTTCTGTTCTTTTGTTCCCTGGAATAGAAAAAGAACATAAATGCGTTTGGTAACGCAAACTGATTTTTTTATTCCCTGGAATAGAAAGTTGTTCCTGGGAATAAATTTGGAGTAGAAATGAGAAGTAGAAAAAAGTAACTTCTTATTCCTGGGAACAATTTTTGGAAATTATTTCTTGGAAATTTCTCACCGCTTATAACACGCGGCCACCCACCCACCGCCGCCCGCCACGCCACGGTCGCGGCCGCCGCCGGTCGCCGTCCTTCACCCCGTGGCCGGCGATCGGCGGCGGCGGCGACCGGCGGCGGTGGGGTGTGGACGGCGGCGGGGCGGCGGCGGCGACCGGGCGGCGGCGGTGGGGTGTGGATGGCGGGCGGCGGCGGCGGTCGGCGGCCGCGGCCGCCGTCCGCACCCCACCACCGCCGGCCGCCGCCCTCGCTCACCGTCGCCGCCGCCATCAAGGAAGAAAGAAATAAAAAATTGTTGTCGATACCAAAAGCATTTCTATTCTTTTTCTATTCCGAGAACAAGAAATTTTTGTAGTTACCAAACGCCCTATTTTACTAAGAAATTGTTCTAGGGAGTAGAAATAGAAAAGAACTATTCCTCAAAAGAAACTGTTCCCAGAAGTAGAAATGTTACCAAACGCACCCCAAAAGTCCACGGGAATTTGCAAAGACCAGCATGCCGACAACCGATGATGTGATCCTGCTGTATCCATAAGACTCCATCACGAATCATGTTGAGTTTTGACTTTCAAATCAATAATAAAGGTCTTTTGAATTATACACATTTATTATAAATTTTTTTGAAAGGAGACCGTGTTGCATGACCCATATCTAACTCTAGCCTCCACATTCTTCCTTTCTTTGTTCTTTTTATATTCTTGTTAGATCTTTAAATCCTAAGGTTCGCTAAGCGGTCGAGGATTGTACTCTTGTACTCCCTGTTGAAGATAGTGAAACCCTTCTCTTTTCCCGTGATTTTTCACATCTTGGGTTTCACATATATCTTATATTTTATGTGGTTTTGATTTTGTTTTCATTTTTTACTATTTCTGTTTCGATTGGTGCATTTTTTTTATTGCTCCGCAACAAACTATTGTCTGTTACCAATTCATTAATGGTCGAGGATTGCCCTCCTATGCACTTCATTACTTATACGTTTTATTCTCAATTTCTGTGTAAGCGGGTGTTTATTCATTTCACAGAAAATCGATGAGGGGTCCAAACCCTCTCTTGACTAATATGTCGGCAAGCACTTCAATTGGAGTGTATGTATCCAGCATATTACAAGATGTACTTAGTGACATGATGTCTCAACGCTTTCCTTATTGTCTCCTACATCAATCTAATTTATACTCTAATATCAATTGCTTGTAACCCTAGGAATGGTCCTCATAATGCGAGACAAAATGTAATTCGTGACATGATGTCGCAATACTATTCTCATCGTCTCCCCGCATCAATCTAACTAATGGTCCGATGTTACTTGTAACCCTAGGAACAGTCTGTACTTGTTATGGTGCAATGCATGTGATTGTCCTCCTCTTGGAGGACAACCGCTGCATCCTCATTTGTAATCTATTCGGGAGAAATTATTCCATTCTTACGCTGAAAGTTTCGCAGGCCCTTTGTTTTCTTCTTTTCAATGCTCTCTAATCTTGTCATTATTGAGGCTTTGATTAGCAATTGATTAATCAAGGGATTTTGCTGTTCTTGTACCCAACACTTGCCGCGAAACTTCACCAGTTGGGTCCTCCCCCGGCCCCACCCAACAGATCACAAGTGAAAAATTTCAACCTAGTTGGTGCAATATCTTAATCTTTAGCTTAAGGACAAGATAGATCCAGCTTTACACCTTTCAAAATTTGTTCTATCATCCCCCTTTTTCCTCCCATTTGCTATTCATTTTACTATCTTCTATCAAAATTTTCTCTTTTATTATGTGGCGTGGACCCTTTATTCATCTTTTCGTACGTTTTGAGAAAACCATTACTACTCCATCCTACCTTTATCTGTGGATGCTCTAAACCGGATTTGGGTGTGGACTTGATTGACTGAGTGATGTTATAACAGCTATGCATTTTCTATTTGTTTTATGATAGATATATCATTTTTCCTGAAGACTTAAACCTCTAAAAAACGCGTCACTAATGCCTATGTAGATATTCTTTAATGTGCCTGTTTGAGAATACTTGGTCCCTTGAACACACGCGAAGGGATTTTTGAAAGTAATCACCTTTTCACAATATCACAAGAGAATAGGAAAAGAGGCAGAATATTAAGAGAGAGCACCATAAGACGAACCCATAATTTAAATTGTTGATATCAAGTGACTCTTGAAACTGTTGGAAAAATGCGTCAACAATGAACCTATTATGTACTTTTTGATACTTTTAATTATGTAGTTACTTTTTAATGCGACTGGTTTGAATCAGAAAATGTTATTTAATATTGTGATGAGTAAAAACACGAAACTCACGTTTTTTATTGATATCTTTCTTTTCAAAAAGTTATGTAATTTTAAAAAAAAATTAGACATCAATCTTTGACTAAAATTGCAAATATGCAAGCCTCTCTTCCCGGGCTATTTTGTATTCCTACATTGCGGTACGGGAATTCTTATTATAATTTAATGTGTCCATGCTATTGCTATAACGTGCATCGGATTGCTGACAATTCCAAGACATGGAGACCAAGACAAGATAGCACACCACTCGAGATGAAAAATCGAATTTTGATAATTCATTTCCATCTTATCTCCTGACAAGGACTCGACAAATTTATTTTTCTAGATTTTTATTTGGTGCTGTGGTGCGACAACGTTAGATACCCACGTCACATTATAAATTCAGAAAATTCCCAATTGTGAGGGAAATGGGAAGGCCACGCTATCCTGTGTTGGAACGATTATTATATTTATTTTCACTATATTATATGTACATTATATTGATATTTCATGCATATAAAATGTTTTTTTTTTTTTGGAAAAAGGCAAAAGGGACCGAAAGTGCAAATAAAGTTGGTTCTTGTCACTTCCATGAAATTTCCTAACTTTGACTTTCCATCATTGCAATTGACCAGTAGTGCTGGTTCACGTGGAGAATTGTCTGGAGAATTGTCTTAAGTTCTAAACTGTCAATTACGCTAATTTAGACCAAAATAATTTTTTTGCCTCTCTCTCTCTCCATGTTTTTTATAGGGAAAATTATCCAAAAATTCTAAATTTATTATAGGGCGGCTGATTCAATTATAAACCTTTCAATTATATTAATTTAGTTTTGAACTTATTGTATAACAATCAATTCAGTTTTTAACATTTCAATTATGCAAATTTAATTCTGAACATTTTGACAATTTATTACTTTAGTTCTAAATCTTTTAATGAATTACTAATATAATTATTCCAACTAATACGTCCGATGGAGAAATTTTGAATTTTTTATATTTTATTAATGTTTTTCTCTTCTTTCTTTTCTTTTTATCTTCAATGTGTCGGACCTCCGCTAGCTCTTGGGTGAGGGCCGTTAACCCCCACCACCCCCTAAGTGTGGGCATTGCAGCCCAAGCCTGCCCTCGCTATAGCCAACTCTACACCCTTACAATAGGACTTTTAGATGTAATCACACCAATGAAATTATAGAGGAATTAGAAAATAGGCACAATATATCTATAAGATGTTTCTTGATACTTTTAACATTACATATTTGCTTTTAGTGTCATTGATTTCAATTAGAAAAGGCCATTTAATAACGTGACAGTAAGGAGATTTACGACAAAAAATCTCATTTTTTTCCTTTATTTTTGTCCAAAGAAAGTTTTGTAATCGAATCTTTTGAATACATTGTAAACATGGAAGTTTCTATTTGGGGGCTATTTTGTATTCAATACATTGCGGTAGGTGAATACTTATTATGATTTAATGAGAGTCCTTGTTCTTACATGCATCGAATTGCTAACAATTAGAGACCAAGACACGAAGCACACAACTCGAGATGAAAATTCAAAATCATGAAACTTGTTCCAAACAATGTCAGATACCCATGTCGTATTCGAAAGGAAAAAGAATTCCCAACTGTGAGGAAAATAGGAAGGCCATGTCGTCCTGTCATTTTCGCAATTAATACAGTCATTTCTCGCTATAATTATATGAAAATTATTTTTTATATTTCATGCACGTACAATGCTGTCTATTCTACTTTTTCGAGAAAAGAGAAAAAGGGACCGAAAAGTGCAAATTAGTCGGCTCTCGTCACCTTCCATGAAAGTTCCCAACTTGGACTTTCGACATTGCATTTGACCAGCGGTGCCGGTTCGTGCTCGACAAAAATCAAGCGCACTTCCAAGTTTGACTAACCACGGCTAATTAAGCAGTGCAAATATATTTCGATCTAATTCTTTAACGTGCAGCACATTAGATTAGCCAAAACCTAAAACCAACTCATGCCAAACGATTTTTGCCCTCTCCCTTTGTCGGATCGATCGTATTGGAATATTTGTCAATTTTCTAATTAAATTAAGAATTTGATTGCATAGTGCGTCATAGAGTAACTTAGGTCGAAGGGCAAGAAAATCCATATTTGATGCTTAGAGGAGCTAATTGAAAGTGTAACCAGATTGGGTCAAAGATTTAACCTCATAGACCACGAGTTCCAATATGATACTATTGTGTCACCAAATCACGACGATTGCATGCCCATTCGGTTTCTGGTATTTAGTCTTAGTCACTTCCACTTTTGCCATCTTCAAATTCCTAAAGGACCGTGACGAGGAATAATAGGAAATGCTAGCAGGTAGAATTAATCTAGAGAAAACGTTCCCGATAGGCTTGCAACATTTTTTTTTTTTCGATTGATTACTTTTAACATTTCCTACATTTGATTCTTTGGTGAAATGAAATGGTAACACTGGAAGTGGGCGATCCGCATAGCACCGCAACATCAAATGCATATCATCATGAAAAGCGAGAAAGTACGATTCACAAAATACAAAAGCCAAATCTTTGAAAAAATAAACATACACACGCGTATCATGTACTTGTATTCAAGGGATCAAGATGATCTCACTCTTTACATGTTCAAACATTGGCCACCGTTACCTTAATTGATACGACACGACATTTTTTTTTAATGAATAATTAATAATAGAATCATCGGCCTTTAAGCGAAAATCTTTTTTCATATGAAAGAAGAGTTCCCGCGAGATTTATGACTAATGCTCAATTTTTATAGAAAAGCTTATTTTCAAATTCTCTCTTTTTTTCCTCCCTTTTTTGTTTCCCTCAATTGATTCCAAAACCAACACCTGAGCAAAAGCTATGACCAAATCTGAAAAAAGTTTAAAACATCCAACAAGAATGCAAAAGGCCATTGATTTGTAAGTGCCCAAATAGAATACGCAGATAGAGAGGTCGCCCCCAGCTTTCTTCTAACTCCTTTTGCGTTTAGAAATATGAAAGTGAACCAGAAAGTTGCAGAGACAAATGACCTTCTGGACCAAAGAAGGTACCCCCCATCATCAGAGACTCCGACAGTTGCCGCCGCGGTTGCGCTTGGGCTCAAGTAATGCCCAACTGATGCAAATCGGACAAAGCCCATTGCCATGCGGGCTTCGCACTGAGAACTAGGGATCTCCCATGGACCTGGCCATGCCACCCGATCTAGTCCGAATCCGAGGTCTTTGGACCTCCTTATGGACCAGATCCGACACGACAACCGTCACTAACCTTAGATCCACTAGTCAGGATGGCGGGGATGCAATCGAAGAGCAACAACCAGCAGCCGAAGTATGCCACGCCTCTTTATCTGTTCGACCCTTTTCTTTCCTTAATGAAAACTATTTTTATTATGAAATCCACGATTCTATGTTTAAAGATTTAAACAATTAAAAGTGGCGTCGTTAACCACACGTCAGCTGCCACGTAGGTTTGTTTCAGACGGAAAAGATAACGGTGACCATTCTAATCTCTGGACTAAAGAATTCACGATCTCTCTTTTATTTTTTTTTTTTTTCATATATTTGAAAAGTGAGACCATTTTGTCCCCCCCAAGTACTACATGATTATTCTGTATAGCAACACATTGCTTCGTGATCTCTGTATAATAGCGAGACTCGGGAGTGTAATGAGTTGTGACCATTTTTTACAAGGGGACCGCTACTTCTGCTACGAAGACATTCCAACTGTAACTATCTAACTTGTGACAGCAGATAAAAAAACCTTAGCCAATCATCGGATGCGAGAAGAAATTACCACAGTTCTCAGAAAGCAAAGTCTTCCTCCTCTGCGCCAATTTGAACTACTGTCTCCCATCTCTTGAATAGCTGCCGCGGTCGAGTCGCTGATGCCGAGCAGATACTGCAGTCTCGACAGTTTCTCCGGAGCAGGCTCGCTCTTCATGTATATAGCAAATAAGTCGGCCAGTTCTTCTGGGACTTCCCAAGACAGCGGGTTCGCAGGTACAGCTTTGTCGCAAGCCAGCAGATCATTAAGCGAGGAAACCTGCAAGGAATGATTTATTGTGGCTTACTGATAATGTAAAGCTAGCATCTGGACTCTTTCTAAAGTGAATCGGTGCACAAGCTCCAACAAATAGGTTAAAAAGTAGAGAGTGAAAAAGGACTTCTTGTCTCCATACCACCCCTTTTTGGTTCCTTTGTCGTAACAAGGCTACAGCCTGAATGAGCGAATTTGACAATCTACTTTGAGCAAGCTCGTGAACTACCTCCCTCGCTTTCTCAGCATTAATATTCAGGTCTGCTGGTATTTTATCATAGACTTCCTCCTCATCAAATTCACCGGTCCCGGCAGAGAAAATTTCATCCACAGTTTTCTTGAAGAGGTTCTCACGCAAGCTCTCAGATATCATGCTGTCCAAATCTACGCTCGCTTCCTTGAGTTCTCTTATCTGCTTTATGTTGAGCCTCCCCTGACTGACAGCAGTTTCTATCGCAGCTGCCATTTTCGTAGTTGTAATGCTCTTGATTACTTTCTGAGCATACTGTGGAGGCAAGCCAACTTGCTTCTGCACCTCATTAAGCTGATCAATCCTAGCTTTCGTCAGCTGACCATCAGCCAGTATCACCTCTGCTTGTTGCCTGAATGCCTGCTCAGCAAGACTTCGGTGAACTTCCACAATCTCCTTAGGGGTCAAACCAAGGATACCACCAAGCTGGTTTAGCAGTACATATTCGGAGTCATCCTTTTTCGTTGTGATTTGTGCCCCGAATGGGATATTGGTGACTTCTCCTGTTAGGCAGAACAACAGGTAGGTTTTATAGAGGTCGGTCCTATCCCTCTCCGGAAGATCGTCTTTCAGATTTATCTCCGTTTGGCCTTGCTTTCCTAACTTGGCTGTAAGTTCTCTGTTGGGTCTTATCTTTCTAAGGGTCTGGAGGGACTCCCATTCCTCATCCTCTTCAATTTGTCTTTCTACCTCCTTAGCAGCCTCTTCGGTTACAGTCTCAGGTGACTCCCCTTTTATGTCTGCCACCAGTTCTGTAACGACCAATGTATTGAAAGCAATCATCTTCTTAAGCTCCCTCGCAGATTCAGTACGATTCTGAGCTGCCCGTGCTCGTTTAATGTAATTTATGAAAATCTTTCTGACCTGCATGGTTATGAGACAATGGAAGGTTATGATTGCCTGAAATAAATCGACCAATGTACTTCTTTTCATCCTAGACAATACATAACCAAAACATAGATTTTTAAACCACAAAACAATGCAAGTTCACAGGCTTGCTACATCAACTTGCATGCACAAGACACATACAAATCTTGATAGCAGATGTTACAGCAAAATAGCACCAAGAAGTGCAAGCTAGTATGAAGGACATTCAGATATTAGTCAGCTTTGTGTGATTTCTTAGTCAGAACATTTATATCTCATATGACCAGCATGAACCTTGTGAAAAAAGTAAGGTTGCTTCTCTGTAGCCTGATCCCAAGATGTATATCAAATAAAAATAAAAATAAAAAACTTTCGATCTGGTTTTGCCACAAAAACTTTCCTCAAAAGGATAGTTGACATCCATTACATAAGTAGCTACACACTCGAGCATGGGATCTGTGCTATCCTGCCCAAGGGGAAGAAGGCAGGCATAGATGGCTACTTATTTGTTGAGCATAGATTGCATTCATCCTCAAAAAATAAATTTACAACTCCCAAACGGTTTTATAGAGCACCTATCCATCTATATTGGCATTGGGTACAAGTTTAACTTGTTACGAGTACCCTGATCTCTTTACAAGTTAAAGGCTCCTCTGGTAAAGACAGCCACAGGTCAGCACACCCAATTAAATCACTGTAAAAATATCTCATCACACACTTGCACATGTACCTCTCAAAACTTATTGCCACCATTTGGAATGTCATCCTATAAGCATGACATGAGAAGTCATTGCAAGTTATAAGTGAGTTTTAGATGAGTTGGATAATAATACCATCATACTATACGTAGAAAGTAAGGCCATTTAAGATTGATCACGAATTCTTGCAACCATGATTTCATGCATTTAAGATGCTCAAACTCAGTACCATTCCTAGGTTGCTTAGTCGCACAAACACATTTGAAACATTCACATTGATGTCCGGCCACTCTCATCAATGTCCTGATGGAGAGAAATACAATCCAACCAAAAACAAAATAATGGTAAAGGAAGATACTCACAGCTGTGCTGGCGATAGACATGGCAGCCTCCCTTGTCAAGCGCAACCCAAGAGCTGCTTTTCTCACCGATTTCTTCACTTCAGCATCATATCCATCAACACCTGAGGCTATCGCATCCTTCACAACCTGGATTTAATAGTCCAATTATTCAGCAAAGAGAGAAGATAAAAGACAATGATTTTCTCCATTTACCTAAGACATGGGAAAAATATGTTCCTGACCGTTGTGGATAATTTAAGGCTTTCCTTGTTATTGCAGTAGAAAAAGATTTACATTTAGAGGTGCACAACATCTCCTTGCATCTGCATCTTAAGATGATAATTTCGGAAATAAAATTTCCTAATGACTACCCAAACCTACAGGCTGCACTTTGGTAACAAAATGACAAAATTTTCAATGCAGTTTGGTAGTCTTCATAATGAAGTTCCAAAGCATACAAAACTTCCATCAAACTGCGACTGTGGCCCATCGAATTGGAATGTAAAAACATTAACTGTGTGCATAGAAATTTAAGTGTGCAAATTACAAGCTAAAAAAGTACCAAGTAGAAAGAACTTGAGAACAGGAATTCATCAGGGCAGACAGAACTTTACCTTCTCAAATAAACTACCACATATACTGGAGTGAGCCGCTTCAACTGTCTGCTGAGGGATACAGAGCATAACTCGTATTCTTAGCAAAGCTTTAACATCCTCTTCATTCAGTTCTCCATCAGCAACACACTGCTGAAGCTTTTGCCGGTAAATTTCTTTATGTGAAAATGAAAGAGGATGCTATCAATACTTTGGTGAGACAATGGTATAAATGACACAAGGCACAAATATCATAAAAATTTGAGCCCTAATTAGTTAAGAAAATTGTCCCACATATGCCCAAAGGACTCTTTTTTTTTATTTTCTATTCAAAAAAAAATTCATCTTTTCGAACTTCTTACGTGATTAGAAGTTCTACCAAGTAGATAAGCATGAAGAACCACTGGATCACAGCAAAGAAAATATGAATATACATACACACACATCATACATGACACGGGAACACTCCAAAAATAGGAATCAATGAATATACCTTCATGAATCTCACTGGCCTTTTGAGGATCAAAGTGTAACTCTTGACATAGATTCTGGAGGAAGGCCGCTTTGCTATCTGCAGCTTCCAATTCACCACCAGTAAAGGCAAGTTGAAGTCGTTTACGATACACCTTTGCAGATACATCGAGCATGATGGCTTCAGCCTCGCGTTTTCCCAAACCAAAGATATTCCTAAGTTGACTCAAGGCATCAAGCTATGAAACAGAGAAACGACAGAAGTAAGGTCATCAGGAAGCATAGACAACATTAGGCACGTAACATACGACAAAGGGCAGGTAAGAAGCAGACAATATTTTAATAGAAGAAATCCCATACCTTGCTTTCCTCCAATCTACCAGTTGAGAAAGACTCTGCAACATATGCTCGATAAAGTATCTTCAAGTCATCCATTTTTCGGTCAGTGTCGTATTCACCACCTGAGGTAGAAGAAGAGAAGTCGTAATTCATGACTTCTGTGAACACACACTTCATGGCCAATAAACCAAGATTAAAAGGTTCCTCACCAAGTAAGGAAACTGGACCAATCCCACGAGCAAAGTGATCAGCATTTGGATGGTTCTTTAATGAGACAAGCAAATTGTTAAACGCTAGTATCTCATCTAGCTGTTCTACAACTTGAGTGACTGCCGTCCTGAATAACCGAAATAAATAAGATGATGACAAGTAGTCTATAGGCAAAGCTAATAAAATAAGCAGGCAATCAATTTCTAAACAATAAAACCTTTGACACTGATTCCATTATAAGTATGCTGGCAACTTCTCCGGATATTCTCAGTTGATTGACTCATTCTGTCAAGATGCATCTAGAGTAAGCATTTCTTTATTTTTTGTGAAGGAGCAATGGATTAGTAGCTGATTTTTTTATTTTTATTTTGGGGTAGTAGATGTATGTTAGAAAAATTTTTATAGAATGAAAAATTCATTCTTTTCAGTCATTATATTGATGTGACTCACTTAATAATCTTTTAAGTAGGAGAATGGTTCAACTTTATAGGACTATAAACACCTTATCATTCTTTCCTCAAAACTCTCTAAGCTAATTGAGAGTAAACATTTATGGATACTTAATGTCACTAAAATAGTTATAAATCTAATAGTAGATACAAACTTTTCCATTTACACAAAATGATATTATTTCCAAGTTCTGAAAATTTACAAGAGATGGAGAAGCAAAACACCTAACACATGTGTTTTTTAAATCTCCAACTCATGCTTAATCATTTCTCCAAATTGGACGCAACATCACTTACTTCACCTCATATTCATAATTAGAAGCACCATCATTGAAAGATTTGACTCTTAAATTGGATACTTTCAATTTGTCCTAGGCTGAAAATATTTAAAGAACTTGAGAAACAGCATCTCCAGACTAAGGATACAAAGGGAACTTGGGCAAGGGACATACGCTGCTCTTGCCCTTGCTTTCACCACATTCACAGCTGCTGAGATATTTTCCTCCACAACTTTCCTCGTATGTTCCTTAAACAAATCTTCGGCAAGCTGCACCAACCAATAAAGTGTATGGAAGATATGCCACCAAAAACTTCAGTAAATCAAATCTATTTATGCAGAAGATAAACGATGAAGTTACCTCATCAGAAAGTCGATAAGATAGTTGTGCCGCTCGAAGATTTTCAAGCTGCTCCACTTTGAGATCTAACACAGATGTCAAAGTTCTACTCATAATTACAAAGTACTATGTTCAACTCTAGCAAAGCCCAACAGCAACTACAAAAGGCTGCAATCACAAAAAGCAGTTCGAAGTCCAAGTTGTATTGAATATGCCTCAATATAAACTACTCTACCAAGGTTGATAAGCAGTTGAAACTCCAGGGTTAATTGAATTAAGCCGTAATATTAACTACTACAACCTGGTTCAATACGAAGTCCATGATACAAAAATCATCATTTTTTATTTAGTGACAGGACAAGCAATTTCAACGGTATAGAATAAATTTGCAGACGAAATAAATTCTTGCATCACCATAATCCCAAAAAAAAAAAAAGGCAGGCTTAGCTTCTGTGCAAGCCTACAATGTTAGCCTAATTTCATTGCTAAACATCAAGATCTTCATTTTTGCGATGAATCATATAATTATACGCACCTCTTCCAATTGCTTTTAGCTTGGACACATACAACCTCTGTGCATTATCACGAACGGCAACCTCAATCTGCATACAGATGGATACATGACTGATTCACTGAATAAGCTAAATATGACCGATATATTAGTAGATCCTCGTGTCATAAGTATGTAATAAAAGTACACTTTGGATAGGCTAGAATAACAGGAGGAGATGGGTCTTGTTATTCATAACTCTAAGATCAGACTTCTGACCAACAATGCAACATGAAAATAATTGCACAGGCAGAGATTGCTTAAAGAAATGATCTATACCTGTGCATCAGTAACTTTGAATATGCGCTTCCAAGGTAAAAGAAAACTTGACGCTTCTCCAAACACAAGTGTGGAAACATATATCAGCTTTTGAAATGCCTGTACTGAAGAGGAACCAAAAATGATAAAAGTTCCATACAACACTCTTGGAAAAAGTATCCAAGTAGCAGGCAAATATGTTTGCAGAGAAAGAACTCGGATTTCATACCCGACGCTGCTCCACATCAGCTTCACGATCCCCAGTCTCAAGCCTTTGCCTGAAAATACGCCTACCAATCTGGAAGACACAAGTCAACCCGATTTCAACCAGTCATTACTCCATCATGCTTCCCATGCTAATTTGATATTCTTAAGAATTCACAGGTAGCTAGAGCAACAGTACCTCCATATGCATGGATGCTGCCTCCGGATCATCAATTCCCAGAGCACTCTTAAACTTAACAATTTTATCGACTTCATCTCCTTTAAGTTCTTCATTTCCAGGAGGAAGGACGGATGAGACAAACCTGCACAACACATATCATGTCCAATTCAACCAACTGAAAGTCGACTACAGCTCAAGCCAGCTCCGTCTGAAATTTTAAACCTATGTACATCGTTTTAGCTCACCTGAGGTACACATCACAAAGCTCTGCATTGAAGGCCTCATCTTGCTTGCTCACGCCGTACCTGACAGATTAGATGTTATAAAATATAACTAGCTTATGAAAATCAAACACAGGTAAAGCACAACAGTCAGATGAAGAAAAACATTGCTCAAGCTGATTCTATGCACCGCCAGACTTACTCCGATCGATATCTTGTAACTAAATCAGTGAATTAGAAAGTTATGTGTAATCGCACTGATACCGAATTGAACTATAGGGAGATATGTGATCTCCAGTACAAGTTCGACTAGCTGACAAAATCAGGATATAAGCTAACACGACTCCATGTTGAGAACGGATGTCACCGGAAAAGGCATTAACCTAAACAAAGCAGCGATTAAGAAACTATATATCAACAACGGAACTGACCTGCTAGCAATCTGTTCTACGTCCTCTTTCCGAACCGCCTGAGGATCATCGCAGCCGGCGACGTAGTTATGCAAATCGGCGGCGGCGACCTCGGGCGCACAAGCCCTCACCGCGTACGCAGCGGCACCGCCGGCGGCCCCGAGCACGGCGGCTCCACCGAGGGCGGCATTGCGGGAGCCACCGAATCGGAGGCCCAGCCGGTACCCAGCGGCGAGCGCGCCGGCCACCACGATCGCGGAGGCCGCCAATCGCGCGGGCGGGGAGAAGTTCTTGACTAGAGGTTGGAGGCCGGTGAGCTCCCTCAGGCCGCCGAAGATGTCGGGACCGCGCGAGGAAGAGGACGAGGGAGAGGCAGCCGGATTTTGATCGAGGTCGGCGGAGACGGCGAGGCGACGGCGGCGGCGGTGGCGGTGGCGGCTGGCGGCGGAGGAGAGATAGAGAGGAGAGGGGTTGAGGAACGGAGAGGAGCGAGGGAGAGAGCTCGTCGTGAGGAAAGTGGAGGAGTGCATCGTTCGGCGGCGGAAGAAGATGCTCCTCTTGGAGCTCTGCTTCGATATCAATGGAACACTCTCTCTCGCTCTTCCCCTCACTGACAAGAAGAGGAAGAAGGAGGTTGCCTGCAGACAAAATAGAGTGATCAATTTCCGGTCCGTTCTGGTCCGATGAGAATCATTTTTTGGGGACTGGGACCGAATCGGACGATCCTAAGACTGAAAACCGGACGGGTCCAATCTAATCGGTCACTTAGTAAAATAATTTTAAAAATACTAAAATTATTAATATTTTAGAATTTATTGATATTTGAGAAAAAGGCTAATTTGGTCTGTTTTGATTATTTTGGACTAAAAAATTACCGGTTTCGTTCTTATGGAATCAGGAACTAGACTAACGCCTTTGGGAGTCGGACCACACAGATTGGACTGGTCTAATCTTTGATAATTTCCAGTTCGGTCTATCCAATAAACTCACCTCTAAATAGAACATTGTGCTAAAAGAACTACATTCGTAGTTCATACGCTATCGGATCTGAGGAAATCACCAAAAAGAGCGAATGGACCAGCCAAAGAGTATCTAATTTTCATGAGTGCAAGGGATGGGTAACGAATCGAACCGGTTGAACTGTTGGGGAATGACCTAGTTCGGTATTGCTAGCTACATTTGCATTTTGTCTAGAGTACTAGTTGCCTTCCGAACTAATTTGAAGGTCCTACCTCCAGTTAGGACTGGCCAAGGGGCCGAGTCCTAGGTGTCAACCCAAGTATATTCAATCAAGCACTGATGTACAAGCTAGTTTTCTTATCAATTTCACTTTGAAGTGGTTAATCTTCCATCATAGTTGATTAATTAATTAATTATTAGGTTTTTTATACTTCATTTGTTTTGCAAAAAATAAATAATTTGAAAATTATTTTCTTAAAAATAATAATCTATATCATTTACAAAGATGAACCAGCAATAAAAAATTTCATCGTCTAATAAAATGTTTAGACATAAATTATCATTAATAATGAAATATTATTTAATTATTTAATTATTTTAAAAGATGCAAGAAATTATTTTTAAAAAATATTTTTAAAATCATTTATTTTAGACATAAATCAATCTTTTTTTCTCTTCCAACTCTAACAACTTTGACACTGTCCCATCATAGGTGGAAAATCAAGAGGGATCCCATCATAGGGGGATTCTCTTCCAATTCAATTGATGAACATGATAATTGCTCGCACTAAGAAATTTTGGTGGTGGCAACCCCGGCCGCCGACCGAATGTGATTGCCGTCCCAAATATGACTTGATGATTAATAAAGTGATTGAATGTGAAAGTCATGAGATATTTGCATCGTCGGAACACATACGGATGAAACCAACACGATACAAGGACAATGCCATTACAATTACTGTCGATGCGATTGGCGCCTGTGTTCGTGGAAAGAATTGGTTTCATTCGACAACCCCGGATACTCCCTCCATTGCTCTACACACGAACGAAACTAACATGATACGAGTACTATGTTAATGCAATCACGGTTCAATGCTAATTACATGGTGATACATTACATGTTTTTACCTATTCAAACTTGAATCTTTAGGTTTTCAAGAACACTTCAACTACGTTTGAAAACTCTCTCTCTCATTGTGGCATGCACGCACGGAAGGGATGGAAGGACGTCAATGCATGAAAACTGCAAACCCTTCACCGAACACAGTCAAAAATATCTAATGTCATTGCTTGCTTGCTTGCTCCTAAGAAAAACACGTACTTATCAGAGTCGAATCGACTCTTTTCAAAACCTAAAACGTCAATTAGCACTCTGCTTTCTTTCCCTAATGAAGAAGCGGGTTCGAGCGGTTCTGACGAGCGTATACCGGCACAAAAGTTGCACGCCAAATCAGAAGAAATCAACCAGTTCTTCGAGCTTTGGTATTGTTTTTACCGATCTAGAAGAGGGGAGCCCTCTGGGGAGTGGCTTGCTTTCTCGGACGCTTCCTGAAAGACCGACCTGGAGCAGTGCTCGTCGAAGCATCGCTAGGGCTCTCGCCATCCATCGTCTCGTGCTTCCTCTTCGCTCGGTCCAAAGCTTCTTCTGCTTTTCTCTCTTCGATCTTCTTCAGAACCGCCTTCACCTGCAAAAATTCGTTTCACGAACACCAGCGAGAAACTACCTTATGCAGAGGGTACGATGTCGAGCCAATGGCTCGGGACGCAGTCCCTAAGTATACCTCATAAGGAAAACTCGACTTCACAAAACCCTAGCTACCCGCCTCAGAAGACAAGCAAACTACTGTCTTGCTTCATAGACGTACTTAAAAGACAGAAGGAAAACTGAGTAACCATGCTATGTGACTTGATAGAAGATGGTGAAGATTCACTTACTTTGCATTCCACCGAGCAGAAGTTGCTGGGGGCTAGGATCTTGTACTGGCAAGTCTCGCACTTCGCGTCGCCGGTGGGGGAGCCCGAGTGACGGAGCCCTCCCTTCTGGTTGATGTACACGATCCGCCGCCGGTTGATCGAGTACTGCTGGATGCCGAACCAACGCCACACCCGTTCTAGGTCCTCTATCCTGAACGCGGCCACTCCTGAAGACTTGTACGCCTAAGTCGGTCGATTGTGTTTTCCGCCGAAATAAAGAAGAAAGGATCAAGATGCATTGATGATCTTCCAGTCATAACGCTACGAGATCGAACGGAGTTCTAATTACCGTCAGGATCGAATGCCCTCGGCTTTTGTGATGCTTCTCCATGCAATTTTCGCAGACGGCGATCATGCAGGTCATGCAGTAGTATTTAACAGGCTTCAAGCAGCAGTCCTCGTGGTCGCAAGGATCGTAGAATTTGCTGGCGGCGAACATCCGCTCCAACCACGTCGGGACGCCGGTGTCTTCGCCTTCCGGACACTCCATCGTTGCTTGGAGCACCGTCAGGTTTTCTTCCTCCCCCCTTCTCTTTTCTTCTGCTTTATGGACAGCAACAAGCAGAGCGAAGGTAAGTTTCTTAGGTGATCCGAAATAGGAAACTTACATAGAAAATTCAAATTAGGAAACTATCTCGAGATTTCAGATATGTGCAAAGTACAGTGATTATCATCAATTTCGGAAGCGAGTTTGCTTGAGGATTTCTCACTTTGAATTCGAATTGTTTCGTTCGACAATCCATGACCGGGGGAAGTTGGAAGAAGCAATCCGAACGACGATCATCATCATCTCCAGCAAAGTAAGTAATACTATTAGCATTCGATGAGCGTCTTGCAACTAAAAAACACGTACGGTTCCATTCAATTTGTAATTTTTATTTGGTAATGTCGACTATTTTAGGGATAAGTGAATTAGAAGTATTAAAACTTGTCATAAAGATACGATTGAATATTAAAATTTTCAAAATATACAATTAAGTTCTAAAACTTATTACGAAGGTGCGATCAGTCGTAAAACTTTCAAAAACTACAATCAAGTCACAAAACTTGTTATAAAAGTATAATTAAGTTTTAAACCTTTGAAAAAGTGTAATTAATAGAATGACTTGATTAAATCAATTTGACAAGTTTTAGGATTTAATTACATTTTTTGAAAATTCTAAGACTCATTTGTACTTTCGTGACAAGTTTTAGGATCTAATTACACCTTCGTGATAAGTTTTAAAATTTCTAGTACAGTTATCCTACCGTTTTAAGTTCCCTCAGCCTTGAAGGGATCTTATCTGGTTTATGTTAGAGAATATGTCTTGCAACGGGCATAGAAGGACTTGATTAAATCAATTTGACAAGTTTTAGGACTTAATCTACATCATTGATTTTCAATCAAAATTGACCAATTTGTCAAAACCGTAATAGGTTTAAAACTTTTTGGACAATTTTCCCTAGTCACTAAGGTTGAAATTTAGAACAATACTCTTAATGGGAAAAAGGGTTAATATACAAACAAGATTATCTAAGCAACTCGTGACTTCTTAGCAAAATCTGAACCCAAAATTTTTACGAAAGTGCAAATAAGTTCTAAAAGTTTGATTAAATGGAATGACTTGATTGAACCAATTTGAAAAGTTTTGGGACTCGATTACACTTTCGTGACAAGTTTTAGCACTTAATTGCACTTCTTGAAATTTTTGAACTCAATGACACTTCCATGATAAGTTTTAGAACTTATAGTATACTTATTCCACCGTTTTAAGTTACCTCAGCGTTGAAGGGATCTTATCTGGTTTATGTTAGAGATTATCTCCTGCAATCGGCATGTTTGAAGAGCATGGAGTCCTGATGCCGCTCCAACTCTCTTTAATAGCTAGCACATAATTTCGTTTGATTTTTCTTCGCCATTGCATGGACTTATTTTATTAATTTAATCAAATTGATTGTTCCCGTGGAATAGACATGTCTAAATGGGTCTATAGGCCGTTTATGAACCATGTTCAGTTACCTTGGTTTGACGGGTCTATCGTGGAATCAGGAGAAAATCGCAACCGATTTATTAAAAGCAATTCATAAGTTCATAACTAAATTGGTTTTAGTATTTGAGGCAAAATTATTCAAAAAGTCCTAAATTTATTACACTTTTGCCAATTCAGTACTAAACATTTTTAATTTTAGCAATTGAGTCTATCTGGCGAATTTTAACCTGAAATTGTTAGTGTAAATGCCAACCATCTTACGCTAAATTTTACGCGCAGAGACAAACATGGATAATTTTTAATAATATTTTAATATTTCTCAATTTTTTTCTTCTATTTTCCTTTTCTCTTTTTCTTTTCTCTTTTTCTTTTCCCCTTTTCCCTCTGGCGGCAACCTTCAATCCTTGTCATGATCGGCAAAGGTCACCAACCTCAAGCAAAAGCCACCCTCGCCAACCTTGGGCGAGGGATGCCTAGGCCTTGGCTGACAAGGGCCGCCCTTGCTTAGGCAAGGGTAGCCCTCACTGGCGTGGCAAGGACACCCTCACTTGAGTTAGTGTGGACCATTTGCACCCTCACCACCTTAGGCCTGGGTGTCCTCGCCCGAGGGCAGCCCTTGCCCAAGACTGCAACCTTCACTGACCATTAACAAGTCCTGGTGGTGACCGAAAAGAGGGAAAAAGAAAGAAGAAAAAGAACATAAGAAAAAAAGGGAAAAAAAGGAAGGAAGAGAGAAGAAAAGATAAAGTAAAAAATTAAGAAAAAATTCGAGAATTATCAAAATACTATTGAAAAGTATCCATGCCAGGACCCATAATGTCATATAAAATGACCAACGTCAGCAATTTTTAACCAATAATAGCATATTGGACTCAATTGACAAAATATAAAAATATTTAGGATTCAATCGGCAAAAATCTAATAAATTTGAAACTTTTTAGAAAAAAATTTCCTAGTCTTTGATCTTGAAACATAGAAATGATATTCTTAATGGAAAAAGGGCTAATATACAAACAAGAGAGATAATCTTAGCAGCTCGCGATTTCTTAGCAAAATCTGAACCCAGAAAATAGATACATTCATTCGTCCAATTCATTCATTCATTCATTCAAAAGATAAACAATTCAAAAGCCCTCCTCTATGACTCGAGCTGAGCATACCAGACGCCCTGAATCTTCACATCCTTAGGCACCTTCGCTCCCAAATCGGTATCCGACGGCTGGACGCTCTCGAACACGCCGATCACCTCCCCGGTCTCAGGCTTGCTCTTGGTCACGCTCAGCGTGATCTTCCCGGTCGACGACGCGGTGTTCTTGACGTTCTCCTTGGTCAAGTCCTCCTCGTCTCCTCTCCCTCCGGCCGGCAGGGCCACAGCATTGTCGTACCCGGTGGAACCACCACGGCCCTTTGGGTCGAGGAAGGACGAGCCACGGTAGGAGGGCACAAGGAACTCCCCACCGAAGCTCTCGGGCTTCCCGGAGGCCACGAGCTGCTTGATGGTGAAGAGGAAGGGCACGCGCTCGCCCCCCGGGAGCTGCACGGTGACGGCGGCATAGTCGATCCCGTCCTTCTCCTCGAACTTGACGGTGCCGTCAGGGGAGACCTCAAAGGGGCCCTCGATCTCGTCGAGGGTGTAGGTGAGGCGGGTCATGAGCTTGGTGTTCTGGAACTCTGGGGGAGCATTCTTGCTCACGCCCTCGGCCTTCACGGTGAAGGAGGTCGGCTCAAGGCAGATCTTCTTGGCGTTGTACTTGCCGGGCTTGAAGGCGAACGACTCGAGTCCGCCGTCGATGGTGGGGCACTGGTTGGCCGTGCCGGTCCCCTTGACTTCCATGTAGGTCTTGCTCTGGATCTCGTCGTAGGTCAGTCTCTTCGCTCCCTCCGCGCCGGCTCCCTGGGAAAGACCAGAAGCTCTCATCACAACATGATCATCTTCTATATCCATAGCAGACCAAAATGTGCAAATGAGAAACCATGTATTCATGAAATGTTTCATCAGGATCCAAGTTGGAACTTCCACGAAAATGTGCTGATTTGCATGGCAGATGACTTAAGTTTCAATTATACTCTCTATAAGTAAAAGCACTGATCCATGTTCTTGATCAAACCAGTACATGCATCTTGGTGGCAGGAATGCTTCAAACATCGAATCGGACGATCCGATTAGTTACCGCAGACCTGACACCTCTACAACTTCACCATCGAAGCCCGACCGACCAACGTCAAGAACTGATTTCAGCCCGCGAACTCTCGACAACTAAGGACAAATGAATGGTTTCGCAAGACGTGCTGAAAGACGAGTACGACGACAACTTTGGCATTTGGAGAAGGCAAACGATCTATCTAGCACAACCCGACATCGCTGTTCGAATGCCTAATGACCTTTGTCTAGATTGGCCCCGGTTTGTACACTGAAGGAGCAGAGGTCATGGCATCAACTACTTCGAGGATACTAATGATTCGACCATGTTAGCCTCTAAAAGATCAGTGGGGCAACAACACAAATCGAAAAGCGAGGCTCGATCTCCATACCGAGACGACGAGGGCCGAGGTGGCGAGGGCGAAGCCGGCGATCTTGGTAGCGTCGGTGCACTTCTGGGCCAAGTCCTTGAGATCAGCCTGGAGAGAGCAGGTGAGCCGGGAGCCGGCGCCGCACTCCAGCCCGAAGGCCTTGGACACGTTCTGCGATGACCGCAGCTGCGAGCCGCTCCTCCCCACCTTGGTGGGCTGCATGAGAGTAGCTGCTGCCTGTAGTGAAGCCGCCATCCTCCTCCGTTCTTTCCTTTCTCCCTACTCTCACTTCCACACTCTGTGCGGAGTTTGTGGGAGAAGAAGGCCAAAGGTGTTTGCAGATAAACGAGGTTGAAGATGAGGTGGGGGAGGCAAATTAATCTGGTGGACATGGTTCGGGTAAGATAAAGGGATAGGATAAGGTGGTCTTTGATTGGCTGGCTCGAGGTCATGGATCTGGCTCAAGGGCTCGCCATGTGGCATTGTCCAATTGTGTGATAAAGATACTTTGGGTCAGGAGAGTTGTGGATGATGATGGTGTCTGGATGGAGAATCTCTCTTTCTTCTCTCTCTCTCTCTCTCTCTCTCTCTCTCTGAGGGGCAGCATCAGAATGAATACGACGTGGACTTCAAAATCTGACAGCAACCCTATTTTGATCTTCATCCTCTGTCTTGAATTTACCTTCTCTTATTCATTTTCATGTAATGTCCATTTTAAAGAGGAGGATGATCAACTATAAGCAAATGGAACACATGGGCAAAACACAATTCAAAGTTCCATAGATACATCCTAGGGATTTTACATTGGATCTTTGCCTGCTCTCCATATTCCCTTTCTTTTGTTGCTCTTCGCCTTTAGGCTGTTGCTGGAGATCTCAACATTTGGAGCAACAAATTGGTGTAAAACAGACGTGGCTTCTTTTCTATTTCGCTCCTTAGCATCCCCCTCCCCCCCCCCAAAACAAAATTCATGTCATTCTAATTGCATTGACGATAGAAGATATTCTTTCGGTCTAGTAATCCGGATACAGAGTTGTGCTTAAAGACCTTCTGGATGTAGATTAGCAGATCAAACCACATTCTTGAAAGGTCGAATCCTTGGCCTAAAGGCACAGATTCTATCCCAACACTCAACCTACTCGATCTAATATATTAGGCCAAGCCCACGTAATCAGGTCATGAGAGGGAGAGATAATGGAGATAATTGTCCAAAAATTCATAAACTTATTGTATAATAGCATATTTAGTTCTAAACATTTTAATTATGACAATTTAGTCTTAAATCTTTAGAAGATTTGTTAATTTAGTCTTAAACATTTTAACTATGTGCATATTTAGCTATTCCAATTAATTTTGGTTGAAAATTGTTGACATGACAATCATCTTATATGGTAAAATCGACATTAATATGAACAATTTTTTCAAAATTTTAAAACTTTATGCATTTATTTTTTTTCCTTTCTCTTTTTTTTCCTTTTTTCCCTCTACAAGCAAAGGCAACCCTTATTGGCCTCTAGTGAAGCCCCTCGCCATTGTTAGAGTGCCCTCTCCCATTGCCGACGAAGGGAAATAAGGGAAAAAATAAAAAGAAAAAGAGAGGAAAAAAAAGACAAGTGCAAAAAAAATTTAAAAATTGCAAAAAGCTGTCCACATTAACACTAACTGGACCATATAGGATAATTGGGCATTTGACGATTTTCAACCAAAATTAGTCAAAATGATTAAATTGATAAATCATCAAAACAAATTAAGACTAAATTATCAAATCATTTAAAGGTTTAGGAATAAATAGCAAATTATCAAAATGTTTAGTATTAAATTAACATAATCAAAAGGTTTAAACCATTGAGCTTTGCCTAATGCCGCCCTTCTCATATGAAAAATGGAATGTGAGAGATTCAAATTCCTATTTTCTTAGGAAGTTAGGGTGGGACGATTAGCTTTAAATGTAAATTTCGACTCCCACACTCTACGAAAAAGCAAGACAAAAGTCTGAAAGTGAGTTGAGAGTTAAAGTAAATAGACAAATTAACTTTTTGGACAATATTCTCACGTTACATCATAAATAGGACGAGTTCTTTCCTTTCGCCCCTTAAACTCCAACATCACTTTTTGCTCCGTATTCTCTCATTTTCAATAAGTTCAGTGCATTGATTTTTATTAGATCGTCCAATTTTGTCTAAATCGCTACCCTCAACCGCAAATCTGTATTAGAGTCCCATGCCCCTAGAGTTTTGGTAACCATCAAAAGGTTCCACAAAGTTCGCTCAAAATTCCCTAGAATTCAGTCATGACATTGGCCGCATTTGCCAAAAATGAAGTCCATTACCGAAGGCGGAATCCGTACTTGGTTAGGCTTTAGCATTTTCAGTGTGTTAATACGTTTTTTTGTTTTTTCCCTTCCATGAGTAAGAGCCAGAAGCTCTCGCTTCGGATAAGCTTTCGTCAATTTTGTAATGTTTTTTTTTTTAAATAGTAAAATTCATTTACAAAATGTGTAAGTTACATCCTATTGTACTTTTAAATTACATTTTGAAAGTCATTATTTGTAGTTAGGAGAAACCCTCTTTGAGCATTTCCAAAAATGTCCTTGAGGCGACGAAGGGCGGACTCGAGCCCAATCAAGCCGCCGTCGCAACCTTTGTAACTGAATGCCTAGCCAAGCCGACCAAATTTCAATTCAAACCCTTTCGGCACAACCCAAAGCAAATCGGGATCGAGAAGACTCCCGAGCCAAGCCCATGATCAAGTCTACTATCCCGAAGACGAGTCGGGTCGGGTCGGGTCGGGTCAATAAGAGCAAATAAAATCCGATTTAACCAAAAATGCAAATCGCAAATCTCAAGTGCTCGATTTGCTAAACAAAACAGATGGAGTAGGAAGGGGGCAATCAGAATGAGTAGGAGGTTCAATTGAATCGTCACTTCGTTAATCGGATGACAATAAAAACTCATCATCACTTTGCCCCCCTCCCCCTCACCTCAGAAATCTCCTATTCAACAACCGAAGCAGGCAAAGACGAATGCCGAGCGAAATCCCGGCCGAACGAACTTTTTTCTTTTCGGGAAAAAAAAAAAAACAAATTCAAAGCGAAAGCGAAAGCGAAAGCTCGAAGAAGGCTCGATCTCAAGAGTTTCTCTCGGACAAATGCCTCAATTTGTCGTCACGATGTGATTAAGAATGGAAATATATCGGACTCGTCATCGATTCTTGTTCGTCACTGAGAAACCCTGAGTGCTTTAGAAAATTGGAAGAAAAAGAATCGGCCGGTGGAAATAGAAACGCGAAAGAAGGGTTTGCAAAACTTGAACGCGAACCAGAGCATTTACGCCGACATGAGTGATTCAGATCACGGCAGCCGAAAAGGAGGAGGAGGCGGCGGGGGGTATCTGAGGAGGGTTGAGGATCGTCGGTGCAGAGGATATGGGAGTCGAGCTCGATTTATAGAGCCAGGAGCGATCGGCGCGCTAGGGTTTTTGATTGTCCGCGGAGGCGAGTGGGGAAGAAAAGAGAGAGGCGGGCGCTTGCGAGGAATCGGGTCAGGCCCGCTGAACCTTCTTGTTGGGCCGGACTCGGCCCGATGGGCTTCGATGGGGGAGTTCGCTCATAAGCCAGATGGGGATTTTTCTTTTTTGCCCCTCCCGAGACCCGGGCACGCGGGAACCGGGTTGATCTCCACCGTCGATTCGACAGGGACCACGTGAGATCACCTACTTTGTAGGATTTACCAGATCGACGGTCACGATAGATTCGCTCCAATGAGCCACGTTCGAGTCGAATTATTTTTTCTTTTTTTTTTCCTGGATATGGATGCGATGGACCCAATATGTAAAAAGCTTAAATTAACGTCCTATTTTGATTCTCCTTTATTTTTAATTAAACTAGCCTTAGAAAGAAAACCAGCAAGCGGCGACGTTTTGTGTCGTGGGTTACTCACCGACACGTAGGCCGAGTTTTCGCTTAACTAGGTCCCCAATGTTTTGAACCTCAATATTTTTCTTTTCTGGTGTCATGTAGAATTTTATAGAATTGCAATCAAGAATTTTTAAAGAAAAAGGCATTCTACCATCAACGATTGGTTTAGGGCCTATTTGGCTACTGATCAATTCTCAATTTTTTCTATTTTTTTCTCTAAAATAAAAAATAATAATGATAATAAAAATCCGTTTGATAATATCAATTAATTTTTCTATTAATAATTCTAGAATCAAGCCTTTCTTTTATCTTTTTTTTTTCTTCTTCCTCCTCTAACTGGTTGACGATCAGAGACAAGATTTAGTAACCTCGCCTAGATCTACCAAGGTCAAGCCTTGCCGGTGGCTAGGTGAGGCTCGATCTCGCTTAGATCTAGCAAGCTTGAGCCTAGTCTAGCCATGCCGAGGCTCCCTTGAGACCGAAATCAACATAGGCAAATCCACTCGCTCCGGCTAGGGCAATAGCAACCGCTCCCGATTTATAATTGGTTTTTCGTCGGCGCCTTAAATCGAATATTTCAGCAACGACATAATTTTTCAATACCATCCAAAATTCTTTTTGATTTGCCAAAAGCCAAAAACATTAGAAGTCTCCTGAATTTCATGGCGTGGACAATTTGCATTGTGAATGACCAAGTGCTTTAGCTCTATAGTAGGACCAAAGCACAACAAAGCATCATCAATACTTAACACAGTTCACGTAGCCGACGGACATTCATGATCAAAGCCAAAGTACAAATCAGGACGATGTAGAGAGGCACTACTAGGATGGATGATCTCTAGAAGAAATGGACCACGAGCGCCCAGACCGGGAACACGATCAGGAGCACGATCCCGACCGTGTTGGATATCCCGTGCGATTGCGTGAAGGCGTTCCGGAACCCGCCCGACGCCCGGATGTGCTCTTGCAGCAGGTAGCACCCGATGAGGAGGCATATCAGGACCCCGATCCAGCGGTCTCTCAGCGTGTGCGCGAAGAACTCGGGCGCCACCACCAGGAGCAGGATCAGTGAGCCTGGCATCTCCAACCATTCTGCATTGATCAACCAGGAAAAAGGGGTTATCTATCGTACGAAGCAGCGATCGAATTCTATTATGGACGTCGGTTTAATGACTGCGCAGTCGATGTTCGTTCTGAATGGCGAACCAACCGGGCCTCATGGATCTACCT
Source organism: Corymbia calophylla (assembly GCA_014182845.1). Classification (NCBI taxonomy): domain Eukaryota; kingdom Viridiplantae; phylum Streptophyta; class Magnoliopsida; order Myrtales; family Myrtaceae; genus Corymbia; species Corymbia calophylla. The sequence continues at coordinate 11,517,210 of CM024701.1, read as the reverse complement.
GGGAAATGGCGGGGGAAGAAGAGCCTCAGCACCACCGTAATGAAAGCAACCCATCTTCCAAAATCTCCCCTGCGAAAATCACAGCTCAATAAGGACGTACTATACAGAAATATATAAGCCGAAAAACTAACCGATCTCGAGCTATTTACGATGCTCGAACCGGACCTGCTACAGTATATGCAATGCATGAAGTTCTCGTCGCGAACCGCTAGGCCTATGTCGTCGACTTCCTAATGAACACGCGATCCGATTATATTGCGCTTTGACAATCGAAACGGCACAAGATCATCACCTCAGCATGTGAAACAAGGAAGAAGGCAGGCTGAAGAATACGTAAGGGACGAGGAGCGAGGTCAGCATGTTGGTCCTCCAGTTCGTGCGATCCAATATCAACAGGTATCTGCCAAGTCAAGCCACAGAAAAACAGGCTCAGCATAATTCGCTAACACCGAAACCCCGGTCGCCGTGCAACAGAAGCGGCGAAAGAACCGACATGGCGGCGCAGGAGGCGGTCCACTTGAGGAAGGTGGTGCCGAAGTGGACACCGCCGAGGCGGGTGGCGTGGTCGAAGAGCCTCTTGGCGGCGACCCTGAGCTCGTGGATGTCGGAGCTGAGGAGGTCGTCCTCCGCGGCCGAGCCGGTCCTCATCGCGAGATAATCCATCCTCCCCATTTCTTCGTGCGGCGCGCCGGACGGAAGGGAGAACCCGAGAAATGCAGAGCAGAGATCTTAAAGAGAACGGAGTTCGGTGAAGAAAGTTACGACGACGGCGACGGCTCCACAGCTGCAGCCGGTGGAGGATACAAATGAGGAGGAGGAGGAGGGGGTACAGTTTTGTACGCTCCTTGGAGGGATGGTTCGTGGTGGGGAGCGCCCTGCGAAGCTTCGGATCTCGAACCGTTTCCTGCTTTTGACTGTCGAGTCCGGCGCCCTTGAGGGGCCTCCCGTGCGAGTTCGCCGGCCAATGAGGCCTTGCCACGTGGCGCGTTCGGCTTCTTGGACATGACACGTGGACGACATGGCGTAGATAGAGTTTGTCGCTTACAGGGCGATGTGATGCGATGGATAAGATCGATCGCGATGTAGAAACTTAGAAACTTGTACGAGAACTTGTAGCACATTTTTTTTAGGATCCAATGTGAGCTCGGGTTTTCTAAACTTAGATTAATCGAAAGGTTAGGAATTCGATCCGGGAGTATAGAAGCTGGATTAACCGCTAAGCATTAGCAACACATGGATCTTGCGGGTCGAGGTGGCAAATGGATGGGGTCAAGTTAGATTTGAGTGAGTTATAAATCGGTTTAATCCAAATCCATCCATTTAAAATTAAAACTTCGTTGATTTCACAAAAAAATTAGCGTTTCTAAAAGAAAGTATTTTTCTAGAAAATAACCATATTTTTCAATGTTCGATTCAAACTTGAAAATGAACTACAAAATTTTCTTTCAATGTTCAATTAGGAAAATTATATTCGGTTTTCCTGTGTACCCAACTCAATCCAAATTTAACTCAAACTTAATCATGGAATCCATGAGAAAAACAAATAAGATTGCTCGACAATTCTTCAAAATTAAATAAAAAAATAAAAAAATTTCTGCAAACAAAATGAAATCCCTAACCATAGAAGAAGTTCAAGCTTGAGAAGGCTAGGGTTTTGAACCCCGACGGCAGCTATCTCAGCCCCGACGATGGTGCCGTGGATGACGGCGGCCCTTGACTGGATCAAAAGCGGGCAAATCATGTTAACTAAATTGAATTCACCGAGCCATATGTCTCCTAAATTATAACATGGCAAAGGTTGGAAGACGGGGCACCACATGACATCAATCATGCAACCAATGTAGAAAATACGATCGTCCGACGCGAGCCATTCTAATGTCGAATTGCGAGTCGGATTTGAAATTTGGTGTCCTGTCCAAAGGACATATAGCTTTACATTTTCCAATTAGAACATATAGTCCAGTGCATCTCTAGGAAGTAAAAGTGACATAGTTCGAAAGAGCCAGGTGAATCGGCCCCAATTTCATTTTTGCCAAGTGTAAAATTTATGATCGTTATTATGGGACTTAACCCAATTTGCAAAATAACTGAAAGATTATCCACAAAATAGGACCTGCAAATCTTAGGGTGCCAAAAAAAAAAAGAGAGTAAATTGTATTGTCCTTTTGATCATCACCTCCGGTTGTTTAATAAGCTGTTCGATGAAGGCGAGCTCTGATCACTGAGCCACGGGTCCTGAACCGAGACCAGCGAGCTATCCTTCACCTCCTCCAAGGCCGAGCAGTCGGCCGGCTTCGGCGGAACGAACAGCTTCTGGCTCACCCCGCTGCACTTCTTCCTCAACGGGCCGACCGTCGACCTCTCGCTCCCGGCATAAGGCGACGAGCAGATGGACGTCACGGCCGATGCGGCGCACGCCGTGTCCTCGTCCAACGGCTCCCACCCGCTCTGCCTGACCTGCTCGAGCTCCTCCGCCACCTCCGTCATGGACGGCCTCATGTCGCTGTGGAAGGCGAGGCACCGGAAGGCCAGCTCGGCCACCTTGTGGATTGACGTGAGCGTCCAGGCGTCCCTGTGCGGGTCCAGGAACGGGTCTACGATGTCATCCACGCAGCCCCTGCCGATCCTGTCGATCGCGAGTGCGGCGAGGTTGATCTCGGTGTGCGGCCGGGAGAAGTCGACCACCTTCTGGCCGGTTATGATCTCCACGAGGACCACTCCAAAGCTGTACACGTCGCTCTTGTCCGAGAGGTGGAAGTTCTGATGGTACTGGGGGTCGAGGTAGCCCGGAGTCCCCTGGGGAGCCGTCGAGATGTGGGACAGCTCCGACTCCACCATCCCGAGCCGGGAGAGGCCGAAATCCGCCACCTTCGACTTGTAGTTGAAGTCCAGGAGGATATTGCTGGACTTGATGTCTCGGTGGTAGATCGGCGGGTTGACGGAGGAGTGGAGGTAGGCGACGGCGTGAGCCGTCTCGGCCGCGATGGTGAGCCGGACCGTCCAGGGAAGCCCTTTCCCTCTCTCCTTCTGCAGGTGCTGCGACAGGGTCCCGTTCGGCATGAACTCGTAAACGAGGATCTGCCGATCCCGCTCGATGCAGCATCCGAGGAGGCGGACGAGGTTCGGGTGGCTGACGGAGGAGAGGAGCTTGATCTCGTTCATGACCTGCTCGATGCTGTTGGTGTCCCGGTTCTTGATCCTCTTCACGGCGACCCACTCGTCGCTGTGGAGCTTGCCGGCGTACACCGTCCCGTAGGCGCCGTTCCCCAACCTCTGCTTCTCGGAGAATCCGTTAGTAGCTTTCTCGATGTACTTGTATGGATACAGTGGGACGCTGGAGCCCCCGGCGGCTTCATCCAGGAGCCGCTTCGCGCTCTTCTGGCTTCTGAGCGAACTCGACCGGCGTCGGATGAAGAAACACATGCCGGCTAGACCGGCCATTATCGAAGCTCCGGCAACCAGCCCTGACAGCAAAACGATGTGAAAATTAATGCTTTTCTTGTATCTAAGAGAATGCAGATCGCGAAGAAACCAAAACCCTCCTCAATCTAGTATCTCATTCGATGTGAAATGCAAATCGAATCCGACATCGAAGTTGACCATTAGCTTCGAATCTCAAAAGGCGACATGTCGAAGCGCAAGCACTAATTTGAAGTGTTAATCCGGTCTAATTTGCGCGTCACAGGAGGAAAAAGATCCTCAGGACGACATTAAGTAATGGTGTAGATGGTAGCGCGAGTCGAGAATTCTGCAGCTAGTAATATGTTCCCAGACAGTCGAGATTACGTACCTCCGACAAGAAGACCGATCCTCGAGCTTCCTTTACAATCGCCAGAGAAGTACTTGGAAGCACTGCAACTCGAAACTGCAGAGAAGCAAACATTATGCAGAAATTGATTAGCAGAGACACTTTTCGGCACCAGATCAGAGTTTAAACGAACGGGCATCGAAGCCTTCGAAAGTGCTCGTGCCATCAGGGATGCTCGCGCATACTTCTATCCTGGACCGAAATCTTTCGCGAAGAAATGTGAATTATACGACATAATTCGGGATTAACTGACAGTTTAATCTTTCGCGAGCATTCAAATGTTTTCTAGAGTTATCAGACAGTTTCGCTCCGTTCAGAAAACTAGCACAAAACCAAGCCGAAAGTCGGTTTCCGTTGCTCTTCTTCATCAGCAGAGGAGCAAATGCAGCAATCTGCTGCTGGCATTGACCTGAACAAGCCAAGTTCCGAATCCAGAAGTTCTCATTTCCGACAGAATCAGAGTCGGTCATTTCCGCGTCCCGTCGTCTATTAGATTCTAGCAAGTATCTCGGCATGACAATGCGACTGGGGACGACACGACAAGGGAGGAAACCACCCAGACCGCCAGAAACCGGCCTATATCCTCGAAATGGGAAGCCGAGAGAGGCGGCGGGGAAAGTCTCGGGCTCCGACAAGAAGAGTCCTCGGACGCCGCCTGTTCCTATTCTCAGCACACGAACGTTTCCAGCCCATCGTTCGGACGGCCGAAGAAACGCAAGCTGTATCTTTACTGGACGCCTACCCACATGGGCGCACGATGGTCAGAGATTTCATACGACACGTTATCATAATCTAAACTGCTTTATCCCCCAACAGAAATCTGAACCAGAAACGTGTTGACCCTGAGGATGTCGGGTCAAAAGTTCTGCAGTCTCCTCCCACCTTCCCTCCTGTTAATGGGACCAGCGATTCCAGGTTTCAAATACTATCCAGATCCTAGAACTTAGAATCTACCGACCCTAAATACACTTCCTTCAATGTCATTGCATATCCTAGAACTTAAAATCAAGATCGATTCTCATCGATCTAGCTCTTGAGTTTCCGGTACCATTCCAAGATCATGCTAACCCTACGTCGGAATCAGTAAACAAGGGGAGGGGAGCGCCTCTTTTCATGACATTGATCAGAGTCAACGAATGATGGGGTTTAGTCAAATGACAACTGAGGGGCGCACGTATCCACCATCTTTGACCGGTCGCAGGGGAGAGTTTCGCTTACAAAAAAAAACCCTAATTGCATTTCCCTATGTTACTGCGGCTCTTTTTATTTACAGCCGGTTTTTTTTATTTATTATAAGCATTTTTATAGGACCGGCCGTACTTTTGACCAAATCAAAAGACGTGCGTGCGCTCTCCCTCCCTCGCTCCCTCCCTCTGCATGTTTACCACGTGAAGTTACTGCGGTCGCGCCCGGACGTTTAATTTTGGGGTATTGAATTTCTTAGTCAAAAAGCAGAAAATTAGGCCGACCACCGGAATGTAACTTCCAAAAGGTAAAATCTTTGGAATAAAGGAGCAATTTTTTTTTTTACAGCTACGTGATTATGACATGAGAAATGTCGACACGAATGCCCATTTCAAATTTAATTTTTGCGTGAATTTCTTATAAATTTCGTCGGTCGTACTAGATAGGACATGCCGAAATCAAGTTCAATATGATTTTGGGTAATGTAATTCTTAATCCGGATGGTGGGTTTTTCTTGCTAAGATTTACTAAAATGTTGTGCAGTGTGAAATTTTCGGCACATTAGGAAAGTTTGCATATAAATTAAAGACTAATGTATTATTACTGACGAAAATAAACATGACAAATGTCGAGATGAATGCTCATTTCAAAACATCACTAAAACCTTCTCCCATAAAATTTAATTCCTGCACGAATTTCTTATAAATTTCATCTATTAAATTTTATCAGCCATGTCAAACAGGACAGGTCCATATTGAGTTTAATATGATTTTGGCTAATGCGATGCTTAACCTATATGGTGGGTATTTCTTGCGGAGATAAAATCTTCGGTGCATGGTAAAAGTTCACTAATAAATCAAAGACTAATTTATTATCATTGACTAAATAAATCGGGATTCTTATCGTTTAAGAAAATGGAATGAATAAAATGCGGTGTCGTGTGAATGCATCGCGCGTGTGCGCGTTGGTCAGTCGAGTCGGGGACTCACCTCTCTGGCAACCGCTGCCGCGGGCGAACCCGTCGCCCTTGAACCCCTCCCAGCACTCGCACCGGAACCCGTCGCCGCCGTTGGGAAGCTGCACCGTCGTGCAGTTGGCGTCCTCCGCGCACTTGCCGTTGCCTGCGCAGGACCCTTCCAGCCACCAGCCGAGCTCGATCACCTGGAACTCGAGCGAGTTCGCGTCCGTGCCCACGGCGGAGACCGACGAGAACAGGAACTTGCACCCGGTCCCGTTCACCACCTCGTACCCCATCACGTCGGACGTTCTGTTCTCCGGCGAGAAGCAGCTTATGTTATCGCTCCTGGCCCCGCAGCCCTTGGCTCCGAACCGGCCCTCCACGAAGCTGGTCGGGATGAGGCAGCCGCCGCCGCCGTTGATCGGGGGACTCGAGCAGTTCTGGAGGAGGAAGCCGTTGGCCCAGGTGGGCGCGTAGCCGACGGCGAAGAGCGGCTCGACCTTTCCGACGGGGCGGTCGCAGGCGGCGGGGAGGCTGACGAGGATGCTCGACCGGGTCGCGTTGATGACCCGGAACTCACCGATCCTGATCTCGCTTTCGGTTTTGTTGACGGCCTTGCAGCTCAATTCGATCAGGCATCCGCTCGAGAACCCAAATGGGTAGTCAACGCTCTTCGCCCCGCACGTCCGGTTGCAGGAGGAAGTCGAGCTCTGCGCTCTGGCTCCAGGCGTCGGGACGGCGGCGGCGACGCAGGCGATGACGGCGACGAAGAAGACGACGAGGAGGGTCATGTCCGAACCAATCACTCACGACCCTCTTCTTCTTCTCCTCGTCGGCGAAACGACGGGAGGCGAAGCTTGATGAGAGAGCTCGACAGGTCGAGAAACAGAGCAAAGATTGAGCGAATCCTCGGCTCCGACCGCCAAGTGCCGATTGCAGGGGCAGGCAGAGAGACCATCAACAGTCAACGGGGGGAGATTAAAGACGGGAACGCTGGCGAGCCATCCGTCTCCATAAATGCTCGCGGAACAGAGGAGGAAAACCGAGGCGGGGTTTGACTAATTTTTCCCTCCTCCGAGCTCTGCTCCAATGGGGGGTCGGCCGGCGTTACTGCTCTGCTCCGATCTCCGATTGGCGGCGGCGATTCCGAGCTCCCCAGAGCGCGCTCGAGCTCCGTGTTTTCTCGATCGGAAGGGAGGAGAGAGAGAGAGAGAGAGAGAAGAAGAGAGAAGAACCGTGAGGTTGTGGGAAAGCTCTCTGCTTTTTTGACAATGGGGAGAATATGGTAATTTTGGTACAATGAAGGAGGAAGATGGCAAGAAACAGCCAAATTTGCAGAAGCGTACATCTACTAATATAACAAGCGAGGGGGGGCAGTTTTCAAAGCTTTGACCACCACCACGGCTTTGATGACGTGGACTGGCCACAACTAAAGCATGTATCTGATCAGAGGAGCATAAAACTAATAATGAAATCATTATTTCAATAAAACTTGTTTTGTTTCGCAGGAAATAAATAATCCGAAAAAAGAAAATTTCCCCTTGAGTCGCCTGGAATAATTATACCGACGATAACTTATGTTTGAATACCTCTATTAATGATGAAGATATTTTCCTTTCGTGTATTGTCGTGAACAATACATTTTTTAGGGAAATGTTGTCCCAATTATTTGAAACAAAATAAAATAGGAATCTTGGAAATTTATTGAAGGGCATTCCTTTTTTTAAATGTGAATTGTGTTCGGGATTGGCAATTTGCATTTGTGTGTATAATCGCAAATTGTAGTCACTTTGTTGCGAGTGGGTAGGCAACGGGGTTTTTCATTTTTAGAATTCGCAAGAAAACTATATATGAATAGCCTTAGGTTTTTTTTTTTTTGTCGTTTACGGCCTTAGGTTATTATTTTGATTTTTGAATGAAAGGACTTAGTTGAAAAACGTGGCCAATCTCCCACACGTAACCCGTCCTAAGTTTATGCGCAAAATGGCCAGTTTCTTCACTCGTGCAATTAGGATTTTCGACAAATTCTCTAATAATACCCCACAATTACAATTTCCAATGCACCGATTGTTATCGTGGTATGTTCGATAAATCCTTTAAAAATTAATTACTTTTTCATTGTGCATAAAATTCCACGCAATTTTCTTTTCGACTAAACTATTTTCTTCTTGACCGATATGATCGAGTTACAGCCGAGCTGACGCAGACTTCTCGTTTAATTTTTTGGTGGGGTCGGTAATGACGCTCTTCTACAAGGGCATTATAGTCAAAGAGTCGTTGTTTTCGGCCTTTAATTATTTATTTGTTTGTTTTCGGCCTTTTGACTCCCGTCCCTTTCCCGAATTTTTTAATGCCGTGCCGTCCAATGTCTTGTGGACGAGGAAAAGAAAACCTAAAAATACTAAGGAAAAGACCATAACACCCCTCTCCTGCCCCAATCAATGTTGACTAGTGCGGGTTCCTTAGATTCCTAATCCTATCACCTGTTGCGATCTCGTTGACTTGTCTCTCCCTATAGCAAGAAAAGTCTCACATCACCTGCTCCTCTTATAAAATGGATTTATTAATTAGGCAAAAGGAAAAAATTAATAATAATTCCATCTATTCGCATCTCTCGTGATATTGAAGGCGATTCATTTCGATATGTATTTTAAAGGATGTCTTTATCTCCCTTAGCGATCAACTAGCCTAGGACTTGGCTAAAGGATTACTAAGTTCACACCTAACTTTGGCTCTTCCAAACTCATATCAATTTGTAATTTAGGTTTAAGTTTTTATCATGCCAGATCAATTCATTTCAAAGTTGATACTAATCATTTTTTGGCAAGTTGATTAGAAACTCAAGTAAAGTGCGAGAGAACTAGAGATTAAAAGAATTCGGGAATTGTTATAACGCCTTTTTGATACATTTTCTCTTTCATTTCCAAAAAAATATTTGTCAAGCAACATGAATTGATTTTAACCTCATCCACTAACATGCGGGTATGCAATCAATGAAATTAACACTCAATAATCAAAGCAAGTAAATAAATTGCTAGAATATGGAAAGAATTCACTTACCTTGAGGCAAAGCAATTTGTAACAACGTTAATTAAAAACACATATTTAACCTAAATATAGTTTTAACCATTAGGGTTTACTCCAATAGCCACTCTTCTCACATAAAAAAGGGGAAGTGAGGGTTCGAATCTCCACCTTCTCAGGGGGTTAGGACGAGAATGATTTAATTTCAAGAGTAGGTTTCAACTCCCACACCCTGCACGGAGGCAAGGCAAAAGTTTAAGCATTAGAGTATAAGTAAATTAGGACGTAGAGCAAGATTGACAAAAAAAAAAAAACCTACTATCACATGATTTTAATTAATTTTTTTTTTGAGTTTTTCCTTATAATGGAGATAATGACATCCTTCAAAATTATGCTATTCTAATTTAGGGTAGACATGCATGATGACCTAGTTCTAACATTGCATAGAAATATAAATTAATGAATCCTGAGTATGCAATCACTAAATGACATGGCATATATGATGTGAAATTTACGATACCTAATCCTATATGATATGCACATTATATTCTTTTATTTTCTATTAAAACCTGTGATTAAAAATTAATCAAAATAAATTATCTAGAATAAGATATCATCAAATTTAAATTAGGAAGTATTATAGGTTAAATCATATTGTAACTCAGAATCTTATCATAGTCTTCTAGAAACTATCTAGCATGCAATTCTATTCAAAATTCCATCCTCCCAAGAAATTTTATTTGAATACTCATCCTGATTTACCATACAATATTTTTTGAAATTTTGTAATAGGAATTAAATCAAAAAGGATAAGCACCCAATTGCAGGAAATAAACATATACTCAAATAAGATAATAAGATCACAAAAGAAAAGCATAAAATCACGAAAAGATATTAATTGACTCAAATTTGCAAGCAAATAATAATTGATAACCTAATCTTAGGACTTAAAAGATCAAGTTATCAATTTAAATTCCTTTGATAGACCATATTTGCTAGGCAATTCATATAACATTTCACAATGCCTTTGTATTACATTTCTCAAACTCTTTACAGAAGAGTAGTAAATGCCCAATTCAAATTTTATGTAATAATATTGTCACTCATAACTCATAATATATTTAATCAATGCGACTTTCGAAATTTGACTTTACAAACTCAAAGAAAAATTAATCACCACTCACTTGAAAAAGCCTTAAAAACCAAATAACAAAGATTACTCAAGCTGATGAACTCGCAATCATATCTAATAAATGAGAAATAATATAAAATCAAGTAAAACACTACCTCAACTATGATTCAACTAAAATGAATCCTATACGTCGACAAAACACTCGCTCAAAGCAAATTTCATAGGTTGTCCACTACACATAATTTGGGTGCAAAACTTTAAAAATTTGCTCCGATTAAACTATAACTCAAAATCGATTTCCATGAAATCCTAGGATTCCAAACTCTCGTTTCCATATATTTCCACAGCTTAACAATTCCTAAATCAGACCTAGCAATTAAAAATTTACATAACTCCTAACTTATGCCTTAAATTAGAAAATTATTTGAATTAGATGAACAAATGACTTGAATCCTTACTGGCGCCGCGAAACAAAGTTAATCTTGTTTGGCAGGATCTCCAAGGCATGTCCACGTGAACTTTTCTTTTTCTTCTTTCCTTCCATTACTCTGTCTTTTTACTCTCTCTCTCTCTCTCTCTCTCTCTCTCCTCTCTCTCTCGTCACTGTTATCTTGTTCTTTCCTTTGTTTTATTATTAAATTCCATTTGTTCTTAGGCGGTTGAATTGAATACGGGCCGTGCTTTCTTTTATTTATCTATTTTAGGCACATTCGTTACAACAAGGACGTCGGTCGGTGATGTGGGGTTGGGGTGGGCTAGTTCTTTTGGGGCTTTTCCCACAAGATGAATACTCTAGTCATTTTGACATGCACTTTATAAGACGAGGTGCATTAGCCGTATTCAGGTGAAAACTCGCATGTTTTTACAATCTCATGGGTGAATTTTATAGAAGAAAATGACATCGCAGATTGATTTTATAGAGAGCCAAACAGCCTCCGATCTGCACAAATTCATAAACGTGGGACAATGTCGATGGAAACACGTGAGAAGGGAATCGTCCCACGTTGCTTACAGAAAAGAACTTTTTAAAGCCCTTATCTCCTATAATAGTAAGGCTGCCAAGGAGAGGGATAATTCTAGGGTTTCTTCTTTAAAATTTATTATTATCATCATCAGCATTAATTCATGTCTTATAACACATGTTATAAGATAATCTAAAAGAGCTTTGTTTAAAAAGACGAACCTACACGACATGGATTCTCAGGGACATGCATTGCTCTCGTCCCTTTGCCTATAACCTAGCAATTACAACAGCAGTACGACAGATTACGGTTCGATTACACTTCTAATATAGCTATACCAAATGGGTTACAGCAAGTGTCATCAACTTCATCGTCGCCAACAAGTAGCGCAGCTTGGATTAGAGTTTCCAGTTCGAAGCAATTCCAGGAAGCAATAGAGTGCATCCGATAATATGAACTGAAAAGTAATATATCATCTATGCGGGGCCTCGGGCCAGCTGGTAATTCTAAGGAGAGGAGAAAGCGTCGTCGTCGAGGGGCTCTTCTTGTGCTGCGGACGAGCCGCCGAGGATGGACTCGAAGGCGTTGCGGACTCTGTTGATGCGCCTGTGGTGACGTATGCGCCTGAGCACCGCGTCCTTCTCCAAAGACGGAGCTTTGCTCAAGTAGAGCCGGCTGGTCACTTGGCTGCCGACGACACCGTCGGCACCGGTTCCTCTCTCTTCTGCTGGGGAGTGACTGGACTTCAGCTTCAACTCCTCGGCCTCCGAGAGAGGTCGACGACCGTGCTGGCCCTGCGAAATCAAGAACGCCATTCTTCTTCACTGGAAGAGATGATGATGATGGTGACAGCAAGGAAGGGGAAGGAAATGGTGTTGGAGGAGAAGACGAAGCTCTCCCCACGGGTTTTATATACTCTGGTTTTGCGCACTCTTCGTTTCTTGGCTTTTGTCTTCATGGAGAGATCGGCGGTTTGAGGGGTTTTTCTGGGGGTCCAGCAGAAAAAACTGTGGGTGGCGTTTCTTGATTTTTCTGATTTTGCTTCCGGCGGAGGTGACATGAACCTAGGCCATCTGTTACACATAAATGCTTGTGTTATTTAAAATAAATAAATTGGACGGTGCTTGTGATCTATGGAGTTTATACCTTGATTGGCAACTTGTCTCCACATGTTAGAATTAGGGTTACTAAGTCTAGTCCATCCGTACTGGTATTAAAGATGATGATTTTCAATTGTCATGAAAAAAAATTAAATTACTTGTTTATTCATGTTAATAAATTACTTATTCATATTATGTTAGGATTCGAGTTTTCCTTTATAAACGAGTTGTATCCATATTATCGTGTCGTGATTCATATCCCTTTTTTCTATAATGCATTTGCACACGTGCTTTGCTATATAAGGAAGTTTTTATTAACAAATGTTGTCATCGCATGTACTAAATATCTAGGGAAAAAAAAAGTTTTGTTATGTTGAAAGGGCCAAAGGTTTCCTTTTGGCCATGCTTGGAACTTGGAGGAAACTCCCTCTATTGATGTCTTTGATTATTGGGTGACAAATTAAGGATATTATCAATATACAAACTTAAACAAAAACAAATGTCTAATATTCATATTCCTTAAACTAGGAATGCAAGAAAACGGTCCCCTTATCCAAAGCATCCTCACCGGCATATAGATGTAATCAGTACATTGAAAATATATATATATCCCAAATCAAAATGAGGGTGAAAATAACGCTGCTCTTATGAAATTGCTAGTTTTCACAACTTTACAAAAATACAATGACGGGAAATAAATAAAACTGGTCAAGCCATATTTTGGCATTTGTAGCTTTTGATTTCACTCAAAAGCCAAAATGTTTGAACAAAATCATTTCTATCACTCATAATTTATAGCAACTCATTAGTAAATTAGCCTTTTTTATCATGAGATTTTGCTGACTAGAAATTCCCTACAAACACTATACTTGAAAAAGACCTTTTTCCTCTTTGAAGTTCCTATAGACTTTACAGCCGACGAGATGCTTTTGTACGGATTATCTTCAATGAGTAATTCTCTAACGTAAGTACAAAAGTTATCTGACTCAACTATCTCCATTTATTGACCCATTTTAGTTAATTAAGGGCCTAATTAGGTCGCTAAATTCACATCACAAAATCAATGCGTAAAACATAAAAATAAAATTCTGTTCATAACACGAGATATTCAAACCTTACAGCTTCTCGTAGGTATCCTAACATGTCCTATTCATGTACCTTGAGTAAGACTATAGCCTGGTCCAAGTTTGCAGATAAGGTAAAAAATAATGATAGAATGATAAATAAAAAGAAATATTTCGCTTCACATATGGTACCAATTACCAAAGGCGCGTGAGGTTTCCCCATGGCTTCCCAGTGGTCAAATTTATCATTCTCATAGACGAAAGTTTAGGTGCTCCAAGAACTAGAAAATCAAAGTTATTGTTTATTTAATTCTTCACACTTTGGAAAGTTAAACATTAAGAAGAAATTAAAGCTGCTTTTTTCTTCTCGTCTCCCTTTTGGACCATGGCCAATGTGGGTAGTTGGAATTTGAAACTAATGAGTGGTCAAACGTTAAGGAGAACGACATGATTGATTAGGACTCACGTAATTTATGAGGGTTGAGGATTCTGCGCCTAACTTCAAGGATAATCAGTAGCACATGCCCCTAAATCGCATAAGAAGGAAATCTTTGAATAAGTGAGGCAAGCAATGCACATGGAATTGAGAAGTATTTGATTCGAAGTCTTACTTTTTATTTGAAAGAGGAAACGACCATGTCAATTGTACTACTTTTTGTATCGTCTAAATTTCAAGCTAATCGAGTATCATGATCAATCGAGAACATGCTTTAGGATAAAACTTTCTTTATGTTATATTTAGCAAATATTTTTCTATAGAGTTTCGAGTTTTTTGGAAATCATTAGAACTATATTATCAAAAGAGTTCAACTGCACAAGCTGAAAAGGCGATTCGAATAACAATCTGACTCTCTCATAGTGATATTCCCTTGTGAGAGAGTTGGATCAAAATCGGTCAACTGTGGTCAAAACTTGTAATTTCTGCATTATCAAAATTACACGGGTTTCATTGTGAGGGGGTCGGGAGGTGTTCGAACTCTTTCGATCTATATAGCCAAATTTGCTGTGTAATAGTCCAGCTATACTACCATCATTCGAGCATTTTTATGTGGAGATCATGTCACAATGAAATCATTCTTTTTCCACACAATGACCTCATGTAAACCTAGCCAGTTAAGCTTATGTTTACATTTAGGGTGTCCCAAAATGAGCTCAAAAGTATCTTCTTAATTCTCCTTAGGGTTGGAACATAAAGGGGATTTTGAGTCCATCATGTTTCCCATGAAGTTGCTTCTAAAATAAATGATATTTTTAAGATGACACAAATTTTATTCCTCACATCTCCCAAGTAAAAAACTTACATCTTTGAGCATGTACAAACTTTCTTTCCCATTTAATTGTTTGGTCATGAAACTAGTGGTGCATTCACAAAACCTCGAATCCACTCATCTAAATTGGCTCCCTTTCCATAAGGAAAAAGAAAAAGAAAAAGAATCTCTTTAAATTCCTTCTTGTTTCTTGAATGGTTTGCTAAAGGGAGTAATCATAACGTTACACTCACTTGAGATTGATCAATAATTAGAGCATTTTCATGCTTTCAGCTCGGAAATCCATTGTTGTTGGTTTGGATCATTGCTTTGGGAAGCTTATATTTAATTGAGGGTCGTGACGATGGGATACTACGTGGGGTCTCCTTCATAGATCTAATTACAATTGAACTCCTGAGTTATAAAAGAAAAAGGAAAAAGTCACCGAAAATTCCAAATTATATTCTCGGTAGCATATGTACCCTAAATTTTTTTTTAATATAAAAAATCTTAGACTTATAAATATATGACACATTTACTTTCTGTAAAATTCTGTCAATGAGCATGTTAAAAATTTGTCTACTTGGATAAAAGAAGGCAAATGATATTAATATGACACCCATGTGGTTTAAGTAAAGTAAAAACTTCATTTTTACTAGAAAAATCATTTGACGAAGCATTGAAAGAGAGTAAATGTGTTATATTAATATAAATTAGAGTTAGGGTAAATGTACTGATGAGTATAATTTTGAATTTTTCAACATCATAAAAAATAGTTATAGGTAAATCTGTCAAGGTAAACGTAATTTCATTATTTCTCGTACCTTTTTCTATAAAAAAAAAAAAGAAAAAAAGAGAAGGAGAAAAAGCAAAATGGCGTCATCTTTGAAAGCGTAAGCCAAAGGTCGGCCACTTCGTACTACCGTCCTAAAAACAGTGGGCTCCCGCCCATCGTTAAACCGAGGGCTGACTTGTTGCTTTCCACTCTGTACGAGAACGTTAGCGAATCGGGACACTGTCATTCCGGCACAAGAGTTCCAATCCTCTGCCGACCCATCATCGCCCGCCGACACGTCCGCTGGTTTCTAGCCCCCGAGAACTGCAATTCCCGCCCTCCGCCACCTGTTTGATGATATGCGCAAGAGAGCACCAAGAAGCGCATGTTCGTGACTGGGGCCAGAAACGAGGGATGGTCACGCCTTTCCATCTCTGCTCCGCAGGACCATTAGTGACTTAATTGTTTCCGTGTAATCACACTTTCCTCTCTCTTGCGGGAATGGCAACATTATCGTCATGGACCTTGTTCGGAGCACTCGTTTGCCGACCATGCTTAATGATGAATATTTCGACTTTCAAGGCAGCGATTATACATGACACGAGAAAAACGTTGTGCTGAAATATTTAACCTTTCTTATATTGTTCGTCGTCAACAAAACGTGGCTCGCCTTGCTTAAGAAGTCTTCTTTTCTCCTCTTTGCCAATGAATTCAAATGCGTGAGATTGAGTTGAGTCAATTGTAGTGAAGAATTTGGCTCACCACCGAGCGCACGTCATGTATAATTGTGGGTTCCCATATTAAATAAGATATCAAGCTGTTACCGTATAATTAGCTAGATTTTGCTTGATTTTTCCACCTTATTTTCTCTGTCGTTCTCCTATAGATAGCTACCGTTTTCACTATTCCTGCACCATCCGAATACCGAGGTTGATACTATTTTGAATGTGTTGAGTGCCACAGGATGGCCAGAGGCTTCTTCTCAGTCTTTTGCATTATGTAAAGAGCGAAATTTATCCAAGGATGGTGCTTACATTCCACAAACATTCATCATTTCTACAACTTGCTTTCTTTGATGTATTTAAAAGATTTACATCATACTATAAAAATTAGAAAATTAGAAAATAAAATAAAAAAACCTAAATCTATTGAATGATTGCCAATTCAATTTTCAATCTTTCAATTTAGCCAATTAAGTCTTAAACATTTTGACTACCTATCAATGTAGTTATTCTAACTAATTTTGATTGACAATTGCTGACATAAAAGCTAACCATCCTTTATGACACGAATAACGTCAACGTGGATAATTTTTTGATTTTTAAGATAAAATAATGCTGACATGGCCTCGCTTGTGGCCCATCGTCGACCATGGCCACCAGCAAAGGAAGAAGGGGAAAAAAAGAGAGGAAAAGGATAAAAGATAAAAGAAAAAAATTTAAGATAAAATATATTTAAAAATTGCCACATTAGTGACAACAAATATCTAAGTCGGTGATTGTTAGCCAAAAGAACCGCATTAACAGATTGTCAAAAGATTTATGACTTAATTGATTAAAATTGAATTGGCATTTGCTTAATAAGTTTATAATTTTTTTTAATTATCCCTTATCATAACAAATTTATGGATTTTTTATAAATTTTTTGAGTTTTTTCTTTTCTTATTCTTTTGTTTCTTTTTTTTCCTTCTTTCTCCACCAGTCGCATGACTAATGAGGCTTGACCTCACTAGATTTGCCCTTGCCATTTTGTGAGTTCAACCCAAGGCGAGTCTCTAGCGAGGCTAAGCCTTGTTAGCCTCGCTTGTGGCCCATCGTCGACCATGGCGACCAGCAAAGGAAGAAGGGGAAAAAAAGAGAGGAAAAGGATAAAAGATAAAAGATAAAAAATTTAAGATAAAATATATTTAAAAATTGCCACATTAGTGACAACAAATATCTAAGTCGGTGATTGTCACCAAAAGAACCGCATTAACGGATCGTCAAAAGATTTATGACTTAATTGATTAAAATTGAATTGGCATTTGCTTAATAAGTTTATAATTTTTTTTTAATTATCCCTTATCATAACAAATTTATGGATTTTTATAAATTTTTTGAGTTTTTCTTTTCTTATTCTTTTGTTTCTTTTTTTTCCTTCTTTCTCCACCAGTCGCATGACTAATGAGGCTTGACCTCGCTAGATTTGCCCTTGTTGGATTTTGTGAGTTCAACCCAAGGCAGTCTCTAGTGAGGCTAAGCCTTGTTAGCCTCGCTTGTGGCCCATCGTCGACCATGGCGACTAGCAAAGGAAGAAGGGGGAAAAAGAGAGGAAAAGGATAAAAGATAAAAGATAAAAATTTAAGATAAAATATATTTAAAAATTGCCACATTAGTGACAACAAATATCTAAGTCGGTGATTGTCAGCCAAAAGTAGCCAAAAGAACCGCATTAACAAATCGTCAAAAGATTTATAACTTAATTGGTTAAAATTGAATTGGCATATGCTTAATAAGTTTATAATTTTTTTTTAATTATCCCTTATCATATCAATTCTATTGTGTTGGTAACTCACTTGGCTTTGTTCTAATTCCATCCGGCGACACCGAAATTTAGACGATACCTACTCCATCAACCAATTTTTGCTTCCAAAAAATGCATCGGTATTCCGTCCAAAAGAATAAATTATCACCTAAGTGGATCTGATTCAGCCCACGAAACGGTGCCGTAAATTGAAAAGCCTCTCGATCAAAGGCCGGGGTGTGGATTGGTGGGAGGGATTTGATCTTGAGCGTCCACGTGTCGTCACCTCGTGTTGGGAAACACGAGACGAGACTTGGGTGAGGAACGACGGATCTGCGCAAGTACACCCAACCCTCATATCTGGGCCTTTTGGGCCGAGAGCACAAAAATGTTTGGAGTGGGCTCTCTTTAGCAGCCCAAGGAGAACATTATGCAAAACAGGACACGTGTCATTTGCTAATATATATATTTTGACCATATCTTAGGCTTAGGAAATAAGGCCCCATATGGATGATTTTTCTGAGCCGTTGAGCCGTCACCTAACTTTGGCACGAACTTTAGTTCCCGAATCCCGACGCCACCTCCCCTGATCGCTCTTGTTTTCAAGTGATTCGGTTGGTCTACCGAATAAACCACATGACCATCTTCGCGCAACGTCTTCTACCGGATATTTGGTGTGCGAAAAAGTGTTCGAGAATTAGTCAAGGCTGACTGACTATGACGTGACCAGCTTTTTACATCAGCTGAGAATATGGCCTGCCATGACATGCGATGCTCGGATAGGTAGTGACCCGTCGCCCGACCCATTAATTAAGGGTGATCGGTTCCCAAGTGGCTCAATACCCACTAGGGAATTGGAAAACGAACAAGCTAGTCTTGGAATCCGATCCTGTCCAGTTCATGGGTGGGTGAATAGAACCGGACACTATCTCTCTCTCCCCCCTCCTCCTCCATAGAATTTCTCTTAGATTCGAACCCATATCTGATGATAGAACTAGAATAGATATTTTCTGTTTCCTACTCACACGAGCCCATATCCTTGCTTTTCGATCAATCTCTAATTCTAATCTTCCTCCCCAATCTAATATTATGGTCCTGGTATAGACCGAAATTCCGTTATGGTCCAATTCTGACCAGTAATAGATATCGAGACTTTGTAATATTTGATTGATCACAATTCTGTATATTCCATTTACTATAGAAGTTCCCGGGGAATTCATTAAAGGAATGTTTCCAATAAAAAGAGTTTGTTCTTGCATATTCCTACTAGTTTTCCAAAGCGTGAGTAAGAGGGATTAAGATTTTGTTTCAGATTTGGAAAAGACTAAAGAGGTGTGAAAGAGGGGATTTTTTATATTTGTAAGAAATACAAATTTAAAAAATCGGTCCGATCCGAGTGACTCAAATGGGCGGTTCCACACCTAAGAGTGGGAACTTGACCGAAATCCATCAGTTCCAATTGCATGAAACTAGGAATTGGATCAGTGCTTCGGGAAACACCCAGGACCAACCTGTTTAATTCGATCCGAGCGGTTCCTTTTGCTCACCTTTGTACCATTAGGCGGGGATACTATATTGAGGTATTAATCCTAACTAAAGCATGCTTAGAAGAGCCTTAATCAAATCTCTTTTGAGTTGAAATTAAAAAAATCAAACCTGAGTGGGTGGGTGCTGTTCTCTTTAAGTAGGGAAGGAATCCTTCCGAAGGATGGGTGACTTTCTTGTTCAGGTCACTAATCGCCGCACATGAATCTCTCCTGTCACCTTTCTCACAACGCATGGCCCCAATAGCGGAATCCGATGAAAAAGGAAACAAATTATAACTAGAAAATATTCCCAAAAATAAAGTGGAACATATCTACTTGTGCGCATCGAATTATGTCCCATATGTCCTATAAAATCATATGCTGACCATTGGAGTTATATATGACATAGCTTAGAAACCTAGAAAATTGTATATCACTCGAATTTAATAGATTATCGACATGGTGCGGTCCTTCAGCCGCCTCTCGGCCCTCTTGGCAATTGCCATCCATCGCCACTCAAGACTAATGCCACCTAAAAGTTTTTGCTCAATCACGTTACAATTTTACAATTTGACAAAAATGAGAGTTTGTGAATGACATGATCTATTATCTAACTTTATGTGCATAAGACTCATTTTTGTGAGTTGTTGGCTTGTTGCTACCAAGCACTCCTTATTGTTCACATGTCGTTATTATAGAGAAGGTTCAAATTAGAAAGTTTGGAATGATGTGAAGCGGCTAGTATATCGTAATTAGTTCACAAGTCATTTGTTTAAGTTATTTAGTGAATCCCACTTGGTATGTTGATGGATTTATGGTGCATTTGGAAGAGCTTTTGTCCAATGCCTTTGCATAATATAAGAGACTTTAGATTAAAGAGTTGCCATGAGTGTTTTACTTGTTATACCCTAAAGGGGTTTTTTTATAAAGCATATTTTCAAAATAGAAAAGAAGGAAGAAGGAGAATGGAGAGGATTCAACCATCCAAACCATCCAAGATCACGAAGTGGGGGAAACAAATCTGGCAAAGTAATTGAAGCCGAAGAGGATCGAACCGTTGGAAAAAAGAAGAAGGCAAGGCGACATCTAGGTAGCGTGATTGTAGGGAGCCGACGAGATCATGCGACCTCGGGCAACCGAAGCAAGGTGAAGTCAAGAGTCATGCCGATCTAGACAGCCCTTGCTAGAGGTTGCGTGAACCTAGATCTTGACGGCCCTTTGCAAATGTCAATGAGCCTTGCGTGACCCTCATCCCTCCAAATTTTCACTTGACAGACCTACAGCTATCTACTATCAATCCTCGACTCTTGGTGACACTGGACCCTCGGCAAACATTCCTAAGCAGCTACCGACTTTGAGCTCACATCGATCAAAATCTACAGTGACGGTGGGTGTTTTTGGAAAGAGAGATGATCAACAGTAGAGTGAGGGCAAAATGGGAATATGAAAATATTAGGGTGAGCAACGTTAATCCGTTGATAGCATTAAAAAAAAAAAATGATGAAATGTAAATGCTAGATGGGAGTTGCATCTGGCTAGAGGACTTTTGGAAATGCTAAATTTGATTCAAGGGCCTTTGGGATCGGGTTACCACATGCATCAACTTTGGCATTAGGGCTTTGGTGACCCCAAAGTCTTTCGAAAAAGGTGAATCACACTCAAATTCAGAAATTGTACTCCTCCCCGATTTTCCCGGATGAAGATATCATGCTTCAGTTGCATGTCCCAGCAGAATGCTTACCCAAAGTTAATTAAAATCTCTAAGTTAGCACTTCGCATAATAACCTTCCTCAATAAAACTGTGGTCCAGCTACTTCTTTTTTTTTCTTTTTGTTAAGCTATCAAGTGATGTCTGGATCAATTTTATATAGGAAATATTATACAACGGTCTATGAATTTTATCTCAATGTGCAATGTTGTCCATAAATTTTTAATTTATTTAATGTGATTCATGAACTTTTGATTTGTTTAATTTTAGCATATTTTGAGTTCGAATAACAACTTCCGACTTACTTTTCTTTAACGGTGAACAAATTTATGAACCTCTAAAAGAATTAAAGTTGCAATTGGAAAAAATGAAAAAGAAAAAGAAATCGACTCTGCTTGAGTGGACGCATTAAAATTGAAATGGATGTGCGTCCCATCCGGGGCATCTGCAAAAACATTCTTTGATGGTCCTCCCTCCTCGGATTCTGAATGTCCACCCCCCATTTATTGTAATTTTTGTGCGCATTAATAATAATACACGGGATGGAAATTAAATGGTTCAAGGTACGGACGGATATATGTTGCTATTTTTCTCCAAAAATACATAAAAAAAAAAATTCTCGCCATTACTGTAAAGGAATCGTAAAATGATGTTATCATCAATTCCACTATAAACAAAAAATACTAACATTTTATGATAGGACATACAAATGCCGTACCATATAATTGAACTATCATTACTAATTCGTACCATCTAGCAAAAAATCACACTAACATTATTTTGCAAAGGCGAAAATCCGTGCACATGTTACATTATTAATTACCCGAAGAAAATGCATAAATTAAGTTTGAAATTTAAAGTATATGCATGTATAATTCTCAAAAAATACGTATTCGTATGCGTATATTATATAAACATACGAGTATTTACTCTGGAGATTTTTTTTTTTAAAACAAAGATTTTGAATATTTAATTTTTCCCCCTTCAATGCAAAGTCCGACCCCACAGCGAATCAGAAAGATACACAATCGGTCACGGGCTGCCCGTGCTTTCAATCTCAAAGGACACCGCATTGGCAGTGCGATATGTACCGAGGCTCTTAACAAGAACAGGGCAGAAGAAAGGCCCAAAATCTGTCTGAAGTACAAGAGAGAGGGAAAAAATCATAGGCCGGTGGTCCAATTTATATACATCAATGCTTACGTAAAGAGAGACAATTGACAGAACCCTTTTGTTTCTCTTAAAAATAAATAATTTAAAAAATATTTTTAAAAAAATTATTACTTATATCACGTATAAAAATAAGCAAATGAAGAAATATTTGTATGGTTTTACAAAAGTATTAAAATATAATTTGTTATCGATAATGAAAGTATTTCTCATTAGCTAATGATTTCAATTGATACAAGCAATCGCTTTTAGGAAAAATATTTTCCGAAGTATCTATCTTTAGTGAATCAAATTGAGCAAAAAATCACCAAGAGCACTCTTATTTGGGGAGCCTTTCTTTTGCGGGAAAAAAATCAATGATTTGGAAAATATTTTCTTAAAAATGATTGCTTGTATCACTTATAAAAATGCATACACACAAAGTATTTTTCTATTGTCCCACCAAAATGTTTAGATATAATGTTCTCGATAATGAAGATATCTTTTGTTGACTAATTATTTCGGTGTATTTTATTTTCTCATGTTATGCATAATAACTATGTTGAAAATCGAAACGTTTTTAATTAAGCATGCTTAACAAGTGTCTTATGCTTGATTCTAGATTATGTTAAGGATATTGCATCGACTCATTTGACCGAACATAGATTGTCTCATCGAGAGAGAGAAGAGATAAACTTGTGGGTTGAATCGCCCTCCAACCGGTTGGGTCAAGCTTAACATAGACCGGGTCTCTAAAGGCAACCCAAACCCTACTTCAGTAGGTGGGCTTTTGCGCGATAAATCAAGTAATGGACTCGTTGGATTTGCTCAAACTATGAGAGTGTGCTATTCGCTCAACGCATAATTATGGAGTATCTTTTTGGGTCTTAAAGTGGCAATTTCTTTAGGTATCCCCAAACTTATCGTTGAGGTATACTCATAATGTGCTATTTTAGTACTCCAGAAATCAACTTCCACTCTTAACTCTGGGGACACGCTCATTTCTAAGATTCAAAAACTTTTAATGTATTTTCAACGTGTTAGAATTTTGCACAATTTTAGGGAAAAGAATTCACGTGCTAACTGGTTAGCAAATTGTGCCATTTAGCCTTGTGATGTGAATGACACTTTAATCTTGGATAGGCCACCAAGAGTTTTGATTCCTTTGTTGATAGGAAATCAAGTTGGATCTAATTTCGTTATGTGAGTTTTGCAGTAACTTTTGGGCTTTGCCCCATATATATGTAAAGCAAAACTTAAAAAGAGTCTTGAGTAAGAGTGAAATCGAGTCGAGCTACTTGGACTAGACTCAAAGACTAATTGTGTATCTAGGGAAGTCGAGTTCGAGCTCGCCAAGCTTGTGAGCCCAATCGAATTTTCTTTTATTGTTTTCCAAAATATTTTTATGTGTACAAGAGGACACATAAGTCATTCAAATTACATAATTAACCCTAATAAACAATCATATAGGAAAGATGTTCAAGCCTATTAAACTAGAGGCCTGAGATTGAATACACACATAACTCTATTATAATGGGTCGGATTCAAGAATTTTGATTTTCTATTTGAGCCGAGCTTGAATAAACTTTGATGCTCGATCAAGCTTTTGATTATTAGGCTCTTTTGTTGTATCATATAATTTATTGTATATTGGTAATAAATGAATGACATTCATCGGTATCAGTAATGACAAGTTTTCGTCGACTAATCATTCTGAGTATTATAATCGATTATTCTCGTGAAAAATATTTCTCACGTTGTTCATTTCCCACGAAATGAAGGAGCTTTCCCAATATGGATAAAGGTAATAGATCAACAACCTCCTTTAATTTCAATCAGAAATTCCCGATCGCCCAAAAAAAACACGAGCGAAAAGACAAGAAAAAAAGGCCACCCCCGGGCCCACTGCTAAGTTGGCGTATAGGGAGTGGATATTAACGATATATTTTTATTATTTAGAAAATTATTAACAGAAATAACGAAAAAAAAAAAAAAAAAGGGCAAAAAAAAAAAGTGAACAAGTGGCGGATTCTCTCTCTCACTCGCAACCAGCAGCAGCAGCCGGTTTTTCTTCTTTGGCTGTCCTTTTCCCTCACCTTCCCCCAAGCGCTTTTCCTTCTCTCCAGACCCGCCACCCACCACCGAACGCCACCACCTCCGCCGCCTCCATCTCCGCCGCCGCCTCCGCGTCCTCTCGCCGGACACTAGCGTCCTCTCGCTTTGGCCGCTTCGCTCGCGGTCGTCCTCCGAGAAAAACCGCATCTTGCAATAGCATCTGGCCTCCCATTTCCTGTCCGTCCTTTTCCGCTTTTCGTTCCCACGTCGCTCCGGCGTCTCGTCGCCGGCCCAGCTTCCGCCGCCGCCGCCGCTTCTCCATCATCCGCTTCCCTCCGCGGAGCGATTGGGGGGACATCGCTTTACCTTTTTCACCCCTCACTTCCCGCAAGATGTGATCCCCCCGGAAAGAAAGGCGGCGTCTTTTAGTGCTGGGTCTTGTTCTTGATGCGTCCGCTTGCCGGTTGGGGTTGCTGAATCTAGGGTTCTTGTCGGAATGGCCAAAGTGGGTACCCCTTTTTCCCTCGGAGAAGATGGCTCCGCCCAGCAGTACTCGTTCGCATTGGAGTACGAGGGTCCGCCCGTGAGCCGGGATCTTCCGCGGGCCGTCCCGATCAACCTGAAGCAAATCCCCGTCGCCGCGGTGGTCGCGCAGGTCTCCGTCGCCGATAAGCTCTCGCTCCCCATCGTGCAGCCCATCGTGGCCTCCGTCGCCGACCCTTTAGCCAAGAAGCTCTCCAAGGAGCTGAATGCCTCGAATTCGACGGTCTCGCCCACTTCCGTCATTGAGAACAGCCGTGAGCGCGTGTCGAAGGAGCTCGATTCCGCCTCGGAGATTGCCGTGTCGCCGGTGGTGTCCGGGATTATAGCGCCGGGGCCGAGGGGCGGGGGCAAGTCGTCGGGTGAGTTGAGTAGCTCGGGCGCGCTAGAGTTCTCTAACGGCAACTGTTTGTCTGGAGAATTGTCTGATGTCGTGAGTAGTTCGCACGGATTGGAGTCGTCTTCGTTGAGCCATGAGCATTCGAGGGAGTTGTTTAATGGAGCGCAGAGTTGTAGCACCATAGAGTTTTGTGATAGTTTCGACAAATCGGGGGAAAGCTCCCAGGCATTTAGAGTTTCCAATGTTGGGAAGGAGAGCGTAGATTTGAATGATTCTAACAGGCTGGATTGGGCTTCTAGTGGATCTGTTTTGAGTTTAGAGTGCCCATCTTCTCGGAAGACTGGGGATTGTACCGAGTCTAATCCTGATCTTAGAAGAAACCCCACTGTGACGTTTAATGACATTGAATTGGATGGTGGTCTTGAAGAGCAGTTTAGCAGGGATGAACAAGAAGTTGCTTGTGTCAAGAGACAACCTCAAAGTAAAGGAAAGAAAGGATCTTGCTATCGATGTTCTAAAGGGAACAGATTTACTGAAAAGGAGGTTTGCCTTGTTTGTGATGCAAAGTATTGCAGTAATTGTGTGCTTAGAGCAATGGGGTCAATGCCAGAAGGGAGGAAATGTGTTTCTTGCATTGGCTTTCCTATTGACGAGTCTAAGCGAACGAATTTGGGTAAGTGCTCTCGAATGCTTAAACGGTTACTTAACGATTTAGAGGTCAAGGAAATTATGAAGACCGAGAAGTTGTGCGAAGTGAATCAGTTACCTTCAGAGTACGTGTGCGTAAATGGGAAACCTCTTTGCCCAGAGGAGCTGCTAATGCTACAGACTTGTCTGAACCCACCGAAGAAGTTAAAGCCTGGGAATTATTGGTATGATAAAGTATCCGGATTATGGGGAAAGGTGAACATGGTTTCCAAGAAAATCTTTCAATTTTTTCCCTCTTAATTTGTTAAGTTAATGGTCTGTAACGGATAATGCTTCCTGGTGACTATAACAGGAGGGAGAGAAGCCTTCCCAGATAATCAGTCCCCATCTCCACGTTGGGGGTCCAATTATGCAGGATGCTAGCAATGGAAATACCCAAGTGTTCATAAATGGTAGAGAGATAACAAAAGTGGAACTCAGAATGTTGCAGGTTACATCATCTCACTTCTCAAAATCATTTTGAAACATTGATTTGAGAGTATGATTTTAGGAAATGAATTTTGAATAATGCAGTTAGCGGGAGTTCAGTGTGCTGGTAACCCTCACTTTTGGGTGAACGAGGATGGATCGTACCAGGAAGAGGGGCAAAAGAACACGAAAGGTTATATCTGGGGCAAGGTAACATTCTCTGAGGCATCCTTTTACGTTTTCATTTTTAAGAGATTGCTAAACTAAATGTTTTACTGGGATGTGCAACTTTCTTCAGGCTGGGACAAAGCTATTATGTGCTTTCTTGTCGCTTCCAGTGCCTTCTAAATCTTCTGGCTCTTATGTGGAACAATCGAACAGCCTGCTTAGCAGAAGTGTTCCTGACTATGTTGGGCAGAGAATGCTTCAGAAGATTCTTTTAGTTGGATATAGTGGATCTGGAACCAGTACAATATTCAAACAGGTAATTTTTCCTGTCCAAGCATGCCAAGTTTATGATGTTGGCACACGTACAGTTGTACTAGATGACATAGCTGTCGCTCTTGAAGACTCTGAGAGAGAGCTCTGTGATTGCGTACATATGGAATCAAGAGCTGTTCCAGAGTCCATGCTTGTAAAATATTGAAATATGCTGGCATATCATAATGAAACTCTTGGGCCAGAGTCCCTGCTTTTGTTTTAGTCTATATCATGTGTTACATCACATGATTGTGCTTACAGTTTCCATTAAACTAGAAAAGAGGTAAGTTGGCTATATCTATATATATATATATTACTCAACAGTGGTGTAGAGTTTATGAGGTTGAGATAAGAAATGGAAAAATGATGCAGTATTTAGAAGAGCATTTATGATATAGATCAAGTTAAGGACTTGACAACTTGCTTGAAAGCGGAATCTCAATTCCTTTAAGACATACCCTAGTCCTTCCTCCATGCTTCATTATGACCTTTATGAGGAGGTTGGCTTTCTTTAAATACATTGGATCTTCAGACTTCTTTCCATTACTTTTGAGTGTGTCATAGGCAATTCTATGTCTTCTATTAGTAGCATGGTCTGTGCACAACACCTGGAAGTTTCAAACCAAGGAAAAATGTGCATTTATTAATTTGATCATGCAGGAAGCTGAGTGTGTGGTGAGTGTACTTTTGGATAAGATTGGAGAACATCAATTTGAACTCTTCTCATCTTTAGATAATCTTGTCCAGTTAATTTGGAATTCATTTGCAAGAAGACATGGCATTTAATCGCTAAACCTTGCTTTTTGCGGCATCTCAGTAGGTGTTCAGGTCCTCAGCAACATTTTTCCTCTGCTTCCTTCCTTTTTTTACCCAAAAATGTTGTAAAAGCTAATGCTTTGAGCCATAGTTATGGAATGCGAGTGATTATAGACTTACGCTCTTTGTCTTTTTCATTTATTTATTTATTGTTTCAACAAGTTTTAAGATCCATTGAAGCTCCTCTGCCTATGGATAATAAGAATGAGCTTATATCCACTCCAGGTGAAACTTCTCTATGATGATGTCCCTTTCTCACCCGAAGAGCGTGAAAATTTAAAGATCACTATTCAGGGCAACGTATATACCTATCTTGGGATACTTCTTGAAGGCCGTGAGCGTTTTGAAGAGGAAAGCTTGTCTTACATGAGGAAAAACTGTTCTTCTGGTGGCAACGACCATATAGGTGATTGTTTGATATACTTCTCTTTTCCTTGCCCTTAGCTGTTTTGTGTAATAATAGAGGAGGTTGGTCTGTACACGTGAAACATGTCCTAAAAACAATATGATGGGCTTATGTCCTTGAAAAGCTTGGATTGCTAAGTCAAAAATGTGAAAAAGTCGTGATGTTTGAGCCTAGGACTGCGGGAATAACATGATGGGCTTATGAGAAGTTCCCCATAGGTTGAGAATTGGGTTTGTCATTTAATAGACAAGATGCTAGTGACGTTAAATAGCAACTCTCCAGTATCCTTTGAAGACTCGGTCTTGTAGTTCGTGGCTAGCTCAAGGAAGAGATTCTCTATGAATATGTAATCAGTGTGTGGAGATGGCTTCTGTTTTATCGCACGAAGATTCTAAAAGCATGATTAGAGATTGGCATAAAGACATGGTTTTACTCATATGTAAATCCTCACTTATATATCTAGTAATTGGGTATTTCTGAAAGAGCTTGAAGTTCTTGGGGTCTCTCTCTGGTATTAAGATCACTTGCAAGTGCGTAATGGCCAAATTAAAAGAGAATGAAATATAGAGGGACGTATTGGACCAAATAGATGTACAGAAGGTCAGTTGTTCGACTCAAAATAAAGATTCAGGCCTACTGTTTTTGTGACTCACAATACTATTGTGGACTGAGAGAAAGAAATTTAGGAAGTATAGATAACTCACTTGGATTATGTATAAGATAATAAAAATCACATCGCGTATTCCTACTATATCTACGAACTAACAACAATAACTGGTTGCAATAGTATTGGCATAAGAAATTTTATGTCTTAAAGTGCAAATTGTCCTCATCACTGAATGCGGCTCAAATATGGCATTATGACAGAAAATCAAGAGGAAAAGTCAATATATTCCATCGGACCACGTTTGAAAGCCTTTTCAGACTGGCTGCTAAAAACCATGGTGTCGGGCAATCTGGAAGCCATTTTTCCAGCTGCCACACGTGAATATGCACCACTTGTGGAGGAGCTATGGAATGATCCCGCCATTCAGGCCACTTACGGCCGAAAAAATGAGCTGGAAACGTTACCTACCATTGCCAACTACTTTTTAGAGCGGGTAAGATAATGTTTTGTTTCCTTGTGTGAAAGATTTTCTTATGAAGTACGGATTTGTAAGAACACTGATTATGCTCTTTCTATTTCTACTATCAGAAAATAGATTATGCTCTTTCATTTATTTTGGAGTAGAGAGTTGTGTGCTACTAATGGTGATGATGCTCACTTTCTATGGCTATTCATGGCAGAAAAAAAATCTCCTGTTATATATGTGATTCTCCATCATTTCTTGCTTCTTTCGACATAACTGGCCTGGCTTTTCCTTGCTCGCTTCAAATTAATAGTGATGTCTGCAAGATGATGATGGTAGAAAGTAGAAACAGATGGAAGTTTATCTTGCTGAGATGCTATTAGCTTATATTTGGGGTAAGTAATAGATGGAGCTGGAGATGGAGTTGAGTGAGTGGCAGAATGGAGGAATAGTTGGATGAGTATTTCATTGGCTATTCCTTGTCATTTTAAAAAAAAATCGGGTCCGAGTTAAAAGTGGCAAGGAAGTGATTCCAAGATATTGATTGCATCCTTATAAGAATAAAAATCATATAAAGGGGGGGTAAAAAAAAAGGGAAACGTGCATAAGTTGAGAAGAAATTAGTAAATTATTACCAGATGATGACATGGGTTCCATGCCCCAGAAAAGCAGAACCAGAATTTCACTTTGGATCAAATATACTGCAAGGGAATAAGTAGGCTCTTAATACAAAGAGAAGAGATAATCCATATTGTAAAAAATGGTCAAGTAAGTCCAAGACATGCATACTTTGAGTCTCGATTTTTTTTTTATATGTGAAGCTCTGAAGCAATGTCAGTCACTATGGTCAATTGCTTTTTGTATAATTTGGTCATGACCTCGCTTGTGATTTACAATGAATAATGTGACCTTAATTTTTTGGCGTTTGCTATTCCACACTACATTCTCCTGCATCTTATTACTGTATGGCTACCAGTTAGCCTTTTCATTTCTAATGCTTTTTCCTCTCTGTTCAGGCTGTTGACATTCTGAGGTTAGATTATGATCCCTCAGATTTGGATATTCTGTATTCTGAAGGCGTGATATCATCAAATGGACTTGCTTGTGTGGACTTCTCGTTTCCCCAGTCTGCTTCTGATGATTATACCGATTCAATGGATCAGCATGACTCTATGCTTAGGTCGGTACCATCTCATTAACCTGCCTTGTAGTTGCAGCACCTGTATATTGTTTAGTCCTTCTTCCAAGCATTGCCAAAAATATTTAGGCAGATCAAACTCAACTGTCACTTTGCCATCGAATTTATTTTAAGAACCTAAAGATCGCTGCCCCACAAGCGAATTGAATATTTGACTTTAGCAGTTTCGCCAAGTTGAATCCAATTATAATCAGTCTTGACTTAGAACTCAAGTATCTATGCCTAGTAAAAGTGTGGTGGTTCATCTTGTTCTCTACCTTCTTGATATGTCTCACACGTTAGATCTCAAGTACTTCAACTTTTTTTTTTTCTTGATGTTTTTGCAGGTACCAACTAATCAGAGTGAACGCGAGAGGCCTTGGAGAAAACTGCAAGTGGCTAGACATGTTTGAAGATGTTGGTCTCGTCACCTTCTGTGTCTCCTTAAGTGACTATGATAAGTATACTCCTGATGCAAATGGGTCCTTGACAAACAACATGATACTGAGCCGGAGATTCTTTGAGAGCATTGTCACTCACCCGACTTTTGATCAGATGGATTTCCTTCTAATGCTAACAAAGTTTGATCTCTTCGAGGAGAAGATAGAACAGGTCCCACTAACCGAGTGTGAGTGGTTCGATGACTTCCACCCTCTTGTCAGCCGCCATCGCAGTAACAGCAGGAGCAACAGCATTAATTACTGCCCAACG
This sequence comes from Corymbia calophylla, assembly GCA_014182845.1. Lineage (NCBI taxonomy): Eukaryota > Viridiplantae > Streptophyta > Magnoliopsida > Myrtales > Myrtaceae > Corymbia > Corymbia calophylla. The sequence continues at coordinate 11,486,359 of CM024701.1, read as the reverse complement.
CTCGGTCAGCTGGGCTTCCACTATGTTGCGGTGAAGTTCAAAAGGCTTTATGCTTCACTCACGGGTCGGAACTTATATGTCGCTTTGGTGAAGGGATTGGAGCCTAGTAGCGTTGATGCGTCTCTCAAGTATGCGAGGGAGATTTTGAAGTGGGATGAGGAGAGAGGGAACTTCAGCTTGAGTGAATACTCGATGTACAGCACGGAGGGGAGCTCTTAGTGCAGACATTATTCATGTCGGGGGGAAGCTTGTAAATTGAACCTCCGAGCGGGCATTACTGTAGGTAATGTACATATAACGTGCTGTAAATTTAAGACTGGAGAATTTTTCTTCGACCTATTGTGATTGACAGAATGGAGGCCATTTCGACGAGAGTTTGGAATGCACTGCAAAGCTAGGCTTGGTAGTAAAATTCGCAAGGAAGGTATGGTGATGTTTGAGCTGTAGCGGGAATGTTTAATACCCTTTTTTTTTCTTTTTTTTCTCTATGTTGAGTAGCTTCGCGAGATTTATTCCGCGATGTGAATGAATTGAATGCGATATAGTGTGGAAATGTATCACGTTGTGTTTTGTAGTTCCACTTTGTTGGTGTATCAGTTTACCTGGTTTAACAGGTATTCGGTTTCGCCTTGTGAAGCCGATCGACGGATAACATTTTCTGGCTTCAGATCCAATGGACATATTCCATACGGGACCAGTCCCGTAACCATAGATTATTCTCTAAAAGTTGCTAAAGGTCGTGCTGCGCGATCACAAGCACGATCATATAGACAAGCAACTGCACACCTCTGCACCATAGGTTTTTCTCGAAAAGGTTCAGGTAGTTGAACTGAACTGCAATGGACTTGTACGTGCATCAGAGAATCTGTTCAAATTCGAGCAAACTTATCAAAAGAAGTCATGGGATGTGTTGAATGGTGTGCAGGAACCATGGAAATGACTTGTTTTTATTTGGTGGGCCGATAACGAGAGGGAACCATCACTAGGCCTTTTTGATAAGTGAAAAGAGCAGGGAAATAGGCGATCAAAGCTGACGGTCTCTCTCATTGTTCGCACAAGAAGTAGGGAATTTATTCTGATCGACAGATACATGATCCCAAGTAGAACTAAAAATTAGGAACAAATGTTTTTGTGTTTTTCTTATTTTATATTTTTGGATAATCTTGCCACATCTTGGCCCGCCCGACGCCGGCGAGGGTGTTCAACAACGGAGGGTAGATTTGGACTAAAGTAAAAGTTGAAGATATAATTTGAAATTACATGATCCCAAGTAGAACTAAAAATTAGGGGCAAACGTTTTTGTGTTTATTTTATATTTTTGGATAATCTTGCCACATCTTTCATTTTATATAATTTGAAATCACTAATTCGAATTTTCATTTTGATAATATCCATGATTAAGACTTTACTTTGTTAATATTTAATTTTAAGTTGTAATTAGTAAATTATAAAAAATGGTGGTTATCATAGATGATGATTTATCACAATCATCTAATTAAGAATACAAATGCAACGTGAGTAGATCATGGAATTATTCCAAGTTCTTGAGATATTTAGGATAGATTTAAAAATTTAAAAATTAGAGAACTTATTTCAATGATAAATAAATTCAGGTGGAATATGAACGGAATCCGTAACCGTTAACTCCTAATTCATATTCGCAATGCATTATTGGATTTGAATCAATGGGGTGATATTACCCATCAAGTCAGGATCTTTGGTTTTGAGAGTGTAAAATCTCGTGATGGGCAATGCCCGTACTCACAGCCTGTTGACGGTCTAGGATCGAACCCTTATAGCGGTGGCAGCAAAAACCTCCCCAAAACCCCGCCGTCCCCCACCATGCGCCACCTCCTGACTACCCATCACAGCCGCGGCCTCCTCCGCGCATGCTCCAAGGCCGCAGCGGCGGCGGCGGCGACGTCCGTGCATACCTCCCGCTACAAGGCCCCGAGGCCGCCGCCGCCCCCGCCGGACCCTCCGAAGCCGCCGAGGCCGCCGCGGAAGCCGGAGACCTTCGCCCTCCACGGCGCGACCTGGGAGGACCCGTACAGCTGGATGTCGAAGCTAAACGACAAGGTGGCGATGCGGCACATGGACGTCCACATGGAGCAGGAGGAGAAGTACGCCGAGGCCTTCATGTCCGACACCGAGAAGCTCCAGAGCAAGCTCCAGTCCGAGATGGCCTCTCGCCTCTCCTTCGAACTCTCGACGCCGCCGCTCCGCTGGGGCCCTTGGTATCTCTCTCTCCTCTGGTCCATGTAAAGTTGGGTGCTTTCGAGTTACCCATGTTGTTCCAATCGTGGGTTTCTCAGTGGTTTTGCTACTTATTTGATCTTGTGAGTTTGTTTCGTCATGTCGTGTCTAAATTTGAGACCTTGGTGGTGGCTTTTAAAGTAGTGGAGAGTGAAGGAAGAGTATGAATATTAAATCAATAGTGGAATGTGATGAAAAAATATCATCTAATTGTCGACTCCACCGTCTTTCCGATAGTATTGGAATCGATCATTTTCAGATTTCTTGTCACTCGAGAGATTCCGATGGTTCTCTGATGAGTTCCAGCTTTTTGACTTAGGCTATACTATAGGCGAGTTGAAGAAGGAAAGCAGTATCCGGTGCTCTGTAGACGATTAGTGAGCTTAAACGAAGAGTTCATCTCTCATAAATCTCCTTCAGCTGGATTTGATTTCACCTCAGGGAAGAGAATTGAGCAGAAGCTTGTTGACTACAATCAAGAAGCTGAGAGATTTGGAGGTAATGTTCCTCCCTTTTGGCTGAATCCATGCTCTTTTCATGTGAGAGACTGAGTACATGGTACTCTAACATGTCTCTGGACCTTATTAACATGCAAGTGGAGGATGAAAAGAATGTCTCTTTCATTCATTAGTTTATTTGCTGTTATTCTGCTTTAGCCTTTTCTGGATAAAGTGGGAGATGAAGGGGTATTCAAAGTTTCTAACTTTTGTTCCCTTGACTTACTTCTTGCTCACCCTGCCAAAGAAGAGGAAGTATTTCCCAACTTTTGCCTTCCTCGTGTTGTTGTATGTAATTGCATCCCTCTTTTTTCAGGTTATGCTTATGAAGAATTATCGGAGGTGTCGCCGAACCATCAATTTTTTGCATACACCATGTATGACAAGGACAATGACTTCTTTAAGTTATCTGTGAGGAATTTAAATTCAGGTTCATTATGTAGTAAGCCTCAAGCTGAAAGAGTGTCAGGTCTGGCATGGGCAAAGGATGGGAAGGCATTACTCTATGTTGTCACAGATCAAAACAAGCGGCCTTGTAGGTATGTATTGCATGCTATTGCTTGCTTTATCTTATATTTTTATGATGCTTAGGATTGATGAATCTAAATCAGCGTTTTCTGATCACAAGGCTGTACTGTAGCATGATTGGATCAACTGAAGAAGATGTTCTGCTCCTGCAAGAACTGGATGATAATGTTCATATTAAAATACGGCATACTAAGGATTTCCAGTTTGTGACTGTTAATACCTTCTCGGTTGCATCTTCAAAGGTATCCCTCCTGATGCTGATGTCTTGCGATAAGCAAAAGGTTAAAGCTAATCTAGCAAATCCATGTAGTTGAATCAACAGAATGATATTTCAGGTGTTTCTGATAAATGCAGCAGATCCACTTTCGGGCATGACGCTTGTTTGGGAGAGTGAAGGTCTATGCCATTGCATAGTTGAACACCATCAGGGCTACCTTTTTTTATTCACAGATGCTACAAAAGATGGTAAACCTGTAGAGAATCATTATCTTCTTCGAAGTCCTGTAAATCCTTCTGATGTTCCAGCAACTTGGGAGGTTAGTGGTAAGCTATGCTTTCTAACCAATGTTTTCAGCAGCTTACTTTCTCATCCTTCTAGTTTTCCATGTTACTTGCAATTGTGACATTTTTTAGAAACAGTTATATTAAATATCTAAAAATCCTGTTCTCTAGCTATATCTTGTTTGCATCTCCTAGAGTTTACGTCGCTTAACTTTTTTAATCAACAGCAGAGTTCCTGTAGAATCTTCACACTTGAATATATTATTTTTTTCTTTGCTCTTTTCGACCAGTTTCCTTGACCATTAATTTTGCTCTTTTTAATGCTGCAGAATGTATTTGTTGATGATGAAGATTCAGTAATTGAGGATGTTGACTTCAGTGATAAGTACTTGGTTCTTATACTAAGAAAAGATGGAAATTACAGAATTTGTTCAGTCGCCCTACCTCTTGGAAAGGTAATCGCAAAAGAATCTGCCATGGGATCTTTTAAAGTCATTCTTGCACTCAGCCAATAACATATAAATAACTTGTGCTCTAATTAATATTTCTTTGGACATGGCAGGGTCAGATTCATCTTAAGCAGGCTAACCCTTGTTTCTTACCTCTTCCAAATTTTGTCTCCCAAATCTCACCTGGACCAAATTATGACTACTATTTCACTACGATGCGTTTTACAATATCATCCCCTTTGGTACGTGTTTCAACACCTCATGGTTTGTTTCTTACATACTATATATTAGCTTAGTTTAAAATCAGCATATGGACTTTGCTTATTACCAGGACTTAAAAATGTCTTGTAGCCTCACATAGGTATTGTCTAGATTGACTACAACGGTTTCTAGTTCTTGTGAAGTCCCTTGCGAATTGTTTGTTTTAAAAGGAATTCTTACCATTCTTTCAAAGTAGTAAATGCCTAATAAGCCATCTCATTGATCATTTAATCCCTTTTCCAATTTGATGATTTTGTGGAATTTTGCTATTGATTTTATTTGTTAGTAAGTTGCCTTCCTCCAGCCTTCGTGTTGAATTGCTCAAACCATATATTCGGGCACAGTATGCAAGCCTTTATGAGGCATTTAATGTTTTTAATCATGTATCTGGCTGTTTAAAATAGCTCTACGGTTGCTTTGCTGTAACCTTACTAAACTTGATGTTTGGTTCTTTAGAAAGTATGACTTTGGGACTTTTGCTCGTAGGTTTTACCAATTTGAATTGTGGAAGCCAAAAGCATGATCTGATAAGGGGCCAGCTTTATCTTTTCACTTGGAGCTCCTAGTTTTTGTGGGCAGGGACCCTTTTGATTAGCTTTTGGTTCTAAATAGGCAATTACAATGGAAGTCATCTTCCAAGTAAATGTGATGGGCTTAGGTTCTATAGTTGCTTGTTCATCATTACCTGTGTATGTGAGTTATGTTGCAATTATCATTTGTTAAGAGTTGGAGAGTAGGGCCATCAGCTTAGTACATAATTTGTCACATTATAAAAAACTTTACGAATGATTGAACTTTCTGCAGCTGTTCTATATCCTCTCTGATGATGTGGTGGATGTTATCTTGGAATTTGCTCAACATGCAATATTTCTCTTTTATAGTATATAGTGGTTGCATCTTATGAGCTACTTTATCCAAAATGGCTCTGATGCCCATATATAAGTCATCTTACAATTTGTTGAAGTTGGTTCATCAGCTTAGTGTGACTTTCTTCATTGACTAGATTTAATGGGTGATTGGGCCTTCTGCAACTGTTGCATTTCCTCTCTGGTGAACACCTTCACATTGGCAACATTTGTTTCTATTGAGTGCAACGATTTGGAGAATGTTATCTTTGTTTTTGCCTCTTCAGACATCTGCAAGCCTGTAAATATTTCTCTTTAATAACATATAGAATGCGTATCTGATGGGCTTCTTTATGTCTCAGATGCCAGATGCTGTGGTTGACTATGATTTATCTACTGGTATGTGGAATATCATACAGCAACAAAATCTACTTCATGAGAGGACGCGAATTTTGTATGGGACGGCTTCTTCCGCTAACATTCAGGGAAAATCCTCTTCTATGACTGAGGTTAAATCAGAAAATAATCCATGGAATGAACTTTCTGAGTTTTATGCTTGTGAACATCATGAAGTCCCTTCATGTGATGGGGTTGTTGTTCCTCTGACTATTGTGTATTCACACACTAATAAGAAGGATAATTCAAAGCCTGGTTTGCTGCATGGACACGGAGCTTATGGTGAGCTACTTGACAAACGTTGGCACAGTGAACTTAAGAGTCTTCTTGATCGTGGTTGGGTTGTTGCATATGCTGATGTTAGGTATGTTTGCCTTGGCATGGTTCCCTTTTCTGTAGTCTCTAGTGTTTCTAGATAGGAATTTCCACTGTCCTTTTTCTTAGAGATGTAATTGTCATTTTTTATTTACCAAAGGGTTTCCAAGACTTGCTTTCAATTCTGATGGATTGCGTGGTTTGTCTGCAGAGGTGGTGGTGGCAGAGGTAGGTCTTGGTATCATGACGGAAGAAATAGGAAAAAGCGTAATTCAATCGAAGATTATATTTCCTGTGCCAGGTTCCTGATTGACAGAGAGATGGTGCATGAAAACAAACTTGCTGGTTGGGGATATAGTGCTGGGGGACTTTTAGTTGCTTCAGCCATTAACAAGTGTCCAGGCTTATTTCGTGCTGCAGTTTTGAAGGTCTGATAGACTCTGTCCCTGCTTTCAGGTGTTTTTTGATAATTGTCGTGGCATCTATCCTTCTTGTGCCTGTGCTGCGTGCATACTTGTTATGAGTTGCATTATTATGGTCGAGAAACTGCTGTTTGTTTTCCGTGTATCATCACCGCAATGTTCCATGAGTAAGCAAAATTTAGCAGTCTTACCTCGGAGGAGTTTTGTAGTACCACTTTGCATCATTTCCTATTATGTTTGCAATTATTTGGGAGCTGGATTTGAGATGATTACATGTGAACTTCTTGTTGCTTGCTTGTTCGTTGTATATTCAGGTACCCTTTTTAGATGCGACAAACACACTTCTCCATCCCATTTTACCACTTACAGCTAGCGACTATGAAGAATTTGGTTACCCTGGGGACATTGATGACTTTCAGGCCATAAGGGAGTATTCTCCGTATGACAATATCCCGAAAGATGTATCTTTTCCTGGAATTCTGGTGACCTCTTCCTTTAGTACACGGTAGGTCTCTTGTTTTTCTTCTTCAGAATTTAAGTCTCATCCTTTATTTCATTTTATGACTGGTATGGTGGGTGAGGGTTCCCGAATAACTGGTATGGTGGGGGAGGGTTCCAGAATAACTGGTATTGTGGGGGAGGGTTTGAGAATTGTAGACACCTCAATCAGTTTAGTTTTTCTGGGGTCAAGGTCACAGATGTTTATATGCGACAGAAAATGCAGCCAAAGCAGATATTTGAGTTATTCTCGAGGGCAGTCAGATTCAACAATATGCACGTAGATTATCAGTTCTTTGTGTAAAACAAAATGAATAACTGTGGATGCTGATCGGCAATAATGAGATCAGATTGTAAGTTTGATCTAGGTGAATTTCACATGACCATGTATATTTGAGAGTTATCTGATTTACAGATAATGGCTAGGCTACATTGAGGAGCCTGAGGGTTTGCTGGCTTGTTTCATTTCAAGTCATAAGACATACTCATAAGCCATCATGCAAACTAAGAAAAATCTCCTAGCCAATAAATCATCAGGACAGAGCTGCTTCTCACATATCTCCTAACATGAAAATTCCATACCATATTTTTGTTGTTGATAAGGAAATATCAACGGCAGTGTGGTTTTTAGCTTTTCGATGTTCTGTGGATTGGAAAGCAATTTGCATGGCGTTTGGTGCAACACCTGCATTTTGGTGCACACTAAGAGGAAAAAGAGACTTGCTGGCTTGTGGAAGGTGATCGTTTCATGGATGATGGAATCAGGCTTTTAGGACTGCTGCATCTTCTAAGGGTGTGAATAGATCAATGAGCGAAGAACTTTTTCTTCATAATTAATGGGGACTGTATTGACGAAGTACTTATTTCTGCAGTTATTGCTTACTTCTGTTTTGTCTGCTAGTCAGTTCATTTATTAGTGATTTTTGTTCGATTTTTCCTTCAAACTCATGATGTCATTGAGATCTCAAAGTGTTTACCATCCAATGATTCTTTGTGTTTCAGATTTGGGGTTTGGGAAGCTGCGAAGTGGGTTGCACGAGTCCGCGAAAACACTATATATGACCCTGAACGGCCCATACTTCTCAATCTAACTACTGATATAGTAGAAGAAAACCGGTATCTGCATTGCAAGGAGTCAGCACTGGAGACAGCTTTTCTTATTAAAGTGGTAGATTCCTAGGTTTGGCAGTACCATCACCTGTAATTGTGTCTGTACAAAAAACGAGACATTGAATTTCTCAAACACATTCAATGAGTCTTGACAAGTGCCTTTAAAGGGACTTTATAACATTCTCCATGTGTTTGTACTAATCTCCTCGAGTGTTTTTTACACATCCACAACAGATTTCTCTCTTGAATTTCCAAGGCTGGAGCAGGAACATGTTTTGAGAGAATCTGCAGGGATTAGTGACACAGTGGAACAGATGGTGGCTATGGCCTCCAGCTTATAAGGGCCATCAGATTACAGGGGCTGTCAAAACTGACAATCTGTCAGAATTGTAGCACTGGGGCTGACAATCTGGTGCCTCTTGCCTGTGGATTCTTGTGAAAGATGAGGGTCCATTATGCACACCTGAAGCTACTACTTTAATAGTTGTGGACCGATGTGCTTTTCACGGTTCTTTCCAATTCTTAAGATTGCGATCATGTTTTGTCTGTACATGAAATAATTAGCAGTTGTTAATCGGAAAGTTGCTATCCTCCCCAAGAGATTTAGAAACCCATTCTTGAATTTGAGAAGCTTCATGATTCCCTAATCACAATAATGCTGCCATATTTTTTTATGGAGGATGACGTTCATGTCGTGCCATGGTTTAGTTGCCAACTCCATCTTATAAGTGCCCAAGTTTGTCAAAGGGTTGCTGTCACCAACCACCATTTTACTCCTCGGAAAGTGGCTTTTGCACGCCTGCTTTCAGCTGTCAACCTGACACTAGTCTTCTGTTTACTTTTCCTTTCCAAGATTTGAAAAATATCTGTCATCAAATGTTATAAGAATGAATACCCTCCTTTATTTGACAAAAAAGGGGAATATTGAGAAGAAAAAAGCGGGTCTTGATCATGATTATCAGATCACTACACGATGCATCAGCTACCATTTCTTGAGAAAAGATGCTCCCACTATCTCTTCAAGAACGCAATGGGAAAGGCATCTACAGAGGGAGTTATTCATTGGAAACCAAAGTTAGTGGGGGTGGCCCGGTCATGATGACTGCAGAGAAAACAACCTTGCCCTTTAAAATTGCAAACAAGAAAAAGCAAGCTGTTGTTCTCAATTGAATCGCAGACGTCGAATGAGAAGATTCTGCATGGTTCTTTTGCATGTGTGACCGAGCAATTCGGACAGTTTTTTCTGGCCCACAAAGACTCGGGTCATCCAAGAAAATCTGCTCCTTGGCCTAATCTCTGTCTGCTGTTTTTAACATGCGTTGAATCATGCCATTATTTTCATTCAACCCGATGAGGATAAGCTCAAGACAATGACAAATTTTAAAGCATCGCTATTGCTACTTTCATTGTCAAGAAAGGGACGGCTACCAATAAGGACAACTATCTTTGACGGTTGGATCTGTAATTGCAAACAAGATAGGAGATTAGGAATGGATAGGACAAGAAGACATGGCCAATATGTCAATGAAAATAGAAGGAAATGACCAGATGACACACCCAACCTGCTGTTTCATCCAAAGGACAGTTGAAAGGATATGAGCAAGCCAGGAAATGTAAGCATGTCCGCAGATGCTGATTCCATCAGGTACAAAGGAAGAAAATCATTAAAAGTCTCTTCATAATCAGCATCCTATGAACATCCACATGATTTGCCGTGTAATCAAGACAAATATTCTACTTATTGTTGGTTGCAGTTCCTTTACTGTTCTCTAAAGCAACATTGGATCTCATAGATAAGGAGAGAAGTTTTCGGTCTTTAGGAAACTATAATAATGGGAGGGATTCCATTGCAATGTAATGTCTTCTTGTGGCAATAAAGGCGTGACCAGATTAGGACCTGAAAATCATTGGCATGAACTGAGTGTCTATGCTATGGTTGAAGCATAGAATACAATATCAACACAGGGAAGACTACGCTAATTCATCATTACATAGCTCGAACTAATCATTGTATAAAGCAAAAGATAGTAAGGTGGAGGTTTTTGCCAAAGGATACAATTTTCCAAGGCTAACTCTACAAGAACCCAAAAAAGTGAGAAGAAGAAAAAAGAAAAAAGAAAATCTCAAAAGGCAGTGAACACATGAATCAAACAAATCCATCACTTTGTTAGGGTCTCGGCAAAAGGCAAAAGAATCCACCTCACAGGGTATGAGAAAGTTCCCTCTTCTCCGGCTTTTTAAGGTCTTCAACTCGCGAGCCTCAGTTTTCACTCCCAAGTGTTCTTCCACCCTAGAACTGCGCGCTCCCGTTTGTACAAGACTAGAAGAATCAGTCCTCATTTAAGCACTCATGCCTCTGAACCTTCAACAACGGTGGGGAGCTCGCCCTGCCGGGCATATGTAGGGTTGAGGAACCTTGCCATGAAAGCCCACAACTTGTAAACATCTTCAAAGTTGGTCAGGAAGCCAAGAGAGGCTGTGACAACCTCAATGCGCATGAAACCATTCTTTCCACCACTTTTACCAACTTCCGTTTGCCTGGACAAGCTGCTGTCCTCTATGTTTAGCTGTCTTGAGCCATCAACAACGCGTATGTGACTCAAGATACCAATGCCAAGAGAGATCCCTTCTTTCTCAGCAAGTTTTTGTACGACTTCTGGCTCAACAATCCCCTTGGAACTATTTCTCACATTGAATGCCACAGCACCACCTCTTTCATACTTAACTTTCGGGCCATATATATGAACAAGGGACACAGTCCCGTCTGAACTTGGCAACCTTAGTTGCAGTAAAGAGGTTACCAGCCAATTAATCAAGAACCGGAGTCTACTGGACGTTTTATTGAGACCCAATTCATTTATATGATCGAGATGGCGGCACACCATCTCGGGCTCGCCCCTGAATTCATCCTGCACATCACCGTATTCACCATCAGTGTCATAATCCTCATCATCTAGGGTCATCGCAGACACTGCGCTAGGTTCTAGGACACGGCTTGTCTGTTCCACATGATTTTCTTCCATGGAGAAGGACACCCTTCCTCCGCCACTTGGCTGATCGCTCTCCTCAACACCGAAAAACCTACTGCCAGCATATCTGTTCCCTTTCCTGCTCCTCAACAACCTAAAGTCTCCTTCAGTTTCTCTTCTTATAGCACTCTCCTTCACTTGCACACAATTTACAGAGGCCGAGCCATTCTCCATGCTACAGTTACTGCTCAAATAGGATCCAGGCACAGCACATTTTGATTGCTTACTAATATGAGCCTCTTCCTCAATCTCACCAACATATCGATTATCTGAAACCACTCTACCGTCTAAAATATTCTTTCTTCCAGCCAGTCCTCCGTTTTGGATGTCTTCCAGATGATGTACATCCTGAGAAGCTGATTTTACAGCAGCATCAAATGATAGTGCACTATATTCCTCATGAGCCATAGGGCTCAAGTCCTTGTGGTCATATATAGGGCTGCCGTATATTTTTGATGACTGTTTTGGAAAGAGTTGTTTTTGATTCTTCCTTGCAGTGAACCAAGATGGCGGCAAGGGAGAGGCAATTCTCTCTTTATTCTGCTGGCCTGGATTATCATACCCCAAGGGACTCTGACCCAAATCAATCCAATAAGAGTAGTCTGACGATCCATTTTCACTGAACACAGGACTCTTCATCATATCCCCAATTGATATACTACCACTTTCTTCAATATAAGTGCTCGCTCCATCTATGTACGAACTATTGTCATGATTCATCTCAGTCTCAATATAATCATTGACCTGAGCAGTTGAGTAGAGTCCAGAAAAGGCAGGCAACTGCTGCGGTGGGCGAGCCTCAGAGGAGCTATCCCCATTCTCAGCGACTTCATCATCAGCCCCAGCTAGTCCATCCAGGCCATCCATTGAATCACCAAGATACAGTGGGAATTCTGGGGTTAATTTCACCATTCCAGATCCCGTAGAGCCAGAATGACTTTGAAGGCATCCTATAACAGATTTTTTTATCAGAAGGCATCCAAAGCCACTTGGATCATACCCAAAGACCCTGTAAAACGAAGTGATAATAAAATCTGGCCGGAATAGGGACAGCCCGAGTGAGTCCATGTCCTTGGGACCGAGTGACCCAGCATCAAGCAAGACGTGCCAATTGTTCTGATGTGCAAGTGCCATCCATTGGTATGAATATTTCGCGCCAGAGACTCTGGACTGAACAGGAAACACAAATAAACCTGCTGCAGAACCCTTCTTCCTCTTCCTTTTGCTTGATATTTGCTTTCTCAAATCAGCCGAACAAGGTTGAAGGGTCGGCCATTTAAACCACGCGCTATAGACTTTTGCACCCTTCTCCCTCGCACTCTGAGCCATCCAATTGACAGACTGGCTCTCATGATCAAACATAGTCAACAACCTCCTATTCGTCTGGAAAGGGTACGAGTCAGCCAACAATTTGAAAGCTGACCCTCTACTGACGGTGAAAACAAGGCCATACTCATTCTCAGGGATGTTCAGATAATCCATAATCCTGGTCTTTATATCATGTTCGACAGTACCTTTCTCAGCACCACCATACAGAGCATGGTTACTCAAATTTGCAGTTATCTCGGACAAGCTAAACGTTGAGGAATCCCAATAATGAACACTCTGCAGATATGAAAACAGCCCAAATCCACAGAAGTCAAGGCATACCTTTGGTTGTAAGTGTGAGTACTCATTCATCCTCAACTGATCAATCTTCTGAGAAGATTGATATGAAGGATACATGCCATGGAACTTGGAGAGAGCTTCATTGATATCAGGAACAGCATCATCAGATTCATATGTAGTCTCTGCGGCTTGAGCCGTGGCACGGAGGAACAAGCCCTGGCATTCAAGACGCGCAAGGGTCCTCGATCTCTCCACGCCGGTCTCATCCAGGGAAGGGGAGCTGAACTCAATTTCAAGAGATTTAAAGAGTGACCCATCTTCAGATGCCTCCTGAATAGCCTCCCTAAGATTCTTCTCTCGCAGAGCAGACGCGTGCTTCTTGCTTTCAACGGGCGGCCTACCAGACCCATCTCTGCTCCTGCTCTTTTTGTCAAAGAACAGAGCAGCACAGTGAGCTAGGGGCTTCCATGTTGACCAATGCATCAAATCTTACTTGAAAAAAGAGAAGTGATTTACAGAGAGAATCCCAGAACGCAATCCCACCAAGTCAGGCTTGACACTACTGATTTAGCCCGTGCTCTTTCATACCCACCTAAAGCAAAACCCTAGCAAAAGCGCATAAACGGAAAGATCTTAGACAAGAAGACTCAGACCAGTCGGCTCAGATACAAACAAACCAGAAGCGGAGTCGGCAACATTATATCACCCCATGAATGAAAGGGAGAAACTCCAAGCCGAGAACTTGGTTTTGACTGTACAAATTTAGTAACCGCCCGAAGTAACACCCAGGAAAAAGAAGCAGTTTTGACTCTGAACTCAATTGATGGAATCAACCCAGAAGAGACAGAGAGTAGACGGAGAGGGAATCAAAGGGGTCGACCCCCGAAAATAATCCCAAATTCAGATCCAGCAAATCAGCAAAATTGCAGGCCAGTGAACTGGAGGGAAAGAGCAAACGAGTCCTGATCAAGAACCCGGAAAAGGAAAAAGAGAGAAGGAACGGAAGCGCCGAGACCCAGAATCGGGATTCAGGAAAGAGGGAAGTCAGACACGCAATCTCTCTCGCTCTCAACCCCCCTCGCGTCGATTCTCTTTCGACGCGTCAACGCAAGGAGAGACGGAAGCAAAGCAAAGCAAACCCCCCTTCCAGAAATTCAAGAAGCGCCCAAGATTCACCACCCCAAGAAGAACCGCTCTCTCCTCCTCCCTCCTCCACCTCCTCCTCTGTTTGACGATGGGTGATCTCTCTTCTCTCTCTTCTCTCTCTCTCTCTCTCTCTCTAAGATCTTCCCCGCCCACCTATCACTCGCACACGAACAATGAGAGCGAGAAAGGTCATTGACTTTCGCAAACTGAATCGTAATTGATGCCGATAACCTTTTACTAATCTGGCTTTTATTAGTGTGGACTGTTCTCTTTTCCTTTTCCTTTTTTATTTTTTCTTTGGTGCTTTGCTGTGATGGGGCCCCTCACCTTCTCTCTCCTGCACTCATGGCTAAAAGTCAATCAATCAAGCCGGTCTAACCCCCCCAACTCCAAAAGGAAAAGAGGAAGTGATGATGGATGTGCATATAGCAATTGGCAAGAAAGATCTTCTTTTTGCACCAATACCCATTAATGGTTTCCCCTTTTTGCATCCCTTCCGGTCAGGTCGGATCGAGCCGGGTCGAGTCAATTAAATTCACTCAGGGAATTCAAACTCCAATGCATTCACTATTTGGGGAATTTTGAAAAAATCGAAAAAGGTGCTTTATTGACATTTGGATGGGAATAAAAGACAAAATGACGTGCTTTAAGAAAAGTGATGAAAAATCTTGCATAATTTCAAGTGGGTATTAAATATCATCATGCTTGTAATTCTTCTATTTGTAAAACTGGAGTTGTTCAACGTTTTGAAAACTTATATCCTAAATAATATAAGTAAATGTGTGATCAAGATAGAGACCGCATATTTTTGGAATTCACTAATCATTTTCTTAGCTTTTCTTCGTGTATTTTGACTTCGAGTTGAATTTTCATGAATTAAGAATTCGTGAACGTCATATCTCCTAATAGATTAGGAAAAACTTACGAAGGATATGTTCTATGTTTTGAGCTCAACTCGCCAAAACAATTTGCTTATTAAAAATTGTCACGCCTCATCCTCGGATGACCTCATAGGCTCAAAATATTTAAAATTCATGGTGTTAGCCTTTAGCCAAATTAGTCCAACTCAAGATTAAATTCTAAGTTTTGGCTAAAGCATGTATTTTCGGATTATCCCTAAGACCTCAAATCTTTATAATTGCGGTGGAATTAGGGAATTGCTATGATTGAATGAGATTTCTTGGGTGTTCTAATTTGATGATGTGCTACGTAATGTCGAGTTTTCTACTTATATTTTGACAACACATAGGGAGGGTCCAACCTCACATATATAAAGCAAATGAGCCCCTAGGGTTCACCCTTATTGTACTATATTACATCTATGGCCCCAGCTGGAGTGGAAACAGAAAAACGACTAAGATATCAATATTATCAAAGTTGCGTCCTTATTGAATTGTCATTGAGTTGATGTCTATTTGCCAGAGGATAGGGGAGAGTCTAGCATTACGTAATGCAAAGGAGTCGGTTGTATTTTCCCCTTATTATACTATCACCTACTAATGGTCCCAGCTAAAATAAAAAAAAAAAAAAAACCTAAGGTGTGTATATTTTCAATGTTGTATCAAATTGAAGAGGCAATATTTATTAAACAGCAGACAGTTGATGTCTGTTGGCCAAAGTTGGATAATGGGATGTGTCTAACATGGGTTAGAGACTCTAATAACCCATTTAGTCTATAATTATCTAGTTTTAGCAAATCAAAATGCATGATCCTTTCTCAACCCAACCCAAACTAATTCATATCTACTAACTAAGCTCACATGTCAAGTGTGTCAATTTAACCCTAATCTTAATTCTTGTAATAGACTCCATTTCCGTGTCAACCATATTAACACCACTCAAATTTTGCTTTTACTGTTGATAGGGATGGTTAATTACTCACATAAACTCAAGAATATGCTTAAACTCGACATAACATGAAAAGAGAAGACAATACAAAAAATTTGGAATTTTTTTTATCGTGATCTTCTGTTAAGAAGTATAAGATCTGTTTGAATTAAACAAACGGGCTGTATTATGTCTTTGGTTATCATCAACAAATGGTATCAAAACAAACAATTGCATTCGTGAGAGTGGTAATGGCGGTGCGTCGACACTAGTCATTAATTTGATTATATGATTAAACTTTTTATGTTAGTGCTCACTATGAGTTCCTTCACCTTTGCTTTAAGGGAAAAAGTTAGAAAAACCCCAAATTATATCCACAATGACACATTTACCCTTAATTTTTTCTTGTAATATAAATGATCACAAATTTCTACTTATAATACACATTTACCCTCCATCAATGTTCCCTTATATATTTTTTTAGCCAAAATAGCATTTTTTTTTTACTTAAGTCATATGGGCGTTATGTCAATATTGTTGGCTTTTTCTAGCATTCATGTTGATAGAATTTTGATGGAGGGTAAATGTGTCATATATGTACAAATTTGAGATCTTTGATGTCACATAAAATTTTTTTAGGATAAATATGTCACAATTGACATAGTTTAAGGTTTTTGGTGATTTTTGTCCTTTTTAGGATAAATACGTCATAATTGATATAATTTAAGATTTTTGGTGGTTTTTGCCCTCTCTTTAATAACCTACTTGATTTGTTATGTTGGATTCAATAAATGAAAGGAATTTCAATGGCAATTTGGATCCCATTGTTCAATGGACATGGCATGAGACATGAAACCTCCTTAATTTTTCAATGTTATGCTCCGTCCTTTTTATTCAATCTTAAAATTTAAAAATAATAGATATATTGTTATTTTCCATTAATAGCACTAGCAAATCACATGATTTAGATGGACCGCTGTGTAAGTGGTGACTAAATCAAAAAATGGTAATATGATCCTTTCATTAATTGCATGACGGATCACGCGATTTATGTGAATTGACACGTAAGTGATGACCGTGCCAATATATGAAAAGGGCCACCATCTCAAGTCCTTTTATCCAAGATGGCAAATGTTATCAACTTTCCTTTCTTTCTTTCTTTCTTTCCTTTTATTTTTTTTAATTTTTTTTTACAGTTTCTTCCTATGTTCCTTTCTGGCGCACCGCCGACTATCTCCACCATTATCGTCGTTGTCCATCACTGCCTCTATCACCATCGACAATTGATTTCGAGCAACCATAGCCCCATGACCTCCATCTTCCCTCCCTCCCTCATGATTTGAGGCGCAACCTCAAATTTGAGGTCGTCGCTACCTCATATCGATTGTGACAACCACCAATTTAAGAAAGGAAAAGGAAAGGTGGAGGGACTATCATCAAGGTAGGATTCATGAATTGTCGAAAGCTTGTCCATGACATGAAATTTACCTAAATACGTCTGAGTCGAAGTCTAGGCCTGGAACAAAGTTGAGCGAGTGGGACTTTCTCTCATAAGAACGTCGTCCAAACCCTCCTCTTCGTGCAGGTCTCATAGGCTTGAGCGGATCAAGTGGGGCGCTCGGTCGTTCATCACCTGTCGTGTCGACAATAGCATGGGATTTCTTCTATTTTGTTGAAAGTGAGATGGATTCCAAGTGGATGCTGGCTGTCCAAATTAACGCCGCCATCGTTCGCATCTTTATATTTCAAAAGGGAGGATCAAATTTGGTGGATTGCGGAAAGTTCATAGGCGGAGATTAGACAAGGAAGAAAAGTTCAAAAACCTAATTAGTTGACTAAATAAGCTTAAAAAAATAAATAAAAAAAGAGCAAAATAGTCAAATATGGCATCGGCAGGATGTTTGCCCGGGCCGACTCTCCATGTCAATCATGAAGTCTTCCTCTCGTTGAGATTCAGAACTCGAGTCTACAGCTTTTATTCCTTTCAACACGGGTGTGCGGTGTCAAATGCTGATTAAGCTTCAACCATATGTTCATTTCGTATACGGAAGTTGAAAATTATTAGTGACCCCAGTAGATGAACGCGCGACATAACATTTCGGCCATAGCGATAATGTCACCATCGAAAGATTTAATTATATAGGAGATCACGAACCGTCAATGGGAAGAAAGCAACTGTTTTAAGGTGTCTAAACCTTGGAAGATGACCCCAGCATGATTTACTAATTAATAATATTTAGGAAAGCTTTCTCCATCATCAATTTGCTCTGCCCTGTTCTCAAGCACTAAAGAAAGGCCAAAGAACCTAACTCGATTGCTTTAATTCAATTGGCAAAGCTTTCCCCATCACCAAATTTGTCCACTCCTCACAAAAATCAATTAGAAAATGTTATCTTAGTCCTCCACCTGGCCAATAAACAAAAGACAACTTGCCCTAATTCTGAGTCTTGCTTCCAATCTAGAAAAATTTGAAGGTCGACCCATATCTTCAAAAGTTGTATTTGATGATGTTTATTAATAGTTTAAGATTTGAATTCGAGATTTCGTTAATCACCTCTAATAATCATATCAATGCGTGTGAAACTTGCAAATGACTACGGTAACTCTCGTTGACATTTATATTTCAGCAAAACTCACGATAGCAGTTGAGTTGATTATTTTCAAAGGGTTTTGAATCTCGAAAATCAAGATTTTAAATATATGTATTTTATATATTATACTTTGCAATTTTTCCACTACTTAGGTCAGAAGACACGACCCTTTGGATTCCCTCCCTCCCCTTTTCAATTTGCGAATTAGTGAGAGCTCGTGTTGCAAACCCCGAGAAGGTGGGTGGAAAGATGAATGAAGCTTTTTAATAAAAGTTTTGCTAAACCAAATATGTATAAAGCTCCAAAAAAGCCTTTGTTGAAAGGTGGCGAAAAGGGCACTAAAGATGCTGCACTAACATGTTGCATAAATCGATGTTGTGGTGATGTTATGATAATGTCTTGTCCTTGATTTTTTTTTAAAAATAAATTTTATTAATTATTTTTATGGGAGAGTTTTTGGATGAGCCTCCTCCAATCCAAGCTTTGGAAAAATTCCGAAATTATTGAGGAGAAAGTCAGCGGCAAAGTAATTATTATATAAAATTATTCCTTGTACTTATCTTTTATTCCCTTAATAATCAACTCCAACGAATATATAGGTGGATGACAAGTCCACTTTAATGTCTATTCTCTCCCTGTTTTTTTTTTTTAAATCTTTTACGAATATTCCTAGAGGAATTAACATGTCTGGTTCTTGTTCTCGCGCATGGGAATGAAGTCTTATCGACGGAAATGATGAAGGAAATACAATTTAGGTTCGATAGATTATTCCTCGTTTAGTTAAACAGAAAACATAATTATGTGCAGAATTTATATGTAGGCAGACTAAGTCATTAAATATAATATGGTCAGAAAACGTGCGCTCTTTGCATTTAAAAGTCCAAGAAACTAGATTTCAGATAATAATAATAATAATAAGCGTTTTCTACTTAGGAGACCAATAGCATTAAGTTTGTTAAAAGAGGGAATGCGCCCTTTCTTATAAAGGTGCTGTGAAAGCATTTATCCTTTTGTAATCATGCACTCACTTTGCTGTCCCTTTCTTTCATCAAGGGATCATTGACATTTACAACCTCGTCTCCTGCGTCTGAATTTATCATGTTATAGTTCTATAATTTCCCAAAAAACCATTAATTCTTGAAAAGTTGGTATTTTTGGACTAAAACAAAATGATCGTGCTCGTTTATTGAAAAGTTTTCAGGAGTTTGGTACTAGCTACTATGCTTCATATTGGAATTACCATATGACATATATCTACCACAACACCATCACAGAATGTTTTCGATGGATAATAATAGATCGCTCCTATAATAAAAACTGTGTAAATTAAGTCTTAATGGTGTGTTTACTTTGTGGAAAGGAAAATGAGCATTCTGTGGGAATCTATTAGAGAAGGAATAAGAATAGAATAGCTATTTTGTAGTTTGGTTTGTAGAATGGAATAGTTATTTTAAGACTATACTCTTGTAGGACTCTATACTTTAGAGAATAAGTAAGGAATAGTTAAGAATTCCCGTAATC
Organism: Corymbia calophylla; assembly: GCA_014182845.1. NCBI lineage: Eukaryota > Viridiplantae > Streptophyta > Magnoliopsida > Myrtales > Myrtaceae > Corymbia > Corymbia calophylla. The sequence goes on along the minus strand of CM024701.1, from coordinate 11,466,559 downwards.
CCATTTGATGATAGATGGTCAAAGTCTAATTTCTTTTATTATCATAGATATTAAAATTTATTTAATAACTTTTCTGATATTAAAATTTATTTAATAACTTTATAATTTCTAATTCAATATATAGTATAATCACTATTTTCCATTGAAAAATAATCTGATGTCTAATGATAATTCTTATTGAATAATTATATCATAATAGTAATTATCTACATTATAGTTTTTTCCAATTATCATAATTAGGACATTTATGATTGTAATATTATATTAATAAGTCCACTTGATTTGATTACACTTTTTATATAAATAATGAAAATAATATAATACCTTTAATGTCTAATATAATTTTAGCAATCTTGTTATATATGACCTAATAATTATTATTATGATAATTAATCTCTTAATCATAACATTGTTGTTATTATTCATCAATTATCAATTATATCATAACCATTGATTATTATGAGAATCAAGACATTTATAAATAGTACTCTATTATACATTACTAAATATTTGATTATCTTGTATTATATAATTATATTATTTAATTAATTATTATACTTATCTAGTTATTAAATGGTAGTTTTATACTCAATGTTTAATAATGATGACTATAATCATATATTTTCAATTGATTAAATAATATGTATATAATATAGTTATGATAAATGATTATAAATGTAACAAACCGTAAATCAGTTATTTGATAATTTTGATTTATACTAAAAGTAATTAATTACTAAAAATGCAGGGTTATTTGTGGAATATAAAAGTCGAACCTATTCCTAGTTGCATGGAATAGCTATTACAAGACCCCCAGCTAATCCTCATTAATTTTTGAACTAGACAATGGAATGACTGTTTAACTGAATGGAATAATTATACCTGGGAACCAAAAGTGCCATAAGGGTTGTCATTGACTTAATGGCATGTGAAAAAAAAAAAGCAATTATGATTTCAGCCACAATATATATTAGAATTCCTTAGGATTAACGTAGGTTAGAGTTACTTGCATAGATTAAATGTTTGAATTTAATTGGTCGTGGGGCTTGCATATTATTCCATGGGCCTTTAGATAGTCGGATTTTTGTGCTTGTAAACCTGAATAATAATAAAAACATATCTTAAAAGCTTGGCCGAACTAGCTCTTTATAGCATTAGTTATGCATTGTATTTCAAATGACATCTTTTTTCCTTTCAAATTAGTGATAGATAAATATAACCTTGTATTGAAACTGTAAGCCAATTTCAACATCCCACAATGGTCAAACAAAATATATTAAAGTGGTTCTTTCAAGCTATTTAAAACCAATTTATGGATTTCGATTAGACATGCGATTTATGTGAAATTGCCTTTACACAAGTCAATTTTGAAGCATGCCATGTGTGCATAGTTGATGTTACTTAGAAAAGGATTAAAAAAAAATACATGACAATCGACCGAGCCATTTCGTGCAAGAGCAAATTCTCGTTTAGACTCAAGTCCAGATGGATCGGATCCATCGTCACTATTGATCATGTGAATCTTACACGTAAATCTCACGTGATTTCTAGCCGTGAGGGAATAGAGTCCATGAATTCATATTCAGAGATGACTTTCTCCCGTACAAAGAAGAACGCATTTGTAGACAAGACTCTTTTGATACTAGTCCAAGAGCACCCAAATCGGCACCCATTTGATTCTCCTAGACTCATAGCTCTACAGGTTACAAACCCCTAAAATTGGTGCAAATCTCCCTCCCTCTCTCTCTCTCATGATATCAAACATTCCTCTAGTTTGCGTCCAATTAGAGAGTGAGCGACTCATCACATCGTCTCTCTTTAATCATGATCATGGTTCAATCATGGGAGTGATATCAGAAGTACTCTCTCACCAGCTGAACTATCGTTGGGTCATAACTTAGACCCATCGGGCCATATTGGGCTCAGACAAAGGCAAAATCGTGGTTTGTAGTCGTTGTACTCTCTGGTAGTGCCGTCCAAGTCCAAGCTGGATAAATGTCATCATGTGATATGCAGCGAAAGCGAAGAGATTCGAGCATGCAAACTCATGCGACGGGAGCCGTAACGGGCGACGGAATATTCTCATAGAACTTGCTTCCTGAGGCGAAATTCCATGGGAAGAGGGCAGAATGCTGTATTTGTGCGCGTGAAACTGTAGAATTGATCAAACCAGGGTCTGAAATGATGAAAGAAATCAAAAATTGGATAGGAAATTGCACATTGGTGACATTCTAAGAAAAGTGGACCGGATACGAGAAAAAAAAATGCCTAGTTAGGTATGGAAGTAGTGGATTTAAGATCCAAAAATGCCCCAAATGGGTCAGTATCCAAAGTAGACATTGATATGGTGGAAAAAAGCTCTTCACACATGCTGATTTTTATCATAGGCACACTGCTCAAATCATGCTGATTCAATTATTTTAGAAACTTTTAATCAACTTGTAGGAACATGTCTCGAATTTGAGATTATGAACAAAATCCAACCCAAATCGAAGAAAGTCCATATGGGGATGTGTCACTGCCTTTTGTAATTTCGAACAAGCAAGAGAATACGAGTTTCCTAATACATGATGGAGTCGGCTGAATGAATGGTATCAAAATGAGGTCGCTCGCTTGCCTATTGCAAAATGTGTCCCTTTTTCATGACTTCTATGTAATTACTTTCATGCTGGTCTTGTTTGATAAGCCATTGTTGATCTGGCTTTAGTTTGCTCTACAAACGTGGCATCTCGGTGGCACCGTCATTGCAATCTAGATAATTTGCCAGAAAATTAGAAAAGCAATGATGGTTCGACCTCTTAACCTCTTATTCTTCGACCAAAAAAGGAAAATTTTTTTTTTTCTTGTTCTCACGACTTGGTTTCTTCCACATTACCAATTGATGCATCTATAAGATACCGCAAGTTAAATGCATGCTTCGAATTTAGTGTGTTTTCAGCATCTTCAAGGATGCTGAAATCACTCCACACGCCACATACCCCAAAACTTCTTTCTTAATATATCCTTTTTTAAGCCGACAATATAGGGTTCTCGTCGCACGAATTTAATATTGCCTCACATGTATACTTTACTTGTAGAGTCCCGATTGCTTTCTACTAGGGGAGGTGACCGGTAGATGGCATTGCCAAATTGGTGCACAACTGCTTCCAACTTCATCTTCATAACCAAACACCAACCACAAACGGCTCCTAGAATGTTCCCAATCTCTAATTTAAGGTTTTCACATCATGGCACGATCCTTTGGCTTTGACCCCATGAGGTCGCTCACTTGCCTATTGCAAAGGCAAGATCTATACTTTCAAGACACGTTTGGAAAATGTTCCCAAGGCTGATCAACTACCTCATCACTCCCCTTATAACCAACCAAATTGAAGCTTAAACAAACAACACCATGCTTGCAAGTAAATTGCCTAAGCATTGTTTTCTTTTTAAACCCCATTGTGGAAGGAGGACCCTTATATATACATATTCTCAAGAGGGCTTTGCCCTAAAAGCAAAAGGTTGTGTGCTTTTAGAGCTTTTGATTCTTCATGTGTCTTTTGCTAGCTTAAATAGGAGACATGGCCAAACAACCCATTGTGTTGGTGGCTTTGGTGCTTTTGTTGATTCACGTGAGGGCTCAAGATGATAATGGCCTTGGTGCTTCCTTCATCTTTGGGGATTCCTTGGTTGATGCTGGAAACAACAATTATTTGCAGACACTGTCCAAGGCTAACATCCCCCAAATGGGATTGATTTTACGGCTTCTGGAGGAAATCCCACTGGCAGATACACCAATGGAAGAACCATTGGTGACATAGTGGGTATGTGAATTTCTTCTCTTCTTATTTAATTTCTCTAGCTTCTTGTGATTTTTTTTTCTTGGGGTGTGCATTGATGGGTATTTTAATATTCATCATAATTGTTTATTTTCTATTCTCAGGGGAAGAACTGGGGCAACCAAACTACGCTGTCCCATTCTTGGCTCCAAACTCAACTGGCAAAGCTATACTGAGTGGAGTCAATTATGCATCTGGGGGAGGAGGGATTCTGAATGCAACTGGAAGAATCTTCGTAAGCACCCAAAAATAATTGACAATATGCTGTAGCATACACGTTTTGTTTTACTTATTTTGCATGCACATGCACGGGCCATCTAAAGCTAGGAAGATTACTATATGTTTTGCAGGTAAATAGGCTGAGCTTGGATATCCAAATTGACTACTTCAACATCACAAGGAAGCAGTTGGATAACCTCCTGGGACCATCACAAGCAAGAGACTACTTGATGAAGAAATCGATCTTCTCGATCACAATCGGGGCTAATGATTTCTTAAACAATTACCTGCTTCCAGTCCTCTCCATTGGTGCCCGGGCTTCTCAAACCCCTGGCGCTTTCATTGACGACATGATCAATCACTTGAGGAACCAACTTACGGTACCCAAAAAATTCCAATTGATGTTTGAAATTCTAAGAGGGAATGGAAGTTCAAATTATTCTATCAAAACCATGGATTAGATTAATATTCATTCCTAGGTTATGATTACTCATGTGAGATTCATTTGACCTAGCTGGAAGAATAGTTGGGTCTAACTCTAATTTGATTGAATCTATTATGGTACAAAATTTTCCATGTAAATAATTGTCATGATTTAATGCAGAGACTCTATCAATTGGATGCTCGGAAGTTTGTATTAGGAAACGTGGGTCCAATTGGATGTATACCTTATCAAAAGACCATAAACCAATTAAACTCGGATCAATGCGTGGACTTGGCCAATCAGCTGGCTCGCCAGTACAACAGCAGGTTGCAGGATCTGCTCACTGAACTCAACGAAAATCTTCCAGGAGCCACTTTTGTCCATGCCAATGTCTATGATCTTGTGATGGAGCTCATCACAAACTATGACAAATACGGTAGAGTTTATTATAAGTCCATCTTCTTTAACTTGCAAGGATCGGTACACTTGAACCTTCTTTATCAAAAGGAGTCAGTTGTTTATCAAGAACAAAATGTCTGGTTGTCGTCTTCTATCTTTGACCATGTTTGTCGTGGGTTTTTAGCTTCTGACTGTTCCTAAGTACATGTTTGATGATGCAGGTTTTACAACAGCCAGTACAGCTTGCTGTGGGAACGGAGGCCAATTTGCTGGGATCGTACCGTGTGGTCCAGTGTCAAGCCTGTGTAGCGATCGATCCAAACATGTCTTCTGGGATCCTTATCACCCGAGTGAGGCAGCCAATCTCATGCTGGCAAAACAATTGGTCGATGGAGACACTAGATACATCTCTCCTATGAATCTCAGACAGCTTCGAGATCTTTGACTTCTTTATAAAGTCTGTAACATAATTTGTGTGGCTAAGTGAGCAATCACCGTTTCTTGTATCACGGAGCTGTAGATCTACTATTTCTCTACAAGCTTTGGAAATTTTGCATTCAGTTTCATGTTAATAAGTAAATGTATATTCAACCTTCTTTGTGAGAGATATATCCATTATCCACTCTAAGAGAAATGGGCAAGCCTGACAAAAGCTAAACAGGGAGTTTTAGAGTCTTCCCTGGGTTGAAATCCTTTTTTCTTTTTGAACCGCAAACGTTGATCAAATTCACATGGTGGGAAATGACTCCATTTGATTATTAATAAACCGGCTGTTTAATTTGTTTAGAGGAAATTAATGATTTGGGACAATGAAAGCCTAAGAATGTTTTCTCAGATAAGCAGGATTAGCGATTAGGGAAAAAGGAGAACTAGAAAATTTCTGTTGGTACAGTTTACAAATAAGATGCCAGTCTGTACCAAATTATCCAACTTAAAAACAGAGTTGCATGGTAGGAGGGACTAGGAAGATGATAGCTTCAATCTCAGGGTTTCGGACTCTCAATACTCATCAGAGTCTTCGGTTGGTTCCTAGTCTTATCACTTGAAACAGCCATAGTTCTGTATAAGAATTCTGTCTCAAACTTCATCTCAGTTTTATTTCTGTTTCTATGTTCATAGGTTCGTCTTTCCCTATGGAAAGAGTTTACCCTTATCTTCTGATCGAGACATCCCACATCTGTTTCACTAATTCTACTTTATGCAGAGAATCAAGGTGTCGCCAGTTGTACTTAATTTTCATGGAGACAACCTCCCAACCCAAAATCAGTCCATGTTATGAATCAAAGAGCACTCAAAAACTTCGTGCTCTTGCTGTAAAATATGAACACCAGAATACAAGTGGTGCTGGGAATTGGGAACTTGGAGGTATCCACCCGGTTTGAGACAAGACATACCCCAATGTCTTTGCTAAGGGAGTTATCAGACTTTACACGCATTGTATCAACATCACTTGTCTGTGTGTTGGCAGCAAGCCAATTATTGGTGATATACCTCAGTTTGTGCTACCTGCCATTTAGGGTCTTAAAGCAGCATCAAAAGCTATCAATTATTCACCACCCATTACTACTATTCTGCAGTCTGTCCTGACAACGTTTACCCAGGTGCTCAATTTGCAGCTAGTTCTGCTCTTTATTAGGACCTGTAGAGCAATTCTCACTAGCCAACAATTACCCTCTTCTCTGTAGTGTGTACCCTTATTTTGGGTATGCTGCTGATCCAAGAGTAGTCAGGCTAGACTATTCTCTGTTCAGTGCCTCTGGAGTCACATGAAATAAAAATCTTGGCTACCATAACCTATTTGATGTAATGGTAGACTCTTTCTACTGGGCAATGGAGAAGGCAGGAAGGCCAAATGTTACAGTGATTGTGTGCAGAATGTATCTTCTTGCAACATTGTATTCCTCCCTCATTGCTGCTTCCCAGCCAAGATGAGACAACACTTCTGTGACAGATTTAGGGATAAAAACGGAATCCAAGGAAGAGTGGAATACCATGTAGGGAGAAGATACATGACTATAACTCAGAGAAGTGTGGATTGGCTGAGTATTAACAGTGGAATGTCTACCTTTTCTGTGAGCAATAGGTAAGTCAAGCTCAGATGGAGAAGGATCTGAGGATGAATAGTTAATTAGAACAGACAGAAAAATCTAGTGGCTCTGCCAGGGGAGCAGCTATCTGGTCTCCTTCTAGAGCGACTGTCTGCTCTCCTTCTGGTGTCTCATTGTCCACCAGTGGTTGCCTTTGCCTGCACTGATATGTGACGAAATCACCATCTCCTGTTTTGGTACTGATGACCAAGTTTCACTGGAAAAGAATTATTAATTCTGGACTCCTCATTCTAGATAACACATATCATTGAACTAAACTCATCAACTTCCAATCTTTTCATGTTTCCAATTAGGCTGTTAAGTTCAGACTGGATTTTGCTTATAGTAGGATGTAACTGATCACCAGAAGAGAACACATTAATTGTATCCTGGAATTCAATCCAACTTAGTCCTGGATCTTTATCCATCATGAGCCCTCTTATCTTTCGTCTTGTTTCCGAAACAACATCCCACTTCCCTGCAGCAGCATAAAGATTAGAGAGCAAGATGTGAGTTGCCATGTCTTCCATGTCCAAACTCAGAACATGCTCAGCAGCACGAATTCCCATGCGGAAATTCTGATAATTTACAGATGAACTAAGCAAGGTTCTCCATAATTCTAAATGGTCATCATAGAATGGTGATTTGCTAATCATTTCCTCTGCCTCTTCCAGTAATCCTGCTCGGCTCAGCAAACTGACCATGCATGAATAATGCTTAGGGCCTGGCCTAAGATCAAAGTCTTTCAAACAATTCCATAAGATCTTCCCTTCATTGACCAAGCAACTATGGTTGCAAGCAGAGAGTGCTGATAAGAAGGTCACCTGATCTGGAAGTATACCGGCCACAAGAATTTCATCAAAAAGTTCCAACGCCTTCTCTGCCAACCCATGGAAGCCATATCCTCCAAGCATTGAGTTATAGCATTTCAAATCAGGGTCGGAAACATCAGAAAATATTAACTCAGCGGCTGGAAGGTTTCCAGTTTTAGCATACATGTCAACTAGACTACCAGAGACAGCCATGTCAACAACATATCCAGTTTTTACAGCCAAGGAGTGTATCATCTCTCCTTGTTTGAGAACTGTAAGATCAGCACATGCACTCAAAGCTCCACTTAAAGCAAAACTATCAGTCTTATGGCCTTCCTTATACATTTCATAGAAATATTTTATTGCCGTCTCTGAATCTTCCAATTTAGAATGAGCTGTGATCATCTCTGTCCAGATAACCACATCCTTCTCTGGTAATGAGTGGAAAATATTATGAGCGTTCCCATTTTCTCCATTTGTAAAGTACATGTTGATTAGCGTAGTTCCGACATAGAAGCTACTTTCAAATCCCGCTTTGATGACTTGACCATGAAGAGCCTTCCCACAGTCATTGACCAAGAATGTTTCTGTTGCAGAAACGGCAGCTGCGAGAGTGTATTCATCTGGTTTAGGAAACAAAAGTCTCCTTAATTGTATAAAGATCTCTATGGCAACTTCTCCATGACCATTTTCTGTATACCCAGAAATCAATGAGTTCCAAGAAACAATGTCTGGATTCCGCACTCTATAAAAAATACTCTGTGCAGTACTGATGTCACCGCAGTTAAGATACATGTCCAGCAGGGCATTCTCCATAGGCAGATCGAAGGTGGTGCCAGAGACGACTGCTCGGCCATGGATAATCCGTCCATAGGCATGATGTTCCAACTTTGCACAAGCATTCAGGACAATTGAATACGTGAACTGAGTTGGAGAAACTCCAGATGCAAGCATCTCACTGAACATGCAGAGAGCGTCCCTGATTCTATCGTTCTTCAAACTCCCGAAAATCATCGAGTTCCACACAACAGCATCTTTATCGACTACACAACGGAAGACATTCCCTGCAGATTCCAGATCCCCGAAACTAGAGTACATGCCGAGAAAGACGTCTGAACACAGATATTATCCGCAAACCCACATTTCACGGCACAACCATGAAGCAAAGAACTCGTGAACCGATCCTCGAGCAAAGAGCAAGCCTGAAACAAGCTGGTGAACGTCAGCCCATTAGGCCTTAGCCCCTCGTCACCCAGCCGGGCGAACAGCCCCACGGCCGAGGACGCCCGACCGGGCACCCGAGAATAAGCCGAGATGAGCGCGTTGTAAGAAACCACGTTCCTCTGCGGCATTCTGTCGAACACTTGCCGCGCGCTGTCCAACGCCCCGCAGCGAGCGTACATGGACACCAGATTGTTGTTCGCGTAGGGGGAGGTGGCGCGGGTCGTGAGGACGAGGGCGTGGAGCCGGCGCGCGACCTCGAGGGTGGTCGCGGAAGCGCATTTTTGGAGGAGCGATGCCAGGGGAGACGGCTCGCATGAGGGCGGCATAAACGACCGGGGACGGTAGCTTCGCGGCCAGCTCCGGTCGGTGAAGATAAACTACCAACTACGACTAGAAGGCAAGCCGTGAATTTGAGCAAGAACGAATAAGCACGCACACCACCTTTTTCTTCTGAAAAAATTGATAATGCTGCTCGGCAGCGTCAAAACCTTATAACAATTCCTAACTTATCGAGTTGGACGAAAAGAACTTCTAATTAGTCAGAAAATTAGTAATAGATAAAAAGGGCAAAAGTTGGTATTTATTGAAAATGTAAAAGTGACGCATTGTCATCAAAATACATGACTATTGATGTTAGTCGAAAAGACTGTATTTTTTTCAAGTTTATTTTGGTGCAAACTTTGTTTTCCTCTCTTCTACTTAGTAATGTGCTCAAATTAATTTCTATGAAGGGTTTTGTGTAATGAGTCTGAACATTATTGATGATCTTTGTTAATTAATGTATTTCGAATATGAATTATAATTATAAACAGTTCACAACTTTAACCAAAGAATTTTCTTAAGAAAAAATTGAGTTAAAAAATTATATGCTATAATGAGTTATTTCTGATCAAATTTTCTAGAGATATTTCTTCGTCAATGGATCAACGGAACATGAGGCCCCATCCCTCGTGAGGATGTGCTTCGCCTTGACTTTGCACGGGATATGGGGGCATAGTGTGATAGTAATTTGTTCATTTTATAATCGAACTTTAGAGATATATTGTAAATTACTATATAAAGAGCTGTTTCCGATGGAATTGGCATGGCAAAATTTCGAGTCACCTATTTCGTTATAAATCAATTAAAAAGTAATATTATTCATTGAAAAAAGTATATTATTTGTACAGATAATTTACATGAAATGGGAAAAAAGATTTTAGGGAGAGAAAAAAAAAATAGAAAGAGGCGAAAGGGGAGCAGAGCAGAAAAGCAGCCGACGGAACAACGTTCAAGGAGGTCTTCACCAAGTTCAAAACTTCGGGAGACACGTCGGAGGCTTAGCTATCCTCGCCGTGCCAGCTTCACAGAGGGTCTTCATCCCCCGCCGGCGGTCGACGCGTCCGGCGAAATGTCCGGCGGCGGTTCTCAGCTCTCTCGCATTTCCGGCCTGCTCGACCTCCATCTTCGACCCTGCGCCGTGAGTTTCGTCATTCGTTCGCCTGACTTCCTTCTACTTCGACGCGTCGGCCGGCGTCCTCTCATCGTCGATCGGTCTCACGATGTCAATCAAAATTCGGTGTTTGTGCGTGTAGGTAGTCGGAGTTGCTTGTGCAAGCAAAGAAGAGGAGAAGAATGTTTTGATCGCTCTCTCCAAGGTGCGCGTTTTACCTTCCGTGTGCGCGTTTCGTGCTCGCATGTCTTTCGATGTTCAAGGCCGGTTCGGCTTCCTCGATGTGCGTGGAGATGTTGACGAGGTTGCGCGAGTGCTGATTGGATTGTCGTTTTTAGGTTTTGAGAGAAATTCGGCTCTGGACCAGTGAAGAAGAAACTGATGGGTCCTCTGATAGCGTCAGTCTCTCTCTCTCCTTCCCACTGTGCGCGCGCGCGCGGATAGTTTGGGGACTGATTGCTGTCTTTGTCACTTAACAGGGAGCAGATGCGGATTCAGATGAATTTGCTCTCAACTCCGAGGAGCAAGTCTTTTTGGGCAAGATTGTTGGTGATTTGGTGAGTTGTTCAATGTTAATGAGCTGCAAAGTTTACTTTGGAGAGAAGCTGATGGATTGTTCATTTGATTCTGCTATTCTCGTACTTTGTTTAATCTCAATCTCTGTCATAATTCATAAGTGTGATGGAAATTACATGATAATGGGAAAAACAGGACGTCTATTTGTAAAACATTATTCTTGGATTTTCCCCCTACAATTTTATAGTTTAAATTTAAACTGGTTCCTGTTGTTGCTAGTGGATGAAGGTTTTTATTAGCAATCAACAATTACTAGTACTTGGTGAGGAACTGAAGTGCAATATGTGATCTTGTATGCTCTAAGGTGCTGCCAATGCAGGATATCTTAAGGCTTATGTGTTGTTTTAGCCATGCGACCCTCCTTGGATTTCTGTCTCTTGCTACTGATACTTGGCATACATTTTCATATGTCTGGTATACTTTGTTTGACCGGTTTCCTCTGCGCTCTCATTGCAGATGCGCTTTCTAATGGTTCATAGTCAACATGTTCAGCATTTGACAGGCAATGTCCTTTTGGCAATTTCTGAGCTTCTGTCGGCCTACGTAGGTTCTTGTTTGCTACCTCAAAGTTAGATCAGTTATGTGTGCCAGCTTTATTGTTCTAAGGGCTCTTAGCATTAGCTCTTCCTGATCTGCAGGGAAAAGGATGGGTCCCCTTTGTGCGTTTGTTGTTTGTTTATGCTGAATTGTCAATAGAAAACATACAACCATGTTCTTCCGTTACCAGAACAAGGGTACATGAAGATTTATATGGTGTTTCAGGAAGTTACGATCGCTCCATCAAATCAGAGTTGCAAAAGGCCAACTGGTCCACTGTGGCCGGAATTTTTCGGGTCTTGCGCTGCATTTGGAAATATTTCAAGCAAGATTTTAGGGATCAGCTAGTTGATTTGTACTTAAATTCTCTGAATTCCTTTATTTCACATATTCCTTGGAATTTATTTGATGATGCTAATGTTGGTCCAAAGTGTGCTCACGTGGGTCTGCAAATGCCGAAGTTCATATTTCTTGGATATTTTACTCAGTTACTGAGTTCAGTGGTGGAGCAAGTTGATCATGAAAAGGTAGAAGGTGGTTCTGTGAATGGGCATCAACTTCTTTTCTCCATTACCAAACTTGTTCCCAGTTTGTTCCTATGTTGTCTTGGCAAGGAAGAAGAACATGGTGATGCTCGCATCTCTTTATACTTCAGACATAAGCTATTGGTATGATCCACCTAAGTTTCCTTTAAGGATGTGTCAATTCTACTTGTTATTTGCAAACATTCTTTGTGCTGAGTTATTAGTAATTGCAGATGCTGATGACTAGGCTCAGTGGCCAGGGCCTGGAGGGCTCTGTTCTCATCCTATGGTTGCAGCTTCTGCATAAATACTTTCAAGATCTTATGTCAGAACAAATAAGTATGCTTGAGCCTGCCGGAGATGATAGTTTAGAAGGTTCCCCCTTTTCAGCAAGCATTTTTGAGGAAAACATCAAAGTTACTAATCTGTACCACTTAAAGAGGCTGGCTATTTTCCTTTTTATCAAGTGTTCGTTGAGTTTGATTTTCAATGAAGTGGAGGTTGAGCAGCAACGCGAATGCCTATCTGAAAGACCATGTTTAAGTTCACATCCAAAATATTGCAGTCATAAGAAAGTTTTAGGAGAGCTTCATAAGTGGCTCAGTCAGAATCTTCAGCATGATACCCATTGTGACAGTGAAACATACATGGAGAAGTGCATGCATTTTGGCTCATCCTTCATTCAGCTCTATGCACAGGAGGTTTGCATTTCTTAATTCTTGCAGTTGAAAGTTCTATGAGGATTGCATTTTTTACTGTTAAAAGTTTCGTGAGGGTTGCTTCTTGTGGAGATTTAGCAATTGCACTTGTCATACTTTCCCTTTCCCCCTTTTTCCCTTTATGATCTGTGTCGAACAAGATAATTATTACATTAGCAAGAAATGAAGGTTTGAAAAGTTGTGAGTTTGTGGAAGGGTAGGGTGTTTTTGGCATTTCTAATGAGGACCAAGGGTAGAATTGTTTTGTCTGCAGTATAGAGTGACTGTTTCCAAAAGTGTCTGAATGTTAAAATTTGAGCAAGCTTACTCTTTAGAGTAAGGCTCATGTCTACTATACATGTACCGTTTAGGTGACAGGAGCATTTGGGGAAGGGTAGGGTGTTTCTGGCATTTCTACTCTCAGGACCAAAGGAAGAAATGTTTTTTCCTCTACTATAGAGTTGCTTTTTCCAAGTGTGGTCTAAATGTTAAAATATGAGCAAGCTTACTCTTTGGAGCAAGGCTTACGTCTACTATACATGTACTAGCATTTGGGTGACTGAAGCTGTACAATATGAGCAAAGATTCTTTGGAGAGATGATCTTGAAAAGACATGGTAAACTGTTGCAGTATGTTGCTTAAATACATGCCTTTAGAGGCTTTAATCTTCATTATATTTTCACTAATGAATTGAGAGGACACAAAGGGACTCAATTTACATGGAGAAGAAATGCACGCTTATGATTGAGGATTTGCTTTTACCAAAACCAGAAATGAAGAGGAAAGTGGAAAAAGGGTGGGGTAAGGAGGTTTCAGTATGGAAGATATTGTCCTTCTCTGCTGATCTGATTATTTGCGGTATTTCTACAAGCTTATAGTATATTATGCTTCAAAATGTTTTTCATCCTCTACAATTATCCTAAAGTGGTGCTAATTTGTTTGTCACCAGTTGGCAGTTTAGAGTTGCATATTTGAAGTTAGAATGTCGAATACTTGCAAAAAGAGGGTGAACTAATGTGTGGGGGTAATGAAGTAATTTAACCATGACAAAGCTATCTATTTCTTTAAATTAAAGTACCATCTGTTGAGGCATTAATTATTTTATTCTATATTGCTGTTCTTTCATTCCTTAGGCTTTTATTACACTCTAATTACATGGCATTGTAATAGTTTTGTTTTCAGTAAGATTGGACTAAGGCTTAGTTAGTTAGCTATCAATATTCTGTGGAAATGATTTGAGGGAGGGCACTGACTTCTTTTCTCTATTTAACGTTAGGATGACCTGTTATTTAAAGTGCTCTTGGAAGTGCTCAGCATTCCGATTCCTGGATCTGAAAAGTGAGCTGAAGTATTCTCAAATTTGCTACTTCTATATTCTTATTAGATCAGTGAATTATGTGAATCTTTTTATAACTCCTTATGCTGCTTGCAGGTCTGATGAAGTAAAAGGGAGAATTCCTGACTCACGGGAAAATATTCTTATACACCTTTCAAACCTTTTTAATCCTTTTAACTTATTCCATTCATTTCTTGCACAGGTATGTTTCATGCATTCTCCTTGGCTAAAACCCTATTTAAGTTTTTTTTTTTTGTATCATTGTAGGTCCTAAGACTTTTTGACTTTTGGATCTGCAGATCAAATATGATCATCAGGTGCTTCTCGATTACCTCATATCTAAGGACACGGGAATCAGTTGTGCAGAATATCTTCTACGGTATGCACTTTCTTGGCAATAGTTTTGCAGTTTTCCATTTCTCGTGTTGCTGAAATAGGAAATCCAGGTATTCTTGAACTGCAGATATCCATTTGTTGTTTGACTATGTTCTCTTTGTATTTCTTTTTCTTTGAAGGTGCTTGCGACTGATCTGTGAATCATGGGAGGTATTTTTACACTTTTCTTATGTGCGGAGTGCAAAGAAATGGTTATCAATTAAGGAAAGAAAAATTCCTCGGCAGAAGGTAAATTTTCGTATGGAGCCATATAGCACTGGAAACTTCAGATATGAGCATAAACTCCAAGGAGCTGGAGGAAAGCCATTTGACAAAGCTAAACTATGTTTGCTGTCCTTAAAATATTCAGTGGAAAATCTCCATCAGAAAAATTTGTTTCCTTATAATCCCAAAGTTCTTCTAAGACGGTATGCTTTCTTGCTGACTATTTCGATCTTAATAATATATGAAAATTTCTTCTTGTAAACTTATGTCAGCAGTGTCTGAAATTTTGCATGAAGCATGTCAAACTATGATGGCTGAGATTGATGCTAGAGACATCTGAACTGCATATATTTTTGTGGCAGTCTAACAGAATTCCAGGAACTATGTTTTCACAAGGGATGTAAGTGAAGAGTGGGTGAGGGGAAGTTGACATAAGAGATTGAAGGCATCATTTTCTTGAGAGTCACTCTTTGAGGATGGCAAGAATGAGATGCATTTCCTGATACATTCACCCGCTCCAGAACTTGCGATGGAAGGGCATAATATCGATAAAACACCTTTTAGGTAAGTGGCTGAAAAAGGAAGGTGTAATTTTTCCATTATGTTAAGTGCTGTGCTTCTGAAGATCTTTCAGGTCAGTGACATTGGGTGTTTCAATTTGTTGCAGAGAACTCGACACTTCATCATTTCCAATATACACTAAGGTAATCTAAACAACCTGCTATATCTATTTACTCAAAGGTACGTTTGTGAGGGATGTAACAAATGGGCATGTTTAGAAAAAAGAAAAGAAAAAACAAGCCTAAGAGACCCAAGCCCAAGGCCCTTTTTAAACCCTTGAAGCTGCATCATCAACCCATTTATTTGTTGTTGCAGCTGGTGTAAGAAGAAAATAGAAAGGAAGCCAGATAGAGGGGTTGGCAGAAAACAGAAAAAGATGAAAGGGGAAGAACCGAGAAAGAGAGAGAGATAGGAGTCAGTGAATTTTAGAGGTGCTGGGGCCATCTTGATGTGTCAAATTTACACCATTTTGAAGTGCTTGGTAAGAATTTGAAACTTTGTCGTACTTAATTGAAGAGGTGTTCTGTTAATGCTGGAATTTCTGAGTTAGTTGCGATTCTGAGTTACTGGGTTGAATCAGGAGGTTTTTGAGCTATGAAATCATGTTGTAAAGAAACTTTTGGCGTCTTAGATCTCTGGATTTTACAGAAGTTGATTTGCGATTACGATCTGATCAGAGTGCAGTTTTGGATTTTGTTACACACTTATTGGAAACAGACTTTGGCACTAGTGTTCACTCCTCTCTGTCCATCTTTGAGTCGGAGGCGAGGTCTCCTTTTCATTATACTGAGGTAGCTTTCCAATGACTCCACACCCACTTGAAATGGACATTGTTATATTTTGAACTAGCCATTTTAGTTTCGGCGTGCAAGCTGTCACTCAGCGGACTTACTCCGTTTTGAGTGGGTTGGAAGGCGCGTCATAATCGTATTGTTATCAAACAAGCTTAATTTAATCAAGTCTTAGTTAAGGTCGTTATCTACTTGATTTTGATCTTTGTTTCTCGCTTATTTGATGAGGTTTCTGCTTGAGGTAGCTTTAGGAATTGTCAGGTAAGTGGTGCTTTTCTCTTTATGATTTGGAAACTTATGTCTTAAAAATTATAAGGTATAAATATGTCAAACTATGAAAGAGGCATCGTGGAATGATGTTTGTTAAAATGGAAAAGTGATGTTCAACTTATATTTGTTGCATAAAGCTGGATCGTCCCAATCCCAAGTGGAGTGCCAAGGAAATTTACAACCCTTTTGGTGATTTGAAATGACATAGTGAAGCATTTCTTGAAATAGTTTGCATGAAGCAAAATATAGAGTCCAGGCTGAAATTACATGCCCTAAAATGGTTTGATATGGAGTACTAGATTAATCAATAAACTGGACCATTGATGTTTGCATTGACATTGTTTACATTGTTGATTGCGTAGGTTTTTCTGATATGTATAAAGCTCTGATGAAGTGATATAACTCCTGTTTGATCTTGTACATATATATTACTAGATTTGGATAAATATATTTTTGGCACTATTTATAAATGTGCATTGTAGTGCTTGGTCAATTTGCTCAGAAGAGACTACTTACTAGGTGGTGGTTGCTCATACCATTTATTTCAATTCTTATTCAGGTTCTTCAATTACTGACGAGTAGGACGGAAGTGGCGTCAGCGGGTGACTTTTTGGTAGTTGATTTTGGTACTTTTTGTGGTAGTTGTACATATGTTTGTACAATTATTTATGTCGAGTTTAGTTTGGTTAGTCAGCGGAAATGTGTAGTTTGATTTGAGTTTTCTGATTTTGTTGACAAAATGCATATATATATTTTTAATGGACTTCAGATTTCCTATCTTTTGTAATCAGCTTGTCATATATATATGTATGTATGTATGTATGTATGTATGTATGTATATAGAATATGTTTAATTAATTACGTGAGGCTGTGTCCATTGGATAGGCGAATGGCTATGCCATTCCTCAAACCCATTGTGAAGTTGGAGGGTGATCTTTGTTGGTGCAAGAGTTTATGATCTTTTTCGATTTACATTATGAGACATTGTGAGGTTGCGTGTTAGTTTTGAAGGAGTTTTTCTTTGTTAGATACTAAGGTGTAAGTTTCATTTCGGATCCAATGATCATGGCTTTTGACTTAGGGATACTTGCTGTGCTTTGTAAATTTAATAAAGGCAAATGGGTCATTACTTCTTAACACTAGAAATTTGTCTAGGTTTTTGAGGTGTGGCTTTCGCAAGGAGACGAGAGGATCATCATGATCCAGTTCCTGACCTGTTAGGAGGCAAGGGATGTGCCCTACTAGCTTGTCACTGAAACTGATGTAGTTGGAGTATGTAAAGTGGTGAGAGATTTACATCGTTATAAGGAATTAAGTAGAAGTAGAGTTGCCCATTCAGAGATTGACAGTTAACGCAGCTTCGCCTGATTTAGAAATGGGATTTTATCCACTTATGATGGGAAAGCGGATCCCAATATGGTTGAGCATCGGATTGGATGGATAGAAAGGATCTTTAAAGTTGAATACTTGCTGTCCATAGTGTAGTACAGGTCTGCCACTAACTCTTACAAAGCGAAGCCGAGTACTGGCATGAGGGTTGTCAACCAGCACATTAGGCATATTTGGCCGCCACTTCGAGGAGGCAATCGGACAGCTTCTGGGGCTGGGAGAACATGGGCATGTGATCTGCACCGTCGATCTCCATCACGTGCTGGGCCCCGGCGTTCTTCATCATCCGCCGTTGGAACTCCTCCGGGATCAGGAGGTCCTGTTTGCACACGACATACACCCGCACGATCGAGCCATACCCTTCGTCAGTGAACTTGTCTGCCGTGGCCAGGTCTTCTATGAAGAGCGACCCAGGCCTCATCATGATCTTAGCAAGCTCCTGATCCTTCTCATGATAACAATCACATTTCGAAAAATTAAAATGAAGATAAAAGAAAGGTGCCTGTAGATGGGCAGTATATCATATAACTTTCACAACATGCCATAGGAAAAAATGGCTTGATTTTTATTCACGTGTAATGAATTAAGACATCTAAAAGAATGATGCGTTGATTTGTCAAATGAGTGGATTGAGTCGAAAATGATCAAAACCCATATTGATCAATTTAATTCGTTTTGACCTATTTTCATGCAATACAAATTTAGCAACTCGTCCTATATTTGACCTGACATATATTACTAAGACATTTACATATTTAACCCAATCTCAGAGTAAGCGAGATAGAGATGTGAGCATAGCCAAAATAAGTTATGAACTCATTTAACATTCATATTACTTTTGGTTTTATCACTCTAAACCTATTCATGATCAATTTACTGAAATAATATAAATATGAGTTAAAAATGGATTTATGACTATTTTGACAGGTCTAAGTGGTGGCACGTGCGACATGCCACATAACTATCAATTATCCATGTTGATTAAGATGATGGTATTTTGTATTTGCTTCTATTCTATACATCAATCATATGGAAAAGACAAACAACAAGAATTTAGGCAACAACGCATGTACAATTTTCACTCTTAGCAAGTAAATTTATCGTTAAGAGACAGTTTCTACATTTCTCATGGATGCTTTATTAAGCATCAAGTACCCCAACTATTTGAAAGACTAATTTCATGTCACGTAGAAAATAAAGTTGCCAAATTTGAAAAAGAAATAGTAATTAGCAGAAATATTTTTGGAGAAGGCCACATAAATTTAAAAAATATTGGAAAATACTCCGAGTGGCCACGTGAGACAAATATTCATCACCCAATCATTAAAACAAATATAGAATTTTCAGAATAAAATGTACGAATCGCATGAAATAATTATATTTAAAATAGGAAAGAGGTGAGTAGCAGTAAGCACACCTCCTTGGGAGATAACTGGTAGAGCCGAGCCGCCAGGAATTCTGGGCCGAAGGAAGTAGGAAGTCAACAGCTTTCCTGGCTTTCCAAAGGTTTTCACTTGAGTGTCCAGCCAATCTTCCTCCGGAATGCTCGAACGAAACTAAAAATTGTCACAACGAACAAAAACAATTTCGAATCTGGTTTCTCAAAACTCACAAATCCATTAAATTATCCGAGATGCTACAAAATATCTCTTTAATTATTAGGTTCTAAATTAGATGTTAGAGTAATTTTTTTATTTAGTTAGGTGGTTGGACAATACATACGGAATTTGCAAGAAAAAAAATTATAAAGAAAATGATGCTGCAGTTATCTAGAAATTAGGAACCTTCTTTCCTCTAAATAACAGAATGGAAAAGCAAAATATTTCCTAATGGTTTTGGTTTTTGAAAATGCATTCTAATAACATGGGCAATTACTGATGAAAATAATTTTTCCAACAATTAATTCAATTTTAAAAGGTTCCATTGAATATTGTGTATCTTAATACATCAGGGATACTATTTTACTCATAAAGTGACTAATTCTTATTTACTACTCTTATTTCACATGGTCATAGATTTGAAAGTGCTATATATGGAAGCTTGTTATAGAAAAAAAAAGGGTTTTAATTAAAATGAACGAGAAACTTGATCAAGTCACCTGTTTTAACACATACGACGGCTGGTGCGTAGTGTCCGGCATCAGTGCCGTCAGGAAAACAGCGGCCAAGATCTTCTCGGGGAACTTGTCGGCGGCAAGAGCCAAGCTCATGCCGCCCAAGCTGTGTCCGACGAGGATCACCTTCTCGTGCTGCTCGAGCGAGGCCATCAGCTCCAAGAGCGGCTCGTTGTACTCACGAAATGAGTGGATATCGTAGATGGACTTCGTGTTGGTGCCTGCACCGGCGAGGTTCAGTGGCGTGACGCGGTGGCCGACCGACTCCAGCCGGTGCTTGACGTGGAACCAGCACCACGCGCCGTGGCATCCGCCGTGCACGAGAACGAAGTGGCGTTGCTGCTTCATGCTTTCAGGATCCACCGAAAATTCTTGAGGTTTGAAGTTGATTAGTTCGATGTGATGAGATGACTCTACAATTATATATAGTTTGATTGGAAGTTGAGATTTAGATATTGGAGGAGAATTATTGAGGTTAATGTTATCCTTGGAAATGAAAATTATTGACGTTGATGTCCTACCTGCAATTATTTTGACAAGAACATAATGTGAGGATTGTACTGATCTTGATTTTTTTTATTGTTAAAAATAATTGAAATAATATCTAGTAGATTCTCCCGATCTTCTTCGATTTTTCACTCTATTAAAATTGTAAATATATCTCCTTTAATTGTGTGCAGAAATATTCAATTATCTCAAACACTCATCATGCTCTTATTTGAATTTAGTTCTATCTTGATCTTAACTGTCTATTTAAAATATATAAATTGGGCCACGGCGTCCGGAATTAGGACCCGGATTGGCCCTTCTATAAGCATCTTAGTAATTTGAGAGAGAAGGAAAATGCAAAGCATATAATTGGAATTCTTGAAAGTCCAAACCTTTACTTGAATGAGCACCGTACCTTATACATACAGTTCCCTTAACGAGTCGCTAGGGCATGGTCAACAAACCTAATGTAATTCTCCTAAATTAAATTTACCCTTTTCAATTTTTTTGTAGTGTTTAAGTTTTTACCTTTATTTTTGTTTTTATTTCTGGAAGGGAAATGAAATTCTTAAGAGTGAGATTACAATTTGTATTATTTGATGTTTCTGTGTAAGAGAAGTCTTCGCTTGCCTTTCAGGAGACCCTACCATTTTCCATTTTAACAAGGGAAGAAAGGCTCATTTTTCCACAGATGTAGACAAGAAGATTTCATCTGTCTTAGAGATGAGCAGGTAGGGAAGATGAGCCCCCTCTTTTTTTGTATGCGTTGCAGATGTGACCGGGGGGGTCTCCTCAGCGCAGTCCACTTTGGCTCCTCCGAGATTGTCGATATTCCCCAAGCCACTTGGTAGTAAAACCCCACCACTTTCCTCTCGTCGAACGCAGCTATTTCAACTTCACGGGCGTGGGCACGATGGACTGGTTGGCTTCTAGCGGAGATCAGTCCAAATCAACATGCCCCAACAAGCAATCCCTTAGCTTTTTGACTATGCACACCTAGAAACACGAGGACTGACACTTTTTCACATGTTTAGTCTGGTCTTTTGCTTAGTACTACTGCGAAAATTTAATTGGGGAAGCAAATGGGACCTGAGAAGATTTGGATATAGAATCTTCAAGTTTGATATCACGTGAGATTTTGTGGGATTATTATCAACTGTTCTAAAAGTTTAAGCTATTAAATGAATGTGTAATTTAATATTTAATTATTTTAACATTCCTCTAAGACATGATTAAGAAGATTGGCAAGGGGTTGCTGAAGAGGCATAACGTCATGAAGCCCCTCTCCCCAAATTTACCATGCCATCTACTACCCAGTTTGCTGTAGGGTAGGTGCATTTTTGACGATGTAGCGCTCAAACCCAGCACTGACCTGCATGCTGGTGCAATAGGTTGAGTGACAGCATTTGAAGAGCTGTTGATATCGATAATATCAACACTCTTAAGTGCAATGGCTGCACGCTAGTATGAATCTAATCGAGAGATCCCTTCGACACGTGAGCTCATAGGCTGAAGCAAGATCCAAGGAACCATCTAGAGGAAAGAAGAGTTTGGATCACAGAAGTACAACCAAAGTGTTAAATGCTAAAATTTCTAAAAGATACGTTTAAGTATCACTTTTTTCTTTTGAATTAAATACTTAAGTGCTAACTTCGGTTAGGTGTGCCAAAAATCCGATGTGGCATTATTTTAATAATAAAATTGATCTACATGGCTTATTGGAATATCCACTTAGCAATCCTTGTTCCAAAATGATGTCATTTTGCCTCGAAATTCGATTTTTAATATAAATATTAATTAAATTAAATCAATTAAAAAACTATATTTTTTTTTTAAAAGAGAGGAGACAGGATTTAGCGAGGGCTTCCACAATCCTTCTACAACCACCCCACCATCATCAAAAATGGCCAATGACGGTGGGGCGAGGGTTGGTTGAGGTTGCCTGGCCATTAGAAAGGGTCGGCAACCCTAGCTGATAACAGGTGAGGGCCTGGGGTGAGGGGTTGTGGCCCTTCCCCTGATTCGGCGAGGGTCGCTAGCCCTTGCCCAGATCGGGCCAGGGGCCAGTGACAAAAATAATTAGAAAAATAACTATTTTTCCTCCTTGGCTCTCCCAATATATCTTCTGTCATCCTTTAACTTTAAGGAATTCAATGATATAGCATATGCTCTCATGATCTCAAAATTGGCCTATGGCGTGGTTGCTGAGGACTGGAAGCCATGAGTTGCCCCTAGATGACTGTTGAGATCGCCAGAGTTGCTGCACGTATCGTCGGCAACTGCTGGTTGTTCTCAAAGGGAGTTTGCAGGAGCCTTCGCTGGAGCTGGTGAAGAGGTGGGCTGCGGTGGCGACAGTGCAAGAGGCGCGGTGATGAGGCAATGGTAGTCGGAAAAGAAGAACACTCGCTTCTTACCATATCCCTATTCTTTTCTTGTGATCCAATCTCTACTTCCTTATTTCCACGACCAAGTTTCTCCAATTTCTAGATCTGTTTGGTGGCTTACTCATCCCAAATCCACTTTTGATCCGAATTTCACGATCTCTTCCTTTTTGACCATCATCAAATTCTTATCCTTCCACCGAATATTTGGCCTTCGCTACTGTACCAATTTTGATGTGCTTCCCTTTTTTACCTCGGTTCTCAATGATTTTCGTCCTTAACGGCGCATACTTCAAATTATACGATCCATCAGTTTCGACAGCAAAGACAAAAAGTCTTCGAAGTTTTAAACCTGACCCTGAGATAGTCCGGGAATTGTATGGTTTGAAGGAATGATTTCGTCATCCACTTTTCCTAAAGTTCCTTCAATTACTTGTGGTGCAGACCAGTTTCTCATATCAAGAGCTCTTGCCAAGTTCACTGTTCCCATTTTGAGCTTCAATGGTCCCCCATAATGCCCAAACGGATGAATTACTTTCAAGAATAATTTTCCATCCACGAAATAATTTTTCAGCGAAACTCTCAGATTTCGATGGTCATGCAGGTAAAACTTGAGCCACTGTCGGAGAATTAGAGAGTTACAGCATTCGTCGGAGAAATAGAGAGTAACAACATTCGTGACGTTCCTTGTGTACAGTGCAAAAGGCGGTCAAAATAATTAGAAAATGAAGTATGATCTCGACGAGTGATCTTCGTATCATAAGACATAATCTATACTAAATATAGCGCCTTGAAGGATAATCTTAAATTTATTTTAATTGAAGGCAGAATAACATATTCAATTCACGTGCTCCGGTGAAGCTTGCGGAAGCGTCACCGTTTTAGTACTAACAATGCAGAATCGTCAAGCAAGGGAAAGTAAAGAGCACGTTAGGCATATTTGGCCGCCACTTGGAGGAGGCAATCGGACAGCTTCTGGGGCTGGGAGAACATGGGCATGTGATCTGCACCGTCGATCTCCATCACGTGCTGGGCCCCGCCGCCCTTCAACATCCGCCGCTGGATCTCCTCCGGGATCACGAGGTCTTGCTTGCACACGATGTACACCCGCTCGATCGAGCCGTACCCTTCGCCGGTGAACTTGTCCGCCGTCGCCAGGTCCTCGATGAAGAGCGACCCCGGCCTCATCATGATCTTCGCAAGCTCCAGATCCTTCTCACATGGCAACAATCAAATTTCGAAAAATTAATATGAGGATAGAAGGAAGGTGCCTGTCGATAGGCAGAATATCATGTAACTTCCCTAGTGCGTCACTTGCTGACATGGTATAGGAAAAACATGTCTTAATTTTTACCTACGTGCAACGGGGTCAAAGACATTCAAATGATTAGTGGCGCCACGTCGACCGGCCACATAACTATCGATTATACATGTTGATTAAGATGGGTAGTTCTGTACATCAATCAGAATTTTGGCAATGGCACGTAGTAAAATTTCTACTCTTAGCAAGTAAATTTGTTGTTAGAGATATATATATATATATCAATTAGCCCCAACTATTTCAAAGATTAATTCCATGTTATGCAGAAAATGATGTGTAAGGTTGAATAAAGACATGAAACCGGTAGAAATTTTTTTTTTTTTTGAGAAGGCCACATGAATAAAACAAAGAAAAAATGTTGGAAAGTTCTCCAAATTGGCCATGTCATAAATATTCTTAAAATAGAGGGAAAAATAAAAAAGGTGAGCAAGCAGACCTCCTTGGGAGATAATTGATAGAGCAGAGCCGCCAGGATTTTGGGGCCGAAGAAGAAGGAAATCAGCTGCTTCTCTGGCTTTCCAAAGGGTTTGAACTGAGTGTCCAGCCACCCTTCCTCCGGAACGCTCGAACGGAACTGAAACTCGTCGCAAACGAACATAAATCATTTCGACAAGCCGAAAGATAACCACGTGTTCCTAAGAGAGATCGTCACCTGTTCCAGCACGTAGGACGGCCGGTTCGTAGTGTCCGGCATCAGCGCCGTCAGGAAGACGGCAGCCAGTATCTTCTCGGGGAACTTGTCGGCAGCGAGCGCCAGGCTCATGCCCCCGAGGCTGTGCCCCACGAGGATCACCTTCTCGGCTGGCCCGAGGCCGGCCATGAACTTCAGGAGCGGCTCGTTGTACTCGTGGAACGTGTGGACGTCGAAGATGGACCTCGCGCTGGTGCCAGCTCCCGCGAGGTTCATCGGCGTGACACGGTGGCCGGCCGACTCGAGCCGGTGCTTGACGTGGTACCAGCACCACGCGCCGTGGCAGACGCCGTGGACGAGGACGAAGTGGCGTTGCTGCGTCATGATGCTTTTTGGGATCCTCCGGGGAAATGTTTTGGCTGGGGGGTTTTGAAGTTTGGCTTGGTTTCGATGTGATGAAGCGGCTCTTGTCTCTGCTTATATGCACTGAATGGCGAGTTCCGGATTTAGACGGGAGGTGGAAAATCCTCTGCGGTTGAAGTTGTCCCTGCACGTATTTTGGCTAAAACATGACATCAGGAATTTTCCAATTAGAATTAACGGTTGGAGAAAAATCCGGATCTTGATGCCTTCATTGATTCTTTCACCTTTATCGTGATTGTACGTATATCTCTCCTTTAATTATACGTGCACGTGCCCAATTATCTCTAAGGCGTCGTGCTTTTATTTGGATATATTTGTCTATCTTAATCTCGACCGAGTTTATCGACACTGAAATTTGGAGAACCACCATCACGGGCAAGGCTTGGCTTCTTGTAAGTGTGATCCCTTCACCCCAAACGAGCTCCTTCCGTTATATTTAGAATTTTCCCTTAGTGAGTTGTCGAGTCATGGCTGACAGCTGCCGGACCTAACGTGTTCTTTCTAAATTAATTTCCTTAGACTACATTTTGCATTATCTCATTTTTTCTTCATGGACCTTTACAAATATCTCATTCTAATAAGAGAGAGAAGAGGCTCGCTCTCCGTAAAGATGAGCGATGCCTATATGAGTGGAGGGAATTACGTAACCGTCTTTAGAGATAAAGCCACTAGGGAAGATGAGCCTCTTGTCCTCTCATCCGAGGTCGTCCGTCTCCGACAATTTGCTTGTAAACGCCCCCGACTTTGACGCAGCCATTTCAACTTCAGGAGTATGGCCACGATGGACAAGTTGCTCCTTGCGGAGATCAGTCCAATCGATAGCCCTTCATCACTTCTAGACTCCATCTAGAAGTGATTGCCCCCACTAGTGATCCATATGTATCATAGGGTCATTCTGTAATGATATTTTTATTTGAACCTCAACACATCGTGCAATCTTAATTGGGGTTAAGCCTCTATAAACGCTCCGTTGTTACTCTCTTTGCCTCTTTTGGTGTTCTCTCTCCATATCCTTCGCTTCTCTCTATTACTTTTAACTTGAACTTAGTATTAGAGTAGAAAGTTCCGAGTACAAATTAATCCCAACCCCTATTTGCCTCTTAGGCCAAAGTCCCGCCTACTAATGAGAGAGAAAATTAGAACATATACTATTAACATCGTTTTTAGTTTAAGATTATAAAATAGTTAGCGGTGATTTTATAAAATTTCACATGATATTAGAGCCATGTAAGATTTCAACCATGCTACAATGTCAATAGCGATTCAATTACACCTTCACCACTATTGACCTCTTGGACTCTTTTTCCATCTCTCTCAGTTGGTAACACTTATGATTCAATGAGATACGGTGACAGTGCAACATTGGCACACATGAATAGTAACATTAGTAAAATCTTTAGTTTTAGACCATTTTCCAATTCGACAAAAATCTTGATTGTTGATGGTCATTTATTGCCTATCAAGCAAGTTGGTAAAGCCTTTTTACATACTGGTGCCCGATCTTTATTATTATCTCCTGTCAATCATCTTTCTAATCTTGCTCACAATCTCCTCTTAGTTACTCAACTTTGCCGTAAAAAATTCTTGCACTATTAAATGTAATGATTCATCCTTTTCTTTAAGGGATGGACGAACGGGGAAAGTTCTCCTCCAAGCTGACTTCTCTCATGGTATTTATCCAATTTCCAACTCATTGGCGCCATCTCACTTTTATCCTATTGTGGCTTCCTTCACTTCACTTATTTGTTGGCACGCTTGTCTTAACCATCCTAATAAACAAGCTTTGAGTCATTTTGCAATTCTAGCAAGTGCCTTGTGAGTCTTGTCTTGTAGGCAAATATCATCGATCACATTTTTAGTCTGTTAGCCATTGTTCATTTTTTCCTTTTAGTTGTAAGTCGCTTTGATGTATGGACAAGTCCAATTTTATCTAATTCTGGTTTCAAATATTTTGTGTTATTCATTGATGACTATTCTTCGTTTACTTGGGTTTGTCTCATGAAAAATAGATCTATAGTGCCTACATACTTTTATTGCTTTTGTTGTTTTATTGAAAATCCTTGCAATGCCAAATTTAAATTTTTACAAACTAATGGCAGAGGTGAATATACTAATAATTCATTCCAAACATATTTAAATGAAAATGGTATTATTTAATGTCTTTCTTGTCTAGACACCATATCTCAAAACGGCTTCCAAGATCACTTGGTTGTCATAGTAGCCACCTTCTCACATGGGAAGAGGGAGTTGGGTGAGGACGATTAGTTTCAAGTATGGGTTTCGACTCTTACGCCCCATAAAAAGGTAAGGCAAAAGCGTGAAAGTGAATTAAGAATTAGTGTAGAACAGACAAAAAAAAAAATTGGCTTGCAGAACTCAAAATCAAATGCTTAGTCAAAATGTCTCCGACCTCATTAATCCATGCTCAGATGCGTCTTTCATGTTGGGTTGATGCTCTTCTCGCTTCTATTTACACTATTAATTAGCTCCCCACTAATCTTCTCTCTAATATTTATCATTTTCACTGTTTATTTGGGGTCCAAATTGATTACTCGTTCTTTCAAGTTTTTGTGTATACTTGTTATATTTTTCTTTGATCTCGTGTCTCCCATAAGTTGGCACCTCATTTTGTGCCATGTGTAGTTCTTGGGTATGTATTGAATCACAAAGGGCATCGTTGTCTCCCATAAGTTGGCACCTTGTTCTGTGCCATGTGTAGTTCTTGTGTACAAATCAAATCATAAAAGGTATCATTCTCTTGATCGGTCAAGTCAGTCGTCATATTCAATTGGTGATGATATTTTCCTTTTTCACAAAATTCTTCAGCTGTTAGACCCATAACTCACCATTCCAGATTAGCCCGTTCGCTTTTTGTTTCTTCCAATCAGTCTATTCTTCCTTCAACCTCCTATGCCCTCTCTATTCGGCTCAACTTCCAAAGCTGCCTCTCTCCTCCTCTCGGCCCACTCAACTCGCTTTCATTCTTTTTTTTCCTTCATCGCCCCTCCCTTTGACCTTTCTCACTATGTCTTAACCTAACTCCTATCTCGATCAAATTCCTCCCACAACAGATTTGCAATTTCTCTCTATATCTCCGTCCAGCTTCTCTACTTCCTATTCTTCTCTTTCCGCTCACCTTATGCAAACTCGTGCCAAATTTGGAATTTATAAACCTAGAAAAATATTTAATCTTTCTCGCTTTGTTCATGAAGAGACACCGAAACACTACTCTACGGCAATTCTTGACCCATATTGGAAAGTGGCCATGACAGATGAATTTAATGCCTTAGTTGCTAATCACACATGAAATTTTGTACCATCTTATCCTTTTAAGAGTTTAGTTGATTCCAAAAGGATTTTAAAAAATCTGATGGAACTATCCAATACTTCAAAGCTCATCTCGTTGCATAGGATTTTAACCAACATGTTGGATTGGCCTATGACTAGACCTTTAGCCCGATTGTTAAATCCATAGTTTTCTCTATTGCAATATATTCAGGGTAGGGCATATGTCATCTTGATGTTAAGAAATCCTACGTGAGAAAGTTAACATGTGCCAACATCCCCGTTTCTCTCATCTTGAGTTCTTGTATGACGTGTATCATCTTTGAAATGCCATATATGGTTTAAAACAGGCTCCACATGTATGGTTTCATCACTCCAATAGCTTTTCATTATCTCTACATTTCATGGCAAGTAAGGCTGATCCTTCACTATTCATTTGTGCTTCCTCTCAAGGCTGTCTATACCATTGGACCACTTCACTATTTTATTAGTATTGAGACTCGTCAATGATCTGATGGTAAGCTTTTATCTCAAGCTAGGTATGTTGATGGTCCTTTTTACAAATTTGACCTCATTAACGTTAAGCCTATGTCTACTCGATTTTCCTTGAAGACTCCATTGTCCGCTAATGATGGTGAGCTTCTCGCTTCTCCAACATCTTACGGTTAGATAGTTGGTGCATTGTAGTATGTGTCCATGACCAGACTTAATATTAGTTTTGTTATGAGCTTAGTTAGTCAATTTATACATCAACTTTCAAAAAAAAAAAAAATTCATGCATCAACCTAGATTATCTTATCTTTAGGCTGTTAAACATATATATTGTATTTAGTTTGCACATCCACTCTTGGATTGCTCATTGAGTGGTGTTCTTCCATTTCGTTGACTGTGCATGTAGATGTAGATTGGGCTGAGTGCTTTGATACTCGATGGTTCACTTTAGGATTTTATGTTCTTTTAGGCATCAATTTTGTTTCATAGAATGCCAAGAAGCAGTCCACCATAGCCTATTTTAGTATAGAGGTTGAGTGTGGTGGTGTTGGTCACTGTGTTGCTGAGACTATTTGGATTTGTTATTTACTTTGTGAGCTCAAGATCCCCTTTTTGATCCTCTCACTATTTATCATGACATATTTCTGTCCCCTATCTTGCTCTCCATCTCGTGTTTCATGCTTGTATTAATCACATTGAGATGGATTTTCACTTTGTTTGATAGAGGGTCACTTCTAGTGATTTACGTGTTTGCTACGTGCCTATAGCGAATCAGCTAGTTGACATCCTCACAAGACTACCTAGTTCGCGACACGTGTTATTGAGATCTAATCCTTCAATCGTGACATCTACTTTGGAATGAGGGGGAGTATTACAATGTAATATATATTATAAGATATTTCTGCAATCATGTTTCTATCTGTGGAGTGTAATTAATCACTCTTATAAGTACATATTGTGCAACCTTAATTGGAGTTTAGCCACCATAAAGACTCTGTTGCTACTCTCTTTTTGCCTCTTTATTCTCTCTGTTATTCTAAACTTCAACGTTAATAAGGTCCTCTAAGACAAGATTAAGAAGATCAGTAGGTGGTTGTAGAAGAAACGAAATGTCTTGATTTGAAGTGTTCCCGAATTTGCCAGGCCATCTGCGACTCGATGTGATTAAGTATGTTTGACGATGGAGTGCTCATGCTCGTTAAGCAGTGACCTGCATGCTTGTGCGAATGGGTTCTGGGAAATCATTTGAAGAGATGTTGTCGTTGACACTATTAACAATCAATGATATTCGGAATTCCTACTCTCCTTGCTAGTGTTATCCCCTCCTTGAGTGCCCAGTACTCGGCCAATACGCTGGAAGTCCAGCCGCAGGAGTCTCTGATGGTCCCTCCAGCCCCTGCTTCGCTCGGATTGTCCCTGATGGACCCATCAGTATTGAGAATTTCACCCAGCGGAGAGGAGGTCTCAGCCATTTGACAGAAATAGTGGAAGTAACACAGATCAAGGACGCGCGGGTTTTCAATAGACCTGTCAAACAGGGTATGGTGGGTTGGGTTATAAATAGTCCAATCTAAATTGACCATTAAACCTATTTATGATCCATTAAATACCAGAAAGTATCATTATTTTCTAGAAATTGACTTCTTAAAAATAGTTTGATGAAATAAATGAAGTCTTAATTTCTTCTAAAAAAAGTTATAAAAATTATTCACTAGATTTGCATTGCATGAAAGCGTTTTAGCAATGCAATACAAATTAGAAAAAAAATTTCTGCTATTTGGTAGGAAAATTTTGATTTGATTTTCTTCCGTGCACTCCTTTTAATATTTTAAAATCAAGTTTTAATTTTATTTTTTTTAGTTTGGTCATTTTCCCTCTTCTTTGGTCAATCGTTAGCCATGGTAATAGCTGGCAATTGGCCATAGGCAAGCTCAAGCCTTGTCGGCTGCCAGCACTTGTCGTTAGCGAGGCCTAGGCCTCACTCGATCGACGAGAGCTCAAGGCTCAAGTCTTATCAGATCAGCGAGCTCAAGCTTTGTTGATCTCCAGCGAGCTCGTCCCTCACCTAGTCAGCTGCTGGCCGGCCACCGGTTGAGGAAGATGGAAGAGGGAAGAAGAAAGAAAAATAAATAAAAAAGCAAAGAAAAAAAAAGAAAAAGAAGAAAAAAGAAGAATATTTGTTTTCGATTTTTTAAAAATATCTTTATAAGGGTAAGAAGAAGAGAGTGTGTGTGAGCCTAATGGGTTACAAAATGGGTTATAAACTAAATCCATTTATGCCTATTTATTATAGCCTTCAAATTTAAAACCTATTTAAAGTAGACTCTTCAAGTTTGACGTGATCCAAATAGGTTTAAGACCCATTTGGACAGGTTTAGTTTCGGTCAGGATCTCTTTGACACATGAGCTCATAGGCTAAAACAAGATCAAAGGAACAAATGAAATAGTAATTCCAAACTGTTGTCATCCCGTCTAGAGGAAAGAAAAATCCGGATGACTATAACATAATGTTCCATGTTTCTTCAGAAAATTCAAAGTCGAGCGAAGTTTAGTCTTCCAACTTATCGGTCCCTGAAGTATTCCTGAATCGAGGTTTAGCCTTCCAACTTGCCTCTGCTTGCTTCCGGCAGTGGCAATCCCAAATATTTCCCGAGTCCTCAGTTCATTTGGAAACGCAAGTTATACGAGGTCCCCTCCTTGAGCGCAGGATCCACATTTGTCGAGCACATAATGTTAAATTCAGAAGAATTAATGGCCTGATGACTAGAGCAGTCAAAAAAATGGGACGACACTCGTGCCATCACTCTGTTATATTCCAAATAAGCCCGAACGCAAAGAATGAGATCATGCATGATGAAAAGATACGGAAGGCGACACTTCCTCGGCCAATTTTTGCAAAATTCCACTTTCCGCCTCTGCATTCATCCTCGATGCTGTAACTAAGTTACTCGTGACAGCGATTACAATCGAACAATGAAAGCGGGTCGCATTGATGGATGCCATGCGAAGGGCGGAACTCGACTAGTTTCCGTCCGTCGACCAAAACAGACGGGCAACTCTGAGACTGGACGCGGCTGGCGTGTTGCTGTAGCTTGGCCGAAACGGGGGAGACGGAGGGTGCTGAACTCTCCAGTGGCGAGATCCGTCTGGTTACGCAAGGATGACGGGCCGTCTTACGTGGAAGTTTGCTAGCTTTGAAGCCATGTTGGATCAGATTCTGATCCTTTGAAACCGTGAACTCATACCGCGAGACATTTTATTCATGAATTATGAACATGAACATCATTTATATTTTACTGAAAGACCATATGGCACTTGTTACATAGAAGCTCAATTTGTTATAGGCACAACGGCTCTTGTGCGTCTTTTTGTTTGAGCTTCAATATTTCAAAAACTATTTTTTATTTTGGTTTTCCCATCAAAATTTAAAATTTGATATATTATATATGTGAACTTACATGTCAAAATTTGAGGCTATGAAAATTTCAAGAAGAAAAAAATTTGAGTGAAAATTAAATAGAGAGATCTAAAATCAATTAATGCTTCCGAAATAAATTGCATGAGGGAGATGAATTAGCACTGCTCGAGATTCCATATAATGGAAATAATGCATTTTGACGTTGGCATGTGTTTGGAGACACTTTCAAAAATGCTTTTGGGCCTTCAAAGTCCCTTGGGCAAATGCTGAAATATTAGATAAGATTTATTATATTTCTAAAATTCTCTAAAACCCTTTTTCTCAATGCAAATCTTACCTAACTTTGAGTTTTGAGCATTTTTCAAAATGTATCGCTTAACTTTCGAAATTCGCAGGGTCCGCGATGTTAGATTTTGGCCATTGACTTTTCGACTTGAGCGGAAATTCAAGAAAGGAAATAGGGATTGATAATTCCAAGACACAATGCCCTTTTCATTATTTAACCCACAGGGATTTAGGGTGTGTTTAGTTCAATTTTGAAGCTAGCTTTCAAATGGTCTTCAAAATGCTGAAATTATTTTTCCTTCCAAAAATACCCTCATTAGTTTTTCATATTTCTGATTTTGCCTCTAGTTTTTTTTTTTTTTTTTTTTTTTTATTGAGAAAGGGGCAGCCCTTCATTGGTTCGGCGAAGGGCTATGGCTGCTGGCGAGCTAGATTTGGCGTGGCGGCCGTCGGCTAAGGTTGCCTGAGGTCGGGCGACCTCCAGCGAGGGTCACGTGACCCAGCCGAGGGCCGCTAGAGGTCGCGTGACCACGGGCGACCCTCGGCCAAGGTTGCTTGACCTAGGCGCGCCGCGACCAAGGCGACAGTCGCCCGGGTCTTGCGGCCTCAGGTGGCCCTCGCCTGGGTCTCACGAGGGTCGCGTGACGGTGGCTAGTGGTTGCAAGACCCAGGCCAGGGCCACCTGAGGCCGCGAGACCCAGGTGGCGGTTGCCTAGGTTGCGTGCGCTTGGTTCGAGCGACCCTCGCCGAAGGTGGCCTAAGGTTGGGCGATCTCCAGCGGCCCTCGGCTAGGTCGCGCAACCTTTGCCGAGGGTCGCCCGAGGTCGGGTGACCTTCGGTGGCCCTCGACTGGGTCACGCGACCCTCGCCGGAGGTCGCTTGACCTTGGGCGACGGCCGCCGGCGCCAAATCTGGCTCGCCGGCGGCCGTAGCCTTTCGCTGGACCATTGTAGGGTTTAGTCCAATTTTCCAAAAAAGAAAGAAAGATATATATGCATATATACCTCTCAAAGGCCATCGCAAAACTTTTTTAACCAAACGCATATTCTATTTAAAGTTCATTTGCAAATTTTTTTTACCAAACACAATTGCATTTCCATAAGTAGCTTTGAGCTTTCAACATTTGCATTGGACTTAAAGCCCATTGCAAATGCTAAACCAAATGTAGCCTTAAACCTTGCTTTTCTTGAGGAAGTAAAGAACAGACCTGGATTACATCCAACCCAAAGCAAAACAACAGCTCTCCAACGGCTTTCTGGCCACATAGTAGATGCCGGAATCGACCCGACAACCGAAGAAGAAACACAAACCAAGCACAGAAATCCGAAGAAAACCAAACCAAAAACGATCGAACAGAGCCGAGGCCCCTTACGCCGTAGCGAACTTTAGGCACACTCGTATTTGGCCCCTATCTTCAGTAGACAATTGCAGATCTCCTGCGGCTTCGAGAGCATGGCCATGTGATCGGCGCCGTCCACCTCCAGGACGTGGTTGGCCCCGCCGTTCGCAATCATCCACTGTTGGAAATCCAGGGGTATCGCCAGGTCTTGTTTGCACATGACGAAGACCCGTGTCGTCGAACCGTACCCTTTGCGGGTGAAGTTGCTAGCGGTGCTCAGGTCTTCCACGAACAACGACCCCGGCCTCGTCAAGATCTTGCTGAGTTCCAGGTCCTTCAATGGTCGGCATTTCCATAAAACGTCACGGGTTAAATGGACTTTTGAATCGACATGATGTCGCTTCAGAATTCACAAGTGCTAAACATGTGCAAGGGTTGATCATAGGCGTGTGAAGCCTGTTTGGCTGATCCAGGCTTGCTCGAGCTAACAAGATCTGGATCACAAACTAAACCTGATCAAGCAGTTTCATTTTCTATGCTCGGGCCTAATCACATCCTAATGACTATATTTCTAGGGTTACGTTTGTTATAGAGATGGATGCAGGACGGGTTTGGGACTAATAACGTTGTCCCAAACACGTCCCGTTAACTTTATGTAATTTCCCAAGCTTGTCCCGTGCTTATTACCGGTTTTGACATAATATACCAAGCCTGCCCCAGAAAAGTAGCCATGTTCCCTTGAGGTACCGGCAATCCGTCACAACATTTTATATTAATCAATAGTATCCTGTTAAATGTATAATAAACAACCTATTATTTGCAAACGCAACTCTATATTTGGAACTTATGCATTGCGAATCTCCAGTTAGATATGGGGAGTGCAGGTGTAAGATTGAAAGAATGTAAAATTGACGGTCTTAAAAATCTAAGGTCTAACAATAATTAGAAATTATATATGAAATGCTAGCGGTTGCTAAAAATCTTATATTATACTCAATTCTAATCTTTGTATTCACAAATTTTTATAAGTTAGTACCATCAAGAGTTTTACAGAGTAAGGAAAAATTAAAAATCCAAGATAAGGAGAATATGAGATAGCAACAAAGTTGCCATGATTAAACAAGGAAACTTGGCTTCGGTATCCTGTATGAAGGAGGGAATAAACATTTTCTCCCATTGGAGTGGCCTACTCCCAAATAATAGCAAGAGCGAGGTGTTTCTCTCGGGTGGATCGGAGGCTACTCAAACTCAACTTTTGTGAATCCTGAACTTTAGAAGAGGGTCCCTTCCAATACGCTATCTGGGCGTTCCAATCATCACATCTCGGTTAACCAAAGCAGACTGTAATGCCTTGGTATGCTTACTCACGACTAGAGTTCAATTTTTGACTCACTAGTTTTTATCTTTCGCGGGTAGATTGCAACTTATCAAATCGGTACTGTATGCCATACAAGTTTATTGGGCATCTATCTTTTGGCTCCCATTATTTGTTGTTGATAGAATAGAACAAATCTGTTGGCAATTTCTATGGAAAAGACCCGGCCTTCGACTCGGGGGGGCAAAGGTTTCCTGGGATGATTTCTGTCTCCCAAAACAAAAATTGGGACTTGGGATTAGGAGAATCCGAGATAGCAACAAAGCTGCCATGATTAAACATATTTGGATCCTCTTCTCTGACAAGAAATCTTTATGGTGCAAGTGGATACATGCCATCCACCTCAAAAGGAAGAATTTCTGGACTACCTCCCCCTCGACCTTGTGCTCGTGGGCCTGGAGGAAATTACTTGCGTTGAGGGGGGAAATAATAAGTTTCTTCAAATGGAGGATTGGTGATGGACAAACTACTTCATTGTGGTTTGATCCATGGCTAGACATAGGCCCCTTAAATTCGGTATTCAACAATGCTTATATTTACCAATCGGCTCTACCTCGGCATGCTAAGGTAGCAAACCTTTTTTCACAGGATGGTCAGGCTATGTCACATGACATACTCTTGTGGCAGGTTCCGATTCCTTTTTTAAACCCGATGAGGGACACTTTCACTTAGCTCATGCATCCATCTAGTAATTTCTCTACTGCGTCCGCGTGATCAGTCATCCGAAGAAAAGTGGCGCCGGTCCCGTGGGCCTCCTTTGTTTGGAGCAAGGCGTTGGCCCCTTGTTATTAATTCCTCCTTTGGCTTATAATTCAGAATCATCTCCCTACCCAGGTTTTTTTAATGTCTTTCAATAGACTACCTATGGTTCATTGTGCCTTATGCAATATAAGGCTAGACTCTATTGATCATCTTTTTTTTGACTGACATGTGTCCAACTCTCTCGCTTCTTTTTGGGCTGCTAAATGTAATCTCCCTTGGAGTAACCGTTCATGGGTGGAAAATTTTCGATGGGTTACCGACACTCTCTCAGGAAGTGGCTTTTATGTTGACATCGCCAAGTTCTCCTTCGGCGCTCTCTGTTATGTGATTTGGAAGACTAGGAATGACATCACATTCCGGTCCTCCAACCTTTATGTGCCCTCAATGAAGCAGCATCTTACCAAGGCGGTCAAAGATAAAGCTCTCTCTTTCAATTCGATAGCCGACAACCCGAGAAATAGGAGACTGTAGCGTAGTTAGGGATTAGACCCTAAAATTTTTGATTAGCGAGGGGTGGTCTGCTACCCTTGTTCTATTCTTGTAGTATCCTTTGGTGTCTTTAGTGAACTCAGCTCCCCCCACTCCAGTGACATGTTGTCCCAATGAGTATGGGTTTGATGCCGAGTCTCACCCCTTATATATTTGTCTGTTGAAAATTTTATATATAATACTTACCTTTACAAAAAAAAAAAATCCAAGATAATTGTTACATTTTTAATAGAGTTTGCCATTACCTATATTTACTTAATCACTTAAGAAATATGAAGGAAACAAATGGTATATTAATAGTTATACATATTGAGTTCAAATTTGTATTTCCCAATTATGAAATGCCAAACCCATCGCAAGCCCCGTCGGATTTTTAGCAATCGACCTATAAATCCGTCTGGCTTCACCAAATCCGTTACCCTCTTACTTCTTATTAGGGATTTTGGGGGGAAGAGGGTGAGTACCTTACATGCACATCCGGCTTTTATCCCTAGTTTGCAATCTCAAATGGATAAAAGCCACAAAATAACGAGATCAAACCAAAATAATTCTAAACCACGATGACGTATGATATGCCGACTATAGTAATATAAATGTCATCGATATATTCCCCTTAAAAGAAAAGGACACGAAAAAGTGGACTTCGCATTAGAATCATATACTTTTCCAAGTAATGTCAAGACGTGCTTTCGGTTTAGATTGAGTTGAGTCATGCCACATAAAAGTCAGATGAGATACGTCCGTCGTTATGTCAATGGATAGAAGTGAATACGTACCTCGAGAGGGGACAACTGGTAGAGCTTGGATGACAGAAAGTCGGGGCCGAAAAACATGGATGTTAAGGGCTTGTCGGGCTTTCCTATGGGCGCGAATTGGGTGTCTAGCCATGCTCCCTCCGGAGCCCTTGCACAATACTGGCATTTACAAGGACAAAAGCATTAAAAGCGAGCTCATGTCTGTGATCCACCATTGTATCGTACGACAAATAAGTTCCCCATCTAAACCATGCAAGGAGAAACTCAGTCATTGAAGTTATAAAAGTCAGAAAAAAAACGTTTTTTTTATAGGTCCTAGTAAATTAGAATTTTTTTAGTATGATAGTGTGACGGATGGTTGTACTATAAACCGAAATCTCCGTACATTCTTATTTTTTGAAATATAGTACCATTTGAAACGTCATATGAGTTTACATGGTAGCCTAATAAAATAAAAATTTTCGTTTCACATATACCATATGATACTCTCTTGTATTGCAAGGCAAAATTTTTGTATGTCACCTAGACTTTCTATATGTCCCTCACATATTCCACTCCCTTTGCCTTCGGGAAAAGTCGTAAAAAAGTTATAAACTTATTACATTGATATTAATATAGTTTTAAACTTTTCAATTAAACTAATATAATCCTAAATTTTTTTACATTTGTATCAATTTAGTTTGTCTTATCGATTTGGGTTGTAAATTATTAACGTGAACATCGGCTATTCTAAGTGGCATAATTGGTGTTGTTGTGGACAATTTTATATATTTTTATAATTTTACGAATTTTTATATATTTTTTTCTTTTTTCTTTTCCCTCTACCAACCTTGGTGATGGCCGACGAAGGTCGCTAGTTGCCAACAAGGGTGAGTGCTAGGATGCCCTTGCTAACTACAAGCAAGGGCTAGGTGAGGCTACTCCTTATTGGATCTAGTGAAGGGGACCCTTGCCCTACCCTTGCTAGCCTCGCTCGATCTGGCGAGGGGACCATCGCCAAAGGCTAGCAAGGGGTGGCTTAGCCCTTGCCAATCCTCCCTAAAGGCCAACAAGGGTCGATCTTGCTTATGGCCGACAAGGACATCCTAGCCTTCGCCTCTTGCCAATGACCTTTGTTGGCCATTATGAAGGTTGGTGGAGGGAAAAAGAAAGGGAGGAAGGAAAAAGAGAGAAAAGAAAGAGAAAGAAAAAAATTATTATAAAATTTATGAAATTATTAATGTTAGCGCCACTTGTGCCATGCAGGATATTAGGTGTCCACGACAGCAATTTTTTTAAATAGACTGAATTGGTATAAATATGAAAAAATTTAAAATTAAATTAATTAAATGAAAAGGTCTATTATTGAATTGAAATTGATGCAGTAGGGTTACGTCTTTTTCATACTATTCCTTCCTATCTTCCAAACAAAGCCTCTCAAGTCAGTCGCATGCGGCCTGCACTCCTCCAAGACCCAGAAGAATCTCTTTGAAATATGGCTACGGTCAAACAAATTGACAGATTTAATGGCCCATATGAGGGTAGTTATTGATTCCCAACTTTAACGATATTAAGTCTCCCAAATGTCAAAAAGAAAGGCCCACTTCAACCAAAAGCAAGAAAGACGACAAAGACGACGTCGTTTTGAGGAGCTAGAATGTGCTCAAGGAAGATTACCTCTTCCAGCACATAGGACGGCCGATGCGCCGTGTCTGGCATGAAAGCTGCCAAGAAAACAGCGGCCAATATCTTCTCCGGGAACATGTCGGCAGCGAGGGCCAAGTTCAAGCCGCCCAAGCTGTGGCCAACAAGGATCGCCCTCTCGTGTGCCCCGACCGAAGCCATGAGCTCCAGCAGCGGCTCGGTGTACTCGTGGAATGTGCGAACATCGTGTATGGACCTCATGTCGGTGCCAGAGGCGGCGAGGTTGAGCGCAGTGACGCGGTGGCCAGCCGACTCGAGCCGGTGCTTGATCTTGTACCAGCTCCACGCACCGTGGCAGGCGCCGTGCACGAGTACGAAATGGTGGTGTTTCATGCTTTTGGCTCTCCCTCCCACAGCCAAATTCTTAGGTCTGGCTTTGTTGCCAACTCATGTAGGTTGTCCTTAAATCATGCTTGGCTGGGATTCGTTTAATGATCACAATCATGACAATGGACGGGGAATTGACGTGGGTGCCCCCACAATGATTTTGTTGGAAGATTTTTCTACCTGCTTTTTTTTGTCGCTCTTGTAAATATCTTGTTGGGCCTGGCTATAATTGAACCATGTTTAATATTCTAAGAAATATTTATACATGCGGTGAAAGTTTACTAAGGTACAAAAGAAAATAAAGGAAAGGAAAGGAAAGGAAAAGAAACATTAAAAAAGGAATCTACATGCACAAATGCCGAAATGAAAAACATCAAGCACTTAGTGAGAAGCAGAAAGAATTGTCTAATCATAGACATTCTTTTCATGGCCAAACGTGAAGCATTAAATGAAGAAGATTTGGTCTCATGGAAGCTCTTTCTCTTTCAGCCGCAGGTGGAAAATTGAAGATTGAGGCTTGCTGTTTGTCTCCATTCATGAAATGCAAGTCTTGACTTTTCCCTTCCTCCACGCAC
The DNA here is from genome assembly GCA_014182845.1 of Corymbia calophylla. Taxonomy (NCBI): domain Eukaryota; kingdom Viridiplantae; phylum Streptophyta; class Magnoliopsida; order Myrtales; family Myrtaceae; genus Corymbia; species Corymbia calophylla. The sequence goes on along the minus strand of CM024701.1, from coordinate 11,426,719 downwards.
GCCCATGGACTTGGACGTCCAATTTCTCACTTCCTTAAATGCATGCACATGAAAAAATGGAGGGGGCGGCTACGCTTCAGAGTTTGTCTCGTGGGCTACTGTTGTCCTATGTTATTAAATAAAGAGGAAGGCAGGAGCTATGCCCATTTTTCTCGCGTCGGGTCATTTATACAAAGGGATTTCAACTTCTCCTCAAGATCGAAAGATTTGAATGTTGGATCATGGTAAAAAGAAAAAAATGGTTAATATCTCCAAAAATTTCTTATTGATACATATTTTTTTAACCAAAGAACTCTAAATCGATACACATGTGGTAAATTTATCAAAAATTAATTTTTTGATTATCAAAAAACTTAAACTAGTACATTTTTGATAAAGTTAACATCTGTTACTTCTATTAAGTTGGATTAATATTATGAAAAATCTTGAATTAATACATGTGTGACAAACGGAAGGTAAAATCCCAAATTGATATACCTGTCAATCATTATGTATCATCTAACTCAGCAATTTGATGGTAAAATTAATAAAAATTAACGGGGGTTAAATTTATTACATATGTACTAATTTGGATTTTTAGTAGTTAAAAAATTAATTTGAAATAAATTTATTATATATATCAATTTAAAATTTTTCATAATATTAATTCAAAAAATAAATATAAATCATTAATTCAGACAAGACTGCACGTCACATAGGTGGCCCTTTCCGCGGCATGACAAGCTGCCATTGTCAGAACATGAAAAACGTGGTTTGATGCTCACAGCTGGTTGACGAAGCCATGGGAGGGACGATTGATCGAATGTTGCTATCATGATGCATCACTGGCAATGGCACCTTCTACAAGTTGACCAGTGAATACTCTACTCAGTCCGGCTGGCCCAACTCGGCGGTTATGCCCAACTTGCTTCTGGAACCACAATTCTTGTATTACGCCGGATCGACTCATTTTGGCAAGTGGAATATAAAGATCCCAAAACTAATTGCCGAAAATGGCCCTAACCATGAAAACTAAATCTGCTAAAAGAGTAGGAAAAAAAATTATCAAAGAAACTTCAAACTATATTTATCGTAACATTAGACTATTTCCATAGCATTAAAAATTGTAAACTTGTATTTGTGTGACATATTTATCTCCCATCAAAGTTCTTTAATGAAAAATTGTTAAATACCTTACTGGATGATAGAAGGCAAATTGTATTGATATGGTATAATGAAGCTAGACAAAATTTTGATAATGAGTAAATGTGTTATATATGTACAAGTTTGGAGTTTTTGATATTATAACAAAAAATTAAGGGTATATGTGCCACATTGGGTATAATTTAGAGTTTTTGATATCACAAAATAAATTGAGGATAAATGTATGGCATCAATATTTCCACTCCCATTTTAACTAAGACACTCATTTTTTAAAGTTGACTTCCCAAATACCCTCTTATGTTTCTTCAATAGTTCTTTTTATCAAGCTGACTAACAATACTGACTATATTTTCAAAACCTCTCAACGGTTTCACAATGTAAATGACCCATTGCACCAAACAAGATATTATGTCATCCCTAATCATGTTATTACTTTGCCTAAAGAACGCTGTTAATTTTAATTTATGATCTCATATTCTTGAACACTAAAACTACATAGAAGATTAAAAATTTATATTTCTGATAGCTTATGAACACATAACTAGTTGCCTATTTCTTTATCAAATAGTTTGAGTTTAACTTCATTTTAAATGTCAATCTAATTATACAGTCGATCTTGATCAAAGATGGGAAAAAAACATTGTTTAATGCGAGTCAAAGGTTTAACTAGAATGGAATGAGAGAAGCATACATTTTTTTGTACTCGAGCATGTTGAGTAGGTCGTTTGGGATGTGCTTTGCCTCCGGCGAGCTAAGATTCGAGTTGGCCTAGTCGAGATTGTCTTGGAGCCTATGCTATGGTCTTTTTTGGACAGGTGCTTCAAGCCTTTGCTATGATCTTCTTCAATGACGCCTTTGATGGTAAGCACCTGTGCATTTTCTTCGCAGCACCGTAAAATTTCAGGTGTTGGGAGCTTGAGCTCCTCTGTTTGTTTTTGCTGGCAATTGACGTGAGAGAATGGTGAAAGATGTTCCAATGTCTGAAACGCTTTGCAAGGCTGGCTTCTATTGCCTCCCACTTATCACCCTCTCAAGCCAACAGTACATAGCACAAGTCCCTAATAGAATTAGGATGCATTTTGTAACCATTCTATTCTCGAAATAATTTTTTTTCAGAAATGATTTTTTTTTTATTCTATTCTCATGAATAATTTCTAAGCATTTGAAGGTATTTGATAATTGTCCAAAATTTCTATTCCTAAGATAGAAATGCATTTGGTAGGAACTTTAGATTTTTTTGTGACTTATAAATTTTTTAAAATTTTGATACTTTTATTATGTTTTTCTTTTTTCCTTTTCTTTTTTTTTTTTTTCATTTGCTCCTCCAAGCTTCAGCCGATCACCGGTCTTGGGGTGTCGGTGACCTCATAGGAGATTTGTTTGCCCTCGGCGAGGCTGAGCTTGGTTGGCCGAGCTTTGCTGGTAGTTGGGCAAGGTTGAGCCTAGTCGGTCGAGCTTTGCCGGCGGTTGGGCCAGCTCGAGCTTGCCTAGATTCGGCGAGGCCGAGCTTGCCTAGTCACTGGCGAGCTCCCCCTCACTGGGCCACCACGAGGTCGGCCTCACCTTGGCCAAGCGACGTCGACCTTGCAATGGCCTGGCGAGGTCGAGTTCGTTAGCAATTGGGCAATGCCGAGCTCGTTGGCTATTGGCAAGGCTCGACCTTGTCGAGCCACCGAGCTCGGCTTCACCTGGCTGATTCGCCTAGCCAATCTTGCAGTGGCTTGACAAGGTCGAGCCTTGCCAGGGTTGGTCGAGCTTGGCCTTGTCCAGCCGTCAGTGAGGCTTGGTTGACAACCTTTAAACGAGGTCACCGGCCCTTGTCTGGCAGGTTGTTGGCCATCCTGAGGCCGGCGACCGGTTGAACATTGAAGAAGAAGAAGAAGAAAAGAAAAAGAAAGGGAAAATGATAATTAATTCTTGAAATTGTTCTCGGAAAGAAGAATCAATTTTTTTGATTCTTGATTCTATTCTAAATTTATTCCTAGGAACAAATTTACTCTAAGAACAAAAAAATTTTAAATAGATTTCTATTTCAAATTTATTCCTACGAACAAATGAATAAAATCAATGGTTTTCGGAGAATGTTAACAAACAAACCTTTAGGAACTAGCTAATTCAGTCCAATATGATATCAAAACTATTTGGTTTGTTTCCCGATTTTAAAATTTTGGAACTAAAAGTCATTTGGTTGATACTTAGTTCTAAGCCGAGAACTGAACCACTCAAGAACTGATCTACTATTCATCCCCTTTAATTTATATTGTTAGCCTTAATATCTATTAGAATGCAAAGTTTCGAAGGTAAAAAGCAAAGTAATCGCAATCTAAATAACAGAAGAATGAAAATCAGTTGAATACTTTAATAAGTTGCGTATTTTTCAATCGACAAATATTAAAAGTTACGGCAGGTGGAGAAGGCCCTAACAACTCATTTCAAACCCATTGGGTGGAAAAATAATTATTAAAAACCACATTGATATGTAATCAATTGTAATTCACTTATGGTTACTTACTTTCTTTTTCCCTTTCTTTCTTTTTATCTTTGATCTTTTCTTTTTGGTACTAATATGCGTTTTAGGGGTGATTGGTTCCTAGGTGGCCCAGTTCCTGGCTAGTGATTATTGATTCCAAAATTTTGAGATCAGGAACTGGACTGAATGGTTTTAAAATCAAAGCGGACTGATTGGTTTTGGACTAATTCGCGGTTCTACCCAAGACCCGAGCATGGGTGATGGGTGGGAGGTGGTGAAAACCAGCCGTGCAAAGCATTTCAAACATTGGGAACACTATAGACCTTTTTCTCACGTCAATTGCGAGCTAAAACAAACTACGAGTCTCAATTTCCCAATATGCAAGATTACTAGTGCTGCGAAGAAAATGCACAAGTAGTTACCATCAAAGGGCTCGTCGAAGCAGACCGTAGCAAAGACTTGAAGCGCTCATCAAGGAAGACCACATCATAGGCTTTAAGTTGAATCTCAACTCAGCCAACTCGAACCTTAGCTCGTCAGAGGTGAAACACATCCCAAACGACCTGCTCAACATGCTCGACGATTAGAAAAATTGCTCGACAATTCAGAGGGCATCACGGACTGAGATACGGTGATTCAAGGTCTTGATTTTGTCATCAAAAGCTTCAAGGAGGAAATACTTGCCCCTCAGGTGTTGTCGGTTCTAGATATGAGCTTCGAAGCGGCCCCCTTGGTTGTAGACTTGACTTTTGAAGCAATCACGATACTGTCAGTTCCAGATCTACGCTTCGAATCGGTCTCGTTGGATCTAGATCTAAATAATGAAAGAAGAATACAAAGAGTTGAACTGAAAATTTAAGAGTCGGACCCATAACTGAGCTGAGAGAAGAAATTGAGAGAGGGGAGACTCCTTTACTTTTCATTCTTTAAGATGAAAAGGATTATAAAAGGAAAAATATCGGTTCAGCGCTGATCGTTTGGGTGATTTTATTATGCAACTAGAACTCGACCAATCATTGCTGATTCCAAATTTCAAGAATTGAGAACTGGACTGGTTGTCATGAGAATCACTCATATCAATCGGTTCGGTCCACTTCTTTGGTTGGAACTAGACTGTTGCCCATACCTAATGCGTTTTACATAAAATCGTAGCCACACAGCCCGCAATCTCCTTTGCAATTGGATGAACGTCATTCAATTTCTGACGAAAAAATTTTATGGTTAGAATACGTTTGTCACGTTTTGAGCTTAATGCACCGTCCTTTTCTCATTTTCCTATTCTAAGTCAATCTTATCTTTTTGTCTTGTCGAGGGACGGTAGCGGAAATCTAAACGAACTTATAGACTATTCGCACATACACTTCTATCAATTCAATGACAAGCCCTTTTTTTTTTCACATTTTCTTGATCTAAGAACAAATCATGTTCTACTTGAGGAAATAATAAAGAAAAATCAACTTCGGGAAGATAATAAATGCATGAATATCTTTTTTGCACATATAAATAAAGAGTAAATTGGTGTAAAAATAATTTCCGCCTAAGCTCATATAGCCTCGACCCATTCGAATGTTAAATTCTAAAATTAAAGGCAGATAGGGTCGTTCTAATGGACTTTCTTATATTGAAGATTAGCTTTTTTTAATATAAAATCACTTGATTTCTATCTCTCAACTAACTTCCCCTATTTTATGTCTATCTTTTCCTTCTTCTTCTTTTTGCAAGAAATCGATGTACATCCTTTTTTCTTTTGTCCACTACTTCGCGGGGACAATTTATCTGCCGAATCGACTTCTCACTGCAGCATTGGGACCAACTATTTTGTCGGAATTGAAAAGCTCGGATGGTACAATTGCCGAATTGGATTACGTGCCAAAACAAAGTACCTGAATACTAGAAGGGAATCACAAACCAAACTCTAGAATCCAAAATTCAAATCACCGACGATCGAGCGGAACCAAAGCCCCCTAGGCCATAGCAAATGTTAGGCACATGCGTAGATGAACATAATTAATACGCTGAGCTGTTGCAATTGAAATTGAGAATAATTTTAAGAAGTAAAACAAAAAAGTCTCAAAGACCACACTAAATAGAGATTGATGATTACAAGACAAATGCCACTTCTTTAGTAAGATAATAAATGTATGAATATCTTTTTTGCACGTATAAATAAAGAGTAAACTGGTGTGAAAATAATTTCCGCCTAAGCCCATATAGCCTCGGCCCATCCAATTGTTAAATTCTTAAAGTTAAAGGCAGATAGGGTCGTTCTAATGGACTTTCTTATATTGAAGATTAACTTTTTTTAATATAAAATCACTTGATTTCTATCTCTCAACTAACTTCCCCTATTTTCTGTCCATCTTTTCTTTTTTTTTTTCTGACCCAGGAACCCCGCATCTCTCAGTAACTAACTTCGAACCCTATTTTCGCGGCAAAGAACGCCACAGGTGGGTGGTAAAAAAATCGAATTCAGGAACCTTTTCCTTCTTCTTTTTTTGCAAGAAATCGATGTACATCCTTTTCCTTTTGTCCACTACTTCGCGGGGACAATTTATCTGCCGAATCGACTGCTCACTGCAGCGTTGGGGCTAAAAACGTAGAAGGACCAACTATTTTGTCGGAATTGAAAAGCTCGGATGGCACAATTGCCAAATTGGATTACATGCCAAAGCAACAGTACCTGAATACTGGAAGGGAATCACAAACCAAACTCTAGAATCCAAAAATCAAATCACGGACGATCGAGCAGAACCAAAGCCCCCTAGGCCATAGCAAATGTTAGGCACGTACGTATTTGGCCCCAGTCTCCAGCAGACAATCACAGACCTCCTGCGGCTTCGAAAGCATGGCCATTTGATCCGCGCCATCCACCTCCACGACGTGGTGTGCCTCGCCGTTCGCGATCATCCGCCGTTGGAACTCCAAAGGTATACCCAGATCTTGTCTACACACCACATAGACCCGCGTCATCGACCCATACCTTTCACAGGTGTTGTTGCTAGACGGTGCTCTGGTCTTCCATGAACAATGACCCCGGCCTCGTCAAGATCATACCGAGCTCCAAATCCTTCGCAAGTGTAACGTTTCCATGGAAAGTGGTGTTAATGGAACTTTGCAAAAACATGATGTTGTCGTTTTGGAGTTCACTAGACTTGATCGCAGGATTAATTAGGTTTACATGTGCCGTATAGACGTGTTTTCTATTCTCTAGAGATAGGTAGGACTAGGGAGTAGGAAAATTATCTCAAAAGTCAGAAACCGATCGCAATATTGCCAATTCAATTATAAACCTTTTAACTTTGTTGATTGAGTCCTGAACTATTTTATGGTTTGCCAATTGAGCCCATCCAATCAATTTTGGTCAGACATCATTGACGTGAACACTGATTGTCTTATATAGTATAACTAACACTAATATAGATAATTTTTAATAATATTTTATTTTTTGAATTTATTATATCTTCTTCTTTTTTCTTCTCTTCTATTTGTTGGCGTGTCGACCACTTCCTCGCCGAGACGGCCACTAGGCGAGGGTTTCATGATCCTCCCCAGGTCTAGGCGGGGCCTGCCGTGACCAGTTGCTCGAAAAGGCTTGTCTACCAACTCGCTCAAAGGAGTTTCTGCCAACTCAGCCCATTAAGCTAATTTGAGCTCGAATTGTCAGTATCTCACATTAGTTTCACCTAATTACTAGACCTCTTGACGATCGTTGTCCAAAAAAGTGTGATCGCACTTTAGGTTGACAAGTCCAAATCACGATGCGGACTGGTGTGCGCCTGGGTTCCCTCTTAGGGGAAAGGCAAGTGTAAGCAATTGAAGGAGGTGTTGCTGAAAATGCTCGATTACAATCATACAAAGGATTTTGTTGGAGGCAAGTCCTAAAAGTTTTATGATACTGTGTCTCAAAACTTTTATTTTGCACGTTAAAGTCCTAAAACTTATAATTCGATATCTTTGAGAAATTTCATTAATTTTGTTAGTTTTCAGTGAACAAAACATGTGTCATGTCGTTGTTGATACCTAAAAATTGAGACAATTGTTCAAAAAGTCCTAATCCTATTGTGCTTTTGCAAATTCAATTCTAGATTTTAAAAATTTTGTCAATTGAATTATAAATTTTTTTACATATTTTCAATTGAGTTCATCCAAATAATTTTAGCCAAAAATCATTTACGTACATCGAGCCCATGAAGACGGCCAGCGTTGACGTTGACAATTTTTAATAATATTTTATTTTTTTTTTTTTTTTTCTTTTCTAACCCTAGCCGGTAACTCTCACTTGTCTGGGCTAAGGGCTCCATGACATTGCCCAGATCTAGGTGAGCACAACAACCCACACTATTTGGTAGGCGAGAGCTGTGACACCTTCGCTTGGCCTGGGCAAGAGCCTCTGTGCCCTCACCAGCCATAGGTGAGGCCTTTGGGCCTTTGCCCAAGCCAAGGGAGGGTATTGTGGCCCTCGTCAGCCAAAGGGCGAGGTTTACGGCCCTCACCTGCATTTGGGCGAGGATTGATGATGCAACCTGTGCTCAAGACTCTGTTATTTAACCAAGAAGAGCAGTATGCATTAAAGATCAAAGACACTCTCATCAAAAAGTCCCTTATCGGTAATGCCTTATCTTTGACTTTGTCATAATAATTTTTTTTATTTCCAGTATGTTGAAGCTTACATCAAGACACTTTGGGATGGTCACAAGCATTGAAAATATTATACATTTAATAGCTCATACTTACTAAATGTTTCTAGCTTCTATGTACATAAATGACTTTTAGTTTCTAGGTTTGAGTCTAGTATTTTGCTCTTCTTCTTTTTAGCTATAAAAGGTCATCAAGTTTGTATAAAATTGACACCGAATTTGATTAATGAAATTTTATTGGTGCAATTCTCTTGAACCTTGAAGATTTCAAACCCCTTGAAAACCTCAAAGAGTTTTCACTCCGTCCTTGAAGAGTCAGAGCTTTTAAAGTCTGCATCCTTAAAGAGTTGCAACCATCGATTTTGAAAAATTGATGCCATTTCAACTTCCTTGAAGGCTTAGAAAAGCAACCATTGAATTTCCTATCCTTTTCTTCATTCTATCCAATTTCGTTTGTCCACTTCCTTCCAAAATCAATAAGTCCACAGTGCTAATATGAGAAAACTCAAACCACAAAAGTTGTAGATCTTTGAGTTTGCATTCTTTTAGCTTTGGAATTAGGTCATTCTGATATGAATTGGCAAAAGTTATGCCCATTTTCCTAAGCTAGCATAGAACCGAAATTTCTACTCGATTTTGTGATTAAGTTTCTATGTGTGTAAGTCACTCTCCTGATCCTATTGTATGAGTAGCCGACCTCAGGCTACATTAGCCAACCCTCACTTGTGGTTGGCAAGGACGCAGAGGTCCTTGTCTATGTCCGGTGACGGCTATAAAGCCCTCGCCTAGACTGGACAAGGGTAGCTAACACTTGCTTAGTAGTGAAGCTTTGCTTTTTCTTGCTTAATGCATCTAGATTTGTTAATCTTTTCAAGTAATTTATTTACAATTTTGAGTATTAAGTATTACATTGTTGCTTGTATACCCATATGATCACTAATGACATGTTACATGTTTAGGATTAAAATTGACAAAGACTACTTGCAAAACATTTTCGAAATAAAAAAGAAAAAGTACTAAAATGGTGTTAGATTAATTTAGTGTAATCAAGTTTGTGTATTCATGTATCTCTGGTTTGCAACATTAATATGTACTCTCATATTTTACTTGAGTGTCTAATCGATATGTAATCGATTAGCAGCGGCTCTGAAAATGTAAGATATTATTGCACATTATAATAGGTATAAACTTAGAAGAGCCTGACCTAGGTGATGGCATCATCTCTTTGATGAGTACTGTTCGTGCCCGCCTAGTAAGACATTAGCGCTGCCTTGGTATTTCACCTTGTGGAAGATCATGATAGTAATTTGCTTTTATGGTTTTTCAATCCTACATAGCGGTTAATAAAAATGGCCATATAGTTTGTTTGTCCACTAGAACCTAATGGAAGGACTAAAGGATATGACTGTAACAAGTTTAGGACACAAATGTATAAAGGGAAAGTTTTAAAATATAAATGCATCATTGAAAATACTTTTACACTCCTGCTGTAATCATCCCATTATATTTGTTGGTAATAAAAGGAATAGTTTGGCATATTATAACTGGGTTTTGCTAGCATAATAGTCTTTGGCTACTATGAAAATAATAACTTATTGTGAGTCATAAATTTTAAAGGAGTATACCTTATAATAATTTATAATTATTTGTTATTTAGTTCTTGGTGGTCTAATACGCATAATTATTCTCACAGTAGATTAAAAATTGTCACCCAATCATTTCTCATTATAAATTTGCTTAATTGTTTACCAAACTAATGACATGAGTAGAGGCAAAATTCAAATCAAGAATTGAGCTAAGAAAGGCAACTTTAAGCATATTTAGAGTTTACGAGATACAATGGTCTCATTTAGTTCATAGAATTAGCATAGTAACAATAATGTGGCAGATTGTTAATGGTTTGAAATGCAAATTGAACCAACGTCTTCGTGATGAGGCTAGTGCTATCACCAAGATGAGCGAATAGGTGATTATAAATAATTAAATTGGAATTTAAAACAACCAAGTTCAATATCACGAAAGAATAACGTCTTATAAGAGGGTATGTAGTGATCATACTTTTTTGTATGTAATAGACTATGAAACATAATAAAAGAGAGATTAAGGGAAAGAGAAGATTGCGCGCGACAGTTATAGTGGTTCGACTTATGGTAAGCCTAAGTCCACTATCCCGTGTTGACAGCCTATTGATTGAATTTCACTAGAGAATTAATCTGAGGTTATAGAGTTTGAGTACTTCTCTGCTCAAGTATATATGATCGTATCTTCTGATCTCACACGATCACTCTTACATAACTATCCTCTCCAATATTACAATTTCAGCTAACGGAAACAAGTATGAAAATGTCAAGACTCTCTTTGAACTTTGGAATTATAAACTTTGGATCTTGTTCTTCCTTCAGCACCTCGATCTCCATTGATACTCCGTAGTTTCCAAGCTAACCGTCATTCATCTAATCAATCCATTGGACCTAAATGATATGAGAATATCTTATTATTACTTGAATTACTAGATTATCGCCTCCCTTGATTCCGTTGTCCATACAATTGACGTTGGAAGTAGAGTACCTCGTTAGGAAAGAACGTCTTGTCTCAGAATGATTGTCAATTGAATCACAAATCCTTAAGACAAGAAGGATTACATTGATTTTCATCTTTCCTAGATAGATAGACAATCAAAATAGATAGAAATCCAAGACAAGTTATGAGCCGTTACGCTTCAAAATAAACCATATTGATTTAAAAGTTTTGAATACTTCTCGTAACGTCTGAAGACGCGGATTGTCTTGACAATACTTGTGCAAGCTTTATTGTTGTCCTCATATAATTCAAATTGACATCGATGTCTTTGACAAAGACAATCAGAACATTTTGATAAGATGAACAAGTTCCCGAGTCTGATTATATTTAGAACAAAATTTCAACCGAGTTACTCCAAGTATATCACATGAAAATTTTATCATCAGAATCATAGAACACTTATGGAAGATTTTGTCATTCAAAACATATTGGGAAGTTTTCTTAACACTTTGTACTTGGTTTCTCAAACAGTAATTCTTAGCAATGTCCTCAAAGCATTGACAAATCTCATGGGGCTTGGAGAGCATGGCCATGTGATTTGCTTCTTTGATCAGCTTCGATACCTTGGGAGGATTCTAGTCGATCTTCCATCTCTGAAACTCTGCCTGCACGGTTTTGTCCTCTCCACACAACGAAAACACGATTTACTGACCCATTTCTCTCCTCCATGAGGAGAGATTCGTTCGCTAAGTCCTCCATGAACAACCTCACTAGTCTTCGTGTAACCTTCGCCAATTCCAGATCCTGTAATATCTGTGATTCGACAGTATACATCCTTGGTACTTTCTTATTGCCTATTATTATGAGAAGAGTAGTTAGGTGTGAGTCTACTCTGGTGGACAGTCTTGGTACAACTTCTCGGCCGTGTAATCGTCCATCTGCCCACGATCATACTTCTTATTGCATGACGGCTCTAGTTTGCTTTCTCTAAAGAACTAATTAAAAAAAAAAGGTATATGAGGAACTTGTATCACTGGGACTGTAGAAGACAGTTCGTCCTTCTGCCGATGGCTCCAGTTTGCTTTCTCCAAAGAACTAATTCAAAGAAAAGTATATGAGGAACTTCTGTCACCGGGATTGAAGAAGATGGATATTAGGATTTGGTGCACAATCATAAGAAAATCGAGAATAAAAGTGAGAAAGAGAATTTGGGACACAAGATTTTATCCTACTTCACTCTTGAACTAGAGTTACATCTAGCAAAGAATACTATTATAAATAACACTTTGCACTTCTCTATTACATGCCTCAATTATAAGGGAAATAAATTATATATACTTAGTAGCTATTTATAGGCCCAAGCTCAAACTACCAATAAAATATGGATTCAAATTATAAAAGTCCTTTGGCCGCTCGGTGGCTCTGCTCCCGTGCCATCCTATCGATAGGAAGTATGATCACACTCCAACAAAATGAACAGGGATTTTGTCATAGTTATTATCTCAAAGTCAGACGTGTTAGGCGTCCATCTATACTTATGTGAACTTTATTTAAAAGAGAACTAATCACAAAGCTCCTCAAAATAGGCATTATTTAAATTGATAAACTATTAAGGGTTACCCTAGTAGCCCCACTTCCCATATGGTAAAGGAAAGTGGGGAGTTCAATTCTTCACTTTCTCAAGAGCCTGGGGGTGGGGACGTTTATATTCAAATATGAGGTTTGATTCTCACATTTTGTAAATAGGCAAAATAAAAATTTGAGAGTAAATTGAGAGTAATAATATGACAAGCCATAAAAGAGAAAATTGATAGGCATTTAAGAAAAAACCTCAAACCATAAGGAGATGGCATTAAAGTGAGTTGGATTCCCGAGTCTGAAATCTTTTGAAGCCCTTCACATACAAGTGAATTTAAACCTATGTAAATGGATAAATGGATCCAAGTCATTAGCTCCGTTCGGCTACCATGTTAAGTAATCAATTGTTCCTGAAAAGTTGAGCCACTTCTAGGACAGTGCGAAAAATGTTTGACATCTTAGGACTACCGTACCCTTGCAAGAGAAGCACAGGTGGGGTTTTCGGCCTAGGCACGTATGCTGCCACATAAACTGCCGCTCCGATTTTCTTGAGAAAGCTCTCTATAGCTAGCGAAATACAAAATCCTCCATGGCTGTGGCCTACCAGTATTACCTTCTTATCCTGAGGAAGAGAGGCTATCAATTCTATTAGCGGTCTTACGAAGTCATTTATGGTCTGAATCGGGTCCGGCCCTTTTGATTTTATGCTTGCGCCGCTGAGATCTGGGGTGGTGACTCGGTGGCTGGCCGATTTGAGCTGCCTCGCCACCTTGTATCAACACCAAGCTCCAATTCCAGTTCCATGGACAGTTACAAAATGTCTTTTTCTATCCATTTGAACACGAAGAAAGCCCTCTGAATTGGCAATCAGCTGTTGACGGAAACTAATAATATGAGAGACGAACCATACTATCCGATCACTTATGGCGACCGTTAAACACCTATATAGCCGAATTCAAAAAAGTGTATGGTGCTAAGATAATTCTGATATACCGAACACTGATGCTAAAGAAGTTCCTCAATGGAGAATTTCAGATCCCATTGCCAGCACACCCTTTGATTTCACAGGCGCGTGGCACACTTTTTTAACTAATTTGGGCAGAAGTTATAAAGGTAGAAGTGTTATTAAATTGTAGCATACATGTAGCTAAGGTCACGTTGGTCCCCCCTGATGTACTTTGTATTAAGGGCGAACAAAAGGAATTGCTCAGACTGAGAATCATTCGGACCGGACCGGATTAATCAATTTTGAGCAATTCCTAGAGGAACCAATTCAGTTATCAATTCCCAAAAAATTGGAATCAATGATTTTGTATCATGTTCCCAGTGCCATGTATGGAACCACCTATCTGGACCATTCGGATGGACCAATTTTCTTTGATTTATTAAAAAATTGCAAAAACCAAAAAGCCTTAATCTTTCATTCACAACTCAAATCCTCAATCACTCTCTCGCAAGCATTGACTCATGCTCCCTCTTTCACAAATCTAAACAAAAGCCCTAATCTAAGTGACTCTTCCTCGACTCTCAGATGCCACCCTCTTGCTTGAGTTGCTTGCCTCCCTCTTGCGGTTTCACTCTCTTGCTCAACTCTCACCTAGTCGCTTGCGTCCCTCTCACTTGACGCTCGCCTTCCTCTTGTGATTTCACTCTCTTGCTCAACTCGTCTTCCTTTCTTGCTCTGTTTTTGGCCTATTGCAATCTCATATCGTGGAGGTAAATATCCAATGCTCTGTTTTTTTCATTGTCATTGTTGGTACACCATTTTCGATGCTGCGTGTAGATCTCACGGCGGAACCCTGAGAGTCACTCTCGCATCTTATACATGAAATCTTACTCAATGCATGTATAAGAAGAGATTTGCAATCTTCCACATCGATTAATTAGTCAGGTCAAAAAGTTTGCATTCTGCCGGGGAGAATACCAATCATAGGCACTTTCGTCAGATCAAGAGCGGAGGAGAATATAACCAATTTTGCGTCATGATATTAACTTGACCGATAGCAACAATCCAATGATGATGCCTGTACACATAACTGACCTAGAAAGATAGGTCAAGTATTTCATTTATCCAGATCATGTGCGCTGGACATCCTTCTGCATCAAGTGAGGCCTATGTGAAGCCTTCTCGTGCAACAAGTTTTCCGACCTTCATTAGAGTCATGAAACCTGATTACAGGCCATCGAGGGGTACATTGTCAACTCAGCCAGAAGAGCCCTGTGTGTGCTACCACGTTGGATCCAACTCAGCATTCTCGTAAAATCTCTCCGGGTGAGTTCTTGTAACTCACATAAACTCTCATAATTCTAAAAGCATTATTCTCCACAACGCGAATGAACAAACGTTAGCCCTCCAAATAATTTCCGGATAACATAAAACGAACCGCAACGGGGAAGCTCAGTGTAAACTGGGTGGAGGCCAATTTTAAAGAATTTTAACTAACTAATGATGATAAATATTCTTAATCATATGTCCCGTGGCCTTTTATTTTTATTTTTTCAAATACCCTATGAACTTTAATAAAAAAATGCCATGTGGATTTTCCATCCATTGAAACCTAAGGAGCTAATTAAGGGTGCGAATGATAACTAATTCCATTTTAAAAATCAATTTCTCAATAGAAATATATTTTTTCTAATTTTATTCTTGGACAAGATTTTTAGTAAAAATACACATTTGAAAAACAACACAAATTTTTTGTTCCCAAAACAACAATTTGTTTGATAATAATAAAAAAAATTTCCCTCCTGGATAGCTGGCAGTGGGAGTAGCTGGCTAGTAGTGAGGGAGAACGATGAGAAGAGTTTATATTAACTATTTTTGTTCTAGAAATAACAAAGTAGAAAATTTTTACTTTTTATTTCTATTACAAAACTTTTCATTTCTATTACAAACAAATTTTTTGATAAAAAATTTATTCTAGAAATAGAAAATTGAAATCGCATTACTTGTTCTCAGAAATAGAAAATTAGAATAATAAAGAAATAAAATGATTATCATGTGTACCATAAATGACCAAAGCGTACGACGGTGTCAAGACTTAGGATATAATTACACAAGGTGGAAGGTTTTAGAATATAAACGCATCATCATAAGTACTTTTTACACTGCCAATGTAATTGTCCCATTCTCTTTTAGCAGAAATAAGGTACAGTTTAACATATTTATGGATCTACTTAATGGTTTGGGAAAATGACAAGATTCTGATCAAGAATTGAGCCAAGAAAAGCAAATGCAAATGTGAGAGTTTAGGAGATAAGATCGTGTTGTTCAGCTCACAGGATTAGCACAGTAAAGACTGATGTGGCAGATTGTTAATGATGTGATATGCAAATTGATCCATCTTAGTTCGGAGTCCGTGTCTCAATAGCTATTCTTAGCAATGTCTCGAAGCATTGACAAAGCTCATGGGACTTGGAGAGCATGGCCATGTGGTCGGCTTCTTTGATCAACTTCGCCGTGGGAGGACTTCGATCGATCATCCTTCTCTGAAGGTCCACGTCCATGGCCTTGTCTCTCCGCACACTATGGAAACTCTTTTCCCTGACCCAAATCTCTATACCGTGATGAAGGATTCGCTCCCCAGGTCCTTAATGAACATCATGGCCGGTCCGCGTGACATCTTTTCTAATTCCAGGTCCTGCATTTTATGTGATTCCACGATATGCATCGTGTTTACCTTTTTTATTTTTATTTTTTATGTGCATTAAGTGAAGGGGTTTGCTTATTGAGCAAGAGCGATTACACATGCCAAATTTCAACAAGTCAAAGGTCCCATATCCTTTTTTGCTGTAGTCAATTTGGTGACTAATCAAGACCTGATTTGATCGAATAAATCGCTCAGGTATGTCCATGGAAGCGTGTAAGGAAATGACATGGATCCGGATCCTTTACGAGTAAATGGGCTTGGTTCACTTATCTCAAAATGACTAAAGTGAGTTTGGGAGAAGCTTTCCCAAGCCACTTTGGGCATCCAAAAGTCCTTGGGCAAAATTGTAGGCATTTGGGAAATTTTTTGGAAACATCATTGAGAAAAGCAAGCCTTTGGAAGGCTGGAAGCCCAAGGTAGGTATGAGGTTGCCTTGGGCTTTCCAGCATTCTCAACATGCCTATTGGGAGGGAGAGAACAAAAAATTTCTTCCAAAACTATCCTTGATTGTTCATCTTGTTTTCCATTTTTGCCGTTGACTGTTCATCTTCTTCTCAAATCTGTTAAGGAGGTCGGATGGCGTTGGTTGCGCGCGGCCACGAGAGGCTAGTAACGGGCTAGAGAGAGGTTGGCGTGGTCCAGGCAACCATCGTCAATGGGTTGCGCAACCTCTGCTAGGGGCCGCGCTGATGGATTGCACCAACCTCCGCGAGGGCTTCCCCTACAAGATTAGAGTCATCACAACCTCCCTAAGGGGTCACGCTGGTGGGTTGCACCAACCTCAAAGAGGGCGACCTCTGCCAAATTTGGATCACGTGAATATACGTGGCCCCCGTTGGCAATCACTCAACCCCAAGCGGCCCTCGTCAGTGGTATTCAGGGCCACCTAAGGTCTTGCAACCTCAGACCTAGTGACAAATTTTGATTGCTGGTTGTTGCTTGCCCTTTGCCGGCCAACTTCTTATTTCAATTTTTTGACCAAATAAAGTCTTTTGTAAATATTATTTTTCCAAACACTTTTTTGCTCAAAGGTACTTCACAATGAGCTTTCAGATTACTATATAATAAACACAATTTGCATTTTGGAAAACTCTTTTAACTTAAAGTCCTTTGCATTTTCCTAAAAACTTTCCTCAAAAGTCCAACCAAACATAGCCTTACAATGTTTATTGATTGATGAAATGCTTGGTTTGAATATGAACAAATCCATATTAAGCCTAATCAAAATAACTTGAGAGTCTCAAACTTATCACTCTATGGATGTAGCCTAATCAATTACCCATTTTAACGAGATTAATCCAATTAAAAGGTTGAGAAACCCATTAAAAAATAATAAAATGCAAATAGAATGTTGTTAGTCCGCTAGTCGGTGCTTGTGAATAATCACAAGCACTACAAGACCAATCTTAAGCATGCATGGTCACATTAATCAGGAAATCTTTGCAATGCGTTAGTCTTAACTCTAGGGGACAGTTTTGGTACATCTTCTCGGTCATATAATCGTTGTATTGCCCACGATCCTAGTTTTCATTGATTAACACCTCCAACTTGCTTTCTCTAAAGAACTGATTCAAAGAAAAACATATGACGAACTTCTGTCACTAGGACTGGAGAAGACGAATGGTGCATGAATTTAGTTATAGCTATTATTTCGGAGGCAGATGTATTAGGCGTCCCAACTGTACTTGTGTTGACTTTATCTAACATTGGATCTGATAATAAAGCTCCTCAAAATAGTTCTTTTTTTTTTTTTGGTAAGGTAAGTATTATAAACTTTCAACCAAATTAATTGTACAGCGAAGGTGAAATCATGGCACCAACAGGCACTCAATTGGACAACATTTCCCTAGAGTGGAAGGGTACCACGTTCACAAAATGTAAAGCATACACGCTAAGTAGGAGCAACAAGCAAATACAAGTCCTAAACAGCCGATAACTAAGCCGTATTAGGCTCCACATAAAAAATACGGGGTCTATCCCCCAACTACGCTGCATCCTCCTATTCCTAGAGTTATCTTCAACCCTTTTGAAGGCAAGCGCTCTGTCCTTAACTGCCTTAGAGAGGTGCTGTTTCATGGAAGGAATATATAGGTTGCGAGCTTGAAAGAGAATATCATTCCTAGTCTTCCAAATGACATAACAGAGAACACCGAAGGAGAACCGAGTTATCTCCTAGTAAAACCCTCTGCCAGACAAAGTGTTAATAGCCCAAAAGAGATTGTCCGTCCATGAGGAATTGTACCAGGGGAGGTTACATTTAGCAGCCCAAAAATTAACAAGAGAATTGGAGACGCAGTAGTCAAAAAATAAGTGATTAACTGAATCTGGTCTAGAGTTGCACAAGGCATGAACTGAACTCGGAATTCTACCATAGGACATGGGGAATACCTGAGTTGGGAGACGGTTCTTGGACATTAGCCAAAGTAGAAATTGATGCCTGGGGACAATGGCCTTGTTCCACACAAAAGAAGACCAAGGAACAATATTAGATTTCCACCGTATAGTAGTCCAAGCCGAGGCAACCGAGAATTTTTCCGATGGATCCTATACCCATATGAATCCGTGCTGACCTTGAGTTAGGGGGGGGACCATGACTTGCCATGTTAAAAGCTCTTGGAGGATCGGAAGCCCATCCGGGGAATATAGGTCCTTTACCGTCACTTGTCTAGGAAGGTCCGGTTGGTATATGAAATTGTCTGAGAAGACCGAATTAAGAGGATCCATGTCAAGCCATGGATCAAACCAAAGCGAAGTAGATTTGCCATCACCTATCTTCCACTTGAAGTGGGGTTGGATTTCACCTCTTAATGCAAGAATCTTCTGCCATGCCCATGAGCAATAAGTTGGAGTAGAAGTAATCCAAAAATTCTTCATTTTGAGGTCTGTGGCATGTATCCATTTGCACCATAGCGATTCTTTGTCTGTAAAGAAAATCCAGATGTGTTTAAGCATGGCTGCTTTGTTGCTGTCCTGAATTCTCCTAGGCCCAAGGCCTCCTTCTAGAGTGGGGAGGCAGACATCATCCCAAGACACTTTCACACCACCCGATCCCATGGACGGCCCCTTCCAAAGGAACTGTCTACATATTTGCTCTATCTTATCAACAACTAAAGACGACAGCCAAAATATGGATGCCCAATAAGCTTGAATTGCATGCAACACTAACTTGATAAGTTGTAAACGTCCCGCAAAAGAGAGAAAACGGTGAGTCCAAGATTGGACTCTAGAAGTGAGAAGGCATACCAGGGCATTGCAATTCACTTTGTTCAACCACGATGTAATGATAGGAACACCCAAATAACGAACTGGAAGATATCCTAGTGTAAAGCCAAAAGCTTGTAATATCTGATCCCTGACTAACATGGAACCACCCGAGATAAAGACTTCACTTTTACTGGCATTCGATATCAGACTGCTCCAAGAGGAGAATAAGTTAAGCCCATCTTTGATACAAGAGATAGTAGCGAGACTCACTTCACTGAAGATAAGTACATCATCCGCAAAGAAAAGGTGAGATAGACGAGAAGCCTTACATCTCCAGAAGTACCGATAATGCGGATGCCAAGTATGAGTATCAATGATCCCAGTAAATACCTCCATAGCCAAGGTGAAGAGATAGGGGGACATAAGGTCTCATTGCCTTATACCTCGGCCACTAGCAAAGAAACCATGGAGTTCGCCATTAATTGAAATGGAAAACCTTGGGGTACGAACACATACCATAATTAGCCTTATAAAATGGTTGGGAAACCCAAAAGCTCGAAGAGTATTCTCCAAAAAATTCCAGTCAAGAGTATCATAAGCTTTTCTGAAATCAACCTTAATGGCACATTTTGGAATATATGGCTCATTGTGAAACCCGCTGAATAATTCTTGGGCAAGGAGGATATTGTCACTAATTCTCCTCCCTTTCACAAATGCGATTTGGATTGGACTAATAATTTCAAGAAGAACCACTGCAATTCTAGAAGAGAGGATCTTAGTAATGCACTTGTAAATTGTATTGCAACATGCAATTAACCAAAAATCTGAGACCGACGTCGTATTGGGGACTTTAGGCACCAGGGCAATAATAGTATTATTTATTTCCTTGAGCATGCAACCGGATTCAAGAAAATCCATAATCGCTTCAATGACTGATGGGCCAATCTTATCCCAATTCTTTTTTAAAAAATCCGAGTTATAACCATCCAGCCCCAGGGCTTTATTCCTAGCAAGAGAGAACATAGCATCATGAATTTCTGAAGGAAGAAAAGGTTGGGATAGAAAATTGACCTGGTCTTCATTGAGGTGGGAATGAATGACCTTTGCTATATAGTTTAAACATTGGTGAGCCTGTAACTTGAGCCTCCCAAGCCTGTGATACTAACATGGAGAAGTCCGGGTGGCTCATCTACAAATTAAAAAATTTGAAAGGAATCCGACGGGAGGTAGGAGCAAGGATTTTCACAACTATTGGCGTATGATTTGATATGCCCAGGGCAAGGAAAGATGCTTTTGAATAAGAGAAAGCCATGCACCAGTAATTGTTGACAAGAACTCGATCAATTTTCCATTGCTTCCTGAGAGCACTTTAGAAGGATGACCAGGTGAACCGGAATCCCACATACTAAAAATCAATCAGTTCAGCTTGGTCCAAGCAATTCTTAAACTCATCAAAGGTGGGAGTATATATAAGGGCTCCCCATACGGTCTATTGGATCTCGAATGGCATTAAAATCCCCCGCCACCATCCAAGGGATTTCCTTGAGAGTGGAGCTCAGCTGGACAAGATTACTCCAAAGGGTTCTCCGAGAGACAAACATATGCTCCTCGTAGACCACCGAAAGGGTTAATTAACAACACCATGAATAATCTATCCAGTATTATGCAGAACATTGAAATCCACCAAAAGCGGGTTCCAACTAACCCAAATACGCCCACGACCAAAATGCTCATAGTTAGCTATCCACTTCCAACCAGAAAACAAGCTAGATGATATGGAACCAAAAAGAGCAGCTGGAACTTCAGTTTCCAACAAACCAACACAGCAAATATGATTGTGGCGTACAAAATTTCTGACTGCAGATTGCTTGACCGGCGCCATAAGACCCCTGATATTCCAGCAGCCAAAAAACATAAATATAGACTATACAAAAGAGGATAGGGAGGCCTACCTCTGTTTCTGACGCCATCGGCTAGCTGCTGGTTTAGTCTTGACAGCAGGAGACACGGACTTGAGCCTCGAGCTGCCAGCCTGATCGATTCTCTGTGTAGGAGGTCAAGAAGATAGAGTATCAATCCCCTGATGGTGATCTGAATTTTTCCCCAGCTTCTCCTGGTCTAAGCTGTTAGCTAAGTCTAAATCCTCATTTAAATCATCATTTGACAAGGATGAGGTTGGGGAGGATGGCTCCGCAGAGACTATTGCAACCATCTTAGTTGGAGAGGGATCAACATGAGGTGTTCCCTTTTGCTACGTAAGCTTTGCCACACTGGAAGTCGATGGTCTCATCGAAATGGGCCACACAACAGAGGGCTGATCGCACTTCGTCTCAGGAGGAGGATTCCGTCGGCTTTTTACATGCTGCCATTCTTCCATAAGAGTATCAGTGGATACCACTCCTGGGATAGAGGTAGCAGTCTAATCTTGAGGGAGAATGCCCTGCCCATCCATCACAGCAGGAAGCTCTACTACAAGTTGCACATTTGTCGGGTTCTCCTGCTCATCCCGAGCTGGACAATTGTCTTTCACAGGACACTTATGGCCAAAAGTGCCACAAATTTTGCAGGATATAGGTTTCCACTCGTATTCAACCTCCACTAAACGAGTTTCCCCATTTAAGATAACCTTAATCGTATCACAACAGTCTTTAGAAGCTGCCAATTCAACACAAACTCTAGCAAATGATATCATCTTCAGTTGTTCCGTGCGTTGATCAACATATAATGGTTTACCCACAATACTAGCAACTCCACTAAGCCCCGGGGTTGACCATAAGGCATAGGAAAGATTTTTCAGCTTTCTCCAAACTGGAACCGAAGTATGATTACCTTTTTGCAGCTCTAGCATAGGATGCCATTGCTAGAGAATTAAAGACACCTGTGCCACTATCAATGGTCCTCCTTCAATCACCTGTCTTCTAAATTCAGGATCCGGAATGTGGAAAAAGTAAAAGCCTTGGTCATTTGCCTTGACCTCCATCAGCCGGTGACCCCAAAGATGCTTCAAGGCCATTTCGACTAATTTAAAAGGGAGTTTCTTCCCAACAAAATAGCCCACTAAGCATTCATGCCATAGCGAATCAGCAGCATGTATAATTTCCTTAGAAAATCTAACTACATTTTCCTCATTTGAAGAAGGTGGTATATACGAAAGAGAGTACCCTTGTGCAGCAGCTCTGGCCACATTTGCCCAAGAACGGCCGACTGAAGAGGAATTCCCCGATTGCTATTGTATTGAAGCGGGTCCTGGCTCAGTTGGGGTGTTATGCTGACCGCGACTGGGCCCAGCTCCACCATTTCCAAGTGTGGATGGATTAGCTCATCCATCAGTATTGCGTCCCCCTACTGCAGAAAACAGAGCAACCTCCTTCCCTTTCAACGCACGTTCGTGGGAAAAATTTCGAGCAGCCAGCGGTCTGCTTCGATTGCGATTCCTTCCTCCTCCCATACCAAGATGGGTTTTAAGGGCTAGCTCCTCAAAATAGTTAGTATTCATTGATCGGCATTATCTTTCTTTTAGAAAGTCAAACCCCAAGAAATGACATTAAAGTGTGAATTAGATACGCCTGTCTGAAATCTTTTACAAAACCCCATCACATACGGATGAAGTTGAACCCTATGAAAATGGATAAATGGGTCCAAGTCATGAGATTTTTGAGCTATTGATAGTACTGTCGTACCTCTTGCAAGAGTAGTCCAGGCGGGGAGTTCGGCCTAGGTACGAATGCTGCCACATAAATCGCCACTTCGATTTTCTCGGGGAAGCTCTCCATGGCAAGCGAAATGCAAAATCCTCCATAGCTATGACCTACCAGTATCACCTTCTCTTCCCGTGGAAAAGAGGCCATCAATTCACTCAGCGATTGCATGAAGTCACCAATTGTCTGAATCGGGTCCAACCCTTCCGACTCCATGCTTGCACCGCCCAGATCTAGGGCAGTGAAAAAAAAGAAGAAAAAGATCTAGGGTAGTGACGTGATGACTAGCCGATTTGAGTGGCGTCGCCACGTTGTACCAACACCAGGCTCCAAGGCTCCATGTGTTGGGGTTTCATGAATCATGTATAGGCAAATTAATATAAACGCAGCGAAAACAAGATGAAATATTTCTATACATGAATCTCCAAAGGCGTTGTTCATGCGTTTCAATAAAAAATCTGAATATAAAAAGGGGGTCGAACAAATTACCTCTCGAAGCGCGCTTTAAACGAACTGGTTCAAATGTTCTTCAGTTTGAGCCCCACAAACGTCGGACCTCTAGTTCAGACACACCACCAATGGACGTCGAACGAAGAGAGAACTTGCGGATAATCACCACTACGATTGTGCTAGCAACTTCGTGGAAATAATCCTTCGTATCCTTGATATTTTTAGCCACAGCCCAAAATGAGAGAATCCTTCTTTTCTCTTTTTCGTTTTCGTACGTACGCGCACAAAAACGCACACTCATGTTTCTTATTTAAGAACCGTGGGTAACCACCCACAATCCCACGTGCGATTACAATCGACAACCGTTGCCGATCGTGGACGATCAGCAACCGTTGTTGATCGTGCCTTTCATGCGCACGATCAGCAAGCGCTCGATCAGCAACGGTTGCCAATCGTGCCTTGCATGCGCACGGTCAGCAACGGTTGCCGATCGTGCCTTGCATGCACACGATCAGCAACCGTTGCCGATCGTGCTTTGCATGCATGATTAATTTTTTTTTTTATTTAAAATACGCACATGAGTGCATTGCATGCGGTCAGCAATTGTTGTTGACCGCATGCATAATTTAATTAATTAATCAATTTCCAAAAATAAAAACAAAATAATCTTTATGTGCGCATTTAGGGTACATTAACATGTATCCACTTTGGGCATGCGTGTGCATCATATGCACGTAGGCTCGTGACTATAATACAAATTAAATTAAATCACATTTAATTTAATTTCATGTCGACTCAATTCGACTGTAGTAATTTGCAAACACATTTGCAAAATTATTTCTCTCTCGTTCCACGTTATCTAAATTTGTTATGGTGTGTGACATCCCTAGGTTCATCACTAAGCTGGTAGTAAGACTTGTACTAACACATTAGTACTCCCAAAATAATTAATTGTCCCGATTAATCTTTGGGTCTTACAAGCCATGATTGACATCTAGCAATATGTCATGGCTACCCAGATAGTGTGAATGCTTTAAGAACATAATGAACCTATCAGTTTTAGCTACAATGTAATTTAATCCCTCTGTCTTACTATGTCCCGATCGAACAAAGACCATGGAATATTTGTCAAGTCACCAATTCGATCATATACACAAATCTAATTGACATGCATTTGTTCGAGACATAAACAATTTATTCTCGGTTACAACCCCGGCCGAGGATTTCAATACATTGTCATAATTAGATTGCATAGGATATCATTATAATACCTTGTATGTAACAAGGAGACAGATTCCATATTGCGCCCACGTGCAACTTCGTATATGAACAAACTATGACCATCAGGTATAAAGACGAATCAACGACCCGGCATGATATGCACCCGTGAACCATAGTCGCTCAATACACAAGTTAACACTGTACCTCAGGTCTAAGGATTATTTACACAAGACCAAAGCATGAACAATTAGACATTGACCACGCTAAAAGCTTCCATGTTGCTAATCGTTCCATATGCGTCACGTTCAGTGAATTTGTCTAATACAAACACCTGTGTTCTAACTCAGGTATCTTAATACCTAATGACTTGCAACTCATCATTCCCTTAAGTATCCAATACTTAATGGTGAAGTTAAGAACACACCGGTCTCAACAGGATTATAAATATCCACTCAATAATCCATTGACCAGGAACAGTTTAAAGATTCAGTCTAGCTATGAACCCGTCACAATATTCTTGACGTCTCAAGAATAGGTCTAGTTGCAACTGATCTTATGGAATTATTCATAAATATAAAATAATCGGACAAATGAATGAATACGTCATTGCCATTAATTAAATAATAATGATAATAGTACAACTGAAATCCCTAATAAGTAACTATTACATAGTAGCTTTAGGGCATACATCCAACACCATGGACCAGAACAAAATGTCTCTTACTACCCATTTGAACATGAAGAAAGCCTTAAATTGGCAATTAGCGGGTGATGGAAGCTAACAAATACAACGGATTGTTAGATGCATCCATATTGTGCTAACAATTATGCCAATCGGTACACACCTATATAGCAACATTCGAAAAGTGTATGATGCTAAGACAATTCTGATAAAACACACTCTCATGCAAAAGAAGGTTCATTAGTGGAGAATTTCAGACGGCATTGCTAACACAGCCTTTGATTTTCACGAGCAAATTATTGTATCGTCACTATGGGGACAACCTATGCTTTTCATGATGGATTGTGCTATGCTTATTTGGGTTTTGTGATGATATTGCCCTAGCAAGGAATATAGGAATCCTTGACAAGCTGTTATATTATGAGCTTCTAGACGTATGCTTGGCTACTTTTGTCGCTTTCTATTAGTTTTTCACTGGGAAAAGAATAGCTCAAGTGCTAAAACTTGCCATGAGAGAACACTTAAATGCCAAAAGTTACGAAAGGAATACTTAAGTGCAACTTTTTTTAAAAATTGGATCACTTAAGTGCTAACTTCGGGGAAGACCGCCGGAAATCCAACGTGGCTTATTTTAATAGTTTCTAACATCTACATGGCTCGCCGGAATTCTACGTTAGCTCACCATTACAAAAAACGACGTCATTTTGGCCAAAATTTGATTTTTAATATAAATATTAGTTAAATAATATTAAAAACGAAAAATTTAAAAAAAAAAAAAGAAGAAACAACAGCAGCATATGCGGTGGAGCCCCTTCCCTTAGCCTTTTTTTCAAAAATTTCGCTTTTGATATTATTTAATTAATAATTATATAAAAATTTATTTAAGGTCAAAATGGCATCGTTTTGGGCTGACTAACCACGTCAGCGCTTAAAACCACGTCGTTTCGAGCTTATTTGCCATGTTAGCGCCTAAAACAATGCTGTTTCGACCTCAACTTGCCAGAAAAGTGCAACATCAATATTTTGGCCAGATTTTCTCATCGTTAGCACTTAACTGATCCTTTTTGCTATGATCTTGACACTTAAGTTTACTTTTATGAACTTTTGGCACTTAAGTGTCCCATCGTGCCAAATTTTGGCACTCCAAGGGTTCGCACATCGTTTTTCACTAGATTCAAGTGCAGGATGCCATCTCCAGATAAATGATTGGAATTTACTGAAAATAGTCCAACATGTCCTAAAACTATTACATAGCAGCCGATTTAATTATAAAACCTTCAATTTAGCAAACTTAATCCTAAAATTTTTTATAATTTTCCAATGTACTTATTTTAGTCAATTTTGATAAAAAAAATCGCTAATGCAGATACTGGCTATCCTATATAGTATGGACATGGAAAATATTTGCAATTTGTTAAAATCTGAATTTTTCTGAATTTTTTTTATAAATTTTTCTTTTTCTTTTTTCTTTTCTTTTTGTTTTTCTCTTTTCCCATGATGGGCCAGTGGGGGTCGCTAGCCATCGTCGAGGCCCCGATGACCCTCACTGACCATTTCAAGAAGATGAATAGTGAAAAAAAAGGAAAGAAAAATTCAAAAAATTTAAACAGGTTGCAAAAATTGTTTATGTCAGTGTGAGATGTTCTAGCACCAACCATGTCATGTAAAATAACTAGCATTCACATTATCATTTTCCAACCAAAATTGATTGGAGTTACCCTGAATAGGTTTTTTTTACAATTTTCCCGAATTTACTCGTACCTTTTCCATGTGAGATATCAACAGCAACTATATTCTTTTACTATTAACCACGTGTTATATTTAAGAATGCATTTTCTAAGTAGCTTTGAGCCCTCATATACCCCGCTGGATAAAACTTTTGGGCGTTTGGTTAACAATTTTTATTAAACTGTGGGGTGAATCTAATATTGAAAATGCTCAAGGTCCAATGCAAGTCCCTTCGAGCTTTATCTTTCCATCACTATGCCTGCATTTTAATGAGATTATTCATTTTTCCATTTACACCCTATCAACTAGATAGATTTTCTCATCTAACCTTGCAAGTTTACGTTGACCCTTTCACACACACTTTAGAGAGAGAGAAAGAGAGGTGGCTATTCTCTCAAAGACAGGGTCGCGCGACTATAATCTAGCTATTCACTAAGGTCATTGGCAACAACCTATGCAAGACAAAGCTCTCTTTGGGGTCAGACATTACTTTGGCTATGCCTTGCTTGGGCCACCCTAGTCAGGATTGACCTTTCTAAGGGTCAAGCGACCCCCGCATTGCTTCACCAGGGTTGCACGACCTCATGCCAATATATGGTGTTTTGCGTAACCTGAATTTGCACGTAACACCACTCAATTGCTAGGGTTGCAAGACCAAGGTAACACTTTGCCTGGACCGGGCTGTGGTCAGGTTTGCAAGCACATAAAAAATTCTATTTGTAGGTAATTGCAGAAAAATGAGAACAATTTCCCTAAAAGCAAAGAGGAAAAAGGGCTTGAAAGCGAGAACAGAAACCAGTAGTAAGTGAAAGAGAGAGTAGCATCCACTATCTCCTATGTGTGATCAACAAAGTGTCAACCTACCCATTTTAATGCATAGATATATGACATTGATTTCAACATAAGACGCTTACATAATGAAGCAGTCCAATTATATTGGCAACATCCATATTATAATAAGGAAGCTATCAAATATCAAAAGAACTATATTACTGTTTTTAAAATTGAAATTTCCTTAATCACGATTAACAACCCAGAAACACTCATCGACACACAACTCTTATTAGTAGTCATAGTAGGACCCATTTATTTCAAAATAATAGGTCCAACTGTAGATAGTATGACAAGATACATAAAGATGGTCACCGCAAAAATGATGTGAATATACATTTATTTCTAGATACAATTAAGCTTAATTAATACATAGATAAAAATTATTGCAGATTATCGGTTATTTCTCTTCTTCCAAAACCAACAACTACACTTGTTTGCTTTGTTTTATTTAGGTTTAAGGATATTAGAAATGAAAAAAGTTTCATAGTGTGCTCATTTTAGTGTGCTCACTTATATGTCAAATCGAAGAAAAAATGATTACTTAAATACTTTGATGAGTTTACGGTTAAAAATTTAACACGAGTTGACATTTTTATAAAATAAGTCCACGTCGACTTCCTTTTGTCCCACAAAGAGGAAGAGAAAATATTGTCATTATTTTCTTTTCATTTCTCTCCTCTTCTACCCTCTCTCCAAGCTCGCTCTCTTTGCAACAATGGCGTCGTCCCTCTCCCTCACCGGCATGCCTTTGGTCCCTCTTGCTCGAAACACCCATCTCATCAGCGTCTCCCTCCGAGTTCGACCTCTACCCCTCCTCGCCACCAGATCTGGCCGAATGACGTAGCTCTTGAGCCGCTTGTCCAGATTTGGCCCCACCCATCTCAGTCTTCAAACGCCACTCGCCTAGATTTGACAAAACAAAAAGAAAACTGAAACAGGGAGAAGACCTTGGCTTATGAAAATAAGAAAAGAGACAACAAAGGCGGCGGTACACTGCGTGTGAAAGAAGAGAAGCCGTTGAAGTGCACGTATGTTAAGGCGACTGCACGAAATAAGGTGAGCAGACGGAATAGAAAGGAGGAATAGAAAAACGAAGAGAGTCTCCTTTTGGAGAGGGGGGACGGTCTCCCCATGGCCAGCCTTCAACTATTAATCTTCACTCACTCAAGCCTGCCACAGTCATTTGCCAGCGCCTTGACTATTTGGGACGCATCACCACCTCCGGCAACCCATCAGGATGGTTAGTGACCACCCGTATTGTCTCCAGTGAGCTTGGCTGGAGGCCCCATTTTTCGCGTCTTCAATTTTCGCTTTTTAGAAGCTCGTCTATCTGTCTTGATCTCCGATCACCCACTTCTGAAGCTTCAGATGTCAGTCCCGCACTTCATTGACGGCCATAGAAGCGCCAGTTTTGCATAAAATTGCCCTCATCGAAACAGACCGGGGTAACCCTCTATTTTGAGATTTCTCTTTAAATTTATGCCTTTCGCTAGACACCCATTTGATGTTGGTGCTCAATTCTGTTAGGAATTAAATAAAATAGATTTTGAAGGACACTGGGTCTCCCTCTCTCTACACACTTCTTAGCCGCGACTTTGGATCCTTAAGCAACAAGAAAAGATCAAGGAAGAAATCGAGAAGAATCAAGAGCCATCCAAGGAGAGGAAAATTTCCACTTTGATTTCCTTTACTTTGACTTGTATTAGTGGTGTGGATTTTTATAAAAGCCTACGCAAGGCCTTTGAAAATTATTGTCTCTCTTTTGTGTCATTCTCTCCCCACCAAATCCTCCAAAGTTTTTTGTTATCCTTTTGGTTCCTACAATTGGTATCAGAGCTAGCAATGGCATCCACCAGTTCCGTTCAATTGCAACTTCCAAAGTTGAACGGAAATAATTTCAATTACTGGTCCGTCCAGATGAAGGTTCTCTTCAAATCCCAAGATTTGTGGAACTTGGTGGAGAGTGGCTACACCGAAGTGGCCGATGCTGAAGAATTCAATGCTTTCAAGAAGGAGGAGAAAGATTTGTTGGTGGAGGCCCGAAAGAAAGATCAGAAAGCCCTATATGCAATCTTTCAAGCCGTAGAAGAATCAATATTTGAAAAAATATCGAGTGTGGAGACCGCAAAAGCAGCGTGGGATATTTTGCAAAAATCCTACAAAGGCGATGATCATGTTAGGCGGGTGCGGCTCCAAACACTTCGAGGAGATTTTGAGTCATTACACATGAATGACTCTGAATCTATCTCGACTTACTTTGATTGAGTACAAACCATCGTTAACCAATTGAAGGTTAATGGTGAAGAACTACAGGATGTACGAGTGGTAGAAAAAATCTTGAGGTCTTTGACTAAAAGATTTGACTACGTTGTTGCGGCGATCGAAGAAGGCCAAGATATATCAACCATGACATTGGAGCGGTTGATGGGTTCGTTATGTTCGCATGAGCAAAGGATGAATTAGAAGTCCACTAGTTCGAATCCCGAGCAAGCATTGCAAAGTCGGGTCACTCACTCAAGTCGAGGAGGCCATCATGGTGTCCGAGGTCGTGGAGGTGCTCGAGGTAGAGGTGGAAATCTGAATTCCACTGGAAGGTATAAAACACATGACAAATCAAAAGTCAAGTGTTTTAAGTGCAACAAATTCGGACATTACAAATCCGAATGTCGAACAAACATGGGGCATGAGCAATCAGAACATGTACATGCAGTTGATGCAAATGAAAACGTGGTGTTAGCATGCAAAACGGATGACTCGAGTACCATGGATGCCAAAATATGGTGCCTAGATACCGGGTGCAGTAATCACATGTGTGGCCGAAAGGAGCTATTCTCACAGTTAGATGAGACGGTTAGTGGTGAAGTCAACTACGGGAACAAATAAAAATTCCGGTGATGGGCAAAGGTAACATTGATATCAAATCAAAACATGGTACTAATGTTACTATTGCGGATGTTTACTTTGTGCCAGGACTTTGTTGGAATTTGCTAAGTGTTGGGCAACTTTCTGAAAAAGGCCATAAAGTTAATATTGAAAATGGAGTTTGCACCATCAGAGGTGTAAACAATAAGTTGATCACAACGGCGCAGATGACAAAGAACTGGATGTTCCCTCTGTCTCTTCAAACAAAGACTCTATTGAGTTTTCAAGCAATAGTGAAAGATGACAAGTGGCTGTGGCATCTTCGGTTCGGTCATCTAAATTTTCGTGGACTAAAATTACTTGTCCAGAAAAAGATGGTGACTGGCATGCCTTTGATCGACAGTCCAGATAGCCTATGTGAAGAATGTCTTGTTGGAAAACAGCATCGAGAATCTTTTCCAGTTGGAAAAGCTAGAAGAGCCAAGCAACCTTTGGAGCTGGTACATACTAACATCTGTGGCTCTGTTGAAGTGGAATCATTTGGACAAAAATGGTACACACTAATTTTTGCCGATGATTTTACTAGAAAAACATGGATATATTTCTTGAGAGAAAAATCCGAAGCTCCTGGCAAATTTAAAGAATTCAAAGTCTATGTTGAGAAACATAGTGGGTTTAATTTAAAGACATTAAGGTCGGATAGAGGTGGAGAATTTACTTCCAATGAATTTGACAAATATTGTAAAATTCATGGAGTGAAACATCAGTTGACTGCTAGCTATACTCCTCAGCAAAATGGTATAGTAGAAAGAAAAAATAGAACAATTTTTGAAATGGCAAGAAGTATGCTAAAGGCTAAAGGTTTACTGAAGAAGTTTTGGGCAGAAGCCGTTGCTTGTGCTGTGTTTATACTAAATAGGTGTCCAACAAGGAGTGTTCTTGGAAGAACTCCAGAAGAGGCTTGGAGCGGCAACAAGCCAGATGTTTCGTTCCTACGAGTATTTGGGTGTGTAGCACATCCCCATATACCAGACGAACGGAGGAAAAAGTTGGACGACAAAAGCTAGAAGTGCATTTTCATCGGCTACGATGAGGTGACTAAGGGTTATAAGCTGTATAATCCAGTCACAAAAAAAGTAATTATCAGTAGGGATGTTCAATTTCTTGAAGATGAAGCCTAGGACTGGAATCAAAAGGATAACCACAAAAGTATCTCTATTGAAGATGAACCATTGGAGGGAGAGACAAAAAGGTCTTCAACTGAAGATCCATCAGCTTCGCCTGGAAGTTTGTCTTCTTCACCAACAACAGATTCAAAACCATTGATTCGTCGTTCGCAACGATCGCAGCAAACGCCAGTTAGATTCAAGGATTATGTGGTCACAAGAGATGATGATAGTGACAATGATGAAATTACCGATGACACAATGGTAAATTTCTGTTTATTTGCAGAATGTGACCCCATGTCCTATGATGATGCAGCAGTAGATGAGAAGTGGATCCAAGCAATGGATGATGAAATCCACTCCATTGAAAAGAATGACACATGGGCACTAACTTCTTTACCACCTGGTAAGAAGCCCATTGGTGTCAAGTGGGTGTACAAGACAAAGTACAAACCCGACGGTCAGGTGGACCATTACAAAGCTAGATTGGTTGTGAAAGGCTACAAGCAAAAGCCAGGTATTGATTATTTTGAAGTGTTTGCACCAGTAGCTCAAATGGATACTATTCGAATGATGTTAGCACTAGCAGCTCAAAACCGTTGGAGGATCCATCAAATGGATGTGAAATCAGCATTTCTTAATGGTTTCCTTGACGAAGAAGTATATGTGGAGCAACCACAAGGTTATGTGAAGAAAGGGCATGAAAATCAAGTGTACAGGTTGAAGAAAGCTTTATATGGGCTAAAACAAGCACCTCGAGCTTGGTACACGAGGATTGACACATACCTATGGGAGCATGGTTTTCAAAAGTGCCCATATGAGCATACACTGTATATCAAGTCAAATACTAATGGTGATCTCATAATTATATGCCTTTATGTTGATGACTTGATATTTACAGGCAACTGTGAAAAGATGTTTGCTGAATTCAGGGAGGCTATGACTAGTCAGTTCGAAATAATAGATTTGGGACCAATGTCCTATTTTCTTGGGCTTGAAGTGAAGCAGACAAATGATGGTATATTTGTATCACAGCAGAAATATGCTAATGATATTTTGAAGCGATTCAATATGGAATCGCTCAAATCAATTCGAACTCCTGTAGCAGAACGGTTGGAGCTGAAGAAAGAAGGAGATGGTGAACTGGTAAATCCCACTTATTTCAAAAGCATCGTTGGTAGTTTAAGATATTTGACTTCCACAAGGCCGTATATTACTTATGGCGTGGGAATTATTAGTCGGTTCATGGAGAAACCATATCAATCACATTTGCAGGCAGCTAAAAGAATTCTACGGTATGTTAGTGGAACTCGTGATCATGGAATTTTATATTCTTACACTAACAATTTCAGTTTAGTGGGGTATACAAATAGTGATTGGGCAAGTGATACTGAAACACGGAAGAGTACTTTCGGATATGCGTTCTTTCTTGGATCAGTAGTAATTTCTTGGTCCTCGAAAAAACAGCAAATTATTGCACTTTCAACAATTGAAGCAGAATACATAGCAGTGGCTTTAGCAGCATGTCAAGCAATATGGCTTCATAGGATGCTTTCTGAGCTAATGCATGAACAGAAAGGTCCTACTAAAGTGATATGTGATAACAAGTCGGCGATTGCATTAGCCAAAAATCCTGTGTTTCATGGCAGAAGCAAACACATTAACATCAAGTATCATTATATCCGTGAGCTGGTTAAAGAAGGTAAGATTGAACTTGATTTCTGTAGATCCAAAGACCAGGTTGCAGATATCTTGACAAAACCATTGAAGGCGGATCCGTTCGAGAAATTGAAGATGATGCTCGGTGTTGTTGATTTTCAAAATCAATTTTAAGGGAGGCTGTTAGGAATTAAATAAAATAGATTTTGAAGGACACTGGGTCTCTCTCTCTCTCTACACACTTCTTAGCCGCGACTTTGGATCCTTAAGCAACAAGAAAAGATCAAGGAAGAAATCGAGAAGAATCAGGAGCCATCCAAGGAGAGGAAAATTTCCACTTTGATTCTTTCCACTTTGATTTCCTTTACTTTGACTTGAAGGAAAATGTAACATCCTGAAAATCGACCCCATTTTAGGATTTTATAAAAGGGCAATGTTAGTCGAAGGCCTGGTCAGTACAAATTTTCCAAACTGTGTGTTTGTGGGATAACGGATTACAGAGGGGCGTCGATAGGAAACGATACGCGTTTGACTCGCAATTTCGATCAAGAACGAACTCTTCAACCATGAGGACCTGGGAGGGAACGATATCCTCTAAGTACTAGAATATTAAGGAAACGGAAATAAATCGATTCGGCAGAAGTACGAAGTTGATTTGTGGGTGATTTCCGCACGACTTCAATACGAACTACGAACGACGGTAAACCGAATCCTTTTCATCTAGTACTCGAGATTATCAATTGAGCCCAGGGATCACACGACAATCGAGGGACGTCCCTGACTCGAGAATTGGCGTAAACGTGGATCAAAGAATGGTTGCCCACGGGTCAAATGTGAAGGAAAGTCCTAAAAGGGCGCCCGATAATCCAAATTGTACTACGGTCGCAATCGACTCAATTTAGCCCCGATTTTTAATCCGATTTTGGGAACTGACTTCTCAGTGATATCAGGACTATATATTTGGACGTCGCCTCATTTATTTTGGAATTTTCCGTTGGACACGGAAGTGCCGGAAAAAGGGGAAAATTGGACCAGGTTTCGGGCCCGCGGGTGGGCCGGCCCAAGACCGGCGGCCCAATGGGCCTTGCGCCCATCCAGCTCAGCCCAAAGGGGGCCCAAGCTGACCCATTCTCTCTCTCCCTCCTCGGCCCCATGGGAACTCTCTCTTTGGCCTTTTTTCCTTTTGTGCCAAGTGAGCTTTGTTTATCTTGTTTTTGCTTTGTTTTGATTGGTCCTTCAAGCAAGTGGACTTGCTCACTTGCCTTGGCCTTATCCAAGTCTTCAGCAGCCTCTTCTCTCTCCTCTTTCTCCCCCAAAATTCGTGCACCAGCCCAGCCTCCCTCTCTCTCCCTTTTTCTCTTCATTTTCTCTTCCATTTTTGCTGTTTCTTGCCGTCCATGCTGTTTTCCAGCCCAAAAATAGCCTTGCCGCCATCACCGGAGCTGCCACCACCGCCCAAAGTGTAGTCGGAAGTTAGGAAGCCAGCGCACACCCCGGTCGCCCCGGTCGCCCGAACCGCCCGTTTCGGCCTTTTTCCCTCTGCTGGTCATTCCGCGTGAACAGTGTTCCGAGGGCTGTTTTGGCCCGTTTCGGCCACCGTTCGTCGTCCGTTGCCATCCCCGAGCTTACCTCTCGTAGCCCTCGTTTCCCTCTACGCGCCGATGTCGCCGGATTTCCGATCCAAGTAAGTTAACTTCCTAATCCTTATTTAGGGGTTAATTAGTTTAATTCTTGTGCTTGGTTAATTATGGGTTAGTTTGTTAATGGTGGCTGAGTTAATTAAGCTGACTAGGGTTAGATTAATTGACCATAGTTAGTAATAAAGTAACCTAGGTTAATTAATTAAAGTAACTAAGATTAGTTTCTAAAGTAACTATGGTTAATTATTAATCATGGTTATGTTAGATTAACTAGGGTTGAGTTAATTTGTTAACCATGGTTAAGTTTATTTATTTTTATTTATTTATTTAATTTCGGACGAATTTACTGTTCACAATCACTGTTCACAATTACTGTTCACGGCACTGTTCATACATAAATAAATTTTGGTTTCAAATTGATGTGTTCTTGGTTGTTATGCTTTCTTGAAGTACTGATTGTTAATTATATGCGTGAATAATGATGAAATGCATGATCGAAGACCGAGTGAAAGTGAAAGTGTTTGATTTATTGAGTTATTCCCGAGAATTAGGGAATGTACGTGATTGTTGATTGGTTGAATTTGGAATTTTGAAATTGTGGAGTGATACCGCATGACATATTGCGTGGGTTATCTGAAATGGCATGTCGCATGAGCATGAGCGATGTTGCATTCACGACAGAGCAAAAATATAAATGGATTGCTTGATGATGTGTTGCATGATCACATTAAATGAGAGAACCCAACGTTGCCGGAAGACCGCCAATCCCTATGGGGTTGTGTCATGGCCAGTGGGTCGCCTGACTTTGGTCGGATGCCTGACAGGGAGGGGTTCTATGTAGGGCTGCGGTATGGGGGCGGGTCCCGGGCCTGTCGATTCTTGCGGGGCTGCGGTAGTGGGCGGGTCCTATGCTCCTTCGGGAATGCCGTATTGGGAGTGAGCCCTTGACGTCGCCGTGCCTCGAGGTAAAGAGGACGAAGCTGGTTTAGCCAGGAACTGCCAACCATAAGGTTGTGCCGTTGGCCTAGGAGGGGGCATAATAATCGGAACATATGTGAGTGTGAGACATGAGAAAGCTGTGTGAGATGCTCTGATTATTCGCATGCTCTTAATGTCGTGATGAGTTAAATGACAGTTTCTACAGGTCATGTGTGCCAAGGCCAGGTAGGATCGCCTGTGGTTGTGTTTGCTTATTGAACTGTCCTATGCTTTTGTTTCTCTCTGTATTGTACTGACTGTTGGATTAGGTTGTATGTTAAACTCCCGAGGCGAGCGAAGTTCCTAACCGGAGCTTAGGACTTTAACTTGCTGAGTTTATCTCAACCCGTCGTGGTTAACCTTTTCAGGACCTAGATGATGCAGTACCCGAGGATCGAAGAGAGCAATCCCTCTAAGGCCAGCGAGTAGGCACTGGTACAGTGTTAGGTTAGCTAGGCCATTCCATTTTCGAGTAAGCCTTAGCTTGTCGCCTGTGGTAAGGCGTGTATGTATTTCTTTGGTGTCTGGCTAACCTTCGATATATAAAAATGGTGTTGTCTTTCCTCTCGCGTTGTTGTTGCTATCCCCGTTGTTTGGTTTGGGAGTTGTTCGTTTCCGCATGTGCATAATTACAAGATAAAATGAATTGGTCGACGACAGTACCTGGGACGTCGTACAACTAGACCTCAAGTGAAATGGGGTTGCCGCGAGCTCGAGAGTCGGGGCGTGACAGAAAAGGTATGGCTGAAGAGGCAGTGGACTTGGTGGTGGAAAGCCCTATAAATATAGATGTAGTTCATTAGGATTTTATATACAGAGAGAGTGAGTTTAGCCTAGAAAAGTTAAGCTTGTATTAGTGGTGTGGATTTTTATAAAAGCCTACGCAAGGCCTTTGAAAATTATTGTCTCTCTTTTGTGTCATTCTCTCCCCACCAAATCCTCCAAAGTTTTTTGTTATCCTTTTGGTTCCTACAAATTCTTGTGCCGCTGTGCCCGTATATACAAAAATGCCTCCCAAAATCACCGAATCTGCCTTGGGCAATCTCGACTCCAATCTCCTCGGTTAAGCCTTGTTTCATAATGCCAAGCTGTGATTTGAAGCAATCCCCCACCATGACCTAGAGGAACAGAATCGTGAGTCGGTTCAAGTCAAATTGCGAGCCGAGTTGATGCGATCTACAAAGGATACGTCTGTTTCGAGTTCAAATTGCGAGCCGAGTTGTAGCCGAATATCTCACTAGAGTTCGTTTCCAAAACTCGGTCTCCAAACACCATCTAGATTGGGCCTCCCCTTTCCTCGCGTTCTTCTTCCCCTTTCCAATACTTAGTCTCACGGTGGCAGATCACAATAGCCTGGTGGAGTAGCTTCTTCGTCGCTCACCGGAACGTGGCGGAATCGAAGTGGGAGTTCGCTCGACTCTCGCAAGATTGGAGAAGACGAAGGAAAGAGATTTGAGAGAGAAGTCATAGTGATTTTGTCCTTCTGACGGAGATTGACCGTTTTGACCAAGTATTTCTTTTGTTTTTAAGAATTTTTTATTCTATTGAATATCTAATTAGATACGTTAATGAATTACATCATCGAAAAATTAATAAAATATGATCATGCTGGATTTCTACCAATCCAAGAAATTTACTTTTTCTTCAATATTTTTGAGGATGACAACACATTACTCGTTCAAATTCAAAATATTTTGAATTAATCCATTATAATCTCATGTAATTATTAGATAAACTCTATAAATACAAACACCATCTTAAAGTTAAAGGACAACCAAAACTCACGCTCGAGCTTAGAATTTAATTCTCACATGGTATCCCTCGACTAGTAGGATCCTAGGAAACACCTCCGCGATTCTTTCTCTCTTTGATTTTTTGACCTCTCCTTTTAATGATATCATCTCCCATCTCCACTTTGGCTATGCAACACTACCTTAGCCTCAAACTTTCCGGTGATAACTTTCTATCGTGGACAACCCAATTGTTTCCATTGCTTCACAGCCAGCCCTTAATGGGATACCTTGACGATACCATTATCTATCTCACTCCAACCATTACCCCCATGGGCTCCATTACCGATGCACTGAACCTTGCATATGATGAATGGATTTAGAAAGGCCAATTTGTTCCTAATTATATAATATATGCTCTTTCACATGATGTCCTACCCTATGTGGTTGGATTAGTTGCTGTTGCCGATGTTTGGAAGGCTCTACAAATTGCCTCCGGATCTTCATTGCATACAAGCATTCTTTAGCTTCATGTCAACTTTAGAATACATTTAAATGTGACAAACCTGTCTCAACTTATCCGGCAAGGTAAAGGACATTTAAAATCAATTGGCTACTACCAATTGCCCTCTAGGGAATGAAGAATTAAATGCCATTGTCTTTCATAATATTGGTTTTGATTTTTTTGACTTAATTGCTGCATTGGCTGCAAAACCCAATTTGATAACCTTTCTTGAACTCCATTGGTTGCTCCTCAATCATGAGCTCCAAATGAAGTTTGCCATGGTGCCTATAGAGGCAAAATAGAGGCAAATGTTACCACTCACACACCTCATCATCCACCCCTATCACTTAACCGCAACCGATTTCCAATTTCCAACTATTAACCACCCAAAACCCTCAACGCCATTGGCAACGCAACCAACACAATCATGAAAACCCAGGCAATCAATCCAAAAATAGGAAAGACCAATACCAAACTTGTCAGAAATATAACCATACAGCTGTAAGATGTTATCTTAGGTGTTCGCAATCTAACAACAGTGCACCTCAACCTACTACTAATATGGTTGGGATTCTTCCTATCCGATCGCAGCAAGACTAGTTTCCAGCTACTGCAACTACTCACCATGTGACACCTAACATTGCCAATTTGCAAATCTATTCATGTAGGTAATGAAGAAGATTTAGACATCATTAATGTTGGTTTTTCCACTCTTAAAAGGATGATGAAAATATTAATGTTTATTTATTTTTTAACATTGTATAAGTGATCATTTTAGGAAAATATTTTTCAAATTATTCATTTTTTCTCAAACAAATAGAGCCTTCATAATGCAAAACAATATGTCGACGCAGATGAACATAGCCAATATGCTGCACTGTTGCAATTGGACTCAAACGAAAGTTCAAGAAGTAAAACGAAAAATGTCTCACAGAGCACAATAAATAGGGATTGATGATTACAAGCCATGATCCCCTTTTATAATCTAACCCAAGATTTGTAAATCCTTGTGCTACTTGAGGAAACAAAAAAGAAAATCAACATCAGATTGATAATAAATGTATGAGTATCTTTTTTGCACCTATAATTAAAGAGTAAACTTGTGTAAAAGAAAAGTTGTATTTAAGTATGCATTTTGTAACTTTTGGCACTTAAGTATCCTCTCGTGCTAAGTTTTAGCACTTGAGCCATTCTTCTACCGAATTAATCATGTTCTTGGCATACTTTTTGGTTTGTTAGGCAATAAGACTATTTGTTGTACTAGGTTGAGAGGTAAGGTGATTTTCTAATTTAAACCTTGAAGTTTCATTTAGTAGGCTTTGGCTCATCCTTTATTTTTAATTTGTAGAATAGTTCCTTTGGACATGACAGTGGAGGGGATGGGATGATGCCTGAGAACCATCAACTTCTGAGTTGGGTGGTGGCTTGAGTTAGTATGGGAGTAGTGGTGTTAGTTGACTCGACCTTTTCCCAAGACTTTTGTATTTTATGTTTTGTTTGAATAGTGTAAATCTAATGTTTATTATAAATAAAGACAATATCCACGACTAACTCATGCGATTTCTTATATGGGAGTTTCTTGAGAAAATTATATTGAGATTCTGCATGCTATTAAAAAATAATATTAGAAGAGACATGTGTCAAGCATGACGTTCTGGGGTGTCACATTAAAACTATCAGAATTACTAAATTTATACCTACTTTGTTAAGTAAATGTGCAAGGGAATGAACCATTAACAAAAATGATTGCTTGTATGGCTTGAATTAATTAGTCAATAAAAAAAATTTTCATTATCAATAATAACTTATGTATAAATATTTTCGTAAATGATGAAAATATTATTGTTTATTCATTTTTTTAAATAATATAAGTGATCACTTTGAGAAAATATTTTTCAAATCGTTCATTTTTTACCAAACAAATGGAGCTTTGATAATACAAAACAATATGCCGACGAAGATGAACTTGGCCAATTTGCCATGATGCTGCAATTGGACTCAAACGAAAGTTCAAGAACTAAAACGAAAAAGTCTTACGGACCACAATAAATAGCGATTGATGATTACAAGATATGATCCCCTTTTATAATCTAACCCACAATTTGTAAATCCTTGTGCTACTTGAGGAAACAAAAAAGAAAAATCAACAACAGATAGATAATAAATGTACGAGTGCCTTTTTAGCACCTATAAATAAAGAGTAAACTTTTGTAAAAAATAAGTTTGCACCTAAGCCCATGTAGCCAGGGCATCCAAATGTTAAACAACTCCAAATCACGGATGAATAGGGTCGTTCTAATAAATTTTTTAATTTGTAGACTAGCTTTTTTTAATATAAAATCGTGTAATTTTTGTTTCTTGATTAAATTTCCTCATTTTAAGTATATCTTTTCCTTTTGCCCAGTACTTTGTGGAGACAATTCGTGTGCCGAATTGACTGATGAGTGCGATGTTGGGGCCAAAAAAACGAAGACAACCCATTTGTCGGAATTATAAAGCTTGGTACGGACTGTTGCTGATTTGGATTACAAGGGAGTTAAACCCAAACGGCAGGACACGACAACTAAAGAGGATACAAACCAAACTCGAGAATCCGGAAATCGAATCACAAATGATCGAGCGGAACCGAAGCCGCTTAGGCCATAGCAAATGTTAGGCACGGGCGTATTTGGCCCCGATCTCCAGCAGACACTCACAGAGCTCCTGCGGCTTTGAAAGCATGGCCATGTGATCCGCGCCGTCCACCTCTGCGACGTGGTGCGCCCCGCCGTTCGTGATCATCCACTGTTGGAACTCCAGGGGGATCCCCAGATCTTGTTTGCACATCACGTAGATCCGTGTCGTCGACCCGTAGCCTTTGCGGGTGAAGTTGCTCGATGTGCTCAGGTCTTCCAGGAACAATGACCCCCGTCTCGTCAAGATCTTACCGAGCTCCAGATCCTTTGAAAATGTAACATTTCCATGAAAAGTGGTGTTAATGGGACTTTGCACCAACGTGATGTCGTCGTTTTGGAGTTCACTAGACTTGATCACGGAGTTGCTAGCCCGTTGGGTTGATCCTAGACAATTCTTGGATTATAAAATGTTGAAGGACCACTTAGACTACAATCTTCTTCACATTTGACTGTAAATTATAAGCTTTCTTTTCGGCTGTTCGGATTTTTCCACTTCTGCCGTGGTCATGTTTGTAATGGAGATGGAAGTAGAATGGGTACGGAACAGTTAAAATTGCCCCTACCCGTCCCATTAAATTAATGTTACTTTTTCAGACCCATTCCAAACTAATAAAGGTTTTTAATATAATATCCTAAACTTACCTCACTAAAGCAGTAGCGCTCCTGTAGGGTACTAGCAACCCGCCGCAACACTATGTAAGAATCTTATGTTAAATATATTCGCAAATTATGAATTGTACATCTCCAATTAGGATTCCATGTGGACCAAATATATGATTGAAAGAATGTCAAATTTACAATCTTAAAAGTCTAAGGTTCTAATAATAATTAAAAGTTGTGTGAAATGGTGTTTATCATTCTAATAGTCTTAGCAATCACACCTTTTATCATTAAGCAACCCGATCCCCTTTTAATAGCTTAGAAATAGATGAGGGAGCTGGGGGATTTAACAGAGTAAGGGCAGCTTAAAAAATACAAGAAAACCATTACAAATTTTAATTCCGACAATAATTATGTGTATTTTCTTAATCACCTAAGAAATATAAAGGAAACAATTTATGTTTTAATCAATATACATATAAAGTATCGCATATTGAATTTCACAATCACAAAATTCCAAACCGATCATTAATTCTATAAAATATCCATTTGAGCTTCACGAAATTCGTTACTCATTTATGTTTAATTGATTTTTATTTATGTTTTATTTATTTGGGAGTGGGGGGGGTTGTGATTGTGGGTGGGTCCATACCCACCTATTAATGTCAAATGGATAAAACTCAAAAAATAATAAGCTCATATCAAAATAAATCTAAACGGCAATGGCAAGATATGCCGGCTAGGGTCATCAATTGACACCCTCAATGAAAGGACAAGAAAAAGTGGTTTTCACAGTAGAATCATATGCTTTTCAAGATAATGCTATGACAAGCTTTCGGAAAAAATTGAGCTGAGTCATATCAAGTAAAGCAAGAGGAGATATGCTTTGTCGCTATGTCAACGGGCAGAAGTAACAACGTACCTCAAGGGGAGACAACTG
Source organism: Corymbia calophylla (assembly GCA_014182845.1). Lineage (NCBI taxonomy): Eukaryota > Viridiplantae > Streptophyta > Magnoliopsida > Myrtales > Myrtaceae > Corymbia > Corymbia calophylla. The sequence continues at coordinate 11,384,149 of CM024701.1, read as the reverse complement.
GTAGAACTTGGATGACAAGAAGTCGGGGCCGAAGAACATGGATGTTAAGGGTTTGTCAGGCTTTCCGATGGGCGCGAATTGAGTGTCTAGCCATGCCCCCTCCGGAGCCCTCGCACAATACTTCCGTTACAAGAAGAAAGCCATTAAAAACGAGCTCATCCATGTAGGATTACAGACATGTACGAGTTGATTATTGATTGAATCCCAACTTGAACAAAGTAAATTCGCCAAAATGAAAAGGGAAAGGCCCACTTCACCCGAAAGCGAGAAAGACTCCAATTAGAGATTCTAACACGCATTCAGCAGAGATTACCTCTTCCAACACGTATGACGGCGGATGTGCAGTGTCCGGCATGAAAGCCGACAAGAAAACAGCTGCCGATATCTTCTCTGGGAACCTGTCGGCAGCGAGAGCCAAGTTCATGCCGCCTAAGCTGTGGCCAACGAGGATCACCCTCTCACCAGCCCCGAGCGAAGCCATGAGCTCCAGCAGCGGCTCGGTATACTTGTGGAACGTGTGGATGTCATCTATGGACCTCGTGTCTGTGCCACTGGCAGCAAGATCGAGCGCTGTGACATGGTGGCCGGCCAACTCGAGCCGATGCTTAAGCTTGTACCAGCTCCACGCTCCGTGGCAGGCGCCGTGTACGAGTACGAAATGCTGGTGTTCCATGCTTTCGGCTCCCCACAGCAAGATGACAGGGTTTGCTTTGTTATTATCTTGTGTGATTGTATTTAAATGATGATAGGCGCTTAGGAGGAGAAGCACGAATTGACCTTGATGCCCTAATAAAGATTCTGATGAAAATTAATATAAATGCAGAACTTTCCTCGTTCGATCATACTGCGGAAAATTCTTTCACCTGCTTTTTTTTTTTTTTTGGTCGCTGTTGAAAATTTCTTGCTAGGCCCCTGTAACAATTGAGACGTATTCGACTGTTTTAAGAAATTGCCATTTCAACGTTGAAAGTTGACAAAGGCATTACACAAAAAAGAGATCGCAGCAATTGAAACTTAACACATCAACTTTTAATTTTGGGAATGATAGATGTCCTGTTTGAATTACAGTGTCTTTCGCCCAATGAATTTTTTAGGGTCACGCTTGCCATCTTATCGGTGAATATTTAGCCAATGCATGTGGACAAAGAAATTTGCATTTTTCTAGGCAGATGAATTAGTTAGATCAAAAACGTGTATCTTTTGTTGAAAAAGCCCCATAGTGAAAAATAAGTGCGGTGTGAAGCTATTGATATATATAATTGGCCTAGGTAGGTGCAAGTAAATGAGTTACCAAGCTCAAATTTGAGCTCTCTTTTTATGATTTCCCGAATAAATATATCGGACTTCTATTATGCCACCCTAAGGAATGGTTATGGATCTTCGTAGATTCAGTTGAGACATCAAGATATTTGAATAAAAAGGGATGAGATCTAATACTAAGTTCATGTGGGGGATTGGTGCGATATATATGTGAATTATATTAGAAAAATCCAACATTGAGGAATTTGTGTAGAGTGGAGCAATAAATGTATATTCTATTAGGTTCATAATTTATTGGCTTAAAATTTTGAGTGGAGATAAATTTAATTAAATATGTTGATAAACTCAAACTTGAGTTCCCTCTTGACGATTTTCCTATGTAAAAATATTGTATTTCTATTGTTGATCCCTATAGTTTTGATATCAAGTTGTATTAAATGACACAAAAGAAACTACAAACAATGGTATTCTTAGAAAACAAACGAAAATGGCCAACCTAGTCAGATGTGCACTCCACGATATAGTCACCTTTTCTTTTGCCTTTCCACTACAATCTAAAATTTCATTGTCACAATAGAAGTGAACGGTTACCTAACTTTGTGTTTGTGGTAATAACTGGAAGGTTCTTATCACGTGGCAAGGGGTACAGACAATAAATTGAAATTATAATGAAGTGACTTTTTCACGATTCCTTAAAAAAAAAAAAGTAGCCATAATATCTACTCCATGTCTTCTTGGCCTAGTTACATCTTCACTATTTTTATCCTTACCGTCCTTGTCCTTTCTGCGATTTTCCAGCTTTTTAAATTCTTGAAAATAAAATAAAAAAAATTCTTGAAAACCAAAGGCACCCGCTGGCATGGAGAAAGAAAAGGTTGAACCGTTTCAAAAGGGACAATACTCACACAAAGGAATATTAAGTGGCTGTAGTTGGGGAAGATGTAGAGCCATAGTCAAATAGTTTAAATTCATAGGATTTGTTCAGTACTTATGTATACTGTTTTTAGATGCAATTATGTAAAATTATGTAAGGTTTTATAATTGACTTTGGAGTTGGTCCTTATATCCGATTAGCAATTTCCATTTCATGTTATTGGGTTCAAGGATGTTGGATGTATGAAGTGTGTCCATATCCTCCCCCAACCCCAACCCCCACCCCACCCCCACCCCATCCTAAATCAGTCTTTGACCGAATTGGGAGGGCGAACTTAGTACCATAGAAGAAAGTTAGCTTTGATGGATTTGATGAGGTCCAATTCATTTATGTGGCTTATCGGTCTATTTTTTAACATTTGATACATGTCCAATTTAATTAAATATATTATGGGCAATATATTGTGACATTCAAATAAGAATATAGAATCCATATATTAAACTTTTTGGAAGGTTGAGATTTGGTAGCTCTAAGGTTGGTCGGATCACTCCCTCTATACAAAGTCTCTCTTTGGTGGAGAATGGACATGCGATTATCATGCTTTCACTGTTTCCACAAAATTGTTGAGAGAAAAATACACATCTATCATAATCATAATATAAGAGAGCGGTAAATTCATATCCACATGAAGACATCTTCTCCCTTGTCGATTCAATAATGGTTATGTTTGATTCGGGTATATTATATTAGTTAATTTGATATCATGTTTATGTGATTGAAAGATCTTACTATTCTAACAAGTTTAGGATATCGCAAAAATTGCTGCTGGCCTTACATCCTCGAGTAAAGCTTATAATGTTGCTCCTCCACAATTCATTTCATTCAGCAAGAGTGTGCCTTCTCTGCCCTCACATACAAGTAGATTCCACATGTGAGAGATAAAGAGCAGAGTCGAAGCACGGACTAAATTTTTCGTGACGGTGAGGCTATTCATAATAAGTTGTTTGCACTTGCGTATTTAGTTGGCATATTTGACTTTGGGCTGCAATAGATCATTTAAATGTTTAGTGTCATGTGATTTTGGATGATCCGGCATCAATCAAGGTGAATTAAATTATTTTTAACTTCCACACAAGAAAAGCATGAAAACGTAGTTGTCTCTATTCTCTAGAGATAGGTAGGACTAGGGAGTAGGAAAATTATCTCAAAAGTCAGAAACCGATTGCAATATTGCCAATTCAATCATAAACCTTTTAACTTTGTTGATTGAGTCCTGAACTATTTTATGGTTTGCCAATTGAGCCCATCCAATCAATTTTGGTTAGACATCATTGACATGAATGCCGATTGTCTTATATAGTACAACTAACACTAATATAGATAATTTTTAATATAATTTTATTGTTTAAATTTATTATATCTTCTTCTTTTTTTCTTCTCTTCTATTTGTTGGCGTGTCGACCACTTCCTCGCCTAGACGGCCACTAGGCGAGGGTTTCATGATCCTCCCCAGGTCTAGGCAGGGCCTGCCGTGACCAGTTGCTCGAAAAGGCTTGTCTACCAACTCGCTCGAAGGAGTTTCTGCCAACTCAGCCCATTAAGCTAATTTGAGCTCGAATTGTCAGTATCTCACATTAGTTTCACCTAATTACTAGACCTCTTGACGATCGTTGTCCAAAAAAGTGTGATCACACTTTAGGTTGACAAGCCCAAATCACGATGCGGACTGGTGTGTGCCTGGGTTCCCTCTTAGGGAAAGGCAAATGCGAGCAATTGAAGGAGGTGTTGCTGAAAATGCTCGATTACAATCATACAAAGGATTTTGTTGGAGGCAAGTCCTAAAATTTTTTATGATACTACATTCGTGTCTAAGAACTTCTATTTCGTACGTTAAAGTCCTAAAACTTATAATTTCGATATCTTTGAGAAATTTCATTAACTTTGTTAGTTGTCAGTGAACAAAACACATGTCATATTGTTGTTGATACCTAAAAATTGAGACAATTGTTCAAAAAGTCCTAATCCTATTGTGCTTTTGCAAATTCAATTCTAGATTTTTTTAATTTTGTCAATGTTGTGACATATTTTTTCCGTCCCGAGGGGAAAAGAAATATATAGGTTTAGGGGTATTATCTAAAAGATGAGTCTATGACCCTTAGTTAGATGTGGGCTCTCCCAAGCCCATACTTCTCATGATATTGGGTGTTCACAAAAATCTTCTAATAAGGAATCGTCACTAGTTTATTAGGGTCGGCTAGAAATCAAGCGAGTCATAAGAGTGTAACTCACTTTCTACACATCCGAAGAATCTAGGGTTGGAGACTTTATTACACTAATTAATCAATTAGTGCCATTTCGGTACTTAATCTTATTAATTTCAAAAAGACTTTTGTCAAGCAATTTGGATTGATTTTAGACTTATCCACTAACATGTGAAATGATCATGCGGGTGCGCAGTCATCAAAATAACAATCAGCAACTAAAAGAAACATTAAATAAATTGCAAGAGAAAATAAGCACCTAGTATTAAGAGATAAATAAATGGCAATCTTAATTAGACTAAGGGGAAACCATAATCATCACATCGTAAGCGTGCAATCAAGGGCAATTGTATATGAGGATAATTAAAACCATAACATGAAGCCGTAAGGGCTTGTTTAATTTTAAACATAATCTTAGACCGATGATTTTCCCACACTTTTTAAGAGAGGATTGTCCGATAATGATTTTAAAGCCTTTCAGGGAACTCTATTTTTTAATAAAAAGATTTTGGAATTTTTGAAAAATTGTTTTTTGAAATTTCTAATATTTTTAATATTTTAGAATTTAAAAAAAAATTATTTTCCGAAATTTTTTTATAATTTTTCAAGTTTCTGAATTTTCCATGAATTTTCTAAATTATCTATTTTTTAATATTTTTAATGATTTTTTTATTTTCTGAAATTTTGTATTTTTTTGATGATTTTTTAACATATAAAAAAATAATTCGGACTGGGTCAGGAAACCCGGCCCGACTAAACCGTCTCGGACCCTGTCGGTCTGGGTCGGACTAAGAGAGACTGGGCCGGCCCTAAATAGCTAGGGATTAACAAAAAGACCCACGATAATTCTTAAAGAAAAAAAAGAATTTTGATTTCCATTTTTTGCCCAGCTGAAAGCCCATTTTCAATTTCTACCTTCAGCCCAGTCGTCCCTGGCCCGCAACAAACTCAGCCCAACGCGCACAAGCCCGAGGCAAAGCCCATCTCCTTGTCTTCTATTTTATTTTTATTTTCGGCCTTTTTCTTTTTCTATTTTTTTTATCTTCTTTAATTTTTCCCTTTTCCTTATTTTCTTTTACTCCCCTTGTTTTTCCCCTTCTGGTTTTCTCCTCTTTCATTTATTCTTCCCCGCACGATGAAGCCCTCTACCCGAGCAACGACACCGGCCGGAGCTACCGGCGTCTCTTCCACCGCCGAACCACAACTGTCTGCCGGTTGCCCGCCCCAACCGGCGCCACCTAACTCGGGCGACCGCTAAACCATTTTCCGGTGCAAAAATGCTTCCCGGCTCAAGGATACATGATTACTCCACGAAAATCGCATGAAATCGCAATGCAAAAACAAAAGACCGGCATGGTCCAACGCATATAAGAGCAAGCACGAATCAAACCGAGTTTAAACATGAGTTGCTTTTCGATCTTTCCGGAACATTTTGTCGAACTGGTAAAGTGCATCGGCTAAAGGTAGAAGCATAGGGTCGTTCGAGCTTCGGATTCGGGCAAGGATCAGCATACAACACAAATCAACTCAGATGCCGATCACTTCCATTTAACATGGGTATGGACGACGGCAAAAGATCTTGGCCATGACACACCAAAGAGGCTCGAAGTTCATATAGGCATTTCAATGAACGACCACGGAGCACGCACAGAAGAAGGGAACCTACCTGGTTCGAGCACGACGCTGGGATGGTGGACGAGCGATGGGCTAGCCTCTGGCGAACGAGAGTTCCTCTCTCCTTTCTCATGTGAGTGGGCCGGTTTGCTTTCTCCCCCTCGCTCTCTACTCAATCGCTCTGTTTTTTCTCTCTTGGATCTGGGAGCTTTGGTGAAGGGGAAGAAAATCCATCGGCGGCTCGTCGGCCGCGTACGAGGGCGGTGGCCGCGGGAGCTTTTCTCTCGCTCTCTGCCCTCGCTCTTACTCGCCACTCTCTCTGTTTTTTTTTTTTTACTTCCCCTTACTGGTCTCCTCTCTTCTTCGTCTCCCTCGGATGCCCTCCCCCTCTCCAAATTTTTTTCTCGGTCTTTCTCCGTCTTCTCCCCCATCCCCTGTATGTTTTTTTTTCTGTCTTTTATTCACTGGTGCACATGGTCTCTACCACGCCAACTGTCCCTGCCGGTCTGCCCCTCCGACCACTAACTCCGGTGAGACGCTCGCCTTGCCTTATCTATCTCTGTCCCCCGTCCTTTTCTCTGTCAGCCCTGATCTGCGTTTCTGCAGAAACACAGGGCATGTGAAGGAGGAGACAGGGGGAAGCGTGTGGGCGGGCCGAGAAAGAAAGAAGGAAAAATGGGCTAGGCCCGTGCAGGGAAAGGAAAAGCACAGGTGGGGTTTTCGGCCTAGGCACGTATGCTGCCACATAAACTACTGCTCCGATTTTCTTGAGAAAGCTCTCTATAGCTAGCGAAATACAAAATCCTTATAGCTGTGGCCTACCAGTATTACCTTCTTATCCTGAGGAAGAGAGGCTATCAATTCTATTAGCAGTCTTATGAAGTCATGTATGGCCCGAATTGGGTCCGGCCCTTTTGATTTTATGCTTGCGCCACTAAGATCTGGGGTGGTGACTCGGTGGCTGGCCGATTTGAGCTGCCTCGCCACCTTGTACCAACACCAAGCTCCAATTCCAGTTCCATGGACCAATACAAAATGTCTCTTTCTATCCATTTGAACACGAAGAAAGCCCTCTGAATTGGCAATCAGCTGGTGATGGAAGCTAATAAATATGAGAGACGAACCATACTATCCAATCACTTATGGTGACCGTTAAACACCTATATAGCCAAATTCAAAAAAGTGTTTGGTGCAAAGACAATTCTGATATACCGAACACTGATGCTAAAGAAGTTCCTCAATGGAGAATTTCATATCCCATTGCCAGCACACCCTTTGATTTCACAGGCGCGTGCCACACTTTTTTTAACTAATTTGGGCAGAAGTTATAAAGGTAGAAGTGTTATTAAATGGTAGCATACATGTAGCTAAGGTCACGTTGGTCCCTCCTGATATACTTTGTATTAAGGGTGAACAAAAGAAATTACTCAATAATTAAAAAATCGATTTTTTAAAAAAATTATTTTCCTCAAACTATTTCAATTTAGAGGTATCCACATTTTTTTATTTACTAATTTTTTATTATTTAATTTACTTTATAAATAATTTATATGTGAAAAGTTTAAAATGGACTAAATAAGTAGGAGTAGATTTTCTTAAATTAAGTTAAAATAATATAATTTGTATGGGTTGCGATTCCTAGAGAAACCAATTTAGTTCTCAATTCCCAAAAAATTGGAATTAGTCCCTCCCGATGTACTTTTTTTTAAGGGTGAACAAAATGTTCCCCCATGCCATGTATTTTGTGAACCACCTCAATTCCCAAAAAATGGAATCTGGTGATTTTTTATCACCATTAAGGAACCACCTATTTGGACCATTCAGACAGATCAATTTTTTTTGATTTATTAAAAAATTGCAAAAACCAAAAAGCCCTTATCTTTCCTTCACAACTCAAACCGTCAATCACTCTCTCGCAAGCACGACTCACGCTCCCTCTTTCACAAATCTAAACAAAAGCCCTAATCTAAGTGACTCTTGCTTGACTCTCAGATGCCACCCTCTTGCTTGAGTCTCTTGCCTTCCTCTCACTCAAATGTCACCTCCCTCTCGTGGTTTCACTCTCTTCCTCAACTCTCACTTGAGTCGCTTGCATACATCTCGCTTGATGCTCATCTTCCTCTCGTGATCTCACTCTCTTGCTTAACTCTCATCTCCCTTTCTTGCTCTGTTTTTGGCCGATTGCAATTGCATATCGTCGAGGTAAATATCCAATGCTCTATTTTTTCATTGTCATTGTTGGTACACCATTTTGGATGCTGCGTGTAGATCTCACGGTGGAACCTTGAGAGTCACGCTCGCATCTTATACATGAAATCTTACTCAATGCATGTATAGGAAGAGAGTTGCAATCTTCCACATCGATTATTTAGTCAAGTCAAAAAGTTTGCATTTTACCGGGGAGAATACCAATCATAGGCACTTTCGTCAGATCAAGAGCAGAGGAGAATATAACCAATTTTGCGTCATGATATTAACTTGACCGATAGCAACAATCCAATGATGATGCCTGTACACATAATTGACCTAGAAAGATAGATCCAGTATTTCATTTATCCAGATCATGTGCGCTGGACATCCTTCTGCATCAAGTGAGTCCCACGTGAAGCCTCCTCGTGCAACAAGTTTTCCTACCTTCATTAGAGTCATGAAACCTGATTACAGGCCATCGAGAGGTACATTGTCAACTCAGCCAGAAGAGCCTTGTGTGTGCTGCCACGTTGGATCCAACTCAGCATTCTCGTAAAATCTCTCCGGGTGAGTTCTTGTAACTCACATAAACTCTCATAATTCTAAAAGCATTATTCTCCACAACTTGAATGAACAAACGTTAGCCCTCCAAATAATTTCCGGATAACATAAAACGAACCGCAACGGGGAAGCTCAGTGTTAAAGAATTTTAACTAACTAATGATGATAAATATTCTCAAGCATATGTCCCGTGGCCTTTTATTTTTATTTTTTCAAATACCCCGTGATCTTTAATAAAAAAATGCCACGTGGATTTTCCATCTATTGAAACCTAAGGAGCTAATTAAGGGTGCAAATGATAACTATTCCTTTTTAAAAATCAATTTCTCAACAGAAATATATTTTTCTAATTTTATTTCTTGGACAAGTTTTTTAGTAAAAATACACATTTGAAAAACAACACAAAATTTTTGTTCCCGAAACAACAATTTGTTTGATAATAATACAAAATGTTTTCCTCCTAAATAGTTGGCAGTGGGGGTAGCCAGCTAGTAGCGAGAGAGAACGATGAGAAGAGTTTATATTTACTATTTTTGTTCTAGAAATAACAAAATAGAAAATTTTTACTTTTTATTTCTATTACAAAACTTTTCATTTCTATTACAAACAAATTTTTTGATTAAAAATTTGTTCCAGAAATGGAAAAATGAAATTGCATTATCAAACAAAATTCTGATCCCAAACCTATTCTCAGAAATACAAAAATAGAATAATAAAGAAATAAAATAGTTATCATGTATATTATAAATGAACAAAGCATACGACAATGTCAAGACTTAGGATATAATTGCACAAGATGGAAGGTTTTAGAATATAAACGCATCATCATAAGTACTTTTTACACCCACTGTAATTGTCCCATTTTCTTTTAGCAGAAATAAGGTACATTTTAACATATTTATGGATCTACTTAATGGTTTGGGAAAATGACAAGATTCTGATCAAGAATTGAGCCAAGAACAGCAAATGCAAATGTGAGAGTCCAGGAGATAAGATCGTGTTGTTCAGCTCATAGGATTAGCACAGTAAAGACTGATGTGGCAGATTGTTAATGGTGTGATATGCAAATTGATCCATCTCAGTTCGGAGTCCGTGTCTCAATGGCAATTCTTAGCAATGTCCTCGAAGCATAGACAAAGAACATGGGACTTGGAGAGCATAGCCATGTGGTCGGCTTCTTTGATCAACTTCACCGCTGTGGGAGGACTTCGATCGATCATCCTTCTCTGAAGGTCCATGTCCATGGACTTGTCTCTCCGCACACCACGGAAACTCTTTTTACTAACCCAAATCTTTATACCGTGATGAAGGATTTGCTCGCCAGGTCTTTAATGAACATCATGGTCCGCGTAACATCTTTTCTAATTCCAGGTCTTGTATTTTATGCGATTCTCCACGATATGCATCGTGTTTACCTTCTTCTTTTTTATGTGTGTTAAGTGAAGGGGTTTGCCTATTGAGCAAGAGCGGTTACACATGCCAAATTTCAACAAGTCAAAGGTCTCATATTATTTTCCTGCTGCAGACAATTTGTTGACTAATCAAGACCTGATTTGATCGAATAAATCGCTCACGTATGTCCATGGAAGCGTGTAAGGAAATGATACGGATCCGGATCCTTTACGACTAAATGGGCTTGGTTCACTTATCTCAAAATGACTAAGGGTGAGTTTGGGAGAAGCTTTCCCAAGCCTTTTTGGGCGTCCAAGTCCTTTGGCAAAATTGTAGGCATTTGGGAAATTTTTTGGAAACATCATTGGGGAAAGCAAGCCTTTAGAAGGCTGGAAGCCCAAGGTAGGTATGGGGTTGCCTTGGGCTTTCCAGCATTCTCAACATGCCTGTTGGGAGGGAGAGAACGAAAAATTTCTTCTAAAACCATCCTTGATTGCACCATTGGTGGGTTGCACCATTGGTGGGTTGCAACCTCAAAGAGGGCGACCTCTGCAAGATTTGGATCACATGATCTTAGGTGGCCCCCGTTGGCAATCACTTGACCCTAGGCGGCCCTTGTCGGTGGTATACAGGGCCACCTGAGGTCTTGCAACCTCAGACCCGGTGACAGATTTTGATTGCTGGCGGTTGCTTGCCCTTTGCTGGCCAACTTTTTATTTTTATTTTTTAACCAAACAAAGTCTTTTGTAAATATAATTTTTCCAAACACTTCTTTGCTCAAAGGTACTTCACAATGGGCTTTCAAATTACTATCTAATAAACACAATTTGCATTTTGAAAAACTCCTTTAACTTAAAGTCCTTTGCATTTTCCAAAAACCTTTTCTCAAAATTCCAACCAAACACAGCCTTACGATGTTTATTGATTGATGAATGCTTGGTTTGAAGATGAACAAATCCATATTAAGCCTAATCAAAATAACCTGAGAGTCTCAAACTTATTACTCTATGGATGTAGCCTAATCAACTACCCATTTTGACGAGATTAATCCAATTAAAGGGTTGGGAAACCCATCTGAAAATAATAAAATGCAAATAGAATGTTGTTAGCCCGCCGGTCGGCACTTGTGAATAATCACAAGCGCCACAAGACCAATCTTAAGCATGCATGGCCACATTAATCAAGAAATCTTTGCAATGTGATAGTCTCAACTCTGGGGGACAGTTTTGGTACATCTTCTCGGTCATATAATCGTTGTACTGCCCACGATCCTGGTTTTCATTTATTAATGCCTCCAGCTTGCTTTCTCTGAAGAACTGAGTCAAAGAAAAACGTATGATGAACTTCTGTCACTAGGACTGGAGAAGATGAATGGTGCATGAATTTAGTTATAGCTATTATTTCGGAGACTTTATCTAACACCTTTGGATCCAGATGTATTCATTGATTAGGCATTATCTTTCCAAACCAAGAAATGACATTAAAGTGCAAATTTGGTGTTGACTTTATCTAACACTGGATCCGATAATAAAGCTCCTCAAAATAGTTAGTATTCATTGATCGGCATTATCTTTCTTTTGGAAAGTCAAACCCCAAGAAATGACATTAAAGTGCGAATTAGATAAGCTTGTCCGAAATCTTTTACAAAGCCCCATCACATACGGATGAAATTGAACCCCATGAAAATGGATAAATGGGTCCAAGTCATGAGATTTTTGAGCTATTGATCGACCCATTTTGCAGTTTCCCTCAAGCTGCGATGCCCATCTCCCTTATTTCCCGCACCGTGTGACGTCGTTTTTTGGTTGAAACGGATAATAAGTTTTTAGCTGAAGCAATCACCCACGAGCACTACACTGTCGCATTTGACCAATACCTCTTGCAAGAGCACTAAATGTACCATTGACGGGGAGTTCGGCCTAGGTATGAATGCTGCCACATAAATCGCCACTTCGATTTTCTCGGGGAAGCTCTCCATGGCAAACGAAGTGCAAAATCCTCCATAGCTGTGACCTACCAATATCACCTTCCCTTCCCGTGGAAGAGAGGCCATCAATTCACTCAGTGGTCGCACGAAGTCACCAATCATCTTAATCAAGTCCAGCCCTTCCGACTCCATGCTTGCACCGCCCAGATCTAGGGCGGTGATGTGATGGCCAGCTGATTTGAGCGGTGTCGCCACCTTGTACCAACACCAGGCTCCAAGGCTCCATGGACCAGAACAAAATGTCTCTTACTACCCATTTGAACATGAAGAAAGCCTAAAATTGGCAATTAGCGGGTGATGGAAGCTAACAAATACAACGGTTGTTAGATGCATCCATGTTGTGCTAACAATTATGCCAGCCGGTACACACCTATGTAGCCACATTCGAAAAGTGTATGATGCTAAGACAATTCTGATAAAACACACTCTCATGCAAAAGAAGGTTCATTAGTGGGGAATTTCAAACGGCATTGCTAACATAGCCTTTGATTTTCATGGGCAAATTATTGTATCATCGCTATAGGGACAACCTATGCTTTTTATGACGGGTTGTGCTATGCTTATTTGGGTTTCGTGACGATATTGCCCTAGCAAGGAATATAGGAATCCTTGACACGCTGTTATATTCTAAGCTTCTAGACAATGCTTGGCTACTTTCGTCTCTTTCTATTAGTTTTTCATTGGGAAAAGAGCAGCTCAAGTATTAAAACTTGCCACAAGAAGATACTTAAGTGCCAAAAATTACGAAATGTACATTTAAGTACAAATTTTTTTAAAAATTGAATCACTTAAGTGCCAACTCTAGTGAAGACCGTTGAAAATCCAACGTGGCTTATTTTAATAGTTACTAACATCTACATGGCTTGCTGGAATTCTACGTTAGCTTACTATTACAAAAAATGACGTCATTTTGGCCAAAGTTTGATTTTTAATATAAATATTAATTAAATAATATTAAAAACGAAAAAAAAAAGAAAAAAGAGAGACAATGGTAGCATATGCGGGGAGCCCCTTCCCTTAGCCTTTTTTTTTAAATTTCGTTTTTGATATTATTTAATTAATAATTATATAAAAATATAATTAAGATCAAAACGGCATCTTTTTGGGCTAATCTAACCACGTTAGCACTTAAAACAACGTCGTTTTGGGCTTATTTGGCCATGTCAGCTCCCAAAATGACGTCGTTTCAACCTCAATTTGCCGGAAAAGTGCAATGTCAGCATTTTGGCCGGATTTTCTCGCCGTTAGCACTTAACTAATTCTTTTTGCTATAATTTTGACACTTAAGTTTACTTTTATGAACTTTTGGTACTTAAGTGTCCACTCGTGCCAAGTTTTGGCACTCCAGGGGTTCACACGTCGTTTTTCACTAGATTCAAGTGCAGGATGCCATCTCCAGATATATCATGATTGGAATTTACTAAAAATAGTCCAACATGTCCTAAAACTATTACACAGTAGCTGATTTAATTATAAAACCTTCAATTTAGCAAACTTAATCCTAAATTTTTTTATAATTTTCCAATGTACTTATTTTAGCCAATTTTGATAAGAAATTACTAATGCGGATATTGGATGTCCTACATAGTATGGACATGGAAAATATTTGCAATTTGTTAAAATCTGAATTTTTCTGAATTTTTTTTATAAATTTTTCTTTTTCTTTTTCTTTTTTTCTTTTCTTTTTGTTTTGCTTTTTTCCCACGATTGGGCCAGTGAGGGTCACTAGCCATTGCCAAGGCCCCGATGACCATCACCAACCATTTCAAGAAGATGAATAGTGAAAAAAAGGAAAGAAAAATTCAAAAAATTTAAATAGGTTGCAAAAATTGTTTATTCAGTGTGAGATGTGCTAGCACCAGCCATGTCATATAAAATAACTAGCATTCACATGATCATTTTCCAACCAAAATTGATTGGAGTTACTATGAAGGAAAATTTTTAAATAGGTTTTTTTACAATTTTCCCAATTTTACTAGTACCTTCTCCATGTGAGATATCAACAGCAACTATAGTCTTTTATTATTAACCACGTGTTGTATTTAAGAATGCATTTTCAAAGCAGCTTTGAGCCCTCATATACCCCATTGGATAAAACTTTTGGGCGTTTGGTTAACAATTTTTATTGAACTGTAGGGTGAATCTAATATTGAAAATACTCAAGGTCCAATGCAAGTCCCTTCGAGCTTTTATCTTTCCATCACTATGTTTGTGTTTTAATGAGAATATTCATTTGTCCATTTAGACCCTATCAACTAGATAGATTTTCTCATATGACCTTGCAAGTTTACGTTGACCCTTTCACACACACACTTTAGAGAGAGAGAAAGAGAGGTGCCTATTCTCTCAAAGACAGGGTCGCACGACCATAATCTAGCTACTCATTGAGGTCATTGGCAATAACCTATGCAATACAAAGCTGACTTTGGGATCAGACATTACTTTGGCTACGCCTTCCTTGGGCCACCCTAGTCAGGATTGACCTTTCTAAGGGTCAAGCAACTCGCAACCCCCGCATCGCTTAATCAGGATTGCACAACCTCATGCCAATACATGGTGTTGTTGCGTAACCCGAATTCACACGTGACACCACTCAATTGCTAGGGTTGCAAGACCAAGGTAACACTTTGCTTGGACCGGGCGACCTCGGCAACATGCATCTGTGGTCAGGTTTGCAAGCACATAAAAAATTATATTTGTAGGCAATTGCAGGAAAATAAGAACAATTTCCCTAAAAGCAAAGAGGAAAAAGGGCTTGAAAGCGGGAATAGAAACCAGTAGTAAGTGAAAGAGAGAGAGTAGCATCCACTATCTCCTATGGGTGATCAACAAAGTGTCAACCTACCCATTTTAATGCATAGACATATGACATTGATTTCAACATAAGACGCTTACATAATGAAGCAGTCCAATTATATTGGCAACATCCGTATTATAATAAGGAAGCTATCAAATATCAAAAGAACTATATTACTGTTTTTAAAATTGAAATTTCCTAAATCACGATTAACAAGTGCCCCGCAACACTCATTGACACACAACTCTTATTAGTAGTCATAGTTTCAAAATAATAGGTCCAACTATAGATAGTATGACAAGATACATAAAGATGGTCACCGCAAAAATGATGTGAATATACATTTATTTCTAGATACAATTAAGCTTAATTAATACATAGATAAAAATTATTGCAAATTATCGATTATTTCTCTCCTTCCAAAACCAACAACTACGCTTGTTTGCTTTGTTTTATTTAGGTTTAAGGATATTAGAAATGAAATTTTTTTTATAGAGTGCTCACTTTAGTGTGCTCACTTATCAAATCGAAGAAAAAATATCACTTAAATACTTTGACGAGTTTACGGTTAAAAATTTAACACGAGTTGACATTTTTATAAAATAAGTCCACGTGGACTTCCTTTTGTCCTGCAAAGAGGAAGAAAAAATATTGTCATTCTTTTCTTTTCACTTCTCTCCTCTTCTGCCCTCTCTCCAAGCTCGCCCTCTTTGCAACAATGGCGACGTCCCTCTCCCTCACCTGCATGCCTTCGGTCCCTCTTGCTCGAAACACCCATCTCATCAGCGTCTCCCTCCGAGTCCGACCTCTGCCCCTCCTCGCCACCAGATCTGGCCGAATGACGCACGGTCATGGACGAGCGTCGATGTCGCTCTTGAGCCGCTTGTCCAGATTTGGCCCCACCCATCTCAGTCTTCAAACGCTGCTCGCCCAGATTTGACAAAGAAAAAGAAAACTGAAAGAGGGAGAAGACCTTGGCTTATGAAAATAAGAAAAGAGACAACAGAGGCGGCGACACACTGCGTGTGAAAGAAGAGAAGCCGTTGAAGTGCGCGTATGTTAAGGCGAGTGCATGGAATAAGGTGAGCGGACGGAATAGAAAGGAGGAATAGAAAAATGAAGAGAGTCTCATTTTGGAGAGGGGGGACGATCTCCCCATGTCCAGCCTTCAACTATTAATCTTCACTCACTCAAGCCTGCCAGTCATTTGCCAGCGCCTTGGTTATTTGGGACGCATCGCCACCTCCGGCAACCCATCAGGATGGTCGGTGACCAACCGTATTGTCTTCGGTGAGCTTGGCTGGAGGCCCCGTTTTTGCGTCTTCAATTTTCGCTTTTAAGGAACTCGTCTATCTGTCTTGATATCCGATCACCCACTTCTGAAGCTTCAGATGTCCGTCCCGCACTTCATTGACGGCCAGAGAAGCGCCGGTTTTGCATAAAATTGCCCTCACCGAAACAGACCTGGGTAACCCTCTATTTTGACATTTCTCTTTAAATTTATGCCTTTCGCTACACCCATTTGATGTTGGTGCTCAATTCTTGTGCCGCTGTCCCTGTATATACAAAAATGCCTCCTGGAATCACCGAATCTGCCTTGGGCAATCTCGACTCCAATCTACTCGGTTAAGCCCTGTTTCGTAACGCCAAGCTGTGATTTGAAGCAATCCCCCACCATGACCTAGAGGAACAGAATCGTGAGTCGGTTCAAGTCAAATTGCGAGCCGAGTTGATGCGATCTACAAAGGATACGTCTGTTTCGAGTTCAAGTCTAGGTGATGTTCATCTTTGTAGCCGAATATCTCACTAGAGTTCGTTTCCAAAACTCGGTCTCCAAACACCGTCTAGATTGGGCCTCCCCTTTCTTCGCGTTCTTCTTCCCCTTTCCAAGACTCAGTCTCACGGTGGCAGATTGCAATGGCCTGGTGGAGTAGCTTCTTCGTCGCTTGCCGGAACGTGGCGGAATCGAAGTGGGAGTTCGCTCGACTCTCGCGAGATCGGAGAAGACGAAGGAAAGAGAAGTCACAGTGATTTTGTCCTTCTGACGGAGATTGACCGTTTTGACCAAGTATTTCTTTTGTTTTTAAGAATTTTTTATTCTATTGAATATCTAATTAGATACGTTAATGAATTACATCATCGAAAAAATTAATAAGATATGATCACGCCGGATTTCTACCGATCCAAGAAATTTAATTTTTCTTCAATATTATTGATGATAACAACACATTACTCGTTCAAATTCAAAATATTTTGAATTAATCCATTATAATCTCATGTAATTATTAGATAAACTCTATAAATACAAACACTATCTTAAAGTTAAAGGACAACCGAAACTCACGCTCAAACTCGGAATTTAATCCTCACATGGTATCCCTCAACTAGTAGGATCCTAGAAAACACCTCCACTATTCTTTCTCTCTTTGATTTTCTGACCTCTCCTATTCATGATATCATCTCCCATCTCCACTCTGGCTATGCAACCTTACCTTAGCCTCAAACTTTCTGGTGATAACTTTCTATTGTGGATAACCCAATTGTTTCCATTGCTTCATAGCCAGCCCCTAATGGGATACCTTGACGGTACCATTATCTATCTCACTCTAACCATTACCCCCATGGGCTCCATTACCATTGCACTGAACCTTGCATATGATGAATGGATTTAGAAAGGCCAATTTGTTCCTCATTATATAATATATGCTCTTTCCCATGATGTCCTACCCTATGTAGTTGGATTAGCTATTGTTGCCAATGTTTGGAAGGCTCTACAAATTGCCTCTAGATCTTCATTGCATACAAGCATTCTTTAGCTTCATAACAACTTTAGAATACATTTAAATGTGACAAACCTGTCTCAACTTATCTGGCGAGGTAAAGGACATTTAAAATCAATTGGCTACTACCAATCGCCCTCTAGGGAATGAAGAATTAAATGCCATTGTCTTTCGTAATATTGGTTTTGATTTTTTTGACTTGACTGCTGCATTGGCTGCAAAACCCAATTTGATAACCTTTCTTGAACTCCATTTGTTGCTCCTCAATCATGAGCTTCGAATGAAGTTTGCCATGGTGCCTATAGAGGCAAATGTTACCGTTCACACAACTCATCATCCACCCCTATCACTTAACCGCAACCGATTTCCAATTTCCAACTATTAACCACCAAAAACCCTCAATGCCATTGGCAACACAACCAACACAATCATGGAAACTCAGGCAATCAATCCAAAAATAGGAAAGACCAATACCAAATTTGTCAGAAATATAACCATATAGCTGTAAGATGTTATCTTAGGTGTACACAATCGAGCAACAGTGCACCTCAACCTACTACTAATATGGTTGGGATTCTTCCTATCCGATCGCAGCAAGACTAGTTTCCAGCTACTGCAGCTACTCACCATGTGACACCTAACCTCGCCAATTTGCAAATCTCTTCATGTAGGTGGTGAAGAAGGTTTAGACATCATTAATGTTGGTTCTTCCACTCTTAAAACATTTTTGTGAATGATGAAAATATTATTGTTTATTCATTTTTTAACATTGTATAAGTGATATTTTAGGAAAATATTTTTCAAATTATTCATTTTTTCTCAAACAAATAGAGCCTTCATAATGCAATACAATATGCTGACGCAGATGAACATAGCCAATACGCTGCACTGTTGCAATTGGACTCGGATGAAAGTTCAAGAAGTAAAACGAAAAAAGTCCCACAAAGTACAATAAATAGGGATTGATGATTACAAGCCACGATCCCCTTTTATAATCTAACCCAAAATTAGTAAATCCTTGTGCTACTTGAGGAAACAAAAAAGAAAAATCAACATCAGATCGATAATAAATGTACGAGTATCTTTTTTGCACCTATAAATAAAGAGTAAAATTGTGTAAAAGATAAGTTTTCACCTAAGCCCATATAGCCACGGGCATCCAATTGTTAAAATCTTCAATCAAGGATGAATAGGGTCGTTCTAATAAATTTTTTATTTTGTAGACTAGCTGTTTTTAATATAAAATCGTGTAATTTCTATTTCTCGATTAAGTTTCCCCATTTTAAGTGTATCTTTTCCTTTTGCCCGCCACTTTGTGGAGACAATTCATGTGCTGAATTGACTGCTGAGTGCGACGTTGGGGCTAAAAAAAATGAAGACAACCCATTTGTCGGAAATGAAAAGCCTGGGTCGGACTGTTGTTGATTTGGATTACAAGTGAGTTAAACCAAAACAATAGGACACGACAACTGAAAAGGATACCAGCCAAGCTTGAGAATCCGGAAATCAAATCACAAATGATCGAGCGGAACCGAAGCCGCCTAGACCATAGCAAATATTAGGCACGGGCATATTTGGCCCCAATCTCCAGCAGACACTCACAGACCTCCTGCGGCTTCGAAAGCATGGCCATGTGATCCGCGCTGTCCACCTCTACAACGTGGTGTGCCCCACCGTTTGCGATCATCCACTGTTGGAACTCCAGAGGGATCCCCAGATCTTGTCTACACACCACGTAGATCCGCGTCGTCGACCCGTACCCTTTGTGGGTGAAGTTGCTCGATGTGCTCAGGTCTTCCAAGAACAACGACCCCGGCCTCGTCAAGATCTTACCGAGCTCCAGATCCTTTGAAAATGTAACATTTCCATGAAAAGTGGTGTTAATGGGACTTTGCACCATTGTGATGTCGTTGTTTTGGAGTTCACTAGACTTGATCACGGAGTTGGTAGCCCATTGCACCGATCCTAGACAATTCTTGGGTTATATAATGTTGAAGGACCGCTTACTACAATCTTCTTCACATTTGACTGTAAATTTTGGGCTTTCTTTTTGGCTGTTTGGGTTTTTCCAATTCTACTGTGGTCATGTTTGTAATAGACAAGGAAGTAGGATGGGTACGGAACAGTTAATATTATCCCAACCCGTCCCATTAACTTAATGTTAATTTTTCAGACCCATTGGGGTTTCAATATAATATCCTAAACCTACCTCAATAAAGCAGTCATGCTCCTGTAGGATACTAGCGACCCGCCACAACACTAGGTAAGAATTTTATGTTAAATATCTTCGTAACTTATGCATTATGGATCTCCAATTAGGATTCTATGTGGACCAAATATATGATTGAAAGAATGTAAAATTTACAATCATTAAAATCTAAGGTTCTAATAGTAATTAAAAGTTATGTGTGAAATGGTGGTTATCATTCTAATAGTCTTAGCATTCACAACTTCTATCGTTAAGCAACCCAATCCCCCTTTTAATAGCTTAGAAATAGATGAAGGAGCTGAGGGGTTTAACAGAGTAAGGGCAGCTTTAAAAATGCAAGAAAACGGTTACGAATTCTAATAACGACAATAATTATGTGTATTTTCTTAATCACCTAAGAATATAAAGGAAACAAATGACGTTTTAATCAATATACATATAAATTATCGCATATTGGATTTCACAACCACAAAATCCCAAACTGATCATTAATTCTATAGGATACCCGTCTGAGCTTTACAAAATTCGCTACTCATTTATATTTAGTTGAGTTTTATTTATTTATTTATTTTGGGGGGAGGATTATTGTGGGTGGGTCCATTCCCGCTTACTAATGTCAAATGGATAAAACTCACAAAGTAATGAGGTCATATCAAATAAATCTAAACGGCAATGGCATGATATGCCGGCCAGGGTCATCAATTGACACCCTCAATAAAAGAACAAGATGTAGTTTTCACAATAGAATCAAATGCTTTTCAAGATAATGTTATGACATGCTTTCGGAAAAAATTGAGTTGGGTCATACCATGTATAGCGACAGAAGATATGCTTCGTCACCATGTCAACGGGCAAAAGTAAAAACGCACCTCAAGAGGAGACAATTGGTAGAGCTTGGATGACAAGAAGTCGGGGCCAAAGAACATGGATGTTAAGGGTTTGTCAGGCTTTCCGATGGGCGCGAATTGAGTGTCTAGCCATGCCCCCTCCGGAGCCCTTGCACAATACTTCAGTTACAAGAACAAAGCCATTAAAAATGAGCTCATCCATGTAGGATCACAGACATGTATGAGTTGATTTTTTGATTGAATCCCAAGTTGAACAAAGTAAAATCGCCAAAATGAAAAGGAAAAGGCCCACTTCACCCAAAAGCAAGAAAGACTCCAATTAGAGATTCTAACGCGAATTCAGCAGAGATTACCTCTTCCAAGACGTATGACGGCCGATGTGCGGTGTCCGGCATGAAAGCCGCCAAGAAAACAGCTGCCGATATCTTCTCTGGGAACCTGTCGGCAGCGAGAGCCAAGTTCATCCCGCCTAAGCTGTGGCCAACGAGGATCACCCTCTCACCTGCCCCGAGAGAAGCCATGAGCTCCAGCAGCGGCTCGGTATACTCTTGGAACGTGCGGATATCATCTATGGACCTCGTGTCTGTGCCGCTGGCAGCGAGATCGAGCGCCGTGACATGGTGGCCGGCCAACTCGAGCCGATGCTTAAGCTTGTACCAGCTCCACGCTCCGTGGCAGGCGCCGTGTACGAGTACGAAATGGTGGTGTTTCATGCTTTCGGCTCCCCACAGCAAGATTACTGGGTTTGCTTTGTTAGTATCTTTTGTGATTGTATTTATATGATGATTGGTGCTTAAGAGGAGAAGCACGAATTGACTTTGATGCCCTAATAAAAATTCTGATGAAAATTAATATAAATGCAGAACTTTCCTCGTTCGATCATACTGCGGAAAATTCTTCTACCTGCTTTTTTTTTTGTCGCTGTTGAAAATTTCTTGCTGGGCCCCTGTAACAATTGAGACGTGTTCGATTGTTCTAAGAAATTGCCATTTCAACGTAGAAAGTTGACAGAGGCATTACCCGAAAAGAAGATCGCAGCAACTGAAACGTTTAATTTTGGGAATGATAGATGCCGTGTTCGAATTATAGTGTCTTTCGCCCAATGAATTTTTTAGGGTCACGCTTGCCATCTTATCAATGAATATTTAGCCAATACAGGTGGACAAAGATATTTGCATTTTTCTTGGTAGATGAATTAGTTAGATCGAAAAGTTTCGGTTGAGATTTACGTGCATCTTGTGTTGAAAAAGCCCCACAATGAAAAATAAGTGCAGTGTGAAGCTATTAATATATATATATGTTGATGAGCTTGAACTTGAATTCTCTCTTGACGATTTTTCCAGATGAAAATATTGTATTTCTACTATTGATCCCTATAGTTTTGATATCAATTCATATTACATGAAACAAAAGAAAAGAAACTATAAACAATGGTATTCTTGGGAAACAAACGTAAATGGCCAACCTAACAAGATGTGCACTCCATGAGATAGTCATCTTTTCTTTTGGCTTTCCACTACAATCTAAAATTTCATCATCACAACAGAAGTGAACAGTTACCTAACTTTGCGTTTGTGGTAATAACTGGAAGGTTCTTATCATGTGGCAAAAGGGGTATAGACAACAAATGGAATTATAACAGATCCACCTCTTTCACAATTCTTTTTTTTTTTTAAAAAAAAAAGTAGCCCTGGTATCTACTCCATGTCTTCATGGCCAAGTTACATCTTCACCTATTTTTATCCTTACCGTCCTTGTCCTTTCTGCGATTTTCCAGCCTTTTAAATTCTTGAAAATCAAAAAATATATATATATATATTGAAAACCAAAGGCACCCGCAGGCGTGGAGAAAGAAAAGGTTGAACCGTTTCTAAAGGGACAATACTTGGACAAAGGAATATTAAGTGGCTACAGTTGAGGGAGATGTAGAGTCATAGTCAAATAGTTGAAATTCATAGGATGTGTTCAGTACTTATGTATACTATTTTTAAATGCAATTATGTAAAATTATGTAAGGTTTTATAATATCTCTCTCTCCTAATTGAATTGGAAGGTGAACTTAGTACGATAGAAGAAAGCTAGCTTTGTTGGACTTGATAAGGTCCAACCCATTTATGTGGCTTATCAAGTCTTTTTTTTTAAACATTTGATATATGTCCAATTTAATTAAATATATTATGGGTAATATATTGTGACATTCAAATAAGTATGTAGAATCCATATATTAAACTTTATGGAAAGTTGAGATTTGGCAACTCTAAGGTTGGTCTGATCACTCCCTCTATACAAGGTCTCTCTTTAGTGGAGAATGGACATTCGATTATCATGCTTTCGGTATTTTCACAAAATTGTTGAGAGAAAAATATACATCTATCATAATCATAATATAGAACCACATGAAGACATCTTCTCGCTTGTCGAATCAATAATGGTCAAGTTTGATTTGGGTACATTATATTATTTAATTTGATATCATATTTATGTGATTGAAAGATCTCATTATTCTAACAAGCTTAGGATACTGCAAATGTATAAAGGGAAAGTTTTAAAATATAAATGCATCATTGAAAATACTTTTAGACTCCTGCTGTAATCATCCCATTATATTTGTTGGTAATAAAAGGAATAGTTTGATATATTATAATTGGGTTTTGCTGGTATAACAATCTTTGGCTACTATGAGAATAATAACTTATTGTAAGTCACAAATTTTAAAGGAGTGTACCTCATAACAATTTATAATTATTTGTATTTTAGTTTTTTGTGATCTAATACGCATAATTATTCGCACAGTAGATTAAAGATTGTCACCCAATCATTTCTCATTATAAATTTGTTTAATTGTTTACCAAACTAATGACATGAGAAGAGGCAAAATTCAAATTAAGAATTGAGCTAAGAAAAGAAAATTTAAGCAATTTTAGAGTTTATGAGATACAATAATCTTATTTAGTTCATAGAATTAGCATAGTAACAGTAATGTGGCAGATTGTTAATGGTTTGAAATGCAAATTGAACCAACGTCTTCATGATGAGGCTAATGCTATCACCTAGAGGAGCGAATAGGTGATTATAAATAATTAAATTGGAATTTAAAACAACCAAGTTTAATATCACGAAAGAATAATGTCTTATCAGAGGGTACGTAGTGATCATACTTTTTTGTATGTAATAGATTATCAAACAGAATAAAAGAGAGATTAAGGGAAAGAGAAGATTGCACGCAATAGTTATAATGGTTCGACTTATGGTAAGCCTAAGTCCACTATCCCCCCTCACGTGTGAGCTCTAGTGTTAGGTCTACTCCCCTTTAAATCATATATCTTTCTGGTCCAACATCATCCTGGCTCACATTGTTACACCACAACGCCCACCTAGGCTATCCTCACGGGCCAGCATTGTTACACCACAACGCCTACCTGCCCGAAAACCGTAACTACCAGCTTTGATACCGGTTGTTGAGAGCGCGTAGCAGAAGTCCAATACCTTCACCTAGGGAGATCTCCAAGGGGAAGCCCAAGTCTTAGCCTGTCAATATATCCAGTTGGACTCACTTTAACTCAAAAGTTTAAGCTAGTAAGTTATGGGCCAACTAGTATATATTAACTGCTCCACACCACATCAATTCTCCGATGTGGGACTACTTTCTCTAATACAACTCACACGTGTATCCTAACACTATCCCGTGTTGGCAGCTTATTGATTGAATTTCACTAGAGAATTAATTAGACGTTATAGAGTTTGAGTACTTCTCTACTC
Source organism: Corymbia calophylla (assembly GCA_014182845.1). NCBI lineage: Eukaryota > Viridiplantae > Streptophyta > Magnoliopsida > Myrtales > Myrtaceae > Corymbia > Corymbia calophylla. The sequence goes on along the minus strand of CM024701.1, from coordinate 11,359,617 downwards.
AAGTATGTATGATCGTATCTTCTAATCTCACACGGTCACTCTTACCTAACTTTCTCTCCAATATTACAATTTCAGCTCATAGAAACAAGTATGAAAATGTCAAGACTCTCTTTGAACTTTGGAATTATAGACTTTGGATCTTGTTCTTCCTTCAGAACCTCGATCTCCATTGATACTTCGTAGTTTCCAAGCTAACCACCATTCATCTAATCAATCCACTAGACCTAAATGATATGAGAATATCTTATTGTTAGGAAAATATTTTTCAAATTATTCATTTTTTCTCAAACAAATAGAGCCTTCATAATACAAAACAATATGCCGACGCAGATGAACATAGCCAATACATCGCATTGTTGCAATTGGACTCAGACGAAAGTTCATGAAGTAAAACGAAAAAAGTCCCACAAAGCACAATAAATAGGGATTGATGATTACCAGCCATGATCCCCTTTTATAATCCAACCCAAAATTAGAAAATCCTTGTGCTACTTGAGGAAACAAAAAAGAAAAATCAACATCAGATCGATAATAAATGTACGAGTATCTTTTTTGAACCTATAAATAAAGAGTAAACTTGTGTAAAAGATAAGTTTTCACCTAAGCCCATATAGCCACGGGCATCCAAATGTTAAAATCTTCAATCAAGGATGAATAGCGTCGTTCTAATAAATTTTTTATTTTGTAGACTAGCTTTTTTTAATATAAAATCGTGTAATTTCTATTTCTCAATTAAATTTCCCCATTTTAAGTGTATCTTTTCCTTTTGCCCACTACTTTGTGGAGACAATTCATGTGCCGAATTGACTGCTGAGTGCAATGTTGGGGCTAAAAAAACGAAGACAACCCACTTGTCGGAATTAAAAAGCCTGGGTCGGACTATTGCTGATTTGGATTACAAGTGAGTTAAACCAAAACAGCAGGACACGACAATTGAAAAGGATACAAGCCAAACTTGAGAATCCGGAAATCAAATCACAAACGATCGAGCGGAACCGAAGCCGCCTAGGCCATAGCAAATGTTAGGCACGGGCGTACTTGGCCCCAATCTCCAACAGACACTCACAAAGCTCCTGCGGCTTCGAAAGCATGGCCATGTGATCTGCGCCGTCCACCTCTGCTACATGGTGTGCCCCGCCGTTCGCGATCATCCACTGTTGGAACTCCAGGGGGATCCCTAGATCTTGTCTACACACCACGTAGATCCGCGTCGTCGACCTGTACCCTTTGCGGGTGAAGTTGCTCGATGTGCTCAGGTCTTCCAAGAACAACGATCCCGGTCTCGTCAAGATCTTACCGAGCTCCAGATCCTTTGAAAATGTAACATTTCCATGAAAAGTGGTGTTAATGGGACTTTGCACCAACGTGATGTCGTTATTTTGGAGTTCACTAGACTTGATCACGGAGTTGGTAGCCCGTTGCGCTGATCCTAGACAATTCTTGGGTTATATAATGTTGAAGGACCACTGACTACAATCTTCATCACATTTGACAGTAAATTTTGGGCTTTTTTTTTTGGCTGTTCGGGTTTTTCCAATTCTACCGTGGTCATGTTTGTAATAGAGATGGAAGTAGGATGGGTACGGAACAGTGCTAATCTGAGAAAACTCAAAACACAAAAGTTTTAGATCTTTGAGTTTGCGTTCTTTTGGCTTTGGAATTAGGTCATTCTGATATGAATTGGCAAAAGTTATGCCCATTTTCCTGAGCCAGCATAGAACTGAAATTTCTATTTGATTTTGTGATTAAGTTTCTGTGTGTGTAAGTCACTCTCCTGATCTTATTGTATGAGTAGCTGACCTCAACCTACATTAGCCGACCCTCACTTGTGGTTGGCAAGGACCTCCACGTCCTTGCCTATGTCTAGGGAGGGCTATAAAGCCCACGCCTAGACTGGACAAGGGTAGCTAACACTTGCTTAGTAGTGAAGCTTTGCCTTTTCTTGCTTAATGCATCTAGATTTGGTAATCTTTTCAAGTAATTTATTTACAACTTTTAGTATTAAGTATTACGTTGTTGCTTGTATACTTGCATGATCACTAATGGCATGTTACATGTTTAGGATTAAAATTGACAAAGACTACTTGCAAAACATTTTCAAAATAAAAGAGAAAAAGCACTGAAATGGTGTTAGATTAATTTAGTGTAATCAAGTTTGTGTATCCATGTATCTCTGGTTTGCAACATTAATATGTACTCTCATATTTTACTTGAGTGTCTAATCAACATGTAACAGATTAGTGGCGGCTCTGAAAATGTAAAATATATTATTGCACATTATAATAGGTATGAACTTAGAAGAGCCTAACTTAGGTGATGGCATCATCTCTTTGATGAGTACTGTTCGTGCTCACCTAGTAAGACATTAGTGCTGCCTTGGTATTTCACCTTGAGGAAGATCATGATAATAATTTGCTTTTATAGTTTTTCAATCCTACATAGCGGTTAATAAAAATGGCCATATAGTTTTTTTGGGGAGAATTGCCGAAAAAGTCCTAAACCTATTGCAGTTGTGCCAGTTGAGTCCTAAACCTTTTTTTTTGACCGAAAAAGTCCTAAACCTATTGCGATTGTGCCAGTTGAGTCCATCCGGCCAAATTTGGCCGGCCGGAGCTGACGTGGACGCCGGCCGGCGCCGGCGACAATTTTTTAATAATTTTTTAATATTTTTTGATTTTTTTCGAATTTTTTATTATTTTTTTTTAATTTTTCTTTTTTTTTCTCCCCTCCCCTCCCCCCCGCCGGCGGCAGTGGCCGGCCAGCGCCGACGAGGCTGCCGGCCACTGCGCGAGGGCCGCGGAGCCCTCGCCGGCGACCTCGCCCGCACTCGCCTGCACTGGGGCCGCCGGCGAGGGTCGGCCGTGGCGAGGCGCCTTCGCCCATTCGGGCGGCCGCGCCGGCCGCCGCGAGGCGCCTTCGCCCGATCGGGCGAAGCGGGCGCCGGCCGCGGCGAGGCGCCTCGCCCAGATTCGGGCGGCCGGCGCCGCCGCGCGAGCGCGCCTCGCCTGCATCGGGCGGCGGGCGCCGCCGCGGCGAGGCGCTTCGCCAGATCTCCGGGCGAGGCCGCCGCGGCGAGGCGACTTCGCCAGATCCGGGCGAGGCCGGCCTCGCCATGGCTCGGCCGCGGGGCGAAGGCGGCCTCGCCCGCGGGCCGGGCGAGGCCATGGCGAGGCCGCCTCGCCGCGGCCCCAGTGCCTCGCCCCGGTCAGGCGAGGCCGCCGGCGAGGGTGGCCGGTCCGACGGGGCCGCGACCCTCGGCGGGCCGCCGGCGAGGGCCTCGCGGCCCTCGCGCAGTGGCCGGCGGCCTCGTCGGAGCTGGCCGGCCATTGCCGCCGGCGTGGGGGGAGGAGAAAAAAAGAAAAGAAAAAAACAGAAAAATTTAAAAAAACAATAAAAAATTCGGAAAAAAATCAAAAAATATTAAAAAAATATTAAAAAATTGTCGCCGGCGCCGGCCGGCGCCCGGCTCCGGCCGGCCAAATTTGGCCGGATGGATGGACTCAACGGCACAATCGCAAAAGGTTTAGGACTGAATCGGTCAAAAAAAAAGGTTTAGGACTCAACTGGCACAATTGCAATAGGTTTAGGACTTCTTCGGCAATTCTCCCAGTTTTTTTGTCCACTAGAACCTAATGGAAGGACTAAAGGATACGACTGTAACAGGTTTAGGACACAAATGTATAAAGGGAAAGTTTTAAAATATAAATGCGTCATTGAAAATACTTTTAGACTCCTGCTGTAATCATCCCATTATATTTGTTGGTAATAAAAGGAATAGTTTGGCATATTATAACTAGGTTTTGCTGGTATAACAATCTTTAGCTATTATGAAAATAATAACTTATTGTAACTCACAAATTTTAAAGGAGTGTACCTCATAACAATTTATAATTATTTGTATTTTAGTTTTTTGTGATCTAATACGCATAATTATTTTCACAGTAGATTAAAGATTGTCAACCAATCATTTCTCATTATAAATTTGCTTAATTGTTTACCAAACTAATGACATGAGTAGAGGCAAAATTCAAATCAAGAATTGAGCTAAGAAAAGCAAATTTAAGCAATTTTAGAGTTTACGAGATACAATGGTCTTATTTAGTTCATAGAATTAGCATAGTAATAGTAATGTGGTAGATTGTTAATGGTTTAAAATGCAAATGGAACCAATGTCTTCGTGATGAGGCTAGTGCTATCACCTAGAGGAGCGAATAGGTGATTATAACTAATTAAATCGGAATTTAAAACAACCAAGTTCAACATCATGAAGGAATAACGTCTTATTAGAAGGTACGTAGTGATCATACTTTTTTGTATGTAATAGACTATCAAACAGAATAAAAGAGAGATTAAGGGAAAGAGCAGATTGCACGCAACAGTTATAATGGTTTGACTTATGGTAAGCCTAAGTCCACTATCCCGTGTTGGCAGCCTATTGATTGAATTTCACTAGAGAATTAATGGGGCCAAAGAACATGGATATTGGACTTCTAGTATGCCTTCCTAACGAATGGTTATGGATCTTCGTAAATTCAGTTGAGACATCAGGATATTTGAATAAAAGGGGACGAGACCTAACACTAAGTTCACATGTGGGGGGTTATTATGATATATGTATGAGTTGTGTTAGAAAAATCAAACAATGAAGAATTTGTGTAGAGTGGAGCAGTAAATATGCGGCCCATAATTCATTGATTTAAAGTTTTGAGTCAAGATAGGTTTAATTGAATATGTTGATGAGCTCAAATTTGAGTTCTCTATTCGTGATTTTTTCAGGTGAAAGTATTGTATTTTTACTAATGATCCCCTTAATTTCGATATGAGATTGTATTAAATGAAATAAAAGGAACTACACAAAATGGTATTCTTGGAAAACAAATGTAAATGGCCAACCTAGCCGTATATGCACTCTATGAGATAGGCATCTTTTCTTTTGCCTTTCCATTACCTTCTAAAGTTTCATTATTGCAACAAAAGTGACATGTTCCCATTTCAAACAGATACCTAACTTTCTTTGTGTTCGGCAAGTTCTCATCACGTGACAAAGGGGGTATAGACAACAAATTGAATTAGGACGAAGCAACCTTTTTCACGATTCTTTAAAAAAAATAAAAAAAAGTAGCCCTTGTATCTATTCCGTGTCTACTTGGCCAAGTACATCTTCACCTACTTGTATCCTTCTCAAGCCTTGAACCTTTTCCATTTGGACCCAAGGCATCATGCAACGTGTCATGGAGAGAACATTTTGTTTTTATCAAAAGATAATTTATTGAAATTGAAAGCACTTAAATAGCAAAATCCACGTCACGAGCATCAAGACAAAGTAGATTCTAAAGGAGACAAGGGGGATGAGCAGCCCAATCTGAAGGTAAATCATTTGATCTGTGGGCCTTGCAAAGCCAATTCACTACTCGGTTCGAATCTCTTGAACAATGGACTAGAGATAGGTGCTTAGACTGGCCCAAGACACGGCGGGCCTCCTTGATAAGTGCACTAATTTCCCAAGGGTGATGGTCTGGGCTCTTCACCGAGTTCACTAAAATTGAACTATCTAACTCAAGTACGACCACTTTCCTCTTCATGGATTCGAGGAGAGAGAGAGTAGAAAGTAAAGCTAGGTCTTCCGTGTGCAAAGCCGACGACGCTGGACCCGACCTCGCTACACCCACCACCAATGGTCCCGACGCATCACGGACGACACAGGCGAAGGAACCCCAGATTGAACCTTCCACAAAGGAGCCGTTGAAGTTCGCCTTTAAAGATCGTTCCTCTGGGGGAATTCAACTTCGAGGTAGGTTGTCTGTTTCTTAATCGGGTTCCGGTTGTTCATAGTTCTATTTACACCAATTTCTGAGCATAATAAGAGCCGATTCTACAAGATACGCTGGGTTAGGGTGGCAGAGCAGAAATACAAAATCGTTCCTCGCTCTCTCCAGATGCACCACAGAACCCTCGCCACAGTTTCAAATGATGGAAAGTTCTCTAATTTTGCTCTGAATTTTAGTAACCATTATTATTCGCAACAATCCTTTCCGTGAAATCTCGATTCTCAGTGCAGAGTTTGCTCATATCTGCGAAGTCCATGGACAGAGCAAGAACAAATGCTCTACTGTCTCAGCCTCGACTACGCAAGGGGCATGTATCGTCAGGTAATATCTTCCTTCTGCACTAATTCTCTTGTAGGAAGAGCATTATGACATAAACTCCATGTAAAGATTCTGATTTGGGGTGGGGTTTTCATGTGCCAAATTCTATTCCATAATTCACGGGGTGGCTGAAATGATGATATGATGTTTGTGCTCTTGTATTTTGAATATGAGCCATTCTCTCTCTGTTATATGCACTTTTAACCGTGAAGAGGCCCAGCCCAGTTCCCGTCCATACAATTTTGTCTCGTGCATTATGGGTCATCAAGGGAATTGTTAATATTTCGTTGACTAGCTGCTCATCAAATAGTCTCTGCAGTATTTGTTCATTCCATCTCTCTTCCTCCTTGATAATCAACACTGCAACTCGAATAGGTTCACCATAATTTGCTGGCGCCCCCCAATTGCTTTGGGCCGAGGCCCGCATGGCGTTAAAAAGCGTTTCCTTGCTGTGGCCCTACACGCAGGTGGAGTCGACTCTGATACCATTTGTAAGGACCTGGGCTCGCTGAGTAATATTATTCGCTTTGGGCCAAGGCCCGCATGGCTTTAAAACGCGTTACTCAGGGGAGAGGGATCTCAGCCTTATAAACTAGTCTATGACTCCTCGCCTAAGCGATGTGGGGCGAAAGACATGTCCCTCCCTCTCCTGCGCACGTCCGAGGACCAAGGCGCGGACCCACCGCCATCCCTCCTCCCTGCGCATTGTCACTAGGGCCGTCACAAAGATAGTATCCTTACCCATCATATCCTTATCCATCAAGATACTTTGCCGACCCCATGAAGGTCGAGTTCCTTTTCCCGCATGCCAAAATGAGTTCCGAGGGAAATGAATCCCTTTGAAGACTTGACACCATAAAGAGTGCGTGTTTTGAGAAATATGGAGAGAAAATGCATGCTACTTTTTTCAACTGCCCTTGTCCTTTCTGTGATTTTCCAGCTTTTTAAATTCTTGAAAACGAAAAACAGCCGCAGGCATGGAGAAAGAAAAGGTTGAACCGTTTCAAAAGGGACTATACTCGAACAAAGGAATATTTAAATTCATAGGATTTGTTCAGTACTTATGTATACCATACCATTTTTAAATGCAATTATGTAAAATTATGTTATGTTTTATAACTGACATTGGAGTTGGTCCTTATATCCGATCTGCAATTTCCATTTCATGTTATTGGGTACAAGGATTTTGGATGTATGACGTGTGTCCATATCCTCTCTCTATATATATCCTAAATCGGTCTTTGATTGAATTGATCAGGTGAACTTAGTAAAATAGAAGATAGTTAACTTCGTTAAACTTAACAAGGTTTAACCCATTTTTGTGAGTTATTGGGTCTATTATTTAACATTTGATTTATGTCCAATTTAATTAAATATATGATGGGCAATACATTTTGACATCTAATTAGGCATGTAGAATCTATATGATAAACCTTGATGGAAGATTGAGATTTGACAAATTTAGGGTTGGTCTCATCACTCCCTCTGTACAAGGTCTCTTTTGGTGGAGAATGGACATTTAATTATCATGCTTTCGTTATTTTCACAAAATTATTGAGAGAAAAATATATATATCTATCATAGCCATAATATAGGAGAGTGGTAAAGATTCATATTTACAGGAAGATATCTTCTCGCTTGTCGAATCGATAATAGCTACATTTGATTTGGGTACACTATATTATTTAATTTAATATCATGTTTATGTGATTAAAAGATGTTATTATTCTAAAAAGTTTAGGATACTACAAAAAGCGCTGTTAGCATTACATTTGGGGTGATCGGGTCCAGGGTGGGTAAGGTCCAGACCTGGACCCTGTACCTGACTTTGTTATAATCGGTTTCCCCTTTTTGGACCATATATCCTACTATGTTTTTATTGGACCCTGTTTTGGATCCGATCTTGTTTTTTCGGTCCGGGAATAGGGTCAACCATGTTTTCATTGGAATATGTTTTGCAACCGTTCGATATCCTATATAGCATTGAATTTTACATTAATTCGCGAAAAAATAATAACGTAATCCTCCTATTATTATAAGACAAAGCAAAAATCCTAATAATGCATAAACATTAGTAACAAAATATAGATCTTATATTAGTCTCATTCTTATAAATATTTCTGATATGATTTAATGCGCATGCTCATATATATGCAATGGAGCTATTATTAAAATGACATCTTTCTTGAGTTAGATTAATAATGCTTTAATTAGTATTACAATAGTTAGTAGCACTTGTCCTGTGATTATAATAATAATTGAAGGAGAGACCATTAAAAAAGAAAAAACAATGCATAAGAATAGTTCTTTTTAACAATTCTTTAAAAATAATTCTCTCTTAATTTGATTCATAGATGCTTTTTTTTTTTTATAACAATTCTTCAAAGACAAAGATTCAGAGACACTATATAAAGAGACGATTTTTTTTTTCTTAACAAAGTAAAGTCGGTTCGGTTCCGGATGGGTCTTTGCTTGGACCCAATTCCTGGATCGGTTTCTGGACCGGTTTCAACTGGTTCCCAAAAATTAGAATTGGTTCCCGAACCGGTTTAATTAGGAACCGGGTCCCGACCCTATTTTTCGGGTGGTCCAGTTCGGGTTCCGAGTAAACCCAGTCCGGTTGTACACTCCTAGTTACATCCTCGAGTAAAGCTTGCAGTGTCGGTCCTTCATAATTCATTTCATTCAGCGAGAGTGTGCCTTCTCTGCTCTCACATACAGGTAAATTCCACATTTGAGAGGTAAAGAGTAGAGACGAAGCACGGACTAAATTTTTCGAGATGGTGAGGTTATCATAGTAAGCTGTTTGCACTTGCGTATTTAGTTGGCATATTTGACTTTGGGCTACAATAGATCATTTAAATATTTAGTGTCATGTGATTTTGGATGATCCTCCATTAATCAAGGGGAATTAATTATCTCTAACTTCCATACAAGAAAAGCATGAAAAGGTAATTGTCTCTATTCTCTAGAGAAAGGTAGGACTAGGGACCATGAAAATTATCTAAAAATAAAAAATCTATTACAATTTCGCTAATTCACTCATAAGCATTTTAATTTTATCGTTTGAGTCCTGAATTATTTCATTTTTTTTTTCAATTGAGTCTATCTAATTAATTTTGTTGGACATCGCTGATGTGTATGCTAGCCGTCTCATGTGACACAACTGACACTAACATGTATAATTCTTAATAATATTTGATTTTTTCGATTTTTTTACATCTTCTTTCTTTCTTTTTTTCTTTTTTTCTTCTTCTCTTTGTTGGTCTATCGGCCACCAGTGAGGGTCTCGACCCTTGCTTGGGTAGGCGAGGGCTTCACGACCCTCACCAAGTCTGGACAAGGTCCCTCGCAACCAGCAAGTTGGCAGAGAAGCCTTTTTGAGCAGGAGAGGAAAGAGCGCGTGACTTAAGAATGGTTGACTTAATTTTCCTACTGCTTTTTACTTCCTATCGTGGCTTATTAATAACCGATCAATAGAGGGCCTTTCACTCTCAAACGTTCAGTTGAGGTGACGAAACAAAATAAATATTGTGGCTTAATAATAACTTATCAATAAATGGTCTTTCACTCTCAAATGTTCAGTTGAGGCGATGAAACAAAATAAAGTCATCCCTTCTTAAGTCATGCGCTCTTTCCTCTTGTTTTGCTCAAAAAGGCTTCTCAATGGAAATTCTTAGCAATGTACTCAAAGCATTGACAAAGCTACGGGGTTTGGAAAGCATGGCCAAGTGATCGGCTCCTTTGATCAACTTCACCGCCTTGGGAGGATTCTAATCGATCTTCCGTCTCTAAAACTCCACCTGAATGGTGTTGTCCTCTCCACACACGACGAAAACTCAATCCACTCACCCATTTCTCTACTCTGTGAGGAGGGATTCATTAGCTAAGTCCTCCACGAACAACCTAACTGGTCTTCGTGTAAGCTTTGCCAATTCAAGGTCCTGTAATATATGTGATTTGACGATATACATCGTTGGTACTTTCTCGTTGCATATTATTATGAGAAGAGTAGTTATGTGTGAGTCTTACCTCTGGTGGACAGTTTTGGTACAACTTCTCGGCCATGTAATTGTCCTTCCGCCCATGACCATACTTTTTATTGCATGACAGCGGCAATTTGCTTTCTCTAAAGAACTAACTCAAAGAAAAGTACATGAGGAGCTTCTTTCTCTGGGACCGTAGAAGACAAATCATCCTTCTAGCCACCATCATACAATTTATAAGTGACGGCTCTGGTTTACTTTCTCTGAAGAACTATATCAAAGAAAAGCATATGAGGAACTTCTATTAGTGGGATTGTAGAAGATGGATGTTAGGATTCAGCACACAATTATAAGAAAATTGAGAATAAAAGCAAGAAAGAGAATTTGAGACACAATATTTTATTCTAATTCATCCTTGAACTAAAGCTATACCTAGCAGATGATTTTATTATAATTAGCATCTTGCACCTCTCTATTACGCGTTTCAATTATAAGAGAGATTATATATAATCATAAACTATTCATGGGTCCAAGCTTAAATTATTAATAAAATATGGACTCAAATTATAAAAGCTCTTTGGCGACTCTGTGGCGTTGCTCCTGTGCTATCTTGTCGATAGGGAATATGAATCACACCTCAATAGAATCAATATGGACTTTGTCATAGATATTATCTCAAAGTTAGACATGTTAAGCGTCCATCTATACTAATGCGAACTTTATCTAGCAAGAGAACTAATCACAAAGCTCCTCAAAATAGGTATTATTCAAATTGATAAATCACTAAGGGTTGTCTTAGTGGCTACCTTTCCCAGATGGGAAAGATAGGTGAATGATTCGATATTGACTTTTATATTTTGCAAAGAGGTAGGAGAAAAGTCTGAAAATGAAATGAAAATTAGAGTATGACAGATAAAAAAAAAACAAAAATTGATAGGCATTTAAGTAATAATAAAAACTCAAAGCATAAGGAGGTGGCATTAAAGTGCGAGTCGGATGCACAAGTCTGAAATCTTTTAAAGCCCCTTCACGTACAAATAAATTTAAACCTAAATAAATGGATAAATGGATCAAAGTCATGAACTTCGTCCTGCTACCTGTTAAACAATTAATTTTTCCTGAAAAATTAAGCCACTTATTGACAATGCGAAAAATGTTCGACATCTTATGACTATCGTACCTCTTGCCAGAGGAGCATAGGTAGGGTTTTCGGCCTAGGCATGTACGCTACCACATAAATTGCCACTTCAATTTTCTCGGGAAAGCTCTCCACAGCTAGCGAAATCCAATATCCTCCATAGCCGTGGCCTATCAGTATTACCTTATCACCCCGAGGAAGAGAGGCCATCAATTCCATTAGCGGTCCGACGAAGTCATGTATTGTATGAACCGGGCCCAGCCCTTCTGATTTCATGCTTGTGCTGCCTAGATCTGGGGCTGACTTGGTGGCCGGCCGTTTTGAGCCGCCTCGCCACCTTGTACCAACGCCAAGCTCCAATTCTAGTTCCATGGACCAAAATAAAATGTCTCTTTTTGTCCATTTGAACATGAAGAAAGCCTAAATCACATGAATTTACTCCAATGGCAATCTTTTTCACATAGGAAGAGAGAGATGAGAGGTTCAAATCTTAACATTTTCAGGGGGATTGGGATGAGGACAATTTAATTTCATATGTGGATTTTGACTCTCACACCTTGCAAGGAGATAAAGTAAAAGTCTAAAAGTTAGAATTAAAGTAGGACTGACATAAAAAAAACATGAAGAAAGCTCTCGAATTGACAATCAAGTGGTGATGGAAGCGAATAAATATGGGGGACCATTAGATGCATCCAAACTATGGCGACCGTTAAACACCTACATAGCAATTGACAAAAAAAAAAAAAACAGAAACACCTACATGGGCTAATTCAATAAGTGTACGATGTTAAGACAGTTGCAATGTACCGAACACTGATACTAAAGAAGTTCCTCAATGGAGAATTTCAGGTCCCATTGCCAGCACTCTTTGATTTCACAGGCACTTGGCACACTTTTTTTTTTTTTTCTCGCTAATTTGGACAGATGTTATAAAGGTAGAAGAGTTACTAAATTGTAGCATATACGTAGCAAAGGTTACGTTGGTCCCTCCCGACGTGCTTAGCCTCAGGGGGTGAATAAAAAGAATTGCCCGGACCAAGAAACGTTTGGATCGGACCGAACCAACCAATTCTAAGTGGTTCCCGAGGAATTGGTCTAGTTCTCGATTCCAAAAAATTGGAACCAGTGATTTTTGGTCATGTTCTCATGCCATCTATGGAACCATCTATCTGGATCATTTGGACTAGACCAATTTTCTTTAATTTCTTAAAATCCTGCAAAAGCTAAAAAGCCCTAATCTTTCCTTCGCAACTCAAACCTCAGTCACTCTTTCGCATGCACGACTCACACTCCCTCTTTCACAAATTTGGACAAGAACCCTAATATAAGTGACTCTCTCACTCGACTCTTAGATGCCACCCTCTAGCTCAAGTCACTTGCCTCCCGCTCAACTGTCACCTCCCTCTCACGGTTTCACTCTCTCGTTCCACTCTCACCTGAGTCGCTTGTGTCCCTCTCGCTTGACTCTTGCCTTCCTCTCACGATCTCACTCTCTCGCTCGACTCTCGTCTCCCTCTCTTGCTTTGTTTTTTACCAATTGCAATCGCATATCGTCGAGGTAATTCCAATGCTCTGTCTTTTTTTTTTTTTTTTATTGTCGTTCTTCGTACACCATTTTCGATGCTGTGTGTAGATCTGACAGCGGAACCTTAAGGTTTGCGCTCGCATCTTATACATGAAATCTTACTTAATGCATTTATAGGAAGAGATTTGCAATCTTCCATGGAGATGTCGAAAAGGTTGCGTTTTGTGGGAAGAATACCAATCATAGGCACTTTCGTCAGATCAAGAGTGGAGGAGAATATAAGCAATTTTGCATCATGATATTAACTTGATCGATAGCAAAAATCCAATGATGATGCCCGTACACATACTTGACCCATAAAGATAAGATCAAGTATTTCATTTATCCATATCATGCGAGCCCAGCTCACATCCTTCTGCATCAGGTGGATCCCACGTGAGGTCTATTCATGCAACAAATTTTCCGACTTTCATTATAGTCATGAAGCCTGATTACAGGTCATCAAGAGGTACATTGTCAACTCAGCCAGAAGAGTCTTGTGTGTTCTGCCACGTTGGATCCAACTCAGCTTTCTCGTAAAATCACTCCGGGTGAGTTCTTGTAACTCAAGTAAACTCTCATGGTTCTAAAGGCATTATTCTTCACAACTTGAATGAACAGACGTTACCCCTCCAAATACTTTCCGGATAACATAAAAGGAACCGCAACGGGGAAGCTTAATGTAGACTGGGTGGAGGCCAATTTAAAATAGAGTTCCAGAAATTTAAAATAAAATTGCATTATCAAACAGAGTTTTGTTTCCAAACCTGTTCTTGGAAATAGAAAAATAGAAGAATAAAGAAATAAAGTAATTATGAAGTGCATCATAAATGACCAAAGTGTACAATAGTGTTAAGACTTAGGACATAACTTCACAAAGTGGAAGGTTTTAGAATATAAACGCATCATCAGAAGTACTTTTTGCACTCCCACTGTAATTGTCCCATTCTCTTTTAGCAGAAATAAGGTCCAGCTTAACATATTTATGGATCTACTTAATGGTTTGGGAAAATGACAAGATTATGATCAACAATTAAGCTAGGAAAAGCAAATGCAAATGTGAGAGTTTAGGAAATAAGATCGTGTTTTTCAGCTCACAGGATCAATACAGTAAAGAGTAATGTGGCAGATTGTTAATGGTGTGATATGCAAATTGATCCATCTCAGTTTGTTTGGATTTGGAGTCCGTGCCTCAATAGCAATTCTTAGCAATGTCCTCGAAGCATTGACAAAGCTCATGGGGCTTGGAGAGCATGGCCATGTGGTCGGCTTCACCGCCGTGGGAGGACTTCGATCGATCATCCTTCTCTGAAAGTCCACGTCCACGGCCTTGTCTCTCCAAACACCAACCGTGATGAAGGATTCGCTCGCCAGGTCCTTAATGAACATCATGGCCGATCCGCGTAACATCTTTTCTAATTCCAGGTCCTGTATTTTATGTGATTCCACAACATGCATCGTGTCTACTACCACCCCCCTTTTTTTTTTGTCCATTAAGTGAAGGGGTTTTCCTATTGAGCAAGAGCGATTACACATGCCAAATCTCAACAAGTCAAAGGTCTCATATCCTTTTTTTCTACTGCAGACAATTTGGTGACTAATCAAGACTTGATTTGATCGAATAACTCGCTCAGGTATGTCCATGGAAGTGTGCCCAAGTTATGGAACAAAAGGAAAGATACGCGGATCCGGATCCGGATCCTTTACGAGTAAATGGGCTTGGTCAGTTATCTCAAAATGATTGGGTGCGTTTGGGAGAAGCTTTCCCAAGCCATCTTGGGCGTCCAAAAGTCCTTGGGCAAAATTGTAGGCATTTGGGAAACTTTTTGGAAACATCATTGAGGAAAGCAAGTCTTTGGAAGACTGAAAGCCTAAGACAGATATGAGGTTGCCTTGGGCTTTCTAGCATTCTCGACATGCCTGTTTGGAGGGAGAGAAAGAAAAATTTCTTCCAAAACTATCCTCAACTGTTCATCTTCTTCTCAAATCCGTTAAGGAGGTTGGCTGGCATTGGTGGTGCATGGCCACAAGAGGTTGGTAATGGGCTAGAGAGAGGTCGGCGTGGTTGAGGCAACCTTTGTCAGGGGGTCACGCAACCTCGCCGAGGGCCATGCCGATGGATCACGCCGATCTCCATGAGGGTTCCCTCTGCGAGATCAAGGTCATCACGGCCTCCCTAAGGGGCCATGCTGGTGGGTTGCACCGACCTCTAAGAGGGTGACGTCCACGAGATTTGGGTTGCGTGACCTCAAGTGGCCCCTGTCGGGGATCGCCCAACCTCAAGTAGCCCTCGCTAGTGGTATTCAGGGCTACCTGAGGTCTTGCAACCTTAGACATCAGTCGCTGGTGATAGATTTTGATCGCCGGCGGTCGCCTGCCCTTTGCTGGCCAACTTTTTATTTTAAATTTTTAATCAAAAAAGTCTTTTGTAAATATAATTTATCTAAACATTATTTTGCTTAAAGATACTTCACAATGAGCTTTTAGATTACAATCTAATAAACACAATTTGTTTTTTGGAAAATTCCTTTAACTTAAAGTCCTTTGCATTTTCCAAAAAAATTTCCCCAAAAGTCTAACCAAACACAACCTAAATTGCCTATACACTTCATAAAAATTAGGACAAACGAGAAAAAGAATCATAGAATTTGATAAAATTTCTTCAGGCAAAGAATATACATTAACCTTACGATATTTATTGATTGATGAAATGCTTGGTTTGAATATGAACAAGTCCATATTAAGCCTAATCAAAGTAACTTGAGAGTCTCGAATGATCACTTTATGGATGTAGCCTAATCAAATACCCATTTTGACGAGATTAATCCAATTAAAAGGTTGGGAAACCCATTTGAAAATAATAAAATGCAAACGGAATGTCCTCAGCCTGCCGGTCGGCGCTAGATGGACTAATCACAAGTGCCACAAGACCAATCTTAAGCATGCACGGCCACATTAATCAGGAAATCTTTGCCATGCATTAGACTCACCTCTTAGGGGTAGTTTTGGTACAACCTCGGTCATGTAATCGTCGTACTGCCCACGATCCTGGTTTTCACTGATTAACGCCTTTAGCTTGCTTTCTCTGAAGAACTGATTCAAAGAAAAACGTATGAAGAACTTCTGTCACTAGGATTGGAGAAGATGAATGGTGCATGAATTTAGTTATGGCTATTACTTCGAAGGCAGATGCATTAGGCGTCCCAAATGTACTTCAGTTGACTTTATCTAACACTAGATTTGATAATAAAGCTCCTCAAAATAGTTATTATTCACATTGATCAGCATAATCTTTTTTTTGGAAAGTCAAACCCTAAGGGGATGACAATAAACTGAATTAGATACGCCTATCTAAAGTCTTTTACAAAACCAAATCACATATGGATGAAGTTGAATGTATGAAAATGGATAAATGGGTCCAGTCACAAGATTTTTGAACTATTTATAGTACTGTCTTACCTCTTGCAAGAGGAGTCCAATTGGGGAGTTCGGCCTAGGCATGAATACTGCCACATAAACTACCACCTCGATATTTTCGGGGAAGCTCTTCATGGCTAGCAAAATGCAAAATCTTCCATAGCTGTGACCTACCAGTATCACCTTCTCTTCCCTCGGAAGAGTGGCCATCAATTCCATCAGCAATCGCGTGAAGTCACCAATCGACTAAATCGGGTTCGGCCCTTCCGACTCCATGCTTGTGCTGCCCAGATCTAGGGCGATGATGTGATGGCTAGCTGATTTGAGCTGCGTCGCCAACTTGTACCAATACCAGGCTCCGATTGTGGCTCCATGGACTAGAAGAAAATGTCTCTTACTACCCATCTGAACATGAAGAAAGCACTTAAATTTAGATAATAAAACGGATTGTTAGATTCATCCATGTTGTGCTAACAATTATGCCAGCCAGTACACATCTATATAGCCAAATTCAAAAAGTGAATGATGCTAAAACAATTCTGGGTAAAACACACTCTCATGCAAAAGAAGGTTTATCAGTGGAGAATTTCAGATGTCACTGCCAACATAGCCTTTGATTTTCACGGGCAAATTATTATATCATCCCTATAGGGACAACCTATGCCTTTTATGATGGATTGTGCCACACTTGTTTGGGTTTCATGGCGACATTGCCCCGGTAAGGAACATAGGAATCCTTGACACGCCGTTATATTATGAGCTTCTAGACGTATGCGTGGATGCTTTTGTCTCTTTCTATTAGTTTTTCACTAGATTCAAGTGCAAGACGCCATCTTCGATATGATGATTAGAAGTAACTGAAAATGGTGCAAAATGTCATTAAACTGTTACATCGTGGCCAATATAGTTATAAACTTTTTAATTTGGCAAATTCAATCCTAAAAATTTTGATAATTTTTCAATGTACTTATTCTACCCAATATTGCTAGGAAATTGCTAATACGAGATCTTTGGCTATTATAAATTTTTCTTTTTCTTTTTCTTTTCTTTCTTTATTTCTTTTTTCCTATGATGGGCCAACAAGGGTCGCTGGCCATCGCGAGGTCCCCGCAATCCTTGCTGACCATTTCAAGAAGATGAATAGTGAAAAAAAGGAAAGAAAAAAATTCAAAAAAATTTAAATAGGATGTAAAAATTGTTTATGTCGGTGTGCTAGCATCACCTATGTTATGTAGAGTAACTAGCATTCACATTATTGTTTTCCAACCAAAATTGATTGGAGTTACTACAAAGGAAAATTGTTAAAAAGGTTATTTTTACAATTTTCTCGAATTTACTAGTACCTTCTCCATGTGAGATATCAACGGCAACTATATTCTTTTACTATTAACCGTGGGTTATGTTTAGGAATGCATTATAAAGTAGCTTTAAGCCCTCATATGCCCCTGAATAAAACTTTTGGGCATTTGGTTGACAATTGTTACTAAACTGTGGGGTGAATCTAATATTGAAAATGCCCAAGGTCTAATGCAAGTCCCTTCCAGCTTTATCTTTCCATCACTATGCCTACGTTTTAATGAGTATATTCATTTTTCCATATAGAACCTTGTATCAATTTACTCTGAAAATTTTCTCTCTTTTGAAAATTCAAGAAATTGGTGGAAAACTACTTTCAAAATCCCATAGTATCAATTTACTCTGAAGGCGGTGGAGAATATAAAAAACTAAAATGACACTTCTTGTCTCATGGGATTGTACATTTACAAACACCTCCATACCCATCTTAACATATTGGGAATAGGTAGCATCGTCATAGGCATATTGTTGAAATAGGTCTTACGTTGCTTCATTAAGCATCTCGTCCATCCTCATTTTGGTATTTTAATTTTCAAGCCATTGCATTTCTAATAAATTGTCTACTTGCACTAGTCTTAGGACTCAAATCTCCTTTTGAAACTCTTTTCGACTCTTGTCCAAATTATTCATAACTTCGAGGTTTTGGCTATTAAACCATATGGCAAGCACAAACTTGAATGTTGATCGAAACTTTGTATTCTTCTTGGTTACTCTCTTAATCAAAGTGACTACAAGTGTTATAGTCCTCAACAAAACAAAGTCTTTGTCTCATGTCATGTGGTGTTTGATGAGTCCATTTTTCCTTACTCAATCATGCTAAACCACTCGATCATATCAATTCTCAATCCTTGTCTCTAACACTTCAAAGTACCTATATACCCTCTCACGTTTTAATAAAAAAATTAGCCACATCTTCCAACACTAGGCAATTAAGCCATACCAAGTTTGATCAAACAAGTCTCCCAAGTTTAGTAAATGGAAAAGTTCTAGATCATTTTGAATAGCTACACAACTTTGGTGAAGAACACCAATTTAACGTCCCATAGTGCAGATCCATCATTAACCACTAAAGCTCCATCTATGCCACCCACGGACTCAAACACTTCATTTGGCCCTCCGCCACAATTCCATCAATGTCCTTATGTTCTCATCTGATGATCACTCGCTCCTAGAATAACATTTACAAATCGAAACGGATATACTTCACCACTAAACATCTTTTACATCCCTTATTTGAACCAAGGTGTGCCTCCCATGCCTTGAAAGATCCAAAGTGGAGCGCTACTTTGTCAAAGGAATTTAATGCAATTCTTCAAAATAGTACATGGCAGCTTGTACCACTAGCGCCTCATTATCACACTATTGGATGCAAGTGAATATTTTGTGTAACATCCTCGATTTCGACCCCATGAGGAGTGGCTATAAGGTCCTGAATAAGTCGACCATGGGCCATTGGCCATGGATCGATCGGTTCAATCGGTAAGGAATCAAGGACCGATCATGGTCCGATCGACCGATCGATCATGAACTAGTTCAGGTGTCGGCTATGAATTAACTACCGACCATACCGATGGGATTGGATCACTAGCTTGTAAGATGACTTTTTTGATTACGAGAATTGGTCACAGGATGATTTTGGATCAGCGGATGGTCATGGGTTGATCCAACCAATCATAGCCCTCGGTCGTAGGTAATTCCGCCTGTGCTATGCACGGATACACGAACGATCTGACTTAACCAAAAGTGATCGTCTTCCGAAAAAGTGCATTATTCCCTATTTAATTCTTAGTGATCATAAATGAATCTCGAATTGGTGATATCCGATCGTGGATTGGTGATGCACCGACCATGAACCATATGGATGGATCGGGCGCCAATCGGAATGAACCCGGGATAGACCCGGCTATTCCATCACTAATTCTAAGGTCCATGAGTGCCTTGGCTTAATGCTAGGTCATGAGTAGCCTTAGGATTGGCCTTGAACCGATCGGAGAACCAAGGGCGAATTAAGAAGGAAAGTTGCTTTAGGCTCGGTAGTAGGCCTAGGGACCGGCCCAAGGGCCGATCTTGGAGTTGACTAGGCCGATCGTGCCGACCCCAAGGCTAACCATTGAGCCGACCCAAGGGCTGACCAACCGCCTAAGGGAGCGGCTTGGGTGAGTTTGGGGCGCGGTGCCCAACTCTTGGGCATACGTGGTTCGATTTTTCAAGGTGTATCTAATGATCCCTTTTCTGGCCCCAAAACCAACTTAGATGATGGAATTCTCCAGACCGCCTTCTTGAGGAAGAAAAAGACAAAAGAGAAGAAGACTCTAGGACCCCTCATAAATGTAAAGAGACAAGGCTTGTCTCCCACTTTTCAAAGGTCATAATGGTGGTAAAAAATATCCTTGGGGGCTATGAAAGTGATGGCTCACACATGGCCCAATCGGAAGGTGATGCCCGAACCTTCATTATGAGCCTATGGAAATTTAGATGCCTAGTTGACAATCTAGACCCTTCCATCTTCAAACTTTCATTAAATGACCATAAATGCGTAAGAGCAAATGGTCCAATAAGAAAGCGAAAGGCGGGCCGTCATCGATGACATCTACAAGCTAGACCATTAAGCAAGATCTTTTAGCCATGCCTAGTCATCCTTTAGGTATAATTATTGGTCAAGTAGGCTTGCCACTTAAGGATTCTAGGCATGCCACTTAGAAAAGGAGGATTGGACCGATTAGAAGTGCAATGATAAGCTCGAGAGCTATAAATAGAAGAGCCCCTCCTTCTTCCTCATCATTTTGCACCATCTTCCTCCAATCTCTTCTCTTGCCTTCTTTCGGTCTTCAAGCAAGCCACCTTCTCCCTCAAGTTAGCTTCTCTAGTTTCGTGAGGTTTGTCAAGGTAAGTAGAATCTCTTAATTCTCCCTAGTATTGTTATTTCTACCATGAAGTCTAGACGGTCTTCTCTTAACGAGCCTTGATTGTATGGAAGATTATGTATACGCTAGCTTGAACATGAATATTATGCATGTGTGTAAGTCTCTCACGTCTAGAATGATGTTATGGTTTGTCATTTGTGTTTAACACAACTCAGGAATGCCCAGAGTCATGAGGCTTAAGTCGGTAATGAATTGTCAGAACTCAAGTCTTGTGTGGTACAAGGGTCGCCCAAGACCACAAGGTCTTGGATTGGCATCAAGGCGTACCAAATCCTAGTCTCGTTTGGTACAGGGATCGCTCAAGCCCACAGGGTCTAAATTGGCATTGGAGTATTTTGAGTTCATGTCTTAGATTGGTGCGGGATCCCTATTACTTGGTGGTGGAGCCAAACCTTGGACTTAGTGTTATTCACGGCTTCATTAGAATCGGGTCGTAGAAAGCACGTTACACATTATTATGTATGAGCATGATGTTGTTGTTCAACCATGAATGAGTCGGCTAAAGGGAAAGACAAGAACCAGCATAAGTGATGCATTTGTGTGATCACTTCTTGAAAGAAGAGAATGATGATGATACCCCTGTAATGGGATGCCCATGTTACACTCGGAAGCCTCAGGAAGCTAGCCCCGAGAAGCCTCGACATGAGTCGAGATGGGCTGGTTAAGCTAGGAAGCCTAGCAAGAAGTTGGAAGCCTCGGTTGAGCCGAGAGGGCTGGTTGAGCCGGGACGATGCTAAGTGATCTACACGAATGCCGGTTATGCTCAAAATTGAATTGTAAGAACTTATGTGTTAGCCGATGGGTGAGTAAGTGAAACCCTTGCATTAGTCATGGCATTATTTATGAGTTTGCAATTGAGCTGCCATCGACACCGTTTGCATGAGTTGTTATGGCTAGTCTTTGATAAAAGATGTCACACTTGCCGAGAGTAGGGGTTTTACTTACTAAGTTTTCCCAAAACTCACCCATTTACTTTTATAGGTGTGGAAGCATGGCTAGTCCTCCTCTTGACGTTTTGGTCTACCGCTAAGGATAGAAGGATTGATCGTAGACGTCATACATGTTGAAGCGGGGAGTAACATACCGGAAATACACCTCTACCGTATGGGTCGATGATGGACGAGTTGAGTTGGTCCCTCACCGTTTTAAAGCTTGGTACATCTAGTCGGACGGAGAAGTTATCAGGCCTATTCGTGGCTTTAGAGGGCCGATGAACCTAAGTGGTGGGTCAACGTTCGATGGGATGAATTCTAATCAGTAATATCAGCCTGTAACATAAAGGTTCAAAATTTTGGAAGCTGCAGTGCTAGTGGAGATTAGGATACCCTGGCCTCTTATATTATGTAAAATGGAAGTTAGTTTGTATAGGAGCTACTAATGAAAATAGTAGTGTGTTATATGCTTACGTCACATGCTCTTCTAGTGATACTTGTCGGGATTGTTGTTGTTGTGTTTATGCTTCTACATGTGCATATAAACAAGATAAAACAAATCGGGTTAGCGACAAGTCTAGGATATTGCGAAAATAATTCGCAACTCGAACCCTAGAAGGGGGTCGTTACATTTCGAGTCAAATGAAACCCATATGGTAGCATAACTCGATACAAGGCACGTGTTATTGCCAATGGATTCCACCAATGACGAGGGCTTAATTATGATAATATGTTTAGTCCAGTTGTTAAATATGAGTCATCCTTCATTTGGCCTTATCAATTGGTTGGCCCCTTCTATAATTGGATGTCAACAATGCTTTCTTACATGGCACTCTTGTGGAGGAAGTCTATATGCATCAACCATCGAGTTTTGTCAATCAGTTGCATCCGAATCACATATGTCAATTGAAGAAGGCTATTTACAGTCTTAAGCAAACCCTTTGGGCGTGGTATCAAGCATTTAGTCCCTTTGTTTCATTGGATTCATCCAATCCAAATCGGATTCCTTGCTCTTTATATACGAGACATGATAGCACCATTGCTTATTTCTTGATTTATGTCAATGATTAGATCCTCATAGGAAGTGATACAAAATTTTAGCAAAAGTTTGTGAGAGCTCTTGCAGATATATTCTCAGCGACGATCTAGGGGAATTACATGACTTATTGGAAGTTGAGGTGACACATACAAAGTCTGATCTATTTTTCTCACATAACACGAGTATAAAAAGGACATTATTGATCTAGCAATCATGTTAGGAGTCAAGAAGATTACCACTTCAATGGCTACCGGCAAGTCTCTCACTCTTGTTGATGGGCCACCTCATACCAATGCAATTAAATAAAGGGAAATTATTGGTGCTCTTCAATATCTTGCATTAACAAGGCCTAATATTGCTTTTGTCTTCAACAAACTCGCTCAATTTATGCATCAACCAATAGAGTTACATTGGAGCACTATTAAACATGCTTTTTATTATCTCAATGGTCCATTAATCCTGGCTTGCACTTGTATAGTAGTCCCTCTTCATCGTTTCATGTATTCTCTTATGCTGATTGGACAACCAATCTAGATGATCGCAAGTCTACAACTACCCACATAATTTGTATTGGCATCATATATCATGGTGCTCTTGAAAGCAACGATCTATCATTGTTCATCAACCGGAGCCGATTATGGCTCTATTGCTACAACGGCTTTTGATCTAACATGGATTCAATCTCTTACGTATGAACTTGAAGCATTTTCTTTGAACACACCAAGCATCTATTGTGATAACATTAGTGCTACATATGTGTGTGCTAATCCTATTTTTCACTCCAAGATGAAACACATTACGATTGATTATCATTTTGCTGCAACATGATTAAAAAGGTCTATTATTAGTGAGTCACATGTCCACTCATGATCAAATCGCAAATGCATTAGCAAAGCCACCTACATGACAACGATTTCTTCATTTATGGTCCAAGCTTGGCATTCGTGATGGAACACCTCTCTTGCGAGGGCGTACTGGAGAAAATATGTCTCAACAACATAGCAATTCCAAAAATTGTTCTTAATTAGATCAAGACTAGTCAAGCAATTCTCGTACTCTTGGCAAGTACAGCAAGAGTTTTCAAAGCTAACAAATTCATTTTATCTTTATTAATATAGAGAATTTTATCTTTCCGTGTATAAAGGCCTTAGTTAGGAAAGTTATTGTATTACAGATGTTTTAGCTGATGACTTTTCATAAACCATTAACTATCTTGTAATTTAAATACATTAAAATAATAATAGGAAGAGCATCTTGTCCAATTCTTTTGGCTATATATATTGTATTTCTTTGTGAAGGATCTACAAACATGTTTGGCATCACAAATTAGTGCCGTGAAGCTTTGACTACTTAGTTCAAATATAGTCCATAGTCCATGGGGACTAATAAAGATTTGTTTCATATACATTAGAAGTCTCAACATGATATAATGAGCATGTAAATCCCATAGTTATGGAATTTGATGAATAAGGTGAATGCACACGTGAAATAAATGAGACAGAACTTAGATCTCATAACATGTTAATTTCAAAAAGCTTAAATTGATAAGTTGATGGAGACCACGTGTACATAAAGCACATATAAATCTTATTGTCAAGCAACGTGGAATGTTTCAAAAATTTTGGATTTGAATTTTGGAGCAGAGCAAAGACAATAAAAGCGTACGTGTTCCATGATTAATTTAAAGCGTTTTGCCTTAAATAGCAAAGACTGAGTTCAATGAGCATCAGAATCTGTCCCAAGGCCATGATGTACCGGGGACAACAAGATCATCCAGAAACCACAAAACTTGTAATTGGGCAAAAGATTATATTTACACGGTTGTCTTCGGGCAAAGCATATACGCCCGCGCACACATCTACCATATTCACCATACGGAAGTACAACGAGAAAAAAAGGCCTTCCATTTCACCTTATTGGAGCATTCACCGAGTGCGCTGCACGGGCACACGCCTAACCCCCTTGCTTTCCCCTTGACCGTTCCCCAATTTTTCAACCGGGTAGTCACTTACATGAATTATGACCAAAAGGAAAAAATCACTTACATTAATGAATTATTATTATTTTCCAATGCGTATGATTATCGAGCGAACGCAAGTTCCATTTTCAAGGAGATGATTAGGAGCTTATTACATATTAAACAACCCCCCAAAATATTTGCAAGCATAAATCATTCATTTAAGTGTTAAAAACTTTACGTATTGTATACTCATAAGTTTCGAACAAATTGTATCATCATATTTATTCCGATTTGCATGCTCCGTGTCGTTTTGTCCTCGCTATAAGTTTCAAGAGATCACAAAAACGGTAACTTATCATTTCAAAGACGCTCATAATTGTGATTGTGTAATTGGGGAAACTAAATCTGATGGCACCTTTCAAAGATAGCCCATCTCTTAAAGCTTAGCCATTTTAGTCATGAATTCCCACAAGAATCGAACGAGTCTCGCACGGATAGGGTTCGAAAGTCGCGGCATGACAACCCTACCCTCTTAAGACATTCAAGTTACCCCAAAAACACACTCAGATTCATCAACTTAGGTGGGAGTCGCCGTATGTGGTTTGTCTCCCTCCCAAAACAATTTCACAAAATGTTTTTAAGAACACACAAGGAAAAAAAAAAGAGAGAGATGGGGATGACACGTCGTGGTTTTTGGCATCCCTCAGCTATGTAATGGCGTCGAAGGATAGAAAAGGGGGGGCATGAAAACCTAAGGCCAAAAACGTCCAAAGCGCACAAGCGGCACCGCTCATGTTCTAATCACGACACCACCAAAAACCCTCTCGCTATTTATCTCTCTGTGTGTCTCCTCTCTCTTTGTTGTGTATTTATCCCTCAGGCACATCATCATCATCATCATCATCATGAGGATTCGCAAGAACGCCAAGCTCTCGACCGTCCTCAGCTCGCACGGCTGGCCGGCGGAGGCTCCACTCCCCTTGCGCGTGTGCCCGCTCAACCAGTCGCCCTGGGACGTCATCCCCTTCTCCTTCCCCGATGCTCTCGCTCCCTCCTCCTCTCTCACCCCGGTCCGTCTCTTCTCCTCCTTCTTGTTCAACATCTATCTCTCTCTCTCTCTTCACAGATCTGCGACGCGCCTTTTCTATGTGACCTTTTTTGTTGTTTCGCTGCAGCCTTCATTTTTTTTTTTTTTTTCGGTCTCTCGCGATGCGTAGGGTTTTTCGATCCGGGCACTCGCCAGCTAGGGTTTCTCCGTAGCCCCAAGATTTTCTTAGTTTTTGGCGTGCGTTTACATTGGAACGAACGATTAGGTTTATCTTCTTCTCGATCTCAACCTGTTAGTCACGTGCCTGCTCGTTATTTTTTTTTCTGGTTTGACCATTTTTGCAGCGTGATGGAGGAGAGGAAAGCTTCACCACCAAGGGCAGCTTGGGCGATTCTATTGGAGCCATCGAGAGGTAAATATCGATCCTTATCATATATCCATCCCTGAAATTGAAGGGTCTCCACGAATTCATGTGCATTCAATGGTCTCCTTAGAGCAAGTAGGGTTTTGTATTATTGTTCCTGAATAGCTTGACCGTCTAGCCTCAATCGGTCGAAATTTGTTAGTGGATGGCAAGGGCCTATGAGTTGTTTGCGATTGAAACATTATAATTATTTCGCAGCAGCATGGATTCGATGATGGCAGTGGATGCCGAAGAGAATACTGTTATCGATCACAAACTCAAAGACCATGCCTTCTCTGACATCAATAACGGGACCGGCAGCAAGGGGTGGCAATGCAAGAACGAGGCTGGAGACGGCAACTACTTGGGCAAGCATCACCTGTTGCCACTCCCGTCCATCACTTCTATTGCTGACGAAGCCACCGCCAATGCTGATGACTCTGCTTCCGGAAAGCTGGACAAGCCCTCCGCCTCCACTGGCCCTCGTAGTGGCCGGCCGCGTGGGGCAAAGAACTCTTCCTCCTCAATGGCAGTGAACTCAAACCAGTTCTTCTATTACTCCGGCTTTGGGCCATCCTGGGGCAAGAGGCGGAGGGGAGGGCAGGGGGCAATCCCCAGCCAACTCCGCCGTGGATTAGCTGTGACGGAAGCGATTATGTCGATTCCGACACGGATGAGGATGAGGACGATGAAGACTATGACGATAGAGCTAGCAGGAAGAAGCGGATGAGGAAGCCAGTGAAGGGGCGATCAGTAAAGTCACTCATGTGATTTATCATTTTGAATTTTAGATTATGATTATGGTGGTTGATTCGCTCGCATTGTGCTGGAGATTAT
Source organism: Corymbia calophylla (assembly GCA_014182845.1). NCBI lineage: Eukaryota > Viridiplantae > Streptophyta > Magnoliopsida > Myrtales > Myrtaceae > Corymbia > Corymbia calophylla. The sequence continues at coordinate 11,332,867 of CM024701.1, read as the reverse complement.
CATGAAGGAGGATTGTAGAATTATAAAGATATATCGACTGATTTTCCATTTTCTTTAATAAATAGCGAAAAGAAAAATATGACGAGGGTTGTGCACTCAAGCCGGTGTGGACCGGTGAGGATAGCATTTCCTCATCAAACGCTAACAGCATGAGGAGGTATGTCTAGAGTGTTAATTTAGCAAACTCCCGGAAACTGTTTTAGTCAATGTAATGACAATCTCATAATTTCGTTATTTTCTATTTTATTTGTTGATCTACATTTTATTGGAATTTATTTTTTTTGTAAAATACATAATTGTCATTAATAATCGGAACTTGATAAGCAAAGAGGATGGGAAAGCTTAGTAAGTCAATTTGGGCAAAGAGAGTCAATTCGATGGGCTTTCACTACTCAATCAGCGGGCTGATTAGCATCCCTACAAATGGGCCATAAGCCGGTGGCATGGTCCTCTACAATGGACGGGCAATCCAAGGAATTTCAGCGTGGCTTAAGAGGTGGAGAAGGGTGGATAGGCTATCACTTTCCAAGTGCACTTGCTGGCCAGAAGTGAAGTCTTTCAGTTCAGTTCCAGCTCCCGTACTTCGCTTCTCTCTTTGCTCCCTTACGAATGTAAGTCCTTCCTTCACTGCCAGGATTTCAGCTACGAGAGCGGACAGAGCACAGATTTTCTCGGCGAAGCCAGCCACGAGGAGGCCGTGAGCATCTCTACATACCTGCTACAGATCCCGCTTAGGACTCGCTGCTCCATGAGGCATTTACGTTCAACTTCAGGGTGCCCATTGGCGGCAAGAGCTTGGTAGGTAAGCTTGCTTCCCTTTTCTGATTCCTCTTGCTCGGGTTCCATTTCACGTGAAGTTTGTACGAGCTGATGGCTTCCTCAACGAGCTGGGTGGGTCTCAGCTTACGATTTGGGAACACCAAGGCGTTCCTTTCCTTCCAAACAAGCCACAGAGTGCCGACCAGTAGAGCTTGCGAGGAGGGATCAGCTCGCGCGTATAAGTTCTCAGAAATCCATGTTATCAAAGAGGTGAACAATGAAAATAGATAACGAATGACTAATCAAATTGATCAGGTCATGTGGAAATAAGGTTTAAGGACTGTGTAAAAATAGTAATAGAAAGTTATTAACGAGAATATTTTGTGGGTTTATACCACGAAGAATCTCAAACCGGAATAT